>CM022300.1:582419306-583619306 GCA_011799875.1 Thinopyrum elongatum | reverse complement strand
CAGATGGACCTCGAGCTTCCAGCACTCGTGGATCCGAGCGCCAGTTGCGCCGACACAAATGGATTCGTGCCGGACGGACTCCGGCATCGGTTAGGTGCACACCTCCCGGGAGCGGCGGAGGGCCAGACGAACGGGCATTGCCTCCTCCGGCCCGCATGGGACGCCGCCCCAGTCGACGGGTCGGGAGTGGTCGGAGTCAGATCCGTTGCCCAACATGTCGGAGAGGGCCAAAGATCACCAGAATGGAGCTTGGGGTGGATTGGAGTGAAGTGGAGTGACTAGGGTTTTGTCCGCAGAGGGGATGGGATGAATATATGTGGGTTCAGAGCGGGCTGGATCCAACATGGCGAACGCGGTCCAGGTCTTCCTATATCCACCATAGATTTGGGCCGGCATGGGGTGCTGTTCGGTCCAGGCGTTGGATCGGTTTTCTTAAGAGTATTCCCGGCTCTAGGTACCATAGAGTGTATTCGTCACAAGTACGCCGCCCCGCAGTGTGTCAATACGGCCGGTCGCCACGCCGGCCAACGTACATTTTCCAGTCTATATATGTGGCACACGGTCTACCATTTTACCATGCTACTCCAGTTGGGCTCCTCGCAAGCCGCGAGCTTCTTTTTTCTGCCACCTGCACGCAAGCTCGGCTCTCTTCATCGGCGGTGCACGGCGGCGACATCGCAGTCCCGCTCTCAGTGCTGGAAGATCTGGTGACCGGGTGGAGTCCGGCGAGGACGACGTGGCCGTGCTCATTGATCAGGTGCGGGAGGGGACGACAACGCGGTGGACCCGGAGCTGCGCGCGCGCTAGTCTACGAGCTCGATCAAGCTGGACCGGCTGTGCACGTGCTGCGGTCCGTGGACATGACAAGACGCCCGCCTGGCCGCCTTGCGGGCGGCATGGCGTAGGCCGGCGGCGCACCGTCACTCACGCTCATTGGCTAATTGCACCGCTCAAGTTCCTCCCCGCCGTGGATTGTCCAGGGCCCCGATCCGCCGCCGCCACCTTGCACGAGGCCTGCTTCAAAGCTGGCATGGTACGTACGTACACTCGTCATCGTAGTCATCCATGAACCATGATGACATGCCTTGGGCTTAATCGTTTCTTGCGATGGTCTTGCAGATCAGCAACGGGGTGCCAGTGGAGCAAGTAGGGGCAGAAGTTGGCCAAGGGCAAGACTTGCCCGCGGGCGCACCACCGGTGCGCCATGGTCGCCGGCTGCCCGGTGCGAACGGAAGCCGCGGCGGTGCGTCGACAACCGGATGGTGCTCATCACCACGTAAGAGGGCAACCACAACCGCACGCTGCCGCCGGACGTGCTGCTGTCGGGGTACACGCATGGAGCATACCCATGACTCCCCAAAAAGTGCTACCCATAGGCCGCCGTCGCATGTTTGTCGCCAGCCATTGGCCAGCTGACCTCACCTACGACCGCCGACAGGCCCCCGAGAGCCGGCCGCAGTAAGCGCCGGCAAGAGCGTGTCAAAATTGACGTCGGAGACGGTGGTGTACTGAATGCCATTGTCCAGCACATGAATGCTCGTGCCATCGAACAAGGCCAATTCTCAGGTAGGATTAGATGTTCATCGTGAAGGGCGCGCCACTCTGGTTCAGGAACTACACGATCCCCGTCATCATGCCCCTCGTCGGGCACGCCATGGCAGAGAAGGAGTCGCCGTGGAGGTGGCAATCGTCCTCGTTCGCCGGTGGTCGTGGTGCAGCTACCGGTAGCATGTGATGTCCGGCTTTGAGCTCGGCAGTGTCGTTGTTAGTGTGCGGGATGAACGCACACAAGTTGCTCGAGAAAAGGTTGCTATTGTACGAGAGAGGGAGGAGAGAAAAAAAAACCGGTCACATGTCAGCGGTTTTCCAAATATTTCCGGTTTTGAATGAAATGTCTTCGGTTTTGAAACATGAGAGACTAAATATCGGTCAAAAAAAGATGAGGGACTTTGCTGACTTTCGAAAACTTAAGGGACTAAAAATATACTTTAAAAATTTTGTTTGCTACACCAAGGTCTTCAGGAGTAGATTGGTTTGTCTGTTCCATCGTCCACGGCCAGGAGGAACATGTGTTGCATGAATTATTAATGTCCTGTGTGTGTGGGAATCATGATCCAGCCTACGCCAGTTAAGTGTTGATAAGATCGTTCGTTTATGTAGTACTTTGCTCGGAGTCTCGGGGCGGTCGGGAAACAATGAAGATATTAAGCTGGAACAGCCGGGGCCTCGTTGGTGCCCCGACAATGCGTTCGCTTCTGGATTTTCAGAGGCGGTTTCAGCCGGATGTGATTTTCCTGTCCGAGACACACCTGGATGAAGCTATGTCAGACGAGGTGGATTCCCCCCTCCCGCGACGCTCCCGCGGGCGTCGGGGGGGGGGGGGGGGGCAACCCTAGCGCCGTCGTCGGTCCCCCCTCTTCGTCTCCCTCCTCCCTCGTCGCCGCCCGGGGGCGCGAGCGGGCGTCGTCGCTGGCGGCAGCGGGGCCTTCTTGTCTCCGCGTGTGGGGGTTTCGGCGCGGGCGGGACGCCTCTGGCCGGATGCGGCACTTGGCGCTGGGCGCGGCAGCTCGGCGGCACGCCGGCGTGTGACGGCGATGCGACGGGCGGCGCGGCGGTGGTGCGGGCTGGAGGCTGGTGGTGGCGGCGCGCCCAGATCCGCCTCTGGCGCCGCGGGTCGCGGGCGACCTGGGTCGCGGCCGACCTTCCCTGCCATGGCTCGTGGGCGGGGGTGGCACGGCAGCGGGTGGATGCGTGCGCCGTTGCCCGGCCGGGCCCTTGCGGCTGGTCGACGTCGCACAGCGCGGGAGACCCCCCTGGTGGCTATCCATGGATGCGGCGGCTGGCTCTGCTTCCTCCTTTCCGGCGATGGGCTTCTGTCGTGGCCGCGCTTGGGGCCGGGCCTATGGCAGGGTGCGGCGAAATGGTGGTTTCGGGGGGGGGGGGGGCGGGGTGGGGGTTGGGGGGTGGGGTGAATGTGCTGGGTGTGTAGGGACTGCGGGCTCCGCTGCCGAGCTGCCCGTTGCCGGCACCATGTTGTCGCCGGTCGTGGCCGCGGGCCACTCCTCCCCACCCCCTTCCCCATCTTTGTCTGTTATCGGCTCCGGCGTTGCTCGACGGGTTTGCTGGCGGTCTCAGAGGTGGTCGGGGTGCGGAATGTTCAAAGCCTCGACCTTTGGTGGTTCTCGGGGCGGTCTGGATGCAGGGCGGCGGCTCTGGCGGTGGGAGACGCATTGGTCGTGGGCTGACCGCGCGGCTCGGGTCCGGGCAGGCAGCCATGGTCGCTTGGGCGGCATGGATGCGGGTGGTTGGCGGAGCGAGGTTGCGACAGAGGAGTTAGAGCACCGGGGTACACCACTCGCCCAGTCCCGGTACTGGCCGACGGAGGCGGCGTCCGCGGATGTCGTTCTCCTTCTTGCAGGCTCCGTCGTGGTGCTCCCACTGCCTTCGTGTCACTCCGGGTGAAAACCCGATCTTCGGGATCAGACGATGACGGCTTCCTACGGTCGTTTCCTTCCTGAAGGCATCGTCGTGGAGCCCTCGCTCCGGCTATGTCCGTCTCATCACCCCTTGGCGGATTGCTCATCTCCATGGTGGTCTTTGGCTTATCATTAGGGTGCTTAGTCATCGTTGGGGTGGTGTTTTCGGTGCTCGGCACCTTTGTATCTCGTCTTGGGTGTGTGCGTTGAGTGCGGATGTGGCGTGCGTTTGTATCTTGTTGCTCGATGTTGTGGTGATGGTGCTTTATATATAAAGCGGGGGAAAAACCTTTTTCGTTATGTGAGACGAGGTGCTGCGGAGGTTAAAGTTTGATCATAAATTAGTTGCTCCTAGTTTGGATGGAAGAAGTGGTGGGCGCTTGTTAGTCTGGAAGAAGGAGGTGAGGATCTACTCCCGGACTACTAATCTTGAGTTCATTGATGTCTCTGTTGAACAAAATGAGGGGTGCATGCGGAGGATGATTGGAATCTATGGCGAACCAAGCTGGGATCATAAAGAGAGAACTTTCAGAAACTTGCACGACTTGCCTGCTGAGTCAGGGTTGCCGTGGATGGTGATAGGCGATTTTATCGAGATTTTATACTCGTCGGAGATTGTATACATGATAAATATTTTCTGTATAAAAATTTAACATTTTTCAAATGCTTGGTCAATATTTTTAACTGTTTTTTTATAAATTATTTTAATATATATGTATATGTATATTTATTTAAAATATTTTATAGTATAAACACCAGTAAAAAATAAAGCAAAAAAGAACACAGAAAATGTAAAAAAGAATAAAAAACGAGGCTGTGGCCTCTAGCGAGTCTGGGCCGGCCCAATTCGCTCTTCCCTTCAGCGAGAATTCCCTCTTCTCGCTGAATGCAAGATATAGGGGCGCCCGGTTAACTTCCACGCTTCTGGCGCCGGTTACTTCGCTAACTGTACACAGTGCACACTCCTGCTTCCAAATGTCTCAACAACTGGGCCCGCCCATATAATGTGAGAGGCGAACGCTCGGTGATTGGTTGATTGGTTTGATAGTGGACCTGTTAACGACAATTGTTTTTTCAGCTGGCCGGTTTTGGGAAGCATCCAACCGTTTTTATTTCTTTCTCTTTTCTTTTTTTACTTTTGTTTTCACTTTGATTTTTCATAAAAAAATCAAATTCGTGAACTCCTTTTACAAATCTTGAATAGTTTTAAATTCATGTACATTTTTCAATTTTGTCAAAATTCAAATCCATGTTTTTTTAAATTCACGAACATTCTTTCAAATTAGTGTACACAAATCAAATTCATGAACTTTCTTTCCAAATTGTGAACATTTTCAAAATTCTTGAAGAATTTTCAAATTCGTCAATGTTTTCCCAAATTCATGGTTTTTTTCAAACTTGTGAATTTTTTCTAATTCATTATTTTTTTTTAAATCGTGAACAATTTTCAAATGCGTAAACCTTTTTTCAATTTCGTGAACCTTTTTCAATTTGGGAACTTTTTTAAAATCCATGATTTTTCCAAATCTTTGTTTTTTCTAAATTCATAAACTTTTTCAAATTCACAAACATTTTATTTAAATTCATGAACATTTTTCTAAATGCTGTTCTTTTTCAAAAGTGAATGGTTGACAGGTCAACCGTTGACCGAGTGAATGAAGCCTGGAACCACGACCGAGCGAGCAAAGCACGTCGCTTGATGGGTTGGCCCACGCCAGAGAGCATGTGAGCACCAGTTTTTTTCAAGAGTCGCCAATGACGTACCATATTTTTGTAGAAAGCAGAAGATAAGTATAAGAGACTACGACTTATTGCAAACAACAAGTGTAGTATGAACTCCACACCCAACTAATCAAATGATTAGCCACCACAACTATTACAAACACAATGCAAAGGGGCCTGCCCTAAACCAATCCTGAGGCCGCGTCTCGACAAGCACCGATCACCTCGAAGTGCAACATCTTCAGCTGAACTTTCCTAGCTGATGCACCATCACCTTTGAATACCTAAGAGGAGATGGTAGGTGGATGGTGGGAATCGGTCTGTCCCGAGAAAGCCACCATCTTGAACTCACCGGCAGTTGTGTACATAGCGCCCATGAAGATCAACTCGTGCCAGCACTGAGCATCGGAGAACCACAACGCATATACTCCAAGCCAACTCTCCAACACGCAATGCTCCCAATAGAGTAACGACGCCAAGACGCCGCCATCGCCAATCCGGCACGGACCAAGGCTTTCGCCCAGAGATACAACCTAAGCAAGAGGAGAAGATGCCGACACACCTTAGTGACTCCTCGAAGGAGGGGAATGATGCCCACGGGCGCCGATGCTGCCATCACCGACCGAAGACGGGCAGGATTTTCATTGGTAACGTCGCACACCTCCCACTCCTCCATCAGATTGGGGTCACATTCTATGTTGGGTCGCACCACCGCCGTCGCAACACCTCGCCATTGAGCCCATAACGTCGCAAAAAACCGACACCCCGCACGGCCGAGGGCACGCAACCGATCTTCCACCTCCTACACGGCCAAAAACTGCAGCTTCAACCCCTCTCCAACTTCGGCAAGACCAGGAATTGCCGGCAATGCAGAGATCCTCCAAGATGTGCTGACCAGACGCGCCGCTGCACGTAGAGATGAGCGCGCCGAGCCTCACTCCCGGCCCCGAGCGCCACCAACACCAGCACCCACCGGGACACCACCGGTCCAGGCCCAGACCGCGCACGCCCCCAGCTCCTATGGCGCTGATGCCAACTTCCACGCTGGCTTCAGCAGAGGACACCCCGCACGCCCAGCCACCGCAGCGGCTCCCGGCCATCGCTCCTGACCGAGATCGACTACGCCGCTGCCACCCTGGCCCGGCCGCGACGCATCCACCTCCTCCCACGCTAGCGCCACCAGGAAGACCACCGCACTCCGGCGCCTCCACTGCCAGCTCAAGGCGTGCTCCGCCTCACCACGCGCACACCGTCGCGCCTCGCTGCCCCGGAACAAACCACGCGGGGGAGGCCCGTCGGGGCGCACCGCTCTCTCCCGCCGCCTCGGCCGGGCGCCGCCACCACTGCCGGCGGCGGCCAGGGAATTAGAGGGAGGAGGGGCTTGCTGGGCTAGGGTTTTCTCCTTCGGAGCCGCCCGCACAAGCGGCCCGGGAGGGAGAGGGGAAAGTTTTTCCTCGTCCTTAGTCACCAAAAACAGTTGTGAGCGCCAGTTAATGGAGCAAGCCCCACATACATGCTTGGTGTATTGGAGCATTTCGTGTGGATCACACGTGGTCTTGTTATGCTAAGCAGGGCCGGCCCTATGTTTCGGAAGGCCCTGGGGCAAACTTGATGACATGGGCCCTATGTCCTAAGATCATATATACGTATGTGTGCGCGTGATACATAAACAAATATACGTAACTTCATTTGCATAATATTAAAAGTAAAATTTCAATCATACATTTTTAGTTCGAGGATTGACTATAATAATTATGGAACAATGCCATATTAAGACAAAAAGACTAAAATTATAGAAATATGAAACTGACATGAATAACTCGAATAAAAACCAAATTCAACCGAAGTTTAGAACCCTAGACATGTACTGATGTACACAGAAATTTAGGATGAAAGATTGAAATCTGAACCATAGTTCAGAACCCTAGTCATGTACACACAATACGTATTCAACTTGTGAAAGACTGAAATCTGAACCATAATCATGTACCCTGAAAATCTGAAATTGGGGGATGGGTCGTGGATGAATACGTACTTGATTTTTGTGAAAGACTGAACGAACTCGATGGCGAGTCACGGTCGCGGACTCGCGGTCTCGCAGATGCCGCCGGATGCTGGATGGTAGGGTCGCCGGCACCGGCATTGGCCGCACGGGCACACGGCGCACAGCAGCAGGCGCGGCAACGGACAAGAATCTTGAATTGCTGAATCACGAGCGGCCGAGACGCTGGTTGAGGAAGACGAACTGACGAAGCGAGCCGAACGCCGATGAGATTCACGCGTGCGGCGGCGGCCGTGTACGTGCGTGGCGTCTGGCGACGCTTCGTATCGCCTATCTGCCAAGACATGGGCCTGCCCATCTCGTTTGTTTTCCCTTTTCATTTTTTTCCAACATAATTGTTTGCTGGGCTATACCAGATGATGGCCCCCCTTCAAGCCTGGCCCCTGGCCGTCGCCCCCCTGGCCATACGCCAGGGCCGGCCCTGATACTAAGGTACACAGAAGGCCATGAGGGATTCTAGTATGATTTTTAATCTACTGGCGCTAGTGAAGATGGCGACACGACACCCTGGCGATACGACCGCGTCCCGCCTCCATGGAGACACGGATGGGGCGGCCCCAGGAGATCGTCGGTGGGAGGTGCACCTCGTCTCCGACCTGAGTGCGCCGGCGCTGCTGATCTACCGGTGAGGCGTCCTACTCCGGCGGGGGAATTCGCGACGGTTGACGCTGCTGGACGACCGAGGTGTCTGCGTCGACGCGAGGCGGGTACACGACGACGAGACGATAGGTGAGGGTACACAGGTTGTTTTCCCCTGTCATGTTGCTTTGGTGGACAGAGCGCTGGGCGCGGGCGAGGAGGCACGGCGCGTCGCGCAGATCGAGGTCAAGGAGGAGAGGGAGCGTCGGGAATGGCGGACCCTTAAAGCCGCGTCGCGGAGTGGAGCGGCCATCCCCTCACTCCTCGACGAGATTCACACCCCAGCTCTCCCACAAGCGAGCGCCGCCCCTCTGACGATCCATGGCGTCCTGGAGGCTGCGGCTCGAGCAACGGGCGAGGGAGATCGCCGATGGAGACGAATCGGGAAACTGATGAAGATAATATCCTGGTTCGTGGAGGAGCGAGATCTGAAGGAGGCGGTGGGGGCGGCGTACAGGAAGCTCACAGAGGCGGAGGATCTACGCCTCACCCCGACGGGCGAGCCTATGGCCGCGCTCAGGATGCTGCTTTGGGCGATGGAGGTAGCTGCGTCGGATGACCCCAGGCAGGCCATGAAGTGGAAGGCCTACCGCCCGCGCCGCCGCGCCCTGACTGGAGCGTCGGAATTTGTGGTCGGAGCGGTGATGGGCCTTCCTGCTCCAATCCAAGCGGCAAAGCGGGAGGAGCGTGCAGATCTGGAGATGCCCAAGCAGAAGCTGTCGAAGGGGGTGATGAAGCCTGATTCGAAGTAGAAGAAGAGGAAGATGCCGCTGGTGCTGAGAAAGTCGCCGCGCTTCCCACGCCATTCACCAGGACTGCTCAGCCTCGCTCGCTCCCTCGGCAGGGAGTAGGGACCTCGCCGGCTGGCAATCGCTTCTGGTTGCTGGCCGGAGAGGTCTCCGATGAGGGGGCTGGGTCCTCATTGGAGAGCAAAGGTAAAGATGCCAATCCTTGTAAATACTTACTTTCCCCAAATTCTAAGGAGGAGGGGGGTAAGCATGAGGGGAATAGAGAGAAGAATCAGAAGAGATTGGGGAATGGGAACATACAAAAATGCATTGCCCCCGATTGGGGGGAGTGTCATGAGATTGATTATGGTGGGATTTATGGGGACAAATACAAAATCGACGGATTAGCTGTTCAGAATCAGATGGGGAAGAGGCAATTCTCAATGATCCCTGATTTCTGGTCTGACAGAGATGCAGAGTTTGGTGATTTAGTATGCAACATATGTAGAATAGATAGTGGGCAAATTGAGAATATCTATGATGATATGAGTAAGAAAGACAAATGCAGAAATCAAACAAAAATTCCCGGGCGTGTTTCAACCCAGGTGGAAAAAAGCAAGCCGGGGAGGGGCCTAAATGGAAATATGGCGAAGGCGTATTCGATAGATGCGCTTTCCCTTTCCTTCATTGATATAAATGGGGGGGGGGGAGGGGGTTCACTGGGGCTGGGGAGCTTGATGTCTATGAAGAATTAGGGTTCCCACCCCCGCCGCCACCCAGTGAAGAGAAGATGAGTAGGAGCTTTGGTGCTTTCCGTGGAGCAGGTAGATTCAACAGAGGGGGGAGAGAAAACTTCCAATACAGAAAAAGAGAGGAAGATTTTGATAGGTATGAAGATGGAAGAAGAAACTTTGTCAGGAGAGATTTAGATCGGAGGGCTGATGAGAGGGAAGGAGACCAAGCAGAGAAGGAAAACAAGAACAACAGCTTGCAGAGGGACAAGACGGGGGCAGAAGATCAGGAGCTGCCTCAACAAAAACAAGGTGAGTCTGGTGGTTCTGGTGTGCGCCAGGGGGTGATGGAGATGGATAAGCCTCTCACATACCCTAGGATGGAGTCTATCCAGCAGCAACAGTGGTTTGGTGCTTTGCTTGTACAGATCGCTCAGGGAGCTCAAATCCAGAACCAGGCCACCCACAGCAGTGATGCAGCTGGAGCGCGATAGCATTTGAGCAGGGCTGAAGAAATTGCTAGGGGAAAACTTACTGTACAGCCTATGACTGATGGGAATGGAGCTGGATTTGGTGGGAGGAATGAACAAAGTTATCAGAGGTGCTGTGGACATGGGTCAGAATCAAAACCCTAGCTATGGTAGAGAAAGCACTGAAGGAAACAGAGGGGGAATGATTGTAAAAACTGTCCGCAACAAATGCAAGGACCATAGACACTTGACCAGGGATTGCAAATTGGGAAACTGTGTCATTTGTGGGAAAAACTCCCACATTACTGAAGAATGTGCTTCGTTGAAGCAAATGAAGCCAGTCCCAAAATTTGTAGGATATGCAGTAAGAGGATTGGGGGTCCT
Organism: Thinopyrum elongatum; assembly: GCA_011799875.1. Taxonomy (NCBI): domain Eukaryota; kingdom Viridiplantae; phylum Streptophyta; class Magnoliopsida; order Poales; family Poaceae; genus Thinopyrum; species Thinopyrum elongatum. Next base: position 583,609,094 of record CM022300.1, on the reverse strand, counting down.
GCTAGTCCAGAACTCCAAGGATGTGCTCAATATTGAACAGGCTAACCCCATGGGGATTGTCAGAGTGGTATCTGGAGACATAAATGAGACACAGTTCTTAGAAGGCTTCAGGTATATGTTTAGCTGGAATTGGCAACAGAGATGCAAAAAACATGGGAAAAATGCATACCTGGTGAGATTTCCAAACAAAGGGAGACTAATGGAGCTGATGACTTTAACTTGCTGGGAACTAAAGCAACTATTAATGTTAAAGTTTGGACATATGATACTCAGGCAATTGGTAAGCTACACACTGTGATGGTGAGATTTGGACAGGTGCCTGAGGGCTTTAGACACTTCTTTGGGATGTGTGAGGTGGCTGCCACTTTAGGTCCAGTGCTTGAGATTGATATGGGAACCATTACACAGGAGAACGTTAGAGCTAAGGTGGGAGTCAGAAACTTTGAGAAGATCCCTACTTACACTGAAGTTATTGACAAAGACTTGATGATATACAAGATATCTGCTGAGTTAGAAGAGGTGGTGGAACATGGTTGGTATGATGAGAGTAGAAGTGAGGCTATGGAAAAAGGGGATCATGGGATGTATGATGATGAACTCAGAAGAAAAATGAGGAGGACATCAGAAGGAGCCAAGGATGCAAGAGAGCATATCTCATCGGGGAGTCTGAACCTAGCACAGTTTGAGGAGATGAAAAAGAAAAGTGAGGAACTGTTAAAGGCTCAGAATGAACAAATCTCTGCATTAGGAGACAGGAAAAAAATGGAGGAGGAATTAGATGCTGTCATTAAGAAGATTAAACAAATGGAAGAGGAGGGAATGAGACAAAATGCTATGAGGACTCAAGAGAAAAGAAAAATTGATGTTTTGGAACAAGAAAAAGGTTCTCTGGTGGAAATGGTTAATAAAAAATAAGAACTGGTCACCAGATGCATGCACAAGATTGAACAGATGGAAGCAAGGGAAAAAGAAATGGAAGAGCTGGTTGGAGAGGAATTTCAGAACCTGGAACAACATAATAAGACTGAAGTTACTGATGCTTATGCTGAAGCTGTGGATTATGGAGGTAACCAAGAATTTGTTGAATCCTTTGGAACAAAGGTGGGAGTGACCAAAAAAGGGGGAGACAAACAAGATTAGGAAGGAGAAGGGCCATCCAGAAGAAGTGACAGGAACTTGGACAAGAAGGATGCTAGGATTGAAGATCTGGCTAAGGAAAGAGCTACAAAAAAGGATAACTATGGTAAATTCCAAAACCCTTTCCCCTAAAAAAAATACTTTACTGTCTATGTCTGAGCTTATTGGCTGGATTTGGGATGTTCTATTGATATGATTGATCAAAACCTAGACCTGTGCCAAAATGGAGCTGGCCAGGAAAGATATGTATTTATAGAACATTGTTGTTAAGAATGATAAGAAGGAAGATAGCTCTCCAGGTCCTATTGACACTGGGGATGCTTTATTACAAGAATTATGCTCAGATGAAGATCATTCTAATGCTGAAATAGAGACTGACTACTATGGGCACTTGAAGAAAATTTTCTCAAGTAGCCTTAAAGGGAGAAAAGGGACCCCTGGTAAAGCCAGTGGGAGATACCTTGCCTCTATTGGGGGGTTGAAAAAAAACCAAAAAAAGATCATGATTGGGATGTTTTGGAATGTGAGGGGGATAGGGCAGGATATCAAGAAACTATTTATTAGGGAAATGATTGTAGAAAAGAAGCCTGACTTCATTGGGTTACAGGAGACCATTAAAAATGACTTTTCCAGCTCAGAATTGCAAAATCTGAGTGGCGGAATTTTTTTCTCAGGGAATGGAGCCCACCTAGAGGGAAATCTGGTGGGCTCTTGGTGGGGATAAATTCCGATATCTTTGATATAGAGCAAGTGGAAAAGGGAGCTTATTGTATCGGAATTCAATTATATGACAAAATTTCACTGGAACCTAGTTACTGTGTATGGTGATGCTCAGAATGATGGGAAAGCAGCTTATTTAGCTGAACTATCTAGGGTATACCAAGATAATCCTTTGCCTTGTGTGGTGGGGGGAGACTTTAATATTCTGAGATCTAGTTCTGATAAAAACAAACCCAATGGCCCTGATCACTAGAGTTTTGTGTTTAATGCAATTATTGAGCATGCAGGCCTCAGGGAGTTACTATTGAATGGGAGAAATTTTACTTGGGCTAACTACCTAGCAGACCCCACTTATGAAAAATTAGATCGGGTGCTCATCTGCCCTAATTGGGAAGATAAATACCCCCTTGCTATGGTTACTGCTTTAGAAAGAGAAGTCTCAGATCATACTCCTCTGATCTTAGACACCGGGACACAAATATCTCCACAGCCAATTTTCAGATTTGAAAACTCTTGGATGTTGAGAGAAGGGTTTAAAGAATTTGTACAGAAATATTGGGGAGAGAAAATGTATGGTTCAAGTGTGGAAATCTGGCAGAAAAAGATGAGAAAAATCAGACAGAAAATTAGAGGATGGACCCTCAATACAAATGCTTTATATAGGAGGAAGAAGAAAGAATTGCTAGACAAATTAAATGAGATTGATAAAAATGCTAAAATTATGGGACTTTGTGCCCATGATAGAAATCTTCCAAAACAAATGAGAAAAGAGTTAAATGAATTATTGAAACAAGAGGAAATAAAATGGCTTCATAGATCTAAAGATAGAGAGATCAAGGAAGGAGATCAAAACTCTAGATACTATCATGCAAAAAGAAATGGGATAAGAAGAAAAAATAGGATCATATCTTTGGAACAAGAAGAGGGAATAATTGAGGGGGAAGAAAATCTTATGAAATACATCACTGACTTTTATAAGGCCTTGTTTGGACAAGCTAAAAGATCTGACATCACCCTTAACATTCTAAATGCTGATTGTATATCAACAGAAGAGATAGAGGATATTACCAAACCTTTCTCTCTTGAAGAAGTCAAACAAGTGGTCTTCTCAATGGAAAAAATAAAAGCCCTGGCCCTGATGGTTTCCCAATTGATTTCTATCAATTTTTCTGGGAAATGATCAAAGTTGATCTGATGAATTTGATTAATGACTTTCATAAAGGGACTTTAGATATATCTAGAATTAACTATGGAGTTATCACCCTGGTCCCCAAAACCAAGGATGCTAGACAGATCCAAAAATATAGACCTATTTGTCTACTCAATGTTAGTTTCAAAATTATCACTAAAGTGCTGATGAATAGACTTAGCAAAATTGTAAATCCAATCATATCTCCTGTGCAGACTACTTTTATCAAAGGCAGATACATTATGGAAGGTGTGGTGATCTTACATGAAGCTTTAAATACCATACACATTAAAAAACAGAATGCTCTCCTTTTTAGTAGATTTTGAAAAATCATATGATAAAATCAAGTGGCTATTTGTTTATAAAATGCTAAAACTAAAAAAATTTCCTGACCAATGGTGTGACTGGATTATGCAAACCATGATGGGGGGGCATGTTGATATTAAAGTCAATGACCAAATTGGTCCATATTTCAAAACATACAAAGGGTTGAGACAGGGGGACTCCCTGTCCCCACTCCTTTTTGATTTGGCAGTAGATGCTCTGGCTATTATAGTGGACAATGCCAGAAGAGAGGGCTTTGTGAAAGGGGTTCTTAATGAGACTTATGAAACTGGGGTTAATATGTTACAATATGCGGATGATACTATTTTCCTCTTACAAGATGATGAGGAGAGTGCTAGAAATTTGAAATTTATCCTAACTGCATTTGAACAGATCTCAAGGCTTAGTATTAACTTCCATAAGAGTGACATATATCTGTTTGGGGAAGCTGTGGATAAAGCTGACCTATATCAGGAGATTTTTACTTGTGCCTTGGGTGAAATGCCTTTAAAATACCTGGGACTTCCTGTCTCTGACAAAAGGATCATGAATAAAATGTGGAAAAATGTTACTGAGAAGATAGAAAGAAGATGTGCCTGCTGGCAAGGGAGGCTGCTGAATATAGCTGGAAGAACTATTTTAGTCCAATCATCTCTGACTAATATACCCATCTACATGATGTCTTTCTACCCGCTCCCGGTTGGGGTTCGAAAAAAGATAGATTTCTTTAGAGCCAGACTGGTCTGGCAAGCTGATGAACACAAAAAGAAATACCACCTGGTAAAGTGGAAAACCTGCTACTTGCCAAAATCCCAGGGGGGTTGGGAATCATAAATGTGGATTGCTTCAATAAAGCTCTATTGGCCAAGTGGTTATGGAAAATTGAAAATGAATCTGGGTTATGGCAAGATATATTGTGGAAGAAATATGTCCAGGACAAATGCATCTCTGGTATCAAACATAAACCTGGAGATTCCCAATTCTGGTACAGCATACTGGGAGTCGGAGATCTGTATTATAAATACATTAGGAAAAAAATTGGAGATGGCAAAAATACTAGATTCTGGGAGGATTGGTGGGTAGGGGATAAACCACTTAAAGAGGCTTACCCAAACCTATACTTCATCAATATGATTCATAATGTTTCGGTGTCCAATGTACTTGCTAAAGGATGGACAATGTTCTACTTTAGAAGATCGATGAATACTGAGATAGCTGCTTTGTGGGAAAGTCTTAAAATTTGATGTGAAGAGGTGAATATACATGGGGGCAGAGATAAGTCTTTGTGGATGCTGACTGCAAATAGAGAATTTTCTGTTAAATGCTTATATCTTGCTCTGATTAAAGATGAGATTGGTTTCCCCCAAAAATTTCTTTGGAAAATTAAAGTACCTGCCAAAATTAAGTTCTTTCTCTGGCTAATGAACAAAAAGAGTGTCCTAACCAAAGATAATCTCATAAAAAGAGGTTGGAGAGGGGGGAAAAACGGTATCTTCTGTGGAGCTGAGGAGACAATAGATCACATTTTCTTTTCTTGTTTGGTAGCCAGACTTATTTGGAATTTGCTTAGATGTTCATTGGGTTTTCGTTCGACACCTGCTACCCTAGATGGCTACTTTGGCAGATGGGTTCGAACCTTTGCCAAGTCAGATAGGGGGGTGATGCTGGTTGGGGTTTCTGCTGTTTATGGACTATTTGGAAATGTCGTAATGATGCGATTTTTGAAAGGAAAAGAATTAATGACCCTTTGGGTGTGATAAAACTAATATGCAATTGGATCTTGGATTGGTCTATCTTGTAGATCAAGGACCCAGAGAGAAGAATCTTGCAGCTGGGAGCAAAGGTGGTCGAGCGAGTGGCAAGTGAGATCTTCAAGGCATCGCAGGGATGGCGTCTAGGGGTTCCGAGGCTGGAAAACTGACGGCAACACCTGACTGAAGATGGACACCTTGCTGGCCGGATGCGCGATTTCACTTTTATTCCCTAGCTTGCTGTCTTTTGCCTTATGCGTAGCCTGAAGTTGATCCTCTAGTCGTTCATAGGTTTCCAAACTAGTCTGTGCTTCTGGGATGTAAGTTGAACCCTTTTGGATGTGTGTAGTGCCTGAACCTTGTTACCGCACTACTGCAGGATGCTGCTAACGCGACACTACGATCAGAGACCCTTTGACGAAACTGTGTACGATGCATTAATCGCAAACAGGGATGTAAAAAAACCGTCAAAAAAGATGCAAAACATTTGCGATGGTGGAGACATCAAACACGGTTCAGATTTTAGTTACGTGTGCGATGCGGGGCATACGGTTGATCCATACGAACTGTTTGCGATTAGACAAAACAACAGAAACGGGCAGCCATATCAATGTGTGTGTGATATACGGCATACAGTTTGCTCCGATGAACTATTTGCTATTAGGGAATGCAACAGAAACGGTCAACCAGATCAAGGTGTGTGTGATATACGGCATACGGTTCACTCGGATGAACTGTTTTCGATTAGGGAAGAGAACAGAAACGGTTCAACTTAACAAGATGTGTGTGATATACGGCATACAGTTCACATAGATGAACTGTTTGCGATGAGCCAAAAGAACACAAACGATTCGTGTAAACAAGATGTGTGTGATACGCAGCAAATAGCCCACTCGGATGAACTGTTTGCGATGAGAAATTATAACACAGACGGTTACTATAGTTAGTTCGTGTGCGATTCTGTTTGTACAAAAAACTTTGAAAAATGCAAACTAGTTGCTTGCGTTGGCTAGGAGTATCGCACACGATGCGTCTGCGAGTACTCGTGTGCGATGATTAGTAAGTTACACATACGTTTCCTTATGTTAACACGTGTGTGATAAATAACACGTGGCACCGCATATGGTATTCGGGTTGTGTGTCTGCTCCACTTAGTCTTCCCACGCTCCAACGAATGCTTCCCGCGCTCCACATGGGTGAATTGTAAAATCCATGCCTCTTCCCTCATCGGTTTCCCGCCACCAGCTAATGGCTTGCTGCATATAACCCAGGCGGCAACGCACCGTCGTGACACTCTGCGCAGATCTAGTCCTCACCCATCTACCATTAGTTATTCCAAGCATGCCAGGCAACGACCAAAGCTTCGACGTCGACCCCTACCTGCGTTACATCTTCGGCGAGGAGAACGAGCCGGAGCAGGTCGGGGAGCAAGAGCTTCATCGGCCGGTGCAGGCACCATGGCCCATCAGCAGCGATATCGGCGTGACAGTCCTTGGGCGCACAATCGACATATTGTAGAGGAGGTGTGATGAGCAGGTTGCCATCCACCGTGCAAAAGATCCAGAGCTGCTCGGCGGCATGATCGACGACCCACCCGAAGAGCCGCCGTCACTAGTGCTCATCGAGAGCTTGATGCCCCGCAAGGAATGGGCAGAGGACCTCTGCGATTCAGTCAAGACACAGGTAGCCTGCGGCTTCATCATTGCCCGCGGCGGCCGTGTCAACCTCGATCCCGACGATGTGGTGGCCAGGCTCGAGCACATCCTTGGCGGAGTTGACGTCCCCGACGAAGTAGAACATCGCCAACGTGATATCTTGAGGATGCAGGTGATGGACGGAATTTGCTACCAGGCTAGAGACTTGGAAATGGAGCGGTTCCGCGGAGATATCATGCGCGCGGTTGCACGCTGTCAAGCTCTTCTGGAAGAGGCCCAGCAGCCTCAAGAGCCTCCCAGCGCCAGCAGCTCCGTAGGCGGAGGCGGGTCGGGACACTTGGAATGAACGGCCCCAAGGGTGCTATGCTGATCATGGAGTCCGAGAAGACCGTCGTCGAAAGGCCGCCAGCTCAGCCTTTTAGCCTATATTTTATTATAATTGTATGCATATGTAGGTCGTGAGTGTTTTGGGCCTTGCTGCATGTGGCATTTTAAATTATCCTGAATATATAAGACAATTATTAATCGTTGCCATTGTAAATTTGCCTCAACGGCGAACAGAGCGCGCGCAGGGACGCCAGAGCAGAGCGCGCCGTGGCCGCCTCAATGGCGAGCAAAACGCGCGGACGGACGCGAGTAGAGCGCGCCGCGGCCGCCTCAACGAGGAGCAGAGCGCGCCGCGGCCGCCTCAACGGCGAGCAACCACGTGGTCAACCTTCTGGCACCCCGTGGGAGGCGTGACGGCGCATCCATCGGACACGATGGTGATATCTTGACTGTGTGTGATAGTGGGCAGACACATACACGTACATCCGAGAACGCGGGCCCACGTTTCGGGCTTCTGATGCGTGGCATACGGTTGATCCAAAAGAACTGTTTGCGATGAGCCAGAACAACAGAAACGGGCTTTGTAGGCCCATAACCATCAATAAATTTTGACCTTGTTTCTCGTCACATTGCAGATTACAACGTAATAAGTAATTGCAAATTTGTTCACACCGATCAAACTAATATGTGTTCACACTTAGCACCGGGCTATAAAAACTACCCACTCGAAAATTACTTCACAGTTCCTCTCCTCATCACCCACAAAACTGGTCTTTCCTATCAAGTCATTCCGCCATGACCGGTAGGAGGAGTTTCGGGTGGACATATAACCAGGCAGCAAAGGCCAAGGCCGCGGAAGCACTAGAGAGGTCCCGCCGCAAAGCGGCAGCCGTAGCAGAGATGTCCCGGCGCGCCGCGGAGCCCTTGAACGAGCTCTCACGGGCACGCGAGGGCTCTCACAAGCGCACTTGCCGCGTCGGTGATCGCGACAAGCTGGTGTTGCTGAAGTCCTTGGCCGTCAACGACTACATTCTCGCTGGCCTCATTAAGCAGTAGGAGCTGGTCGACGGATTGATGAAGCTGCTCGAGATCAGCGATGCCTCGGTTGAGAAGGTGACCGGCCTCGTCGAGCAACTCATGGGTGACAATGCGAAGCTCCTCAAGGCGCTCGCCGAGAAGGAGGAGGAGGTCGCTGGCTGGAAGATGCTGCATGAGCAGAGCAATGCCTCGGGGATGACGCTGATAGCGGTCGTCGAGGCACTGATGGGTGACTTGAGGAAGCTCCGGATCGAGCGCAAGCAGGAGGTGGAGGAATCCGTGGCTGCTGGAGGAATTGAAGAAGGAGCTGGAGGATGTCGTCGCCCGGCGATCCGTCGACGAGTAGAGACAGTAGCGACCCAGATCGTTGTCTGCGATTTCCTTCTTCTCTTGCCCCTGTGTCTTCCGGGCTTTGCCGCATGTGGCATTTTAAATTATCCGAAATATGTAAGACAATTATTATCCGCGCCATTGTAAATTTGTCGTCGTAATATCCGTTGCCATTTTATTTGTCGTCGTATTATCTGTTGCCCTATGTGGCATTTTAAATTAGGCCGGAATACGAGTTGAAAACACGAACAAAGCAAATGCTAACGTTCAGCGGAGCCATGGGATCACAAGCAAACACCCTCCGTCCAGGTGCTTTAATTAACCGCATGTTAAACAGCGGCTCAACCGCCATTAATGGAGAAGTTGTGAGCTAGGCGGGCGGCTGGTGGATGGAGGTCAAAGAGCTCGCTTCCCGGTGAGCATGGGCGGCCTTGCTGATCGCACGTGTCCCGTCGAGCCTGCGAGATGGACAGGATGCACACGTCCCGTCGAGCCTGCACGGCGGACTGCTCGCACGCGTCCCGTCGAGCCTGCACGGCGGACTTCTCGCGCTCGTCCCGTCTAATCAAACAGCTGCACGCACGCCACCGAGTATGGTTAAATTTTGGCACAAAATACAAAGATGACCAATGAACGAGGACAGATGTAGTACTATCCCATAAGAAAAGAGGGACGCGTGGCCGCACTTAAATGGTTACGGGAACACACGGTTCATATAATACAACCGTTTGCGATATTAACATGTCAGTTATTTGTTTCAAAAGGACTTAAGGACTTCGTTGGCTATTAATGTGTACGCCTTGTCTCAAACTGGACGATTTTTTTACCACGACATATATGTGCCATGTCATGAAACCATGCCAAGTTTCATGTTTTTTGGGTGAGTTTTCGATTTACTGGGATTTAAAAACCGAGATTCTCAATGTTTTAGGACGACGAGAAGTTTGTAATTCATTCCCATTCCTTCAATGAGACCTAAACATGCACCCAATGACACATGTACGATTTCCCACCCATTTTGCTTCACTGGAGCATGTGCTTGTAGTTCAAATTTGAATTATGGACTACATTAAATGCCTAGAAAACTTAATTAATATATAAAATGGTCAAACGAACCCTGAAGAGTTTCAAATTTCAGCACGACACTCCTGTTATTCTATGTTGCCTGTAGAAAACAAAGTTCAAGGCGAGAAGAGGCAGCGATTATCGTTTCGCCCACAAGAGAGGCATGTTTCCCTACCGGAACCACGAGGGTTGCAAGAAGCTTTGGTTTGTAAGAGGCTTGTAATATAGCTTGGCCCAAATTGGATAATTATTTTACCACGACATATATGTGCCATGTAGTGACACCACGCTAAGTTTCATGATTTCCTGGTGAGTTTTGGATTTACAGAGATTTATAAACTGAGATTCGCAATGTTTGTGGCAAAACAAGGACGCCGAGACGGTTGAATTCATTCCCATTCCTTCCATGGGACCTAAACATGCACCCCAAGGATACATGTACGTTTTTTCTAGCCATTTCGGTGCACTGGAGCATGTATTTGTAGTTCGGATTTGAATTATGGACATTAAATGCTTAGAAAAATCAATTAATGAATAAAAAAGGTCAAACGAACCCTGAATAATTTCAAAGTTCAATGCGAATCTCCCGTTGTTTCGTGTTATGTGTAGAAAAAAATACAAGGCTAGAAGAGGGAGCGATTATCGTTTCGCCCACAAGGGGACATGTTTCCCTATCGAAACCACGAGGGTTCTTGCGACAGGCTCCGGTTTGTAAGAGGTTTGTAATAAAGCTTGGCCCAAATTGGACAATGTTTTTACCATGACATATATGTGCCATGACGTGACACCATGCCACCTTTGATGACTTTCTGGTGAGTTTTGGATTTACGGGGATTTAAAAATCGAGATTCCAAATGTTTGAGGACGAGCCAGGACGCCGGTATGGTTGTAATTCATTCCCATTCCTGGCATGGGACCTAAACATGCACCCAAGGACACATGTATAATTTTTCTAGCCATTTTGGTGAACTGGAGCATGTATTTGTAGTTCAGATTTGAATTATGGATATTAAATGCCTAGGAAACTCAATTAGTGTATAAAAAGGCCAAACGAACCCGGAATAAGTTTAAATTTCAGCACGGATATCCTGTCGTTCCATGTTGCCCGTAGAAGATAATACAAGGTGAAAAGAGGCAGTGATTATCGTTTCGCCCACAAGGGGAACACGTTTCCCTATCAGAACCTCGAGGCTTCTTTGAGAGAAGCTCCAGTTTGTAAGAGGTTTGTAATAAAGCTTGGCCCAAATTAGACAATGTTTTTACCACGACATATATGTGCCATGACGTGACACCATGCCAACTTTCATGACTTTCTGGTGAGTTTTGGATTTATGGGGATTTAAAAACCGAGATTCCAAATGTTTGAGGACAAGCCAGGACGCCGGTACGGTTGTAATTCATTCCCATTCCTGGCATGGGACCTAAACATGCACCCAAGGACACATGTATAATTTTTCTAGCCATTTTGGTGAACTGGAGCATGTATTTGTAGTTCAGATTTGAATTATGGACATTAAATGCCTAGGAAACTCAATTAGTGTATAAAAAGGCCAAACGAACCCTGAATAAGTTTAAATTTCAGCACGGATATCCTATCATTCCATGTTGCCCGTAGAAGAAAATACAAGGCGAAAAGAGGCAGTGATTATCATTTCGCCCACAAGGGGGACACGTTTCCCTATCGGAACCACGAGGCTTCTTTGAGAGAAGCTCCGGTTTGTAAGAGGCTTGTAATAAAACTTGCGCCAAAATGGACAAAAAAAATTCCTCGACATATATGTGCCATGTCGTGACACCATGCCAAGTTTCACGATTTTCGAGTGAGTTTTGGATTTACGGGGATTTAAAAACCAAGATTCTTCTCACGAAATCTTTTCAAATAGCACATGGTTCACTCACGAAAGCCGTGTGCCTACCAAACCGTGGCCGATGCCCCCCTCCCCCCTGCTGCGCTCGTGATCTGAGTCGTGCGTTCTGATTGGCCAGAACCCAAACCCCACGGATCATACGTCTGCATCATTGGATGCTCCCAGATCGAACGGCAATCCTCAGCCCTTTCGATAACACATGCAGTATATGGGTAAGCACTGTGCGCATGCGTCGTGCTAGCTCACGCTTCCTTCTCTACTAAGTTTTCTATATTAATGTTGTTATATATCCAAACAGGCTACTGTTTCCCGCCACTCCTCTCATCGGTTTCCTTCCTCTTCTCCCATCATTTTCCCGCTACCAGTGTCAGTGCTCATTGAAGGCTAGGCGGCGACACACCGGCCATGTAAATATCACACACAGTTTCTAAAAGCACAAATGTGTATTATAGGAAGGAGTAGGTCCCATAGGGTGACCAGCGTGAAATGCCTTAAAGGCGCAAGGGGCGGCTTCCCATCCGCTAGCCTAGTCGAATAGAACACAGAAGTTAAGCGTGCTCGGGCTGGAGTAGTCCAAGGATGGGTGACCCGGTGGGAAGTTGCATATCTCAAGCTTCATTTAAATGCTATGACATGGTCATTATAGAGATTGACTATGTTTTTATTGGTTATTTTTTGCTCTAAAAAATTAAAGAATGATTGACTCTATAGTGACCTGTCATGGCGATTATATAAACCTTTTTCAGGTCGCATGCAGGGTATAGGGGGCCGGGTGTTCTGATCGAGCATGTCTCCCTTATGCGGTTTATAGACGCCGCACATATCTGTGGGCTCCCCGAGGTATATATATTATCCTTGACCGATAACAAGGGGGCCCCACGCAATCTATCCATTTGACCCAACAACGAGAAGGGTTTGACCATGATGGTTTCCTATTGCTATGTGTGCCATGTTAGACCAAATAAAGTTTGAGCGCATGCGTTGGATGACACCCCCCCCCGCCTCGAAGTTGGGAAACCGACATCGTACGTATTGAGCCAGGCTTGGGGTCGGGTACGGTGTTCGGTTTGTAATATAGTTGGTGGCCCATCAAAGTTGTGCATTCGGGATTTAAACACATCACACACCACCGCACCCATACATATTTTTTGGGCCGCATGCAGTGTATACGGGGTCTTCTGATCGACCACGTCTCCCTTGTGCGGTTTTTTGTGATGACACGCATATCTGTGGGCTCCCCGAGTGTATATATATCATCCCTTTGACCGATAACGAGGGGTATGTGTTGGCCATGAATGGATTGCTCCTAGTTCATGCTAGGGCCGGTCATCGTCACATGTCGTTTAACCAAAGCTTGAGCTCATGCGTTGTCAGGATTCCCTCCCACATGCTCGGATTGCTGGGTTCGACCTACACCGTACCCTGCGTATCTCATCCTTAACTACCTGGCCTTCATGGTTGTTGTCTGTATCGAGAGGTAGGCACCACATCTAAATTGTACATTATTCTATATTGAAAACACACATCACCCCTTCCAACGTACATCATTTTGGGACGCATGCAAGAGGTGCTGGTTTTGTGGTCCCTCTCGTGCGATTTTTTATGATGGTTCAATCTATTGGCCCAAGCGGTTTATCGACAACAACAGTTGTCGTTTGACCAAACGATAGATTCACTGGTCCATCTTATGGTAGGTCATGGCGACATGCATGTATGACCAAAGTATCATTACGTGCATCCGCCCCGCTGACACGAAGTGGGAGGTGGGTCAAGCACCCTAGCTAGCTACGACATTATGTCATTATAGATATATCCAAGGGTGCTTTCGGGTTTGCGAGGCAGGTGCCACCAAAGTTGTGCATTGTGTATTTAAAGTTTTAAACATCACACCCTATATTCCTACATATATTTGGCCACTTCCAGGTGGTTCTTGACTTCTGGCCCCTCTCATCGATCTTCGAAGACGCCCAACCGTGGGCCCGCGCGGTCAAAGTTGTGCATTGGAATTTTGAACATCACAGACCACCCTTTTCACTCATATATATTTGGTCCACATGCTGGTGTGGCTGTCTTCTGACCCTCTCTAACATTTTTTTTGCTGCAAAGACTCTGATGACGCTCAACGGACACGGGTATAATGTCTTAACCGTGTGCGATGCAAGTGCGCTGTGAATCACCACGACTGCGCAAGCGCGAGCAAAGGTGGAGGTACTGGCTCAACCGTGTGCGATGCAAGTGCGCTGTAAAATCACCACGACTGTGCAAGCACGAGCAAAGGGTGAAGGTACTGGCTTAACCGTGTGCGATGCAAGTGCGCTGTAAAATCACCACCTGCGCAAGCTAAAGGTGGGTAGTTTATTTAGATTGAATTCCACATCTGTGTCTGAAAATTAGGATGAACCGTGTGCGATAGACCAGCTAGCTAGAAATCTAAAAACAAACTACCCGCCTTGAGCGTTGCAAAAATTGGCGGTTCCGCCACTTTTCCTTATTATCATACACGCATATTCTTATTGGACCGTGCGCGATCTTGGGTACTCCCGCCCCGCATCAATTCCTTTACCCAAATTTTAGTAGCCGCCATACTTCAACCGTCGCCCACACTCCTCCAGCACCGACCTTAATTATAGTAAAATTGCAGTAGCCGAGGCATTTGAACCATCGCCCTCCCTCGTCCACCACCATCTCCACCCACCATTACTAAAATTTTCAGTAGCCGCGGCGTATCCTCAAACACCCCCCCTCCATAGTCCCCCCACCCGGCCCCCTCCCCCCCTCGAACCCTAGCTCGCCGGCGCCGCCGCCAACCCCTGCCGGTCTGCCCGTTTCTTCCTAGCTTAGATAATAAAGTTCAGGTTACCCAGCGATTCCCATACCGTCACCCCACTCCCCTGAGTTTTTAGATGAGGCCTGCGGTGTCCCTCCACACCAGATCCACATCCCCTGCTCCAGAATATCACAGCCTAAGCTCGACCATGTATCCCGGGGAGCCCGACGAGCGTTCGGCCAAGAAGAGGTTTATCATGGCCTCTCCGGCGGACGTTGGCGAGGTGGCCGCCGTTCACCCCGACCTGTCGATCCCGGAGGAACACGTCGCCGCGGAAGCCGGCGAAGACGTTGACTACGTTGCCATGCCGAAGGCTTCATGTCAGCGGGCTAGCGCATTACTGTATCTCGGGAAAGCTAGCTACGACATCAAGCTCGTCGACAGCGACGGCTTCACGCGGGCCATGTCACAGGTTAAGTGGTCCATCCCCAACCCCTCTGGTTAACCCACCGTCGATCTCTTTGACGGCCCTGCCGTTGATCTCCTCCGCCAAGCGGTCAAGGATTTGCGATCCTTGTACGCCATCGAGCCCATTTTGTCATTTCTGAAGGAAACGTTCTACGACGGTGGCTTGGGATCCTCAATTGCCAAGTAAGATCTCATCGACCACGACCACGACCATGAGGAGGGCACACACAAAGGTTCTTCTAAGGTGAAACAACCCATCTGTGACATCAGAGAGTGCACCATGGGTCTGTGCTCTTCCAACTCGAAGGATCCCGTCCATGACATGTGAGGCAACATCCTATCAACAAATCTTACCTTTTCTAGCTTGCCAACCCGTACCCTTTGTTGTAGTAGCATTTGCCGTGCGGTGCTTTAACTGCGCTGTGTTTAATTATTTCAGTTATGCAAAAATGTATAGTTCAATAGGGCTATGTGATGTTTAAGTACGAATTGTCCACTTCAGTTTCACGAATGGCTATATTTGGTTGTTTATAGTGAGTAGATGCCTTGTTTATCTGTATTTGGTTGTTAGGTTGGTTGCAGTGAGCATTTTTCCAGTTATCGAGTAGATGCCTTGTTTATATGTATTTGGTTCTTAGGTTGGTTGCAGTGAGCATTTGTCCAGTTATCAAGCAGATGCCTTGTTTATCTATATTTGGTTGTTAGGTTGGTTGTAGTGAGCATTTGTCCAGTTTTCAAGCAGATGCCTTGTTTATCTGTATTTGCTTGTTAGGTTGGTTGCAGCGAGCATTTGTCCAGTTTTCAAGCATATGCCCTGTTTATCTGTATTTGCTTGTTAGGTTGGTTGCAGTGAGACTCTGTCCAGTTTTCAATGGCTATATTTGGTTGTTATACTGATCATTTATGCCTTGTTTATTTCAGTCATTCACAATGTGATGTTCATTATGTGCAAGTCGGAACTGTACCGCTCGACTGCATCAATACTAGTTTGAACGGCTATATTTGGTTCCAGTTATGCCTGGTGTAGTTAACACATGCCCTTTATTTTAGTTTTACACATTTATCCAGTGTGATGTTTAAGCATTACCTACGTTCTATTCATTTTCAACAATACCAGTTTGAATTGCAATATTTGATGGCTGTTAAGCCTGTTGTCGGTAACATTGCCTTCCATTTTATATCTGCTTTAACATCATGCTGAAACCAACACATTCAAGCTATCATTTGGAGATGATGTTATTTACCTTTGCTATATTTGTTTGATGTTAAGGTTGCTGTACTTATCATGCCTTTCCACTACTTATGCAGGACAACAACGGGAGTGGCCACCATTTTCCGCCGAGGTTAGTTTCATCCCTCGACTTGTTCTCCCCCCGTCGTTCCATAATGTAGTGCATATAGATCCAGGCCTGGACACTTGTTAGCTTCTAATATTGACTTGTTGCTTGTAGGTACATATGCCCTTGGCAAGGATCCACACATCGACCCTTTTTGCATATGGGGCAATGGGATATTCATGAACAAGCATCAAGTGAGGAAACTGATAAGGATTATTAGCAAAAAGACACGAATGGTGGCAAGCAAATTATTTGTTTATGCTCTATCTAACACAACAGTGAGCTGTAGGATGGTAACTACAAACTCTGCAGCCTTCTTGTTTTACTGCCCATAATGAGTTGTTAGACAACAATGTCTGAATCTTTTTTGTTCGAAGTGGTTCCCGAAGCAGTTCACTCATGATTACCTCGCAAAGTACATGATTGGTGGACACGCAATGAAGGTTAAAGTATTTTATCCAGACTACAATGAGCATCGAGAAGTCCTAATGAAGACAGTGAAGGATGGACGGGAAGCCATCACAAGGGGTTGGCCTAGAGTCGTGCGCGCATTGCGCATGGAGGAGGGCACAATATGGGCATTCCGCTTCACCTTCTCCAGCAAGCAGAATGTCTTTCGACTCTCTCTTTACAGTCTTTAGTACAACTGTGGTTCATCATTCTTTACTTGGTGCTTCTGTAGTTCTTCAGTATATGTACCTGTGCATCGAATTATGCATTCGTGGTTGAACCTATATTTGTAATAAACATGGTTGGATATGAAATAAGTGATTGCCTACTTTCAAATTCAAAACATGTGATTTTTAAATTAGGGATTAATTAGGGATTACACTGCACACGGTTTGCGAAAGCAAAATGTCTGCGATAGACGTGGAGATCAGACACGTTTCTAGGATCCACTACGTGTGCGATCAATCTCTACTGCACACACGATCAGCCAAGAAAAAATGTGTGCGATTAACAACAACATCGCACACAGTTCTTTCTTATTAAATGTTTGCGATAGTCACCTTATCACACACGCTTCGCAATTATGGACTGTTTGTGATGTTGTGCGCATCGCAAACGTTTGGTCATAGAAGAACGCGTGCGATAGGTCGATCATCCGACGCGGGTATGATGGATGGATCGTGTGGGATGTATTCAAGCTTCGCATACAGTTTTATAGCGACAACTGTGTGCACTCTTACATCGACTCGCACACAGTCGAGGAAAAGTAAATGTGTGTGATTGTCTACTTCTATAATCATGAACTATTTGTGATGGGTCGCGCATCATAAACGTAGCACCACAGAATACCGACTGCGATGGCAATGCGAGCACAAACGAGTAGGGAGTACTGTATATGCATCAAGGCTCCCTATCCCCAACGGTTTTTGGGTCGTGTGGGAAGGACCCCCCTATCGCAGTCACTCACTTGGCGACGGTTCAGAACACCGTCGCGGAAAGGGGTTAAAACCCATTTGTATAGCACCTCGCTGTACCAGTGCCGCTAGACCTTGGTTTCTTTATATGAAATCGGAGAGGGAAAGACTCTCTTTTGCTTAAAAAAATAGAAGGCCAATAGGGAAAAGTTCTGAAAAAAGGGCTGCGCATACATCAGTACCAGCGAAAAGAGAAATAGAGAAAAAAATCTGCAGAAAGTATCCATGAGGACCAAGTTTGGAAGGATGGTTTTTTCTGGTGGATTTGTTTGCGGGAAGTGCTCGGGGTGTGTACGACAACTGGCGAAGGACATGTGCATAAGGCTTGTAGCAGCCTGGAGTGCGTGTGTAGGGATCATGTTCTTGCTGGAATTTTCTCTATTTTGGGCTAGCCCAATAGCAGTTTCAGAAATTCCTAATAAATCCTAGAGGCCAACGCAGCCCATTCGTGCAAGGCAAGAGGTGGAACTAAAGTTTAGTCCCACATTGCTAGTTTGGTGGGAGTTAGACCTCTTTATAAGGGAGGTTGTTTCACCACATGTATGAGCATGAGAACAAGAGGGACATTCACGCGCGCTCCTCCTCCGCCGCCCGCCTCGGCCCGGCGCGGCGGGAATGAGCCGAGCCGATGTCTAAATTTGCATCCCTTATACTGCTAGCTGTTCACTTCCCATCGCTGCCTGTTCACCTGCTTCTTCACTTTCCAATCTCTGAGCTGCTCGTGATAGTAGGCCTCCGAAACCCCACCTCTTTGAGTCCTGTATGGGAGAAGGCTGATAAGGTTTTTGGGGAGCGCTCCGCGCGACTACTGAACTCTTCATCACGGACGCCCCGGACTCCGACGACCACTTCCCCAATGTTGACAACCTCTTCGATGACATGGCTGGCGAGGACACCGACCCCAAGACCGGTGCTTCTGCTGCTGTTCCGTACGTTCTCATGCTCTTTCTGTTTGATGTTCTGCCACAGTTTCTTGCTCTAGAGTCTGCTCTAGATATGTTCGGTTCTAGTTCCTACATGCAGATGCTATTTACCTTCTCTCTGTCAGATTGCATGACTTGTTTTATCTCTGATACAATAGTCATGTTTTATCTAGTATTTCTGTTAATAAAATCATTTGGTAAATTGCTCATATTTCCAACAATCCAAAAACCTTATTATAGGCAATTTACCCCGAGTGGTTTTGCTGCTTCCATGAGACCTCCTATGTTTGAGGGTGTCCACTATAAGAGGTGGCGTGTGAGAGCAGTCTTATGGTTTCAAACCATGAGTTGCTATGACGCCACTCTTGGCAAACCTGAAGGAGATTATGATGCTCAACAGGAACAAGCTTTTCAGAAAATGGATACCCTATTTAAGGCTGCTCTCTTGAGTGTTCTTGGTGAGAACATAGTTGATGCTTATGCGTCAATTGACAATGGAAAAGATATGTGGGACGCACTCGAGGCCAAGTTTGGGGTCTCGGATGCCGACACTGAGCTGTACATCATGGAGCAATTCTATGATTACAGGATGACTGATGAGCGCTCTGTGGTTGAGCAAGCTCACGAGATACAGTCATTTGCTAGAGAACTTGAGCACTTCAATTGTATGTTACCGGACAAGTTTGTTGCCAGAAGCATCATCACTAAGCTTCCTGATGACCCACAAGTATAGGGGATCTATCGTACTCCTTTCGATAAGTAAGAGTGTCGAACCCAACGAGGAGCAGAAGGAAATGACAAGCGGTTTTCAGCAATGTATTTTCTGCAAGCACTGAAATTATCGGTAACAGATAGTTTTGTGATAAGATAATTCGTAACGGGTAACAAGTACCAAATGTAACAAAGGTGCAGCAAGGTGGCCCAATCCCTTTTGTAGAAAAGGATAATCCTGGACGAACTCTTATATAAAGCAAAGCGCTCCCGAGGACACATGGGAATTATCGTCAAGTTAGTTTTCATCATGCTCATATGATTCGTGTTCGTTACTTTGATAATTTGATATGTGGGTGGATCGGTGCTTGGGTGCTGTCCTTACTTGGACAAGCCTCCCACTTATGATTAACCACTCTCGCAAGCATCCGCAACTACGAAAGAAGAATTAAGATAAATCTAACCATAGCATGAAACATGTGGATCCAAATCAGCCCCTTACGAAGCAACGCATAAACTAGGGTTTAAGCTTCTGTCACTCTAGCAACCCATCATCTACTTATTACTTCCCAATGCCTTCCCCTAGGCCCAAATCATGGTGAAGTGTCATGTAGTCGACGTTCACATAACACCACTAGAGGAAAGACAACATACATCTCATCAAAATATCGAACGAATACCAAATTCACATGATTACTTATAACAAGACTTCTCCCATGTCCTCGAGAACAAACGTAACTACTCACAAAGCATGTTCATGTTCAAGATCAGAGGGGTATTGAATATCATTAAGGATCTGAACATATGATCTTCCACTGAATAAACCAACTAGCATCAACTACAAGGAGTAATCAACACTACTAGCAACCCACAGGTACCAATATGAGGTTTTGAGACAAAGATTGAATACAAGAGATGAACTAGGGTTTGGAGAGGAGATGGTGCTGGTGAATATGTTGATGGAGATTGACCCCCTCTCGATGAGACGATCGTTGGTGATGACGATGGCTTCGATTTCCCCCTCCCGAAGGGAAGTTTCCCCGGCAAAACAGCTCCGTCGGAGCCCTAGATTGCTTCTGCCCAGGTTCCGCCTCGAGACGGCGGCGCTTCGTCCCGAAAGCTTCCTTATGATTTTTTCTAGGTCAAAACCCTCCAGATAGCAGAAGATGGGCACCGGAGACCTGCCAGGGGGCCCACAAGCCCTAGGGGCGCGCCTAGGGGGGTAGGGCACGCCCCCCAGGCTTGTGGCCACCTGGTGGGTCCCCCTGTGGTATTTCTTCGCCCAATATTTTTTATATATTCCAAAATAATTCTCCGTAAATTTTCAGGACTTTTGGAGTTGTGCAGAATAGGTCTCTCAGATTTGCTCCTTTCCGGTCCAGAATTCCAGCTGCCGGCATTCTGCCTCTTTGTGTAAACCTTGTAAAATAAGAGAGAAAAGACATAAGTATTGTACCATAATGTATAATAACAGCCCATAATGTAATAAATATCAACATAAAAGCATGATGCAAAATGGACGTATCAACTCCCCCAAGCTTAGACCTCGCTTGTCCTCAAGCAGAAACCGAAATCGATAATCATGTCCACATGTTTAGAGATAGAGGTGTCGATAAAATAAAATACGGACATGAGGGCATCATGATCATCTTTAGAACAGCAACATATATTATCATATAGTTTGTCATGCTAAAGTAACAATTCGTTCACAAGGTAAAGTGTAACACCCTCGTGTAATAGCTACTGTGACACTCTGTTAAGTATGCCAAGTCATCTCCATTTCCAGTGCCTAATCACTTTGGTTAAGTACTCAATTCAAATTCTATTATGAAAATCAACTCAAAATTCAAAAGTGAAATATGAAGTTGCTCAAACACTGTTGGAAAAATGTTCATTAAACAACAAATAATCCAGAAGCAATTAAAAAAATATAAACAAAGATAATTGAGTTAGCTAAGTAACTCAAATTACATGAAACAGCACCAAAACAGAATTATTTAATCCATTTATAATAATATCAAATTCAAATAAAATCCTACTTTGCCCAAACAAGTTTTTGGTGAAGGGTAATAATGCACTGTAATATTTGGGCCAAGTATCATATTTTACAAAAGTGCAAAAGTGGCCTAAACAATTACCTAACAGAAAAGAAATAAAGAAAAAGCAAAACATAAACAAGAAAATAAAACGAGGCACTGTGCACTGGGCCTAAGTGCACTGGGCCCTGAGTCCAGCCCACCGGCCCAACTCCCCTCTTCTCTCCCCTGCGTGTCAGCGCCGCCGTGGTCGAGCGCTCGCTCGCCGGTGCGGCGTCGACACCGCGGCTCCCCACCGACGCCACGGCCCGTCGAGGAGATAAGGACGAGCCAGGGCATCCCCCTGGCCTCCCCGTCCACTCCCTCTTCCTCTCCGTCGCTCTCCCCCTCGATCCCCATCGTCGCCGAACGCCACCACCGCCGTGCCTCCGTCGATCTCGTGGCCACAGCCACCACCTCGCTCCGCCGACTTGTCGAGGAGCTCCACCATCGACTACTCCATCGATCGGTGGCCTCAGTTGGAGTGGGGGAGCACCGAAGAGCCGGATCCCTCTCATCCACATCTCCGGCCGCCGCTGATCGTTTTCGTCTCCGGCGCCGGCCTCTGCTGCTACTAATCTGCCAAGGGCCCTCGTGCGTGCCGCTAGGTGAGCATGCCTCCCTCCTCTGTCCTCTAAGTCCTCCAGATCGCACCGTAGTAGCTCGTCGTCGAACCCGAGCCCTGGCCGCCGCAGTTCACTTCGCCGCAGTGGCCATGGCCTCTGTCGTGCTCGTCTGAGCACGGCATCGTGCTCCTGCTGCCTCCAGGAGCCGAACGTGCCCGCACACCCGCTCTCCCATACTCCCTAGCCCTGGATCCATCGAAGCCCGAACTCCGGCGCTGCTTTAGCACATCACCGACGCCGCTCCGGTCGTCCGCGGCTCCTCTCACTAGTCCAGCTGAACGCGGCGTCGAACGGTCGTTCTAACGCGCCCAACAGCGCGCGATTTGGTGCGGTGTGGAGCGTTTCTGAACGTCTCCGGCGAGCTCCGCCGTGTTTTTGGTCGTCGGAGTAACTCCGGTGGCTGTCACCGACGTGGCATGACAGGTGGGGCCCCTGGGACACTGACGCTGGGCCCCACGGGCCCCGTTGACTGGGTTGACCCAGTCAACTTGCTGACTGGGCAGCCCCAGCCACTGACATGTGGGCCCCTATGTTATTTAGTTTAATTAAAACATTTTATAAATAAAATTAATTAGATTAACCTAATCACTCACTGACACCTGGGGCCCACTCCTCTAATTAGCCCACTAAGTTTAATTTAAACTTTGTTAAACTAACAGAGACTGACATGTGGGTCCCACTGGACCCACATGTCAGGTTTGACCTGGTCAGCTAACCAGCTGTCTGCTGACATCAGCATTGCATCATGCTGATGTCATCATCCCCTTTTCTGTTAAATAAATAAATTTCAGAAAATAGTTTAAATATTTGAAAATTCATAATAAATAAACCGTATCTCAGATCGAAAAACTTTGTACATGAAAGTTGATCAGAACGACGAGACGAATCTGATCGTGTCGTCCGTTTATGTGTTGGAACCCCCTACGTAGGAGAACCCATAACTTTCCATCTGTATCCGGT
Source organism: Thinopyrum elongatum (assembly GCA_011799875.1). Classification (NCBI taxonomy): domain Eukaryota; kingdom Viridiplantae; phylum Streptophyta; class Magnoliopsida; order Poales; family Poaceae; genus Thinopyrum; species Thinopyrum elongatum. Next base: position 583,586,399 of record CM022300.1, on the reverse strand, counting down.
ATAGGAATAGTGCATAATCAACGGATAATAAATCCCGCGTTAATCCTAAAATAACTAAAATGACTGCGGTGCATCTTTAGGCAACCCTGCACTGCATCTTAGCATAGCATGCCCTGTATTGCATTGTTGCTGTGTATTTATATGTTTCTTCCCCCTCTTCTCTCTCGATAGACCCCGACGTCGACGTAGCTCCCGAGACCGACGTAGCTCCGGAGGTCGACTACGCTCCTGACGATCAGACCCTTGCCGCCGAGCTTCCAGGCAAGCACCCCCCTTTTGAGCATTCCGATATCGGCCACTCTATTCTCTCTTATGCTTGCATTAGAAGTTACTGCTGCTGCTGTTATCCTATATCTGCTGCATAGCCTGTTTATTGTAACCTGCTATTGTTACCGGTCTGCTTATCCTAAACTGTTTAGCATAGGTTGGGTAGAGACCCAGCAGAGACCCCACTTTATCCCTACTGCCCTGCTGGATCATCAGAAGACCCGATCAACGGGATCGAAGACCAGGCCCCGGCACCGCACAATCACTTCCCTTAGTTGCTCGACACAACTGGGTTACCATCGAGTGCCGAGGGTGATACCTCGTCAGCACTTCTGATGATAACCTTGTAGGTTAGTTAATCGGTCGTGGTCAGCAAGGGTGATTCCTCCTACACCACCCCCGATAACGACACCGTCGCGCAACTCCTCAAGAGTGGACCTTGAGGGTGATTCCTCCTCCGTTCACCTTGATGTTTACGTTAGGTGGGAGTCCAACGAGGGTGATGCCTCAGATTCCTTCTCGATATGGTAGCCACACGGATGCCTTTACATTATTGTTGACACTGTTTAATCAGGATAAAGACGGGTCGGCCCTGAGGGGTACCCGCACGAGGTTATGATGAGAGTGATATGGAGTCGGGTGGACCTGGACGGTGCCCGAGTAATGAATACGAGGCGTGGCCGGGCATTCTTAGCCCTTGCCGCAAGTCCTCGAGACGGGGCGATGGGGTCACATCTTTCGTGAATCTCTGATCGTTACCTCACTACCAACACACTAACGGTTTGGATATTTGATCCGAGGGGCCTCTGGCCTGATAGCACTAACCATCACGTGGGCATAGTATGGGCGTTCTGCGTCGTATACTTCAGTCAGAGCTTAATAGATGTCAACGATTGAGCGGCGCGCACTGGGTTGGACTGGTAACACCCTTCTCTTGTATAAGGGGGGCTAGGTCTGCTCACCGGCCGCATTCGCAACATGCAGGAGTTCCCGGGGCATGGCCCAAGACCCTTGGGGGCATAGGGTTAGTCCGACGTGCTGGCCTCTCTGTTAGGTTTTCGGTCGGGTTGCGGTGTATCGTTTGGCCGAGGCCGGGCATGACCCAGAAAAGTGTGTCCGGTCGAAGTTAATCGAGCGTGGTGGATAAGTTGGTGCACCCCTGGAGGGAAGAACTAATCTATCGATAGCCTGTCCCATGGTAACGGACACTCGGAGCTGTATCCCGATCGATACAACTAGAACCTGACAGCTGAGATGATAACTGAATAGTATGGCTCTGGGATTGCTTTCTCGCAGGGAGTCGAGGAAGAATCTCTGGGCGAGGTTGATGACATTACTATACTTTACATTATGTTAATCTGCACTCTTCTAATGCTGCAAGACCAATGAAGATGCTAGTCTTCGATAGGACTAGGCCTTCCTCTCTATTCTGGCATTTCTGCAGCCCAGTCCACATATACAACCTTCCTTTCAAAATGTTGCATATGTAGTGTAGATCCTTGCTTGCTGAGTACTTTGGATGAGTACTCATGTTTGCTTTGCTTTCTTTTTCTCCCCATATCCATTTGTCGCAACCAGATGACGGAGCCCCTGAGCCAGCTGCCCCTGCCAACGGCTACTACTACTACTATCCTCTCGGCGAGTACTACTACAAGGAGCCGACCGACGACCAGGAGTAGGTTCGGAGGGTCCTAGGCAGGAGGCCTACGCCTTTCGATCATAGTATTTTGTTTTGCCCCGCCTTTCTAAAGGCCTATCTGTAACTCTATTATATCTGTACCCAGATATCTAACGCTTCCGCTGTTGCTTGTATGCCATCGAGCTATGTATTCAAGCCCTCGAGGCCCTAGCTTGTAATATAAAGCTTGTATGACTTTATTTATGTTTTAAAGTTGTGTTGTGATATCTTCAAGTGAGTCCTTAGGCTTGATCATGTGCATTTGCGTGTATGATTAGTGCACGATTAAGCCGGGGTCGTCACAGGTTGGTATCAGAGCCGACTACCTCTAGGAAACCCCCTTTCCAATTCCTTGGCCGAAGTTGAGTCTAGAAACCGAAAACTATTTTACTAACTTGGCTGTGTGGCTTACGGGCCCACGTTGCCAACTGGGTGGTATTAGGATCTTTTATTCCTCGTCTTTACTCTGGGACTCTGATCTCTCTTCTATTCGGGTTAAATAAATTTACTAACACCGACACTTAGGATCTCGTAAATTCCGTCCTCCCGGAGAGCTGGATGTCTGTGCGATTTCCCTGTCATTGATCTGATTAGTCTGATAATCATTTTCCTTTCCATTGTTTTGTTTAACCTTTCTCTTCAAGATCTGTTATATTTCTCATCGTCAAATGACAATCCTGAATTTCCTTTATTTCAGATGGATCGTATGTTTCCACCACGTCCTACGACGCAGCTTGTGCTTCGCACTTGGGCTCGTGATGCCCCTGGTTTTCCAGCTGTCCTGATCGCCCTCCTGACCAGACTGGGTTACCGCTGGTACCCCGAGTACATGGTCTACGAGGTTTACCGCGAGTTCAACCAGGAGCAGTACTATGCTGATGTTTGCATCTATGATCAGCAGGATGACTCAGACACTGAGCTGTACCTTTTCCACGGTATCGGCATGACGATTGAGATGGCAGTCCATGATGCCGCCTACTCTGCTGTCGCACATCTCCGAGGAGAGCACAACGCTAGCTTGGATGCCTCTGAGTTTTGATACATTCCGTATGCTCCTGCTGGAGATGCTACTGGATACTACACGGCTATCTGTGCCCCGTACGAGCCTCATCGCTATGATCCGCGAGTTCTGATTCAGTGTACTCAGGCTCTGGATCGCACTGTTTGGGCTCTGGCCGTCGAGTTGTTTGCCACTCGAGTACGACTCTACGAGGCTATGACGCAGTTGCTACCAGCTGTTCATGTAGGGATACATCCGGAGCACATTCTTTACCCGCGCAGGACCGAGATGCCACCAGGGATTGATTGGCCTGCTGTGGGAGGTCACACACCTGCACGTGGACCTCTTCTTTCAGCTCGAGACCGGGTTCTGCATCAGAGTGCACATGGAGCGTAGGATCCTTCTGCGATGAACATCCGTCGTCCGCACTTGCAGCTACCCCGTTTCAGTGGTTTTCTCCGACGTTGTTGTAGCCTTTGCTATGTCTCGTTGTGTACTTCCTTACTGCGTGCCTGCGTGCCGCCTAGCATGTCTAGCTTTTGAATTTGCGCCGTATGCTGCCCGAATGTAACCGACTCTGTATGGTTCTGTATGTCTTAAAATGACTACTGTTAAGTATCTGTTACATTACTTAAATTCCATCATGTTACATCATGCTGGTTGCTAAACACTCGCAATGGCTTCTGCTAAACCACTCCTATTGAATTTAGCAGGATGGGTGATAACAATCCACCACCGCCGCCACCGCCTGACTATATGGCTGCGATGATGCAATAATTTGAACTCAACCGACAGTTCATGACGGGGATTATGGATCAATTTCCCCGTCCCAATGCCAACCATCAGCCAGCTTCAATCACACTGCTAGAGTTTGTGCGTCTCAACCCATCGGTATTCCGCAACACAGTTAATCCGCTGGATGCCGATGACTGGTTGCGTGACATCTTCTATGAGATGGAGTCAGCTGATGTTCCCCCTGTCAGCTATGTCACATTCACGACATACTTCTTGAAGGGACCCGCAGCACAATGGTGGGCCACTCACAGACAGACCCTACCTCCTGGAACTGTCATCACCTGGGTGGAATTCAGGGCTGCTTTTCGTGCCCGGTACATTCCTCAAGGGGTTATAGATCGGAAGAAGGCCGAGTTCCGCAGCCTCGTTCAAGGCAACAAGACTGTGGAGGTCTACCAGCGAGAGTTCCTTGACTTGTCTCGCTATGCTAAAGAAGACATCCCCACTGATGCTCGTAGGCAGGAGAAGTTCCGTGAAGGGCTACACCATGACATTCAGCTAGCTCTGCTCATCCAAGACTTTCCTGACTTCGCCACTTTGGTGAACAAGGCTATTATGGTCGAGACTGGTCTGAAGAAGCATAAGAAAGCGACCAGACGCACTCGTGAAGCGGGCTCATCTTCGGGCTTGTCTTCCCAGAAGCGCCGCATTTGGATTCCACAAAGCATGTACCGTCCAACCACTCCAGTGTACAGACCTACTTATGCTGCACCTCGTCTGCCTCCTCCACCGCCGAGGCAGCCTCTTTGAGCTGCACCACCTTGAGCTCCTGCACCACGTCCAGACAATGGACTCTCCTTCAAGTGTGGCCAGCCAGGTCACCGTGCCAGAGACTGTTCTCAGAATCAGAATCAACTAGTACCTCTTCCTGCCGGCCGTGGTAATGGCCGTGGAATTCCTCAACAGCGTAACAACAATGCCAGACCTTCTTATGGTCGTGGGCAGGCCTTTCATGTCAACATGAGTGAAGACCCAGAACAACCAGCTACTGTGATGGGTACACTTCCTGTTAACTCAGCACCAGCTTCTGTTTTATTTGATTCAGGAGCATCGCATTCTTTCATGTGTGAAGAATTTGCATTCATGCATGGAATTAAATATGATAAGTTGCACCATCCGTTAGTGGTAAATACTCCCGCGGGCCAGTGTCAAGCTTCTCTATTCAGCCCCGAAGTCGCTATTGAGATAGAAGGGTTGGAGTTTCAGGCATTTCCCATATTCCTCAAGTCATCTAGCATTGACCTTATATTGGGAATGGATTGGTTGAAGGCTCACTATGCCTCAATCAATTGTGCCACTAAAGTTGTACACCTCCTACATCCATCAAATGAGTTAGTGAATTACCGAGCTCATATCACTCAGAACGCCGAGGCTCAGATTTATGCCTTGAACGCGTTGAACGCTTCTCCGCTTCAGGGGATCGAAAACGTTCTAGTTGTCTGCGAATTCCAGGATGTTTTTCCAGAAGAACTTCCAGGAATACCCCCTGCTAGAGCTGTCGAGTTTGTTATCGACTTGAAGCCTAGCACCACTCCTATTGCGAAGCATCCTTACAAGATGCCTCCGCACCACCTTCTCGAGCTTAAGGAAGAAATTGATAAATCACTTAAGAAGGGCTTCATCCGCCCTAGTTCCTCTGCCTGGGGAGCATCGTCTCTCTTTGTCAAGAAGAAAGATGGTACGAATAGGTTGGTCCAAGATTACCGTCCTATCAACCAGGCAACCATTCAGAATAAATATCCGCTTCCTCGGATCAGTGATTTATATGACCAACTTGCTGGATCATCGGTGTTCTCTAAACTCGACTTGAGGTTGGGTTATCACCAGATCCGCGTCCGTGAAGAGGATATTCCGAAGACCGCCTTTGTTACTCGTTATGGCTCCTATGAATACACCGTCATGTCATTTGGCCTAACGAATGCTCCAGCTACGTTCTCCCGCCTGATGAATTATATATTCATGGATTACCTCGACAAGTTTGTCGTGGTATATCTGGATGATATCCTGGTATATTCGAAGAATAAGGAAGAACATGCCGAACATCTTCGCCTTGTTCTGGAAAGGCTTCGAGAACACAAGTTGTATGCCAAGTACTCCAAATGTGAATTCTGGCTTTCTGAAGTGACCTACCTTGGACATGTGATTTCCAAGGATGGTATCACCATTAACCCGGAGCGTGTTCAGGCTATTCTTGACTGGACTCCTCCGAAGAATGCCAAGCAAGTCCGAAGTTTTCTCGGTCTAGCAAGTTATTGTCGACGATTCGTCGAAAACTTTTCCAAGATTGCCAAGCCCCTGACTAACCTGCTCCAAAAGGCGTTAAGTTTGAGTGGACAGACAAATGTCAAGAAAGTTTCCAGACCCTCAAGGACAAGCTTACTTCTGCTCCAGTGCTTGCTCCTCTCGATTCTCGCAAGGACTTTGTGATTTATTGCGACGCCTCTCGTCAAGGATTAGGCTGTGTCCTAATGCAAGAATGGAAGGTAATTGCATATGCCTCGCGACAATTGCGCCCACATGAAGAAAACTATCCAGTGCATGATCTCGAACTCGCTGCTATAATCTATGCTTTAAAGCAATGGCGACATTACCTTCTTGGTAACCGGTGTGAGATCTATACCGATCACCAGAGTCTAAAGTATTTGTTCACCCAACCGGATCTTAATCTCCGTCAGCAGCGATGGTTGGAAACAATTATAGACTATGACCGTGGTATTTCTTATACCCCTGGCAAGGCTAATGTGATGGCTGATGCTTTGAGCCGCAAATCCTATTGTAACAACCTCCTGGTTAAGCAAGCTCAACCCCAGCTATATGAAGAATTGTGCAAGTTGAACATCTGTATTGTTCTGCAGGATTCTCTTAATAACCTTGTGGTACAACCAGACCTTGAGAAAGCTGTTAAGATTGCGCAAGCTAAAGATGCCGAAGTAGATTTGACGAAGAAAGAGCTTCACCTCGAGAAGTACAGGGATTTCTCAATTGCTGAAGACGGAACCTTGTATTTCAGAGATAGAATTGTCGTTCCTCGTTTCGATCTTATGACTAACAAGGTCATGAAGGAGGCTCATGATACACCGCTGTCTATCCATCTGGGTAGCACCAAGATGTATCGTGATCTTCGTCAAAGGTACTGGTGGTCCAGAATGAAGCAGGACTTTGCTCGATATGTTGCTGAATGTGATGTTTGCCGACGCGTGAAAGCAGAACATCAAAGGCCTGCTGGAATTCTTCAACCGTTACCTATTCCTTTATGGAAATGGGATAAAGTGCAAATGGACTTCATTACTGGCCTTCCCAAGTCTCAGAAGGGTCACGATGCTATTCTTGTCGTCGTCGATCAACTTTCCAAAGTTGCACATTTTCTGCCTGTCAAGGAGACTATCACTGCTAGTCAATTAGTAGAACTTTACATCTCCAGAATTGTTTCACTCCACGGTATTCCGAAGGAGATCAGTTCAGACCGTGGCGGTCTTTTCACCTCCAAGTTTTGGGAAAGTTTCCAAAAAGCTATGGGTACTCACATTACCTGGAGTTCAGCATATCATCCTCAATCCCAAGGCCAAGTTGAGCGAGTTAATCAAGTGCTTGAAGATATGCTTCGGGCTTGTGTTATATCGTTCGGTAAGAAGTGGGAAGAGTCTCTCCCGTTTGCCGAATTCTCTTATAATAACAGCTATCAAGCCAGCTTGAAAATGGCCCCCTTCGAAGTGCTATACGGACGTAAATGTCGAACCCTTCTGAATTTGTCAGAAACTGGGGAACGACCACTTGTGGGACCGGACATTATTCAGCATGCCGAAGAACAAGTCAGAATTGTCCAAGAAAATCTCAAGGCGGCTCAAGACCGTCAGAAGAGCAACTATGATCGCAAACGTTGGGGTCTGACCTATCAACTAGGTGATCAAGCTTATCTTCGTGTCACTCCTATGAAGGGCACTCGTCGTTTCGGAATCAAGGGCAAGCTAGCTCCACACTACATCAGCCCCTTTCGCATTGTTGCCAGACGTGGTCAGGTGGCATATAAATTGGAGTTGCCACCGCAATTCTCTCATATCAACGACGTCTTCCATGTGTCACAACTTCCTAAATGCTTCAAGGAATCCCCTCACCGAGCAGTGGATCATGAAATGCTCGAATTGCAAGATGATCTTTCTTATAAGGAGCATCCCATCCGCATCCTCAATGAAGCTGAACGTCGAACTCGTTAGAAGACAACCAAGTTCCTTAAAGTGCAGCGGTTGAATCACACTGAAGATGAAGCCACTTGGGAACGCGAGGATCATCTTCGGGAAGAATATCCCGACCTCTTTCCTTCTACCTCCTAAATTCTCGGGACGAGAATTTATTTTAGAGGAGGAGAATTTGTAACACCCCCGTGTAATAGCCACTGTGACACTCTGTTAAGTATGCCAAGTCATCTCCATTTGCAGTGCTGTCGGGGCCGGATTTCGGGGACACGACATATCCCCGAAAATTAACCCCTCGTGTCATCACCAGCCCAGGATTACCGTTACTGGTGGACACATCCTTGTTACAGATTTCAAGCTATTACAAGAATTGGATACAAGACCATAAAGGTCTAATGATACAACAGTGATTCCGATGGTGGATGACAGAATTGTCTCGCGGTTCTTCAACGTCGATGGGGCTCCATTCCCACAGGAACGGCTGACCTGGATAATTCCTATCCCGCATGGCTGCCATCCTAGGCTCCGCACGGACATCGCTGTGGTACTCCTCGTAGAAATCTTGACCTGGCCAAGTAAATAGCCAGGGACAAGCCTGTGAGTACGTTTGAATGTACTCGCAAACATCATGAACAAAAGATATACCGAATGCAACAATTAAATTATGTGATCATGATGAACCACACTATATGCGTATGCTCATGATGGACTTAAATGCCTACTGACAGGAATTAAATCATGGCATGATAAAATATTAGCATATGAAAATATATAAAATTGTTAGTGATAAACAAGGAAAGTCAAAGGAAAACAAAATAAAGGAAATGCCGGTCGGATGTCAAGTGACACCACGGTAGGTCTTGAAGAGAAACGCCAAACGGGTGTCTAAAAGAGAAATCGGACGAGACAGGACCATCCGAGAACTCAGGCGACGCCACGAGAGGTCTTGAAAAGAAATGCCAGTCGGGTGTCAAGTGACGCCTCGGTCGGACTTGAAAAGAAATGCCAATCGGGTATCCACAAGAGTAGTGGCGTGATAAACCGCCTGATAACTTGAGGGACACCACGAAGAGGTCTTGAAAATAAATGCCAATCGGGTGTCCACAAGAGTAGTGGCGTGACAGACCGCCTGATAACTCAAGGGACGCCACGGAGAGGTCTTAAAAATAAAATTGAGTGCTCGGGGTAGTCTAGCCAGCCCCTGAGACACTCAGGAATATAAAATAAGAGAAACGGGTTAGTCCACAATAATATGTATAACCACAGTATTATTAACACGCATAGCAAAATATTCATGATAGCATCAGGGTGACAATAAATATTCAGCAAAAACAATTCAGGCACATTTTAAGTATTTCCTCCGGAGACCGACGCTAAGACCGACACTTGACCAACCCAGACTGTAGCCCTTAACCGCGGACACGGCTATTCGAATAGGTTTCAACTCTGCAGAGGGTGTACTCTTTACCCACAAGTAAAGGATTTCTTTAGTCAGTACCATGACACTGACTAATTCCCATTACGGTCTTTGGGTTGAAAACACACCTGACCAGCACACACCAGATTAACTTTCCGGATGCTAGGAATCACCCAAGGCATCGTTCAAGAAAAACTCTGAGATGGAGAGATCAACGTCCTGCATGGGATCACTATTAATACGCGCGGGTTACAAGGGGTGCCCCCCTCTCAGTCACAACTGGAAACACCCATGCCCCCTGACCCGATGACAGGATTTAGTCCCGGATCCCTGGGAAACCCTCATCGTGGCCCTCTGTACGGTGTGTGCATGGAAAGGGGTTATCAACTTACTGAACCATACCCTACCGGTGGCAGGAACCTGTGGCAGCACGAAACAAGTATGGGGGTTACCGGAATAAGACTCGATCTATGGTCGACTCAGGAGGCATTAAGTTTCCTGCAACGGTTAGCACAACAAGGTATTCCTTCAACAGCAATCCCAACAGGGCCACAACCCTTGCATGCTCCAACATGCACAACAAACAAGGCATGATCACGCTCCAACGTGATCATCCTCCTGCGGGTAACGATATTTCACTTATGCCTACTCCTGCAAGTTAGTCATGGCAACACACGATGCACGGTATGATGGAACATACCAACACTACATGCATGCAAAATTTACTCGAATTCAAACCATGCAAGCACTACTAGCAATATGCAAATTTAGTTTGAATTTAACATAGTCATGTTTAAATTATTCTAGCAATAAACTACCATGTATTCACCATATCAAGTGTTCAAGATGCTTGCCTTGAGCACGCAGAAATACTGGGTGCACTCCAAAAGTTTGAAAAGTTTCCTCCCTCCATTTTTCCTATTTTAAAGATTATAGCAATTACCACATAATACAAAAATAGTACTAAAAGTTGTTTCAAATATTTTTCAAATAAATACTAAAATAAACTAGATGAAAAATAAAAAATAAAAGAAAAAGAAACAATTTATTTGGAGTTAATGTGAATTAGTTATGGAATTTCTAAGCTGGAAAGAACGAAGGAAAAGACTATTTAATTGCTCCAACAGAAACAAGGCACAGGAAAAATGTTCACCTAAGCTGGAATAAAAGATCATGATTTTAGAAGTCATTAGAAATTTGAATCATCCAATTTGGATTAGAAATGGTGTCTGTGGAATATTTTGAAATCAGTTGGAAAAGAAAAGGAAAAAGTGCAGAACTGCGCCTTAAGCGTTGTTTAACCGCGTGGCGTCACTGGGCCGGCCCGGTCGATCAGCTGCATGGGGACTGCGACGTCGGAGACGTATTGGCGGAGTACGCCTTCACTTACGAGCGCGGGTCCCGGCCTCTAGTCACTGACAGTGGGTCCCTCCTGGCCCACCGTCGGGTTTGAACGGTCAGCGCCGGTGCGCGCGTCTTCACCGACAGAGCAGAGGCGGGGCTCCGGCGGACCTTGCCGGCAAACGGCGGCACCATCCGAAGAGGAGAGACCATAGTCGTGATCAGGAGGTCGAGGCGGTTCGTCCGGTGGGCGTCACGGTCGACGGGGAGCATGGGGCTGCCGGTGGTGAGCTCACCCGAGGAGCTCCGGCGGAAGCAAAAATTGGGCGTTTCGCCCATGGTGGCTCCCGGGCAAAATTGAGCGCGGGGATGGATCTGCGGGACCATGAGGAGGCTCCTGGTGTAGCTAGTGGAGAGGGGGAGGTACTGGAGAGGTGGCGAGCTCCGAGGCGGAGGCGGCGGCAGTAGATGCCGGAGAGGAGGGAGACGGCCCTCTCCGGTCGCTTAGTTGCTTGAGGGGCTTACAGGAGGTGGAGGAGAGTTCCTGACGAGGAGAGGGAGCTCGAGGGAGATTTTTATAGCACGGCAAGGTCGGTTCCCGTGGCTTCCCAGAGAAGTCACGATGGAGGCGGGCATTCATGGCGCCGTCGAGGCCGGTGAGGTCGGTTACGAGGCCGGTGGGTCGGTGGAGGAGTGGATAGGCTCAGGTGGTTAGAAGTTAAGAGGGGAGCGAGCTGGCGGGTCTGGGCGGCTCGGGCGGTGCCGTGCCCGAGCTGCCGACCATGGCGGCGGTGGTGGTCGATGAGGACGGCGGTGGTCGGCACTAGGGGACGAGGGAGAGTGTCGGCAGGGTCCGTGGCTTATCCGTGAAGCCAACTGGATGACTTGCGCGCGAGGAGAGGCAGCAGAGGGAGTGGTATGAGCTCGATGCCAGAGGTGCAGAAACTGCACTCTGCTCGCGCTCTGTATATGTCCACCAGGTGTTCGATGGATTGCCACAGTGGCAAAATGAACTTATTTGAATTTGAAAGCTTGACATGATGATGAGTCACTCCATAAGGGAGCTACTGGACATGGTGGTTTGGTAGGAGAAGCAAATTCCCAATGTAAGTTTAAGACCTTGCCAAAATCAGTCATGCTCATGAGGTGCTCGACAGAATGCTAGGGCTATTTACAAGATTCCTAAGAAAGTGATATTTGGCAGAATGGTGTCTCACTGGATGATAAAGATGGTGGTGGAGTTGGTTTGTGGAAAGTGAAAACTTGTTAGTGCAAGTTTAGAAGAATTTCAGTTCTGGACAGAAACTTCAAAGGAATATTTGGTGAACTAAAATGATTTTAATGGAGCTAAAATTTTGGACTTAAGGGTTTGGTTGGAAGGAATATCAGTGGGAAAAATTTCAGGATTTTTGGAAGAAGGAAAATAGAGGTTGTAGTAGAAACACAATTACTGGACAGAATTGAAAAGAGATTGTTTCACTCAAATTTTTCAAAAGACTAAGTTAGGTTTTTGCATAAAAGTGATATGTAGGCATCACATGACCTCCCATAATTTTTGTGGAATTTTAAAAACAATTATTTAAAATAGTTGTAGTGCAACAGAGGCATTTAAAATATTGAAAAATGCTATTAAAAGAGTTGTTTAGAGCAAATTTTATTCTGAAAATAATTCTTACTATTATTAAAATGTAATTGAAATGATTTGAGAAAACTACCAAAGCCACAATATTATTTCCAAAAATTTCTATATGGAGGGAAGAATTTTGAAAAACAGAAACAGAAAATGGTTCTGAAATTAATAAAAGACCAAGTAAAAATTCAAAATTTTAATTCTGGCCAAATTTTATTTAGTAAAAACATGATTAAACTTTTGGGGTGTTACAAGTGCCTAATCACTTTGGTTAAGTACTCAATTCAAATTCTATTCTGAAAATCAACTCAAAATTCAAAAGTGAAATATGAAGTTGCTCGAACACTGTTGGAAAAATGTTCATTAAACAACAAATAATCCAGAAGCAATTATAAAAATATAAACAAAGATAGTTGAGTTAGCTAAGTGACTCAAACTACATGAAACAGCACCAAAATAGAATTATTTAATCCATTTATAATAATATCAAATTCAAATAAAATCCTACTTTGCCCAAACAAGTTTTTGGTGAAGGGTAATAATGCACTGTAATATTTGGGCCAAGTATCATATTTTACAAAAGTGCAAAAGTGGCCTAAACAATTACCTAACAGAAAAGAAATAAAGAAAAAGCAAAACATAAACAAGAAAATAAAACGAGGCACTGTGCACTGGGCCTAAGTGCACAGTGCCCCGAGTCCAGCCCACCGGCCCAACTCCCCTCTTCTCTCTCCTGCGTGTCAGCGCCGTCGTGGTCGAGCGCCCGCTCGCCGGTGCGGCGTCGACACCGCGACACCCCACCGACGCCACGGCCCATCGAGGAGATAAGGACGACCCAGGGCATCCCCCTGGCCTCCCCGTCCACTCCCTCTTCCACTCCGTCGCTCTCCCCCTCGATCCCCATCATCGCCGAACGCCACCACCGCCGTGCCTCCGTCGATCTCTTGGCCACAGCCACCACCTCGCTCCGCCGACTTGTCGAGGAGCTCCGCCATCGACTACTCCATCGATCGGTGGCCTCAGTTGGAGCGGGGGAGCACCGAAGAGCCGGATCCCTCTCGTCCACATCTCCGGCCGCCGCTGATCGTCTTCGTCTCCGGCGCCGGCCTCTGCTGCTACTAATCTGCCAAGGGCCCTCGTGCGTGCCGCTAGGTGAGCATGCCTCCCTCCTCTGTCCTCTAGGTCCTCTAGATCGCGCCGTAGTAGCTCGTCGTCGAACCCAAGCTCTGGCCGCCGCAGTTCGCTTCGCCGTCGTGGCCATGGCCTCTGTCGTGCTCGTGTGAGCACGTCATCATGCTCCTGCTGCCTCCAGGAGCCGAACGCTCCCGCGCACCTGCTCTCCCGTGCTCCCTAGCCCTGGATCCATCGAAGCCCGAACTCCGGCGCCGCTTTAGCACATCACCGGCGCCGCTCCGGTCGTCCCCGGCTCCTCTCGCTAGTCTAGCTGAACGCGGCGTCGAACGGTCGTTCTAACGCGCCCAACCGCGCGCGATTTGGTGCGGTGTGGAGCATTTCCGAACGTCTCCGGCGAGCTCCGCCGTGTTTTTGGTCGCCAGAGTAACTCCGGTGGCCGTCGCCGACGTGGCATGACAGGTGGGGCCCCTGGGACACTGACGCTGGGCCCCACGGGCCCGGTTGACTGGGTTGACCCAGTCAACCTGCTGACTGGGCAACCCTAGCCACTGACATGTGGGCCCCTCTGTTATTTAGTTTAATTAAAATGTTTTATAAATAAAATTAATTAGATTAACCTAATCACTCACTGACACCTAGGGCCCACTCCTCTAATTAGCCCACTAAGTTTAATTTAAACTCTGTTAAACTAACAGAGACTGACATGTGGGTCCCACTGGACCCACATGTCAGGTTTGACCTGGTCAGCTGACCAGCTGTCTGCTGACATCAGCATTGCATCATGCTGATGTCATCATCCCCTTTTCTGTTAAATAAATAAATTTTAGAAAATAGTGTAAATCTTTGAAAATTCATAATAAATAAACCGTATCTCAGATCGAAAAACTTTGTACATGAAAGTTGATCAGAACGACGAGACGAATCTGATCGTGTCGTCTGTTTCTGTGTCGGAACCCCCTACGTAGGAGAACCCATAACTTTCCATCCGTATCCGGTATAGGAATAGTGCATAATCACCGGATAAGAAATCCCGCATTAATCCTAAAATAACTAAAATGACTTAGGTGCATCTTTAGGCAACCCTGCACTTCATCTTAGCATAGCATGCCCTGTATTGCATTGTTGCTGTGTATTTATATGTTTCTTCCCCCTCTTCTCTCTCGGTAGACCGCGACATCGACGTAGCTCCCGAGACAGACGCAGCTCCGGAGGTCGACTACGCTCCTGACGATCAGACCCTTGCCGCCGTGCTTCCAGGCAAGCACCCCCCTTTTGAGCATTCTGATATCGCCCACTCTCTTCTCTCTTATGCTTGCATTAGAAGTTACTGCTGTTGCTATTATCCTATATCTGCTGCATAGCCTGTTTATTGTAATCTGCTATTGTTACCTGTCTGCTTATCCTAAACTATTTAGCATAGGTTGGGTAGAGACCCAGCAGAGACCCCACTTTATCCCTACTGCCCCGTTGGATCATCAGAATACCCGATCAACAGGATCAAAGACCAGGCCCCGGCACCGCACAATCACTTCCCTTAGTTGCTCGACACTACTGGGTGACCATCGAGTGCCGAGGGTGATACCTCGTCAGCACTTCTGATGATAACCTTGTAGGTTAGTTAATCGGTCGTGGTCAGCAAGGGTGATTCCTCCTACACCACCCTCGATAACGACACCATCATACAACTCCTCAAGAGTGGACCTCGAGGGTGATTCCTCCTCTGTTCACCTTGATGTTTACGTCAGGTGGGAGTCCAACGAGGGTGATGCCTCAGATTCCTTCTCGATATGGTAGCCACATGGATGCCTTTACATTATTGTTGACACTGTTTAATCAGGATAAAGACGGGTCGGCCCTGAGGGGTACCCGCACGAGGTTATGATGAGAGTGATATGGAGTCGGGTGGACCTGGACGGTGCCCGAGTAATGAATATGAGGCGTGGCCGGGCATTCTTAGCCCTTGCCGCAAGTCCTCGAGACGGGGCGACGGGGTCACATCTTTCGTGAATCTCTGCTCGTTACCGCACTACCAACACACTAACGGTTTGGATATTTGATCCGAGGGGCCTCTGGCCTGATAGCACTAACCATCACGTGGGCATAATATGGGCGTTCTGCGTCGTATACTTCAGTCGGAGCTTAATAGACGTCAGCGACTGGGCGGCGCGCGCTGGGTTGGACTGGTAACGCCCTGCTCTTGTATAAGGGGGGCTAGGTCTGCTCACCGGCCACGTTCGCAACGTGCAGGAGTTCCCGGGGCGATGGCCCAAGACCCCTGGGGGCATAGGGTTAGTCCGGCGTGCTGACCTCTCTGTTAGGTTTTTGGTCGGGTTGCGGCGTATCGTTTGGCATAGGCCGGGCATGACCAAGAAAAGTGTGTCCGGCCGGAGTTAATCGAGCGTGGTGGGTAAGTTGGTGCACCCCTGGAGGGAAGAACTAATCTATCGATAGCCTATCCTACGGTAACGGACACTCAGAGTTGTATCCCGATCGATACAACTAGAACCTGACAGCTGAGATGATAACTGAATAGTATGGCTCTGGGATTGCTTTCTCGCAGGGAGTCGAGGAAGAATCTCTGGGGGAGGTTGATGACATTACTATACTTTACATTATGTTAATCTGCACTCTTCTAATGCTGCAAGACCAATGAAGATGCTAGTCTTCGATAGGGCTAGGCCTTCCTCTCTATTCTGGCATTTCTGCAGCCCAGTCCACATATACAGCCTTCCTTTGAAAATGTTGCATATATAGTGTAGATCCTTGCTTGCTGAGTACTTTGGATGAGTACTCATGTTTGCTTTGCTTTCTTTTTCTCCCCATATCCATTTGTCGCAACCAGATGACGGATCCCCTGAGCCAGCTGCCCCCGCCGATGGCTACTACTACTACTATCCTCCCGGCGAGTACTACTACAAGGAGCCGACCGACGACCAGGAGTAGGTTCGGAGGGTCCTAGGCAGGAGGCCTACGCCTTTCGATCATAGTATTTTGTTTTGCCCCGCCTTTCTAAAGGCCAATCTGTAACTCTGTTATATCTGTACCCAGATATCTGACGCTTCCGCTGTTGCTTGTTTGCCATCAAGCTATGTATTCGAGCCCTCGAGGCCCTGGCTTGTAATATAAAGCTTGTATGACTTTATTTATGTTTTCAAGTTGTGTTGTGATATCTTCAAGTGAGTCCTTAGGCTTGATCGTGTGCATTTGCGTGTATGATTAGTGCACGATTAAGCCGGGGTCGTCACATAAAGTATGAATCAAAAACTTCATTGAAAACTAACAAACTGTGATCTCAGTCATTTAAGCAATTGCAATTTATCATAATATCGGAAAGAGTCAATGTAAGAGCTTTTGTATAGCAAGTCCACATACTCAACCATCTTTTAGTCTTTCACAATTGCTAACACTCACGGGATACTTATGAGTTCAAAGCCTCAATCGGACGCAGAGAAAGATAGGGGCTTATAGTTCTGCCTCCCAATCTTTTACCTCAAGGGTAATGTCAACAATAATACTTTATGATAACTTATATCCGAGTGGATATATATATATATATATCTTTCTCCAACACATAGTGCTTGCCAAAAAGGAAAAAGTGTAAAAAGGAAAGGTGAAGATCACCATGACTCTTGTATGAGGGTAGAGGGTAAAAAGTAAAATATAGGCCCTTCACAGAGGGAAGCAGAGGTTGTCATGCACTTTTATGGTTGGATGCACAAAATCTTAATGCAAAAGAACATCACTTTATATTGCCGCTTGTGATAGAGAACTTTATTATGTAGTCCGTCGCTTTTATTTCTTCCATATCACAAGTTCATATAAAGCTTATTTTCTTCACACTAAAAGATCATACATATTTAGAGAGCAATTTTTATTGCTTGCACCGATGACAACTTACTTGAAGGATCTTACTCAATCCATAGGTAGGTATGGTGGACTCTCATGGCAAAACTGGGTTAAGGGATTTTGGATGCACAAGTAGTATCTCTACTTGGTGCAAAAGATTTGGCTAGCATAGGATGAGAAACAAGCTCAACATGTTGGAGGATCCATGACAATATAACTTCTATTTGGATATAAAGAAACATAACCCATCATGTTGTCTTCCTTGTCCAACATCAACCTTTTAGCATATAATATTTTAATGAGTGCTCACAATCACAAAAGATGTCCAAGATAGTATATTTATATGTGAGACCTCTCTTTCTTTATTACTTCCTATTAATTGCAACAATGACCAAAACTATGTTTGTCAACTCCCAACAAATTTCATGCGACATACTTCTTATATGTGAAGTCATTACTTCCCATAAGATCATTATATAATCTTTTTATTTCTTTTATTCTTTATTTTTTTTCTCAAGATCATAGCAAGAAAGCAAAGCCCTCAACTCAAAACTAATCTTTATTATATAACTCTCAGACTTGATTACATAGAGGGAACACAAAGCAAAACTCAAAGCTAGATCATACTAAAACTTTATTCTACTAAACCGAGATATAACCAAAAGGATCGAACTAAGAAAAACGACAAAGGTGAGATGTGATGGTGATACGATACCGGGGCACCTCCCCCAAGCTTGGCAGTTGCCAAGGGGAGTGCCCATACCCATGTACTCAATTTTCCTTCTTCGGAGGTGGTGATGATGGAGTAGTTGATGATGTGGGAAGCTTATCCTCCGTCTTCCAAGGCATAGGTTCACCAACGTAAAAAGATAAACGATTCTCCGGGATCCTCAAATCTGCAGCCAAACTCATCCTCTTAAATCTGTATTCATACTCATAGTTTTGGTTTTGCAGGTCATAGATCTGGGCTTGGAGATGCTAAATCTTCTCATGAAGCTTGAAGATGGCCTCTCCGATGTTCTTGGCGTCCAGCTTGTGGTCACGGGTAAATTCCATGATCATGGAGTGATTGGTGTTGAGTCCGCGTTCCACCATCCCTTGGCACTTGAAGACTTGCTGCTCCATTGCTTCGAGCCTTGTCTCCACACTTCCGGTCCTCTTTGGCCCTTGAACATCACGGATGTGCAGTGATACGTCTCCAACGTATCTATAATTTTTGATTGTTCCATGCTATTATATTATCTATTTTGGATGTTTTATATGCATTAATATGCTATTTTATATTATTTTGGGACTAACTTATTAACCCAGAGCCCAGTGCCAGTTTCTATTTTTTCCTTGTTTTTGAGTTTTACAGAAAATGAATATCAAACGGAGTCCAAACGGAATAAAACTTTCGCGATGATTTTTCTTGGACCAGAAGACACACGTAGGACTTGGAGAGGAAGTCAGAAGAGTCCCGAGGGCTCCACAAGCCCTCAAGGCGCGCCCTGGGGGGGCGCCCCCTAGCTTGTGGCCCCCCCAGGAGTCCTCCAACCCTAATTCTTGGCCTATAAATTCAGAAATATTCCCAAACGACCAGAAGCGTCCACCAAAATACTTTTCCGCGATGTAACCTTTTGTACCCGTGAGATCCCATCTTGGGGCCTTTTCCGGCACCCTGCCGGAGGGGGATTCAATCATGGAGGGCTTCTACATCAACTCTATTGCCCTTCCAATGAAGCGTGAGTAGTTTACCACAGGCCTACGGGTCCATAGCTAGTAGCTAGATGGCTTCTTCTCTCTCTTTGATCTTCAATACAATGTTTTCCTCGATGTTCTTGGAGATCTATCCAATGTAATATTCTTTTGTGGTGTGTTTGTCGAGATCCGATGAATTGTGGAGTTATGATCAGATTATCTATGAATATTATTTGAATCTTCTCCGAATTCTTATATGCATGATTTGATACTTTGTATTTCTCTTCGAATTATTGGTTTGGTTTGGCCAACTAGATTGGTTCTTCTTGCAATGGGAGATGTGCTTAGTTTTGGGTTCAATCTTGTGGTGTCCTCACCCAGTGACAAAGTAGGGGTAGCTAGGCATGTATTGTATTGTTGCCATCAAGGGTAAAAGATGGGGTTTTCATCATATTGCTTGAGTTTATCCCTCTACATCAGGTCATCTTACTTAAGGTGTTACTCCGTTCTTTTGAACTTAATACTCTAGATGCATGCTGGATAGTGGTCGATGTGTGGAGTAATAGTAGTAGATACAGGTAGGAGTCGGTCTACTTGACACGGACGTGATGCCTATATGCATAATCATTGCCTTGGATATCATCACAACTTTGCACTTTTCTATCAATTACTCGACAGTAATTTGTTCACCCACCGTATTATTTTCTTTCAAGAGAGAAGCCTCGAGTGAAACCTATGGCCCCCGGGTCTATTTTCCATCATATATTTTCAGATCTATAAACCAAAAATACCTTGCTGTGTTTTATTTTTTTTACTTTGTTTTATGTTTTAGTAATCTTTTATATCTATCTCTATCAGATCTCATCCTTGCAAGTGACCATGAAGGGATTGACAACCCCTTTATCGCGTTGGGTGCAAGTGTTTGATTGTTTGTGCAGGTGCATAGATTGGAGACTTGTGCGTACCTCCTAATGGATTGATACCTTGGTTCTCAAACTGAGGGAAATACTTTTCTCTACTTTGCTGCATCACCCTTTCCTCTTCAAGGGAAAAACCAACGCAAGCTCAAGAAGTAGCATGCAACACCCCCTCATGCATCTCAATGGTTTGAGGGTGTTACAGCACCTCCGCGAGGTAGGGGTTGATGACCTTCTCGAAGAACTTGTCCTTCGGAGCACTTGGGGACGTCATAGCAATCTAGATCTGTAAAAAAAAACAGCTCGAAACAAGAACAGAGGATTTTGACGTGGTACGGTGGTCAAAACCTTCGGAAGATTATATAATGAATTTTTACCGACCAAAAGAAGTTTTCTGCAAGAAAACGAAGTCCGGAGGGCACACGAGGTGGCCACAAGCCTAGGAGGCGCGCCCAGGGGGGTAGGGCGCGCCCCCAAGGGTTGTGGCCTCGTCGTGCACTTTTCGGACTACTTTTTATTTTCCTAATTTTTTGAATATTCCAAAACGGAGTAAAATTGCCATTGAAAAAGTTTTGGAGTCGGTTTACTTACCGTATCACATACCTATTCCTTTTCGGAGTCTGGAACATTCTGGTAGGTTTCCCTTATGTGTTATGGTATTAATAATATTGGTTTCAACATTTATGGGAGTACCTGAGATATAATGTTTGATTCTTTGCCCGTTTACCACCTTCGGATTGGTGCCTTCGGCGTTGTTGATCTTTATGGCACCGGAATGGTAAACTTCCTCAATAATGTAAGGCCCTTCCCATTTAGAGAGAAGTTTTCCTGCAAAAAATCTTAAACGAGAGTTGTATAGCAAGACATAGTTACCTACATTAAATTCACGCTTTTGTATCCTTTTATCATGCCATCTTTTAACTTTCTCTTTAAACAATTTGGCATTCTCATAGGCTTGGGTTCTCCATTCATCAAGTGAGCTAATGTCAAATAATCTCTTCTCACCGGCAAGTTTGAAATCATAGTTGAGCTCTTTAATTGCCCAATAAGCTTTATGTTCTAGTTCAAGAGGTAAGTGACATGCTTTTCCATAAACCATTTTATATGGAGACATACCCATTGGATTTTTATATGCAGTTCTATAAGCCCATAATGCATCATCAAGTTTCTTAGACCAATTCTTTCTAGATCTATTAACAGCCTTTTGCAAGATTAATTTTATTTCCCTATTGCTCAATTCTACTTGACCACTAGACTGAGGGTGATATGGAGATGCAATTCTATGGTTAACATCATACTTAGCAAGCAATTTACGGAAAGCACCATGAATAAAGTGTGAACCACCATCAGTCATTAAGTATCTAGGGACTCCAAACCTCGGGAAAATAACTTCTTTAAGCATTTTAATGGAGGTGTTATGATCAGCACTACTAGTTGGAATAGCTTCTACCCACTTAGTAACGTAATCAACAGCAACCAAAATATGCGTATACCCATTAGAGGATTAGAGGATGGAAAAGGTCCCATATAATCAAAACCCCAAACATCAAATGGTTCAATGAAAAGTGAATAATTCATAGGCATTTCCTGACGTCTACTAATATTACCAATTCTTTGACATTCATCACAAGACAAGACAAACTTACGAGCATCCTTGAAAAGAGTAGACCAATAAAAACCAGATTGTAATACCTTGTGTGCAGTTCTATCTCCAGCATGGTGTCCTCCTTAGGCCTCGGAGTGACACTTGCGTAGGATCTGTTCCTGTTCATGATTAGGTACACAACGTCTAATAATACCATCTACTCCTTCTTTATAAAGGTGTGGGTCATCCCAGAAGTAATGTCTTAAATCATAGAAAACCTTTTTCTTTTGCTGGTATGTGAAACTAGGTGGTATAAATTTAGCAACAATATAATTGGCATAATCAACATACCAAGGAGCAGTACAGGAAGCATTTATGACAGCTAATTGTTCATCAGGAAAGCTATCATCAATAGGTAGTGGGTCATCAAGAATATTTTCTAACCTAGACAAGTTGTCTGCTATGGGGTTCTCAGCTCCCTTCCTATCAATAATATGCAAGTCAAATTCTTGCAGCAAGAGAACCCATCTAATAAGTCTAGGTTTAGTATCCTTCTTTTCCATAAGATATTTAATAGCAGCATGATCAGTGTGAACAGTTACCTTGGAATCAACAATATAAGATCTGAACTTATCACAAGCAAATACAACCGCTAAAAATTCTTTTTCAGTAGTAGCATAATTTCTTTGAGCACTGTCTAGAGTTTTACTAGCATAATGGATAACATTTAATTTCTTATCAACTCTTTGTCCTAGAACAGCACCTACAGCATAATCACTAGCATCACACATAATTTCAAAGGGTAGGTTCCAATCAGGTGGTTGAACAATAGGTGCAGAGATTACGGCTTTCTTAAGTATTTTGAATGCTTCTACACAATCATCATAAAAAACAAATGGAACATCTTTTTGCAAGAGATTAGTGAGAGGCCTAGAAATTTTAGAGAAGCCTTTAATAAATCTCCTATAGAAACCAGCATGACCAAGGAAACTTCTTATACCTTTGATATCTTTAGGACACGACATTTTTTCAATAGCATCTACTTTAGCTTTATCCACTTCAATACCTCTTTCGGAGATTTTATGCCCCAAGACAATACCTTCATTAACCATAAAGTGGCACTTCTCCCAATTCAAGACAAGATTAGTTTCTTCACATCTCTGCAAAACTCGATCAAGGTTGCTTAAGCAATCATCAAAAGAAGTTCCGTAAATGGAGAAATCATCCATGAAAACCTCAACAATCTTTTCACAAAAGTCAGAGAATATAGCAGTCATACATCTTTGAAAAGTAGCAGGTGGATTACATAAACCAAAAGGCATACGTCTATAAGCAAAGGTACCGAAAGGGCAAGTAAAAGTAGTTTTTTCTTGATCCTCTTGTGACACAGGTATTTGGAAAAACCCAGAATAACCATCTAGAAAGCAGAAGTGTGTATGTTTTGATAGTCTTTCTAGCATTTGATCAATAAAAGGTAGAGGATAGTGATCTTTCCTAGTAGCTTTGTTTAACTTTCTAAAATCAATAACCATTCTATAACATGTGACAATTCTTTGCGGAATCAATTCATTTTTATCATTAGGAACAACGGTAATACCTCCCTTCTTAGGGACACAATGAACAAGACTTACCCATCTACTATCAGCAACGGGATAAATTACACCTGCTTCCAGAAGCTTTAGTATTTCATTTCTTACCACTTCTTTCATTTTTGGATTCAACCGTCGCTGGTGATCAACAACAGGTTTAGCATCAGCTTCCATATTAATTTTGTGCTGACATAGAGTGGGACTAATGCCCTTAAGATCATCAAGAGTATATCCAATAGCTGCACGGTGCTTCTTTAGAGTTTGCAATAATTTCTTTTCTTCATGCTATGAAAGGTTAGCACTAATAATAACATGATATATCTTCTTCTCATCGAGATAAGCATATTTCAAAGTATCATGCAATTGTTTAAGATCAAACACAGGGTCACTCTTGGGTGGTAGAGGATCTCCAAGAGTCTCAACATGCAGATTGTGTTTCAAGACAGACATTTGTTTAAAGAATATTTCATCTATTTCATTTCTTTCATTCATGAACATATCATTTCATGGTCTAGCAAATATTGTTCTAAAGGATCAGTAGGAGGCAAGGCAATATATAGAAGCAATACCAATAATTTCATCTTTACTAGGCAATTCTTTATTACGAGGTTGTCTACGAAATTTGGAGAAATTGAACTCATGAGACACAGCCTCGAAATTTACACTAATAGTTTCTTTCTTACAATCTATCTTAGCATTAACAGTGTTCAAGAAAGGTCTACCAAATATAATGGGACAAAAATCATCTTGTGGGGAACCAAGAACAAGAAAATTAGTAGGGTATTTTATTTTCCCATACAAGACTTCAACATCTCTAACAATCCCAATTGGTGATATAGTATCTCTATTGGCAAGCTTAATAGTGACATCAATATCTTCTATTTCAGCAGGTGCAATATCATTCATAATTTCTTGGTATAAAGTAAAAGGAATTGCACTCACACTAGCACCCAAATCACATAAGGGTAACAATGATCTCCTATTTTAACAGAAACAACAGGCATGCCAACAACAGGTCTATTTTTATCTTTATCATCGGGTTTAGCAATTCTAGCAGCTTCATCATAGAAATAAATAACGTGCCCATCAATATTATCGACCAAGAGATCTTTAACCATAGCAATACTAGGTTCAACTTTAATTTGTTCAGGGGGTGTAGGTGTTCTAGTATAACTCTTACGAACCATAGCTAAAGCTTTAGCATGTTCCTTTATCCTAACAGGGAAAGGTGGTTTCTCAATATAAGCAGTAGGAACAATAGGATCAACATTATAAGTAATAGTTTCCTCTTCAGCTTTAATAGGTTCTACTATTTTTACTTCAATGGGAGGATGATATTTAAACCACTTCTCCTTAGAGAGATCAACACGAGTAGCAAATGATTCACAGAAAGAAGCTACTATCTCAGAGTCAAGTCCATATTTAGTGCTAAATTCACAAAAAACATCGGTATCCATAAAAGATTTAACACAATCAAACTCAAGGTTCATACCTGACTCCTTACCTTCATCGAGATCCCAATCTTCAGAGTTGCATTTAATTCTTTCCAATAAATCCCATTTGAATTCAATAGTCTTCTTCATAAAAGAACCAGTACAAGAAGTATTGAGCATGGATTGATCATTACGAGAAAGCTGAGCATAAAAATTCTGAATAATAATTTCTCCTGAGAGCTCATGATTGGGGCATGAATATAACATTGACTTAAGCCTCCCCCAAGCTTGAGCGATACTTTCTCCTTCACGAGGCCAAAAATTAAATATATAATTCCGATCACGATGAACCAGATGCATAGGATAAAACTTGTGATGAAATTCCAATTTCAATCGGATGTAATTCCAAGTCCCAATATCATCGCATCGCCTATGCCATGTCAATGCCTTCTCCTTCAAAGATAAAGGGAAGACCTTCTTATTGACTTCATCCTCGGGCAAACCTGCAAGCTTAAATAATCCACAAACTTCATCCACATAGATTAGATGCATATCAAGATGTAATGTTCCATCTCCTGCATAAGGATTAGCTAGCAGTTTCTCTATCATACCCGAAGGAATTTCATAATAAATATTTTCAGTAGGATCAGTAGGTTAAGGGGCAAATCTTTGCTCTTCCGGTCGGGGTGAAGATACCCCGAACAAACCCTTCAAAGGATGGTTTTCCATAGTGACAAGTGACAGTAAATTTTAGCACATAATATAAATGTTTCCTTACCAAATTCCACTTACCAAAGGTGCTTCACTCCCCGGAAATAGTGCTAGAAAAGAGTCTTGATGACCCACAAGTATAGGGGATCTATCGTAGTCCTTTCTATAAGTAAGAGTGTCGAACCCAACGAGGAGCAGAAAGAAATGACAAGCGGTTTTCAGGAAGGTATTTTCTGCAAGCACTGAAATTATCGGTAACAGATAGTTTTGTGATAAGATAATTCGTAACGGGTAACAAGTACCAAGTGTAACAAAGGTGCAACAAGGTGGCCTAATCCCTTTTGTAGCAAAGGATAATCCTGGACGAACTCTTATATAAAGCAAAGCACTCCCGAGGACACATGGGAATTATCGTCAAGTTAGTTTTCATCATGCTCATATGATTCACGTTTGTTACTTTGATAATTTGATATGTGGGTGGACTGGTGCTTTGGTGCTGTCCTAACTTGGACAAGCCTCCCACT
Organism: Thinopyrum elongatum; assembly: GCA_011799875.1. Classification (NCBI taxonomy): domain Eukaryota; kingdom Viridiplantae; phylum Streptophyta; class Magnoliopsida; order Poales; family Poaceae; genus Thinopyrum; species Thinopyrum elongatum. Next base: position 583,560,662 of record CM022300.1, on the reverse strand, counting down.
TATGATTAACCACTCTCGCAAGCATCCGCAACTACGAAAGAAGAATTAAGATAAATCTAACCATAGCATGAAACATGTGGATCCAAATCAGCCCCTTACGAAGCAACTCATAAACTAGGGTTTAAACTTCTGTCACTCTAGCAACCCATCATCTACTTATTACTTCCCAATGCCTTCCCCTAGGCCCAAATCATGGTGAAGTGTCATGTAGTCGACGTTCACATAACACCACTAGAGGAAAGACAACATACATCTCATCAAAATATCGAACGAATACCAAATTCACATGATTACTTATAACAAGACTTCTCCCATGTCCTCGGGAACAAACGTAACTACTCACAAAGCATGTTCATGTTCAAGATCAGAGGGGTATTGAATATCATTAAGGATCTGAACATATGATCTTTCACCGAATAAACCAACTAGCATCAACTACAAGGAGTAATCAACACTACTAGCAACCCACAGGTACCAATCTGAGGTTTTGAGACAAAGATTGAATACAAGAGATGAACTAGGGTTTGGAGAGGAGATGGTGCTGGTGAAGATGTTGATGGAGATTGACCCCCTCTCGATGAGAGGATTGTTGGTGATGACGATGGCTTCGATTTCCCCCTCCCGGAGGGAAGTTTCCCCGGCAAAACAGCTCCGTTGGAGCCCTAGATTGCTTCTGCCCAGGTTCCACCTCGAGACGGCGGCGCTTCGTCCCAAAAGCTTCCTTATGATTTTTTCCAGGTCAAAACCCTCCATATAGCAGAAGATGGGCACCGGAGACCTGCCAGGGGGCCCACAAGCCCTAGGGGCGCGCCCAGGGGGGTAGGGCGCGCCCCCAGGCTTGTGGCCACCTGGTGGGTCCCCCTCTGGTATTTCTTCGCCTAATATTTTTTATATATTCCAAAATAATTCTCTGTAAATTTTCAGGACTTTTGGAGTTGTGTAGAATAGGTCTCTCAGTGTTGGTCCTTTTCGGTCCAGAATTCCAGCTGCCGGCATTCTCCCTCTTTGTGTAAACCTTGTAAAATAAGAGAGAAAAGGCATAAGTATTGTACCATAATGTGTAATAACAACCCATAATGCAATAAATATCAACATAAAAGCATGATGCAAAATGGACGTATCACTTCCTCCCTCGGGGAGGAACTTTGCTACCTTACTGAAGCATAAGAGGCAGGAGTTTTCCGTTTCGGATCTCATTGGTACTCTTGATGTGGAAGAAAAGGCGAGAGCAAAAGTAACACGTGCTCGAGGTATTGAGGGAGGATCTAGTGCTAATCTGGTACAGAAGAAAAACTTCCAGCCCCACAAGTTCAAGAACAAGGGCAAGTTTGATGGGAAGAACAAGGCTGTACATCACACCAATTCAAGAAGAAGAATGACAAGAAGAAAGGTGTTTGTCATGTGTGCGGAGATCCTGGCCATTGGGCTCCTAGTTGCCCTAATCGTTATCACAAGTGTCATCTTGGGAAAGGTGGCAAGACCGCTAATGTTGTCATTGGTGACACTGACATGAAGGATGCTGGGTATGGTATATTTCCCACTATTCTTTCAGTATGTCATTCTCCTGATTGGTTGATTGACACAGGTGCTAATGTGCATGTATGCGGTGATATTTTCATGTTTTCGTCTTATCAGACCGCAGGGACTTCCACCATGCTGATGAGCAATGGTTCAAGTGCTTCTGTTCATGGTGTTGGCACGGTCAATCTGAAGTTTACTTCAGGGAAGATCATGCGGCTGAAGAACATGCATTATGTCCCCTCCGTCAATAAAAATCTTGTTAGCGGATCTCTTCTGTGTAGAGATGGCTTCAAACTTGTTTTTGAGTCGAATAAATTTGTAATATCCAAGTATGGAACTTTTGTTGGTAAAGGCTATGAGTCAGGAGGCCTGTTTTGTTTATCCTTGTCAGATGTTTGCAATAAAGTTGTTAATCATGTTTGCACCAATAGTGAATCAAATATGTGGCATTCACGTCTCTGTCATGTTAACTTTGGTTGCATGTCGCGACTAGCCAAGTTGAACTTAATCCCTAGTTTCACCACTGTCAAGGGATCTAAGTGTCAAGTTTGTGTGCAAGCTAAGCAACCTCGTAAGTCTCACACGACCGCGAAAACGAGAAATCTTGCAACACTAGAGCTCATACATTCAGATCTATGTGAAATGAATGGTGTTTTGACAAAAGGTGGAAAGAAATATTTCATGACGTTAATCGATGACTCCACTAGATACTGCCATGTGTATCTTCTGAAATGTAAGGATGAGGCTTTGAACTTTTTCAAGATCTATAAAGCTGAAGTGGAAAACCAACTTGATAGTAAAATCAAGAGGCTTAGGTCCGACCGTGGTGGAGAGTATTTTTCCAATGAATTTGATTCTTTTTGTGCGGAACATTGTATAATCCATGAGAGGACGCCTCGCTATTCACCTCAGTCAAATGGGGTAGCCGAAAGAAAGAACCATACTCTAACTGATTTGGTTAACGCCATGATAGACACATCGGGTCTCTCCAAGGCATGGTGGAGGGAGGTGATATTGACTGCATGTCATGTTGTAAGTGCATCTAGTGCCCCTTAGTGATTTTGGTGTATTGAAGACTTATAGGTTAAGGGTCTAATGTGTTTGTGAGTGTACACAGGTCTATAAGTCTATGAGGAGTTTGTTAATTACGATGAATGTCGACCCCTAAAAATGAATGTCTTCAACTGAAGACTTTGGTTTTCTTGAAGACTTTGAAAGTGAAGAAATTGGTGTGACCCTGAAGACTTGATATTCATGCGAGGATTATGAAGCGTGAAGACTTTTGTTTTCGTAGTTTCATTTTCTTCTTCTTGAGTCATAGGAAACACCGTACTGTTAAAGGGGGTCGAGGTAAAACTAAGGAAAAATTTCCAAGTGATGCTCAACTCAAAATCCTACACCTACCCAATCCTTTCGAGTGAAGCCATTGGAAATCTCATACAGTTTAGTCAAGTTCTTCAGTGACAGAGACGAAGTTCTTCTGTTCTCTGAGGAATTTGTTCTGACTGAGGAGTTAGGAATTCGCCAGTGTGGATTGCCTACAAGTGAGGATTATGATAGCCCTGAGGAATTTGATACTCAAATTTCCGACCGTTGCTGTGCTACGTGCCAGCTGTCCCAAAATATCTACCCACCTCACGGTCATATCATTGAAGGGCATTTATGTCTTATCATGTCGGGCTGCTCCCTAGGCTATAAATAGCCGCCCTCTACAACCACTAGCTGGTTGGCTGCTCCGAGAGATAGATTAACACTTGTCATTTAGAGCATCCCATCCTCCGAGGACTTTGAGCGAAAATCATCAAGTGAGGAAAAACCCAAAAACCCAAACACCTACAAACCCAAAGTGATTGAGCATCATTGAAGAGATTGTTCCTATGTGGAACCGACGCTTGTTACCTTTGAGGACTATGCATCCTCCAGACGGTTAGGCGTCATAGTCTAGAGCATCCAAGAGGAAATTGTGGATTGCCGAGTGACCGAGTATGTGAAGGTTTGGAAGTCACCTGAAGACTTACCACGAGTGGTTGGGCGAGGTCTGTGTGACCTTAGCTCAAGGAGAATACGGTGAGGACTAGGTGTCCTGGACTATGTGTTCAGGACTGGGTGTCCGGGACTATGTGTCCTCAGGTTTAAATACCTAGCCGCTCCAACCAGACGTACAACTGTCACAGCAGTTGGAACTGGTCTACCAAATCAGTGTCTTCACCGAGCTACTAGTTCTATTTCCTCAACCCTTTCATTTCCTCGCATACTTGCTATGTATTTGATCATTACTGTTTGAAGACTTTGTCTGAAGACTTTCTCAATTTCCTCCGTTCAATTTCTTCAGTCAGTTTGTCTTCAGCCTGCTTATCCTGTGTTTACGCTACTCGTACTCTGTGCTTGTTTTCATTTCATCATGATGACTGTGCTACTGCTCTGTTATGCTTGCATCTGAGTACTCATTCCGCTGCTAAGTAGTTCGTCGCTTAGGAATTTCCTCACCTTGAAATTCCTCAGTGACGAATTTGTAAAAATCGCCTATTCACCCCCCTCTAGTCGATATAACGCACTTTCAATTGGTATCAGAGCAAGGTACTCCCTTGTTCTGTGTGATTTTGGTTTAACCACCTGGAGTTTTAGTTATGTCGACTGCAGGCATGATCAAGGTCTCAGCTGGGTGTCCTACCTTCGATGGGACGGACTACCCCTACTGGAAGAACAAGATGCGCATGCATCTTGAGGCAATTGACAACGATCTCTGGTATGTTGTGGAAAAGGGTGTTCCCTATGTCACTCCTTCCGTAAACGCTGCTGATGTGAAGAGATTCAAGCAACTCGACTCTCAAGCGAAGAATATAATATGTGGCCATCTGAGCAAAGGGCAGTATGGCAGAGTGAGTGCTTTGGAGACAGCTAAGCTTATCTGGGATAGGCTGTCCAAGGTCAACGAAGGAGTCTCAACTCAACGTGACTCTCGAGTTGATGTTCTTTGCAATCTCTTCAACCGCTTCAAAAGACTCGACAACGAAAATGTTTAGCAAACCTTTGATCGCCTCACTGACATTTCAAACGAGCTTCAAGCACTGGGTGCCACTGACATCACTGACCATGAGGTGGTGAAGAAATTGCTGAGGTCACTCGATTCTTCATTCGATACACTGGCACTGATGATTCAAGAACGTGGTGACTACAAGTCACTTGATCCTACTGATATCCTCGAGAGGCTAAATACTCATGAATTCCAACTAGCTGAGAAGAGAGATCTCTACGGACCGAGCTATGGTAGATCTCGTGCACTGAAAGCCAAGGCAGTCTCTGAATCTGAAGATGAAGATTCTGGTAGCAGCCTTGGTGATCCTGAAGAACTGAGTCAGGAGCTAGCAATGCTCGTGAGGAAATTCCAGAAGTTCTCTAGACATGGCCGATTTGGAAAATCCTCAAGAGGTGATGACATGAAATCAGATTCCTCATCCCGTGATTACAAGAAGAGAACTTGCCATAAATGCAAGAAACCTGGTCACTACATTACTGATTGTCCTCAGTGGGAGAAGGAATCAAAGAAGAAGAAATACAAGGATGATAGTTCAGATGACTCTAAGAAGAAGAAATCTTCAAAGTCCTCATCGTCAAGATCTTCAAAGTCTTCATCTCACAAGAAGAGCAGCTCCAAGAAAGCTCGGGCATTCATTGGCAAGGAAATAGACTCTGAAGCTGAATCTGAGGAACATGAGGAAGAGGAGGCATCTGAGGAGTCAGACTCTGGTGTGGCGAGCCTAGCCCTCGCTACTGCTTATATTAGCAAGTCCATCTTCAACACTGAGGAAAATGGCTTCCCCAACACTGCTGATGACGGCAACGATGACTATGCTCCCACCTATTGCTTCATGGCAAAAGGTGCCAAGGTATTCAAATATCCCTCCTCTGAATCAAGTGAGGATGAATCTGATGAAAACCTCAAACCCAGCTATTCCAAACTTGCTAATATTGCTGTTAAACAACAAAAGGCTTTGGAAAAGGTTCAAAATATGCTAGACAAAAGCGATGATCTGTTAGGTGAGGAAATGGATCGAACTCAAACACTGACTGATAATCTTCAGCAACTACAGTCTAAGTTTGACAACCTTCAAGGTCGTCATGAAACTCTCCTAGACGATCATGAGAAGCTTTCTTATGAATTTCTTCAAAGAAAGCAAGATCTTGAGAAGCTAAGGGTGAGTCATGAAGATCTTCAGAAGGAAAATGATTCTTTGCTTGCTCAACAGATCAGTTCCGCTCAGGAAGAATTTATTCCACCATGCTTGAAATGCATTGAACGTGAAACTGCTAATTCTTCACCTGAATGTTCAAATGCTTCTATTGCTGCAAATTCTTCAACTATCTCTGTGGTCACAAATTCCTCATCTGAGGATACCACTAGTATCACTGACGAAAATGCAGGGTTGAAGGAATTGTATGTGACAGGCATGTACAAAAGCCTCAAAGGGCATCAGACTCTTTGTGATGTGCTCAAAAAGCAGATCTTGAACAGGAACCCTAGGAAAGAGGGTATTGCCTTTGAGAGGAAACTCAATGCTGATGGAACCTACTGGAAAACGGAGCAGTATCCCAAAACCTCATGGGTTGCTGCGAAGGGACCTCCCGTAGATCCATCCACTTTATCTGGCTTTACTTGTGAATCCTCATATTCATCTGATGAGTCATTTGACTCCAACTATAAACTATTCAAAAATCAGAATGGTGAGGTATTTGCTAGATATGTTGGATCTAACTGCAGGAATGGTCCCCCTATGAAGAAAATCTGGGTTCCCAAAAAGTGCCTTGAAAGTCTTCAGGTGAATGTCCTCATGACACCACCTGTGAAGAATAAGAACCCCAGATCAAATTCTTCATATGAATCAAATTCCTCACATGGATCAAAGTCCTCACATGAACATCATCGTGCTAACACTTCTGTTTCGCAGGGAAAGCCTAATGGCTATGAATATATGCATTATTCTTCAAATCATTATGTTCATAAGTCCTCGAAGAATTTCTCTGCTTATTCATATGCTTACCCTAACCCCTCTTCTGTGAAACGAAGTGGTCTGGCGTCTATGCCACCTTTCTCTTATGGAGCTCGCAGAATGATGAACTCTTTGCCACCCCTCCAGATGTGGGTGGTGAAGAAAAGGAACTAATCTCTTATGCAGGGTCAGGTCTCCAGACGAACTAAATCATCTGAAGAATTTGCTGGAGACCTGAAATGCTTGAAAGGACGCAAGCTAATCATGAAGAAATGATTTATTCATTTCTCACGTCCTCACATTGCTATATATACATATGTTGCTTTAATTGATGAAATATGTCTGATGAATTTGATGTCATATTCTTCACTCTGAAGTATATGAGTTCGTAAGATGCACTAATTCATCTGCAGGATGATTTACCCAGAGCTACTGAGTGGGTCCTCGATAGTGGATGTACAAATCACATGACCGGTGACAAGAGCTTACTGATGAACACTCCTTTATCTCCATCACACTTGAAGCATATCACCTACGCTGACAAAGGCAAAAGCAAGGTATTGGGTCTAGGTAGGGTTGCAATCTCAAAGGATCGACACATGGATAAAGTCATGCTTGTCGAGTCCCTCGGATTCAACCTCATGTCTGTCTCAATGCTTTGTGATCTTGACATGGTTGTTGTCTTTGGCAAATATCGTTGCTTAGTGCTCATGGAATCTGACAATTCCAAAGTCTTCGAAGGCTTTAGGAGAGGAGACTTGTATATTGTTGATTTCTCTGCAGGACCACAGCCTGCCACTTGTCTACTTGCTAAAGCTTCAGAAGGCTGGCTATGGCATCGACGACTGGGTCATGCTGGCATGAGGAACTTACACACGCTCGTGAAGAAAAAGCACGCCATTGGCATTGAGGGTGTCAAATTCCTCAAAGATCATCTTTGTGGGGCTTGTGAGGCTGGAAAGATGACCAGAGCCAAGCACCCCTCGAAGACTATCATGACTACTTCTCGTCCTTTTGAATTGCTTCATATGGATCTCTTTGGCCCTACTCATTATGCCACACTAACAAATGCAGCATCTCTATATGGCTTTGTCATTGTTGATGACTATTCTCGTTACACATGGGTGCATGTCATTACTTACAAGACTGAAGTGCAGGAAGTCTTCAGACAATTTTCCTCAAGGGCTTCGACGAATTTCGGCGTGAAGATCAAGCATATACGTAGTGACAGTGGGACTGAGTTCAAGAATACTGGTCTTGATGACTATCTCGATGAACTTGGTATTACTCATGAGCTATCTGCCCCATACACTCCTCAGCAGAATGGCGTTGTGGAGCGCAAGAACAGGACTCTTGTTGAGATGGCTCGCACCATGCTTGATGAATACAAGACACCTCGTCACTTCTGGCCTGAGGCAATTGATACTGCATGCCACATCATCAACAGGGTATATCTTCAGAAATTCTTCAAGAAGACCTCATATGAACTCCTCACTGACAAGAAACCCAATGTGAGTTATTTCAAAGTCTTCGGTGCTAAATGCTGGATTAGAGATCCACATCACAATTCTAAATTTGCACCGAAAGCACATGAAGGTTTTATGCTTGGTTACGGAAAGGACTCGCACACCTACAGGGTCTTCAATGCCTATCACAACAAGGTTGTTGAAACTGTAGATGTGCGGTTCAATGAAACTAACGGCTCGCAAAGAGAGCACCTACCTCCTGTGCTAGATGAAAAGACGCCTGAGGAAACCATCAAGTTCAAAGCTACTGAGGATGTCATTCCTACCGAAGAATCTGCTAAAGAAATCATTCCAGAACATGAAGAACAACATGCTGGCGCATCTGAAGAAAATGGCTCTGAAGAAAATGCTGAGCCAAATCAAAGTCGTCAACCTACTCATCCCCGCGTTGCAAATGAAGTACAGATTGAGAGAATCATCAACGACATCAACGCACCAGGTCCTCTGACTCGCTCAAAAGCTTCACATTTATCTAACTTTTGTGGGCATTTTGCTTTCGTCTCTATCACAGAGCCCACCAAAGTTGATGAGGCATTTCTGGAGCCTGAATGGATTCAAGCAATGCAAGAGGAATTACATCAATTCAAGCTGAACAATGTGTGGGAGCTTGTCAAGCGACCGGACCCATGCAAGCACAATATCATCGGTACCAAATGGATCTACCGCAACAAGCAAGATGAAAATGGCCTAGTGGTGAGGAACAAGGCTCGTCTTGTAGCTCAAGGCTACACACAGGTTGAAGGAATTGATTTCGATGAGACTTTTGCACCTGTTGCTAGACTTGAGGCTATTCGCATATTGCTTGCTTATGCTAACCATCATAATATCATCTTATATCAAACGGATGTGAAAAGTGCATTCCTCAATGGTAAGCTTGAGGAAGAAGTATATGTTGCTCAACCCCCAGGTTTTGAAGATCCTAAACATCCTGACAAAGTCTTCAGACTCAATAAGGCCCTCTATGGCCTCAAGCAGGCCCCTCGGGCGTGGTATGATACTCTGAAGGAATTCCTCATGAAGAAAGGCTTCAAACCCGGTTCACTCGACCCAACTCTTTTCACCAAAACCTATGATGATGAATTATTTGTGTGCCAAATATATGTTGATGATATTATCTTTGGCTGTACTAACCAACATTACAGTGACGAATTTGCTTACATGATGAGTGAGGAATATCAAATGTCCATGATGGGAGAATTGAAATTCTTCTTAGGTCTTCAAATTCGTCAACAACATAATGGCATTTTCATTTCTCAAGAGAAATACCTCAAGGATGTTCTGAGAAAATTCGGTATGCAAGAATGCAGAGGCGTCAAAATCCCTATGCCCACAAATGGCCATCTATGCACTGATGAAAATGGAATAGACTTCGATCAAAAGGTATACCGCTCCATGATTGGTTCTTTATTGTACCTATGTGCATCTAGGCCGGATATTATGCTTAGTGTTTGCATGTGTGCCCGTTTTCAAGCTACACCGAAGGAATCACACCATAAGGCTGTGAAACATATTCTTCGATATCTAGCTCACACTCCAACACTTGGATTATGGTATCCCAAGGGCTCGGTTTTTGATCTCATTGGATATTCTGACTCTGACTATGCCGGTGATCGTGTGGACCGCAAGTCAACTTCAGGCACATGCCATTTCCTCGGACGATCCTTAGTATGTTGGTCCTCGAAGAAGCAGAACAGCGTATCACTCTCTACTGCTGAAGCTGAGTATATTGCTGCTGGTTCTTGCTGTGCTCAATTGCGATGGATGAAGCAAACCCTCAAGGACTACGGCATCAATGTGAAGAATGTGCCACTCTACTGCGACAACGAGAGTGCCATCAAAATTGCTCATAACCCAGTTCAGCACTCGAAGACAAAGCACATCGAGATTCGTCATCATTTTCTTCGAGATCATGTGTTGAAGGGTGACATCTCTATTGATCCCGTGAAGTCTGAAGAACAGCTAGCGGATATCTTCACAAAGCCCTTGGATGAGAAGAGATTTAGCAAGTTGCGGTGTGAGCTAAATATCTTAGAATCTTCGAATGTCCTTTGAAAAGGACACACATCCTAACACTTATGCAAATTGATGACTTAGATGTGCAACACACGAAGAAACATTTTTCTTCAATCAATGAAGACTAACCCTCTAAGTGTGAAGAAATTAATGAAGAATTTGATTCTCAGAGCCCTACGACAATTGTACGCGGTGTCTGAAATCATCATTCTTACACGGTGGGTCACGCCACCACAAAAAGTTGAAAATCTTCAAAATTTGAGTTTTTCATCATTGTGTAAATTCTTCAAATTTTCAAATTCTTCAACTTTGCAAAATCTTCACTCTTTCCGTCTATGTTCTTCATTGACTATATATATATATTTGAGTTTTCTGTCCTCTACAGCATTCACTTATTGCTAATTCTTCAAGTTGTGTTTCTTCTAAGTGAATGTGATCGGACCCGTTCCCCCTCAATGCTAAACTCAATCCAGTCCGTTCACAAATTCTTCATGTGCGTTCTATTTGAAACCCGTTCAAAGTCTTCACTGTGTCCTTGACAGCTGAAGAATTTGCGAACGAAACATTAAAATATTCTTATCTGAATTTTCGGCTTTTGCCGTTCAAACCGTTCCTTATCCCTCGATAAGATTTATCTATTCACCCTCGATCTAACACGATCTCCACTTCACAGTTCGTGGGTGACACATGTCGCTAGGATAAGAAGGGTCAGGGGCACGTTTGTCCATTTTCTTCGGACGAGCGGTTTTTCACCTCTGCTATAAATACCCCTCACCCTCCTCAGAGCTCATTTACCCCGCTCGATCTTACTCCCTCGCTCGAGCTCTCAGACCTAGCGCCGCCGCTACACTCCATCGTCGCCGGTGAGGAAGAGCTTCACTGCCTCGACCTCGTCGCCGTCGTACTCACGCCGGCCGCGGAAATCCTCACTCCGCCGCCGCCGTAGCTGTTTTCCATCGCCAAGTTAGGGCGTGGAAGATCTGAACGGACGAACATCTCCACTACCACTCTCAGTTCGTCGTGTTCTTCGTCAAGGGTAAATAAAATTTATTTTTACTGCCCTTGTTGATTCTGATGATTTCCACAAAATCTTCAAAAGGTGTTTATTCTTCAACTTTCATGTTCTTAAACACCAACTTGCGTCTGTCCTTGATCAGTTTCTCTAAGCAACGTTTTTCTTCAAGATTCCTCAATTGTGTGGATTTTCAATCTACACAACTCTGGAACCTAAGTCAAAAATGCTTAGTGAAATTCCTCAAGACACCCCTGGTCATCTTCCTCAAACTTGATACTTTTGAAAATCTTCTGAGAACGCATATGACCTCTCCAAAACTCTTCGCACCTATATTCTGTTCACAGGTACACATGTCCGCTGCTGAATCTCAAGGTTCTCATCAACTTAACTCATTTGCAGCGTTCCTTGAAGAAAAATTGCACACCTCATCAGAAAATTCGATTGTTCAAAACCCTCAAGTGAAGAAAATGGCTGATGGTAAAAGACCTCAGAAGGGAGGAAAGAGGCCAGAAACAAATACTGCTTTCGAGATCCCTGATGACATCTATGATGAATATTGTACTCCTAATGAAGCAACTCATGGCAAGGAGAACAAAAATCAGCGCAAAGTGCGCATTCAGAAGATTGAGAGGAGATGGGCAAGAGAATGGAGGGAATATCGCTATGTCACTCCCAAGTACATGAAGAAATTTGCTGTTAACCCTCCATGTCCAAGACCTCCATTGGCTCCTGGCCAAGAAGCTGATCCCACTAGCATCAGAAGAGGTGAGGAATTTCCTCAGGAGTGGGCTAAGCGTCAAGCCAAGCTGGCCAAAGTGGCTAAAGAGGCAGTAAAGAAATTCAATGAAGATTCTGTTGCTGCCGCCGCTGAGGCCTCTGCTATCAAGCCTAAGAAGGCTATGCTGAAGAAATCAGCTGTTAAGACAAGTTCCTCAGCTGCAATGCCCTCACGGCCAAGCTCTTCAAAGCCCTCACGGCCTGTTCCTCAAGCAAATTCCTCAAAAGCAGCTCCAACTCCCTCGGTTGCAAAATCCTCAGCTGCTCCTGCAAAGTCCTCAGCACCTGTGCATCTTGCCACATGCCAAAGGACTACTGGAATCTCAATTGCTTCAGGAGTCTCTGCAAGTTCTTCAGCTCCACCTCAGTCTTCAACAACTTTGACCTTGCTGAAGAAAAAGGCCACTGCTGGACGAGGCACAAGGCCAAGTCCTCACAAGAAGCAAGTCGCCTTTCAGGTTCCGTCAAGCGAAGACGAAGCTGATGATGAAGAATTAGCTGAGCTCATCAGAGATCGACAACAAAGGGCCGCTAGAGCCAAAGGCAGTGCTGTGCCTCTCATGCTGGATCCAAGGAAGATCCTTGATTTTATTGATCTATGGCACAAGAACCCTAACACACCTTTGCCTGAATTAAACCTCACTCCTGGTCAAAGTCACATGTTGACGGCCTTCATAAATGAAGAAAAATGGAAATTTGAAAAGGCCAGGCAGGTGAAGAAGGCTCAGTACAAGAAGGAGCGTTTTCTGAAGAACAATGTTGTGAAAATGTCTCCTGAAGAACTTGTGACTATGCAGGCTGAGATCAAAGCACTCAGTGATGAATTTCATGCATTCCATGCAGATTGGCTAGGTGCCAAAGTCAGATTCGTCAGAATGGCAAAAGGATTTACTCCAAGTGTTGCAGCTTCATCGCAACCCAAATTTCCTCAGACTGGAACATCTGTTCAGTCTGCTGAAGAAAATGAAAGCGCCAGAGCTGATGAAGAAATTCCAGTCTCTGAAGAAAATGCCAGGGCAACCTCCAATATTGTGCCTGAAGAGCAATCCAGGCCAGTTGAAGCATCTGCTACTATGCCTGAGGAATCTGAACAAGCCAGGGCAACTGCATCAGTTGTGCCTGAAGAAATTCAACCAATTTCCTCTGCTCCTCCTGCACCGATGACAAGCATCAACCTTCCTTCTGCATCAGAAGCGAAGAAAACCAAGGCTGCGGAGCGAGCAGCTGTGAAGAAAAGGAAAGCATCTGCATCTTCAGAGTCTTCAGCCCCCAAGAAATTGAAGACTTTGAGGAGTTCATCTGAAAACCCAATTGATGCTATTCCAATATCAAGCATGCTATCAAAGGAGATCATTCCCTTTGGTGAGGAATATGAAATTCCAAGTAAATCTGATGAAGAAATTCCTTCTGCTGCTTCGACAGAGCAGATGGATGAAGAAATTGAAGTGGATACTTTCCCTTCAACCCCACTGGTATCATCGCCCATGCCTCAGTTCACAGCTGAAGAGGCAGGCGTCAAAGGAACTGAAGAAGATGAGGATGTGGATATTGGGTCTACAACACCTATTCTGAATGATGACTTTTGGGAAAGTCATCACCCCAATTCACCTCTGACAACCCCTCTACATCATGTTCCTCAGTCTCCTGTGCAAACTGAAGAAATTCATACGGGCTCTGATGAATGTCAAGCTTCACTTCACTCTATGCCTGAAGAAGTTCCAGTCACTAGCACTGATGTACATATGTCTGAAGAAATGAAGGCCAAGGCTGCTGCTGAAATTCCTCAGCCAGTGGCTCTAGTGGCTACACCTCAAGAGGCTGTAAATTCTTCAACTGTTAATCTTCAGCCCAAGCCACAGAACCCTCACTCCAAGAAGCAGAAGTTTAATGCTGAGGATTTCTTCAACGAGCACATATTCTTCACTGACTACAATCCCTATGACTCTGCTCATCTTCGTCGCAAGCGTTTCTGGACTGCAAGCCAAATGAACTTCTACTCCTCATTGTTGGTTGATAAGGATAAGATCTTTGAACATGAGCAAATTCCTCATGTAGATATGGAATCGCTGCCCTGCTTCACACCAGTCCTCAGTGTTCTTCATGACGCTGGGTTACTCAATTTCTGCACCGACATCTGTGATTGGAATGAAGAACTCATTCTTCAATTCTTCGCCACGCTACACATTACTGGAAATGTTGATGATGTCAATTCATGGGTATTGGACTGGATGACCGATAATACTCATTTCAAAGCACCGGCCTCTGAATTGCTTCATGCCGTCCCAGTCAGTCCTCCCACTGAAGGTGCTAGGCTTCTCTATGTTGAACCTGAACTATCTGATCATCTGATGCAAGTGTTGATGAAGCCTTTGAAGCCAGGCCAAGCTCCAAGGACCAAATTCCTCGTCAAGGAATTGCTCTATGTGCCAAGGACAGTCTATCGCATATTGACCAAAACCCTCAGTCCAATCAAGGGCCACAACTCTGATGATGAAGAAGTTGTTGGCATTATGAAGAATCTGCTGTTCAATATCATTCACGGTATTCCTATCGACTACCACGATTTCTTCATGAGGACTTTGGCCAATGCTGCACTGTCACCTTTTGAGTTGAAGCCTTATGCTCCCTGGATCATGAGATTCATCAGATCAAGGTCTTCAATTCATTACATGGCTGACTTTCAAAATCATCTCAGCTATTTGCCCCCTATTGAAGTCCTCAAACGGACTATTTCCTCAGCTGACGAGAAGGGCAAGGCTGCTGTTATTGATGAAGGTACTCGTCCATTGGATGGACAGTTTCGCAAAGCTACTTCCTATTCCACCAATGATGACTCTGCAACTCAAGATTCTGCCGCCAAAGTTTCAGAACATCATCCTCAAGCCACAGCTCCGCGTGTGATGACTGATCATGAACTTCTCCTTAGTCTTCATCAGAAAGTTGATCGAAATCACAAGTGGGTCAAGCGTCAGTTTGGTGCAATTCTTCAGAACATGACAGTCACTCAAAATACTGTGAAGAAAAATCACTACTACTTGCATGAAGTCTTTGACCGCACTTGGGCGATTCTGTCTAATCTTCATAGTGCTGAAGAACTCAAGGAGATGGGCTTCCAATAGGACTTTGACTGGTCCCAGCCACCTTCGAAGAGATTCAAGAAAGTCAAAGTTCCTCAGCTTGTTGCCAGTTCATATTCTTCATCGCGCGAGACGGATGAAGCTGAAGACTTGAACGACACTGCGGCAGGCCCTACCTCAACAGACGACCCCAACAATGCTGGCGCTCCTCCATCGACATCATGATGATATTCTTCAGGGGCGTTAGTCCTCATTTTTCGTCCCTTTTGGTCATTCGATGACAAAGGGGGAGAAATTTGAGTTTAGTCTTCAAGCGGGTCTTATATATGGGCTATATTTCTGTTAAGTTTCAACTCTTGCTCTTCTGAGGTGTTTGCTCTGATGAGTTGTAAACTTAAGTCCTATGGTGGTCTGATACTTTTGAACTGCTTTCTGCATGCTTATTTCCTCAAGTACCTTAATGCACGCATGCTGAATTCCGTCAGACACCATATTTCATCATGCATTTCAAATTCTTCATATCATATGATAAATGCGTGTATGAATTTCAAGATATAGGAGGAGATCTCCATGATATTACTCAATAATGTGCATTTGCTATTTCAAAGCAAATTCTTCAAATATGCACATCTTCAGGGGGAGTTCCTCTATATCTTGCAATCAAATTCCTCAATATTAGTATTTACACTTCATATGTTTATCCCCGTTGAAAACTTAACCTATATTGTCATCAATCACCAAAAAGGGGGAGATTGTAAGTGCATCTAGTGCCCCTTAGTGATTTTGGTGTATTGAAGACTTATAGGTTAAGGGTCTAATGTGTTTGTGAGTGTACACAGGTCTATAAGTCTATGAGGAGTTTGTTAATTATGATGAATGTCGACCCCTAAAAATGAATGTCTTCAACTGAAGACTTTGGTTTTCTTGAAGACTTTGAAAGTGAAGAAATTGGTGTGACCCTGAAGACTTGATATTCATGCGAGGATTATGAAGCGTGAAGACTTTTGTTTTCGTAGTTTCATTTTCTTCTTCTTGAGTCATAGGAAACACCGTACTGTTAAAGGGGGTCGAGGTAAAACCAAGGAAAAATTTCCAAGTGATGCTCAACTCAAAATCCTACACCTACCCAATCCTTTCGAGTGAAGCCATTGGAAATCTCATACAGTTTAGTCAAGTTCTTCAGTGACAGAGACGAAGTTCTTCTGTTCTCTGAGGAATTTGTTCTGACTGAGGAGTTAGGAATTCGCCAGTGCGGATTGCCTACAAGTGAGGATTATGATAGCCTTGAGGAATTTGATACTCAAATTTCCGACCGTTGCTGTGCTACGTGCCAGCTGTCCCAAAATATCTACCCACCTAACGGTCATATCATTGAAGGGCATTTATGTATTATTATGTCGGGCTGCTCCCTAGGCTATAAATAGCCGCCCTCTACAACCACTAGCTGGTTGGCTGCTCCGAGAGATAGATTGACACTTGTCATTTAGAGCATCCCATCCTCCGAGGACTTTGAGCGAAAATCATCAAGTGAGGAAAAACCCAAAAACCCAAACACCTACAAACCCAAAGTGATTGAGCATCACTGAAGAGATTGTTCCTGTGTGGAACCGACGCTTGTTACCTTTGAGGACTGTGCATCCTCCAGACGGTTAGGCGTCATGGTCTAGAGCATCCAAGAGGAAATTGTGGATTGCCGAGTGACCGAGTATGTGAAGGTTTGGAAGTCACCTGAAGACTTACCACGAGTGGTTGGGCGAGGTCTGTGAGACCTTAGCTCAAGGAGAATACGGTGAGGACTAGGTGTCCTGGACTGTGTGTTCAGGACTGGGTGTCCGGGACTGCGTGTCCTCAGGTTTAAATACCTAGCCGCTCCAACCAGACGTACAACTGTCACAGCAGTTGGAACTGGTCTACCAAATCAGTGTCTTCACCGAGCTACTGGTTCTATTTCCTCAACCCTTTCATTTCCTCGCATACTTGCTATGTATTTGATCATTACTGTTTGAAGACTTTGTCTGAAGACTTTCTCAATTTCCTCCGTTCAATTTCTTCAGTCAGTTTGTCTTCAGCCTGCTTATCCTGTGTTTACGCTACTCGTACGCTGTGCTTGTTTTCATTTCATCATGATGACTGTGCTACTGCTCTGTTATGCTTGCATCTGAGTACTCATTCCGCTGCTAAGTAGTTCGTCGCTTAGGAATTTCCTCACCTTGAAATTCCTCAGTGACGAATTTGTAAAAATCGCCTATTCACCCCCCCTCTAGTCGATATAACGCACTTTCACATGTCCTAAACCGAGTTCCCACAAAGAACAAAGAGATAACTCCATTCGAGGAATGGGAGAAGAAGAGGTTAAAACTCTCTTATCTACGAACCTGGGGTTGTTTGGCAAAAGTCAATGTGCCAATTCCAAAGAAGCGCAAGCTTGGACCAAAAATTATCGATTGTGTTTTCCTGGGATATGCTTTTCATAGCATTGGTTATAGATTCTTGGTTGTAAAATCTGAGGTATCTGACATGCATGTCGGTACAATCATGGAGTTGAATGATGCGACTTTCTTTGAAGATATCTTTCCCATGAAGGATGTGGCTACCTCATCAAATCAGGAGATGCCTAGTTCATCAAATCAGGAAGTAGTTACAATTACTGAACCTACCATTTCAATGGAACACTTTGAAAATCCTGTGGAGGAGAACAATGAAGTTCCTACTAGGAGCAAGATACAGAGGACTGCAAAGTCCTTTGGTGATGATTTTCTTGTGTATCTCATAGATGACACTCCCAGTTCTATTTCAGAGGCCTATGCATCTAAAGATGCTGACTACTGGAAGGAAGCAGTCCATCATGAGATGGATTCCATTCTGGCCAATGAAACTTGGGAGATCACTGATCGTCCTTATGGGTGCAAACCTATAGGGTGCAAATGGGTATTCAAGAAGAAGCTTAGGCCTGAGGGGACTATTGAGAAGTACAAGGCATGGCTCGTGGCTAAGGGTTATACCCAAAAGGAAGGTGAAGACTTCTTTGATACTTACTCACCTGTGGCTTGACTGACCACTATTCGAGTACTATTTTCACTAGCTGCCTCACATGGCCTTCTCGTTCATCAAATGAATGTTAAGACTGCTTTCATAAATGGAGAGTTGGATGAGGAAATTTATATGGAACAACCAGATGGGTTTGTAGTAGATGGTCGGGAAGGAAAAGTGTGCAATTTGCTGAAGTCTTTATATGGACTTAAGCAAGCACCCAAGTAGTGGCATGAGAAGTTTGAAAGAACTTTAACAGCTGCAGGCTTTGTTGTAAATGAAGCTAATAAATGTGTGTACTATCACCATGGTGGGGGCGAGGGAGTTATCCTTTGCTTGTATGTTGATGACATACTAATTTTCGGAACA
The DNA here is from genome assembly GCA_011799875.1 of Thinopyrum elongatum. NCBI lineage: Eukaryota > Viridiplantae > Streptophyta > Magnoliopsida > Poales > Poaceae > Thinopyrum > Thinopyrum elongatum. Next base: position 583,542,346 of record CM022300.1, on the reverse strand, counting down.
AATCTAAATGTTATTAAGGAGGTCATGGATTTCCTATCTCGTTGTTTTGAGATGAAGGATTTAGGAGTGGCTGATGTTATTCTGAACATCAAGCTGTTGAGAGACGATGATGGGGGGATTACATTGCTTCAATCTCACTATGTGGAAAAGATCTTGAGTCGCTTTGGCTATAGTGACTGCAAGCCCTCTCCAACACCATATGATGCTAGCGGGCTGTTTCGAAAGAATCGAAGAATTGCTAGAGATCAACTGAAGTATTCTCACATTATTGGCTCTCTTATGTATTTAGCCAGTGCTACAAGACCTGGCATCTCTTTTGCTGTTAGCAAACTGAGCCGATTTGTTTCAAAACCGAGAGATGATCATTGGAAAGCTCTAGAGAGAGTTATGCGTTATTTGAAAGGCACTGCTAATTTTGGAATTCACTACATTGGGTACCTGATGTGGTCACCTATTACAGGTAGGGTCAAGGACCCATCATTTGGGACCCACATGGGGCCCATCACCATCATAGGTAGGTCTCTGGACCGTGCCAACATTCGGATGCATACATCAGGAGGATCACTCGGACGGCTCTGCGGCACTCGGACGATCACACGTCACTCGGCAGACGGACCACCACTCAGATGTAGAGGATAAGAGGACGTCATGGGAGCTACAACGGTCGAGGAATCCTAAGTCATCCACTAAATAGAGTTATAGCTACCGTTACCTGTAACTTCTATAGTAGATGCTCATTACACTAGTAACTGTCTCATTCAATGACATTAATTGCCTCGGCGGCGTGGGAGACATGGGGCTACAACGCACTCTATATAAGCTGCACCCCTCTCCATAGCCGGGCACGTTCAATCTCTGTAACCATACCCATCAAATCAAAGCAAGCCTCAGGGCACGAGACGTAGGGCTTTTACCTCCGCCGAGAGGGGCCTGAACTCGTTAAACACCGAGTGTTACACCTACACCATAGCTAGTCTCTGCCCCTTATTCTTACCCCTAGTACTCATTGTCAGGATCATAACCCCGACAGTTGGAACCCACCGTGGGGCTAGGCGTCTAGCAAAGTTTCATAGTGTAGGTGGATTTCATCATCATCATGTCAGTCGGCGGCGAAATCCGCTTCAGGACGATCTCCTTCATCGCCGATGACTCGGCGTGGCTACGCGAGTCCCTGCTGGACACGGAGGCGTTGCCCGTCCGCGGTGCGACGCACTTCCATGCTTCCTCCTATGGAGTCCTTCTCTGACAGCCCTAGGCCCCGTACCGAGTGGTAGTCCACCCCACCATCGCATCGTCGCAAATGCTCCGGGCGTTCGCGGCAACAACGCTGGATCAAGCACACTGTTGCCACCCAGACAGCGGCGGAACAAGTGGCGGCTCTCGAGTTTGACAAGCCCGCCCTCGACCTCTCCAACGGATCACTTGGCGTTTCCTCAGAGGAGTCCGAGTCTAAAAGCATCGAGTCAACCGCCGAGATTCTCATGGCGGATAACTCCGAGCACCATGTGCCCCCAAGTTACACAGAGCCCAAGAACGGCCGTGCGGGTACATCCCACACCAACACCGATGGCGGCTTTCCGGGCCACGAGCCATATGTGCCTCAGGCTCTCACTCAGGAGCAGCGGGACGAGCTCCGTCGTAGGAACGACCAGCTCCTGAATACTCCCATCACCGGGATGACTCCTGAGGCGACAGCCATGGAGTCGACTCACCTAGCCACTTTGGCCGAGCGCGATCACCTCGAACAACTTCAGAGGGAGCTGGACGAATGCGAGCGCCGTCAACCCAGTTCTAGTCGGCTCTACTCGAGTAATCACCCTCGTAAGTATCAAGTCCTCAGTACTCCACTTCAAAATTTAGCAGCCGCCACTCGATCACATATTCCATCCAGCCCTCTTGTGGCGCCCCGCCTGAGTACCACTGTAGCCAGACGGTCGCCACGCATACCAGCCCAGGAAATCATTCTGGCATGCGCTTTTACAAGAAGTATCATGAACACAGGCATTTCTATTAATGGATATATAAGTCTTACATGCGATATATTATAGAGGTGATGGCAGCGGGAAAGCTTTATCTAAGGCAGCATGGTCCTGGTGCGGCTCCAATCCACAGGGATCTGACTGGGTTACGCTCCTAGCCCGCGAACGCTCCGGCTCCTCATCGGCGGACGACGGATCCTTATGTGAACCTGGCCACATTGAAGACCGCTGAGTACTTTTGAATGTACTCGCAAGCAAACCAAACTAACATATACACCAAGCAAAGCAATCCATGGCATTCAAGCATGCATTTGTTATTAGAGCAACAATTAATTGCCATGACATAGCATAACTAGCTAGCAATATCAATTATCATGTTATAGCAGGTTTATCCAGCAAGATAACTACTGAAGTAAGTGCAGTAAGGTAAAGCATATTAGGTAAATATTCCATACTCCGAACATTCTCGTGATCCAACCTGAATCCGATCCAAATCCGATCCAACTCATGTGGTCATCCGACCACTCATCATATAGACATCCCATGGCTAACATATCATATCCTGACATCATCTGATGTCTATGCATCTCTTTTGTAAGTCGGATAAACTTACTCTCTTCCGGGTTGTCTTACAATCCTCAGAATATTCATGATTCACTGACATAAGACGAGGTCTTCCATCATTATTATAACTATTCTGGTTGATCACCTACTGAGGTCTGGACGGGCTGTCCAATACCGTGGACGCGGCTATTCGAATAGATTTTACACTCTGCAGAGGTTGCGCACTTTACCCACACTATGGAGCACTGACCTCGTTGCTCCAACGAAACCTGCCTGACCCGTGACTCCTCTACCATACCACCGGCAATCATACCCTCCCAGGGTCATGTCCTGGGTGGCCCCTGTGTCACCTCGTGACGCCTGCCACCGTCGTGGCCAAACTAAACTATCCCAAATGGGGACGCCGACAAAATAACTCAACTGGGCTCACAAGGTTATCGTCGCCTACCGAGCTAGGGCAGCGCGCACGCATAACCTTCCCTAGTTGGTGGTACCGATAAAAGAGCACGCGATCAGACCAAGTCAAGGCCGTCCCATACCGGCAAATGTGGTTGCACGAATAGGCCCGGACAGGTGACTCTAGATCAACCGACTAAGTTTAACTTTAGCCATTATTTAGCAAGTATGGATATTCATCATGAATAACTTAACATGGTGATAATTATGTATGAGGTAACAACTGTAACAACCTATTTCCATATAGCATCACAATGAGTCATTAGTGAAACAATGTTTAAATGACAAGTTATCAGTTTACAAGTTCTAGCTGCAAGTTACGACCTTCGGAACCCTTGCATAAAACCGGCAAATAAACCAGTAGCCACCAGAACGGTCTTTACAACTCAGATCCGGGACATTACCGGAATAACTCAACCCCGGCTCAAGATGGCTGGAAAGCAGCTCAGAGCATGAGACAGTGTTGATAAGAAGAATGTAGCAGTTCCCTAAGACGGCCAAAAAACAGCTCAGAGCATAGGGTCACCGCTACGGAAAGAAATTCAACAGCTGCCCGAGACGGCCAAAAAGCAGCTCAGAACACGGGCAGTTGCTGATAAGAGAAATAAAAGTCGGCATCCACCACGGATGGCCAGAAACAGCTCAGAACACAGGCGTGGTGCCGTTGAGGAAGACCTGGACTAAGGGGTCCTCGGGCGTCCGGGCTACGTAATGTGGGTCGGACTGATGGGCCATGAAGATACAAGACAGAAGACTCTCTCCCGTGTCCGGATGGGACTCTCCTTGGCGTGGTCGGCAAGCTTGGCGTTCGGATATGAAGATTCCTTTCTCTGTAACCGACTTTGTACAACCCTAGCCCCCTCCGGTGTCTATATAAACCGAAGGGTTTAGTCCGTAGAGACAATCATAATCACAATCATAATCAGACAGGCTAGACTTCTAGGGTTTTAGCCATTACGATCTCATGGTAGATCAACTCTTGTAATACTCATATTCATCAAGATCAATCAAGCAGGACATAGGGTATTACCTCCATAGAGAGGGCCCGAACCTGGGTAAACATCATGTCCCCTGTCTCCTGTTACCATCGACCTTAGACGCACAGTTCGGGACCCCCTACCCGAGATCCGGCAGTTTTGACACCGACATTGGTGCTTTCATTGAGAGTTCCGCTGTGTCGTCGCTAGAAGACTCGATGGCTCCATCAATCATCCACAATGATGCTGCCTTGAGGGAGGTCTTTCTCCCCGGCCAGATCTTTGTATTCGGTGGCTTCATGCTGCGGGCCAACTCGCTTGGTCATCTAGAGCAGATCGACAGCTACGCCCCTGGCCGTCAGGTCAGGTTTGGAAGCTTGAACTATGTTGCTGATATCCATGGAGACTTGATCTTCGACGGATTCGAGCCCATGGCAGCCGCTCCCTGCCACCGCGATGAACATGACCTAAATCTGTCATTGGACCATACCCGGGAGATAGCTCCTGTAACTGCCCTGGCCCTAGATCCGGAGCAGATTGCGCCATCCGAGGACGGGAAGCTCAACCCCGCCACGGAAGCCGCAGACTCAGCGGCGTTGGAGCCGCACACAGACCCAACGTCGAACGAGATCTGTGTCACCGGAACCTCGGACTCGTCTCCGGCAACAGGTTTCGAACCGCGTGTGTCCGCGCCCATCGAGCTCAATCGGGCGCCGATTATCGAGTTCAGCTCCGCAGACATCTTCCGGCACTCACCTTTGGGTGATGTGCTTAACTCATTAAAAACCCTCTCCTTAGCGGGGGACTCGCAGCCGAACTATATCCGGTTTGAACTGGGGGCTGAGGACGGAGAATTTCACTTCCCACCCACCGCCCCATTGCCACTGTCGAAGATTTAACCGACATGCTCGATTACGACTCCGAAGACATCGACGGTATGGACGCCGATGCCGGAGAGGAGCAGGCCCAAAACCCACCATTTACTGGGTGCTGGACAGCCACCTCCTCGTATGACGTGTACATGGTGGATACCCCCAAAGAGAATAACGATGATAACAAGAAAGATCCAGTCGAGGATACACCTCCTGAGACACGGCCAAAGTGCCGACATTAGCGGCGCCGCTCTAAATCACGCTGTGGAAAAGACAGCAATACCGGCACGAGAGAGAACAATACTCCGGATGAGGCCGAAGACAAAGAAGATCCCGTCGAGCCGACTTTTGAACAGGACGATAGGGAAGATGGGCAAGCCAGCCCTGATGAACAGGCCATAAACGAAGACTCGGAGGACAGCAACTATCTTCCACCCTCCGAAGATGAGGTGAGCCTCGGCGACGAAGACTTTATCGTGCCTGAGGAACCCGCCGAGCAGGAGCGCTTTAAGCGCCGGCTAATAGCCACTGCGAAGAGCCTGAAAAAGAAACAGTAGCAGCTTCAAGTTGATCAAGATCTACTCAACTACAGATGGACTGATGTCCTGGCAGCCGAGGAATACGGACTCGAGCGCCCCATTAAAAGTTATATGAGGCGTAAAATGCTACCCCAATTCAATGATGAGGCACTTAAGCCCATGCCATCAACACATAATGCGGCTGACCGACCACCACGTGGCCAGGACAAAGCGGCAACTCAAGCCGAACAACAGCCCATACTACCTCGCCGCAAAAGCAAAGACATAACAGCCCGGGGTCATACATATGACCTGCGGCAGGACCTGGACAATAGAGCAGGTCAGTCCAGATCAATCTATGGATCGCGGGGGCGTGCCTTGGCGCGCAACGACGGCTATCAAGCCAGACGTGACAAACATAACCATGCCTGGGCCGAAGACTGCCGACGAACTCAATCCGAGCTACGTCGCGACGTGGCCCGATATAGAGGCGCCGCACACCCCCTCTGCTTCACTGTTGAAGTAATGGAGCACGAATTCCCAGAAGGGTTTAAACCCGTAAATATCGAATCATATGATGGAACAATAGATCCCGCGGTATGGATTGAGGATTTTCTTCTCCATATTCATATGGCCTGCGGTGATGACCTTCACGCCATCAAATACCTCCCATTAAAACTCAAGGGGCCAGCTCGGCACTGGTTAAACAGTCTGCCTGAAAACTCTATTGGCAGCTGGGAGGACTTGGAAGACGCCTCCCGCGACAACTTCCAAGGTACATATGTACGACCTCCGGATGCCGATGACTTAAGTCACATAGTTCAACAGCCTGGAGAGTCGGCCAGAAAATTCTGGACTAGGTTCCTAACTAAAAAGAACCAGATCGTCGACTGGCCGGATGCTGAAGCCCTAGCGGCCTTTAAGCATAGCATTCACGATGAATGGCTCGCTCGTCACCTCGGCCAAGAAAAACCAAAGTCCATGGCAGCCCTCACGACACTCATGACCCGCTTTTGTGCGGGCGAGGATAGTTGGCTAGCTCGTAGCAATAACACTGCAAGCGATGCCGGTACCTCTGAAGCCAAGAATGGCAATGGCAAGCCCTGACGCAGCAGGCACAAGCGCCGAAGCAATGGTGGCACTGCCGATGACACGGCGGTCAACGCCGGTTTCAGTGGCTCCAAGTCCGGCCAGCGGAAGAAGCCATACAAAAGAAACAATACGGGCTCATCCAGCTTGGACCGCATACTCGATCGTCCATGCCAGATTCATGGCACCCCTGATAAACCAGCCAATCATACCAACAGAGACTGTTGGGTTTTTAAACAGGCCGGCAAGTTAAATGCCGAACACAAGGAGAAGGGGTCGCAAAGCGAGGACAATGACGAGGAGTCCCGTCCGCCGAACACAGGAGGGCAGAAGAAGTTCCCTTCCCAGGTTAAAACGGTGAACATGATATACACCACTCATATCCCCAAAAGGGAGCGCAAACGAGCGCTCAGGGACGTCTACGCAATGGAGCCAGTCACCCCAAAGTTCAACCCATGGTCTTCCTGCCCGATCACCTTCGATCGCAGGGACCATCCGACCAGTATTCGTCATGGCGGCTCAGCCGCACTGGTCCTCGATCCAATTGTTGATGGATTCCATCTCACGCGCGTCCTCATGGACGGCGGCAGCAGCCTGAGCTTGCTCTATCAGGATACAGTGCGCAAAATGGGCATCGATCCCTCAAGGATCAAACCCACAAAAACTACCTTTAAAGGAGTCATACCAGGTGTAGAGGCCCGCTGTACGGGCTCAATCACACTGGAGGTTGTCTTCGGATCCCCGGACAACTTCAGAAGCGAAGAGTTGATCTTCGATATCGTCCCCTTCCATAGCGGCTATCATGCACTGCTCGGACAAACGCATTCGCTCGATTCAATGCGGTGCCACACTATGCTTATCTCAAGCTCAAGATGCCGGGTCCACGCGGTGTCATAATAGTTAATGGAAACACGGAGCGCTCCCTCCGTACTGAGGAGCACACCGCAGCATTGGCAGCGGAAGTACAGAGCGGCCTTGCCAAGCAGAATCTTAATTCAGCGGCCAAACTCCCGGACACTGTCAAGCGGATCCGGACTACTCCATAGCATAACAGTCCGGCTCATCAGGAGTTAGACTAGCAATCTGGCCTCCATCTCCGTCCCGGCCAAATGGCGGCATACGTACCACGCGTACATAACTACGCACTTAAAATACCATGGGCATAGACGGAGGCATAACTATATTGTGGTCCATAATACGGCTCGACCTCCCCTGGATACATGTACTCTCACTCTTTCTTTTTCATCCTTTTCAGGTTTTCCACAGGCCCCTCAAGACGGCCTGATCATCGGTCCTTTCGAAGGATAGATACACCAAGATAGCAAGAAGCATTGCGGTATGCGGGAATCTCTAGGAAGTCTTTTTGACGGTCACTCTACCTGTTCTCAGGACCCTCACGCAGCTCTCCCTTGGTCATGGCATGTAAAATAGCCCTGTTGCTTATCGCACTACTTATACGCTCTTACGTATCCATAAATTTGTAATGGAAACAGTTCGCGGCCCAACTTCTGCGGCACTAGCTTACTACTTTTTTTTTCTTCTTGATAATCTTATCCATTGCACCCATACACTTTGGTACGGCCTAAATTTGCCAGGGGCTTTATTGCGCCCCATAATACGGCAACAAAGTCCGAACACTTTTTATAGTATAGTTCGGCACCCCGAATTTAGCATTATATGCATTGGCTCCGAATCATGTCTTTGGTCAATAGTTGGGTTACCCGGCTCCTGTGCTTACTACCCTACGTTCCGCTATATCGGCTAGGGTAGTAAAGGGAGAACTACTGCGATTGTGCCCTGGTTCTTCCAGATGAGCACCTTAGTAGAGAAAGCCGAAAACTGACTGTCATGATGCGGCGTGAGCCGGTCAGCTCTTCGGAGGTTACAAATCTTTTGCGATTTTTTCCGCATTATGCGATGAATCGGTCTTTACCCGATCCGGTGTTTACAGCACCCTAGTTCAGATTCGCGAATACTAGGGGCTGCGCCTAAATTTCTATAGAACTCCTATGGCTAAGTGATGGTGATAAAGCCACATAGTCCGGTTGCCTGGTTCGTTGCGTTAAACACCTCCTTCAAGGACCAAACTTTGGATAAAGAGTGTTTAGATTTTATCCCGAACACCCCCGTACTACCTACGTGGGGGCTGAAGCCGATGACTGGCCCACTCATAGATTTAATAAAACGGCCGCACAGGAGGAAAAATCTTGATATAAACAACTAACATTATATTACATATCAGTTTCGTTTTATTGTGCAGGACAGGATAACATATTCATCCGAAGATAATGTCTTTTGCACACTGCTCCGCTACAATGCGGGATCCCTCCAGGACATCATCAAAATATCACTCAGGCGTGCGGTGCTCCTTGCCCGCGGGCGGTCCCTCGGTCGCGAGCTTGACGGCGTTCATCTTCGCCCACTGTATCTTGACACGGGCGAAGGCCATCCGCGCACCTTCGATGCAGACCGACCGCTTGATGGCATCAAGCCGAGGGCAGGCAGCAACTAGTCGCTTCACGAGCCCGAAGTAGCTTTGGGGTATGGCTTCGGCAGGCCATAAGAGGATTATCAAATCCTTCATGGCCAATTCGGCTGCCCTATGCAGTTCGGTCAGCTGTTTCAGTTGATCGCTAAGGGGCACCGGATGCTCTGGCGCAAGGTATTGCGACCAGAACAGCTTCTCCGTTGAGCTTCCCTCTTCGGCTCAGAAGAAATCCACAGCATCTGCATTGCTGCGTGGCAGATCCGCAAACGCTCCTGGAGAACTCCAAATCCGGGTCAGTAAGAGGTACCTTTCCTTCACAAATTTGCTTTGCATTATAAAGGCCTTACCCGCCGCGATTTTCCTGGCCTCTTGGATTTCCTGGAGGGCGCCCTGGGCTTCACACGGGCTTCTTGTGTGCTTTGGTGGGCCTTAGCAAGCTCGGACTCTTGATCCGTCATCTTGCGCTCCAAGGACTCGCATTTCTTTATAGCATCCTGGAGCTCTTGTTGGACCTCACTGACCCTGGCCTCGTGCTTTTCACGGACGGATTGTTCCTCCGCCGCTCTCTTCTGGGCCTCGGCCAGCGCCTTTTTAAGGGCCTCCACCTCAGTCGTCACTCCTACAAATATCATGGCACTATGGTCAATACAAATCATCTATCCTTTCTGATATACAGAAGGTCATGGCATACCTTGCTTATCCTCCAGCTGCTTTTTCACATGGCCGAGTTCTTCCTCGGCCCGCTCCAGACTCTGCTTCAGTCCGAAGACTTTGGCAGCATGAGAGGTCACAGCCAGCAGCGATGCCTGCTTTTTCACATAGACATGTATGGTTAGTCTCCTGCGAAAATTGTTTGATCCTCTGTCCGGCTTTTCTTTTCGACCACCGGACAGTGTCTCAGGGGCTACTGTCTATACTGTGATATTCTTTTTACATAATTACGTTTCATACCTCAAAACCTGTTAGAAGGCTTGTGCAGGCTTCGGTCAGTCCGCTCTTCGTGGACTGAATTTTCTCAATCACCGTACCCATAAGGGCACGGTGTTCCTCTACAATGGTAGCACTTCGCAGCGCTTCCAGTAGGGTGTTCGGTGCCTCTGGTTGGACAGAGGTCACCGGCAAAATGGGCACACCCCCTTCTTTTGAAGGAGGCTGCTTGCCGGATTCTGGAGCCGTATTGGTCTCCGGGATCGTATTCGGCTGGGGGCCGAATTGGACCTGGCCCCCATTGCCAGGCTCCATGGGGATTTGCTCCCCCATGTGTCTGGCGGCCAAGGTCTCACCCTATGGCGCCGCGCTGACGGCCTCGTGCGTCTCTCCCTGGCCTGGGATCCTTTGGGACAACACCTCGGTGTCATCCATGGCCTTGGGAGAGGAGGCCGCCGGAAGGGACCCGCTGTCCATCACCTTCGGGTCCAGCGAATTTCCCGAGGAGGAGTATCACTCGAGGTCGGAACGAACCGGACTGCAAGTACATGATTCAACATGTTGAAACTATGGAGACAAGAGGCTGGATATATGAATGCGTCAGGGTCTTTGAGTACTCAAGATCCGGCCAGGGGCTTATCTCGAGGGCGCCGCTCTAGGCTGCTGTCGACATCCCACGCGGAGTTATCCGCGAGGGAGACCTTCCCCTTCTTGGACGCCTCTGCCTCCAGATTTATGGAGGCCGCCCTTTTCTTCCTTCCCCCCTCAAGGGGAGAGTTGCTTTCCTCCTCCTCCTTGTCGTCCTCTACGGTGGAGGAGTGAGTTTTGGCGTCTTCGGACGTCGTGTCCGAAGTTCCCTTGCGACGGAGGCCACTTCTGGTCTCCTTGGCCTTTTTCTTGGCCTTCTTCTCCGGTGCCTGGTAGGGCACCAGGACCAGCACCTTCGTCAGAAGCGGGATGGCTGGTTCCTCGGGCAGCGGAGCCGGACACTTGATCCGCTCTGCCTTCTTCGTCCAGACCTGAAAAAAATAAATAGGGAGGCTTAGGCATTTTCCCTGAGCAAGCAAGTAAAGGATACACCTTGAAAGCACGAAAAGCTTACCGGACTGGCGGGATGGGCCAGGTCGTGCCCGCGGTCCTTGGTCGTCTCCGGCCATTTCTCGCTGGCCTTAAAAATCACCTTCCAGATGTCTTCGTGCGTAGTTCCGAAGAACTGTTGCAAGGTCTGGTGCTCGGCCGGATCGAACTCCCACAGATGGCAAGTCCGGCTTTGGCATGGAAGGATCCGGCAAACTAGCATCACCTGGATCACATTGACAAGCTTGAAGTTCTTGTCTACCATGCTCTGGATACGCGCCTGCAGCGCTGTCAGCTCGTCCGACGACGACCAATTCAGGCCCTTCTCTAGCCAGGAGGTGAGCCGCATTGGGGCTCCGGACTTGAATTCGGGAGCTGCGACCCAGGTAGCGTCGCGGGGCTCTGTGATATAGAACCACAGTTGTTGCCACCCTTTGACGGTTTCCACAAAAGTACCATTGGGCCGTGTGACGTTGGGCATCTTGCTCACCATGGCGCCTCCGCACTCTGCGTGTTGACCATCCACCACCTTCGGCTTCGCATTGAAGATCTTGAGCCACAGTCCGAAGTGGGGTGGGATGCAGAGGAAAGCCTCGCACACGACAATAAATGCCGAGATGTTGAGGAAAGAATTTGGGGCTAGATCATGAAATTCTAGCCCGTAGTAGAACATGAGTCCGCGGACGAAAGGGTGGATAGGAAACCCTAACCCATGGACGAAGTGGGGGATGAACACCACCCTCTCATGAGGCTTGGGGGTGGGGATGATCTGTCCCTTGGCCGGAAGCCGATGGGCGATTTCCTTGGCCAAATACCCCGCCTCCCGGAGCTTCGTGATGTCCTTCTCCTTGACGAAGGAGGCCATCCACTTGCTTTGCGCTCCGGATCCGGACATGGTCGGAGTGCTTCTTTGAGGTGGAAAAGATGAGAACTTGGGCGCTGGAGCTCGAGAATGGAGAGGCAGAGAAAGAGAAGGCGTGGGTGAAAGGGGTGAATCCTTATCTCCTTATAAAGGCAGTGAATATCAAGCAACTCCCCACTCGCCTTAAAACTCACCTATTCCCAAGGGCCGTGCAGATGGCACAATTGGATTACCCACGCCCGTATTGATGAGAATCCTGTAATAAAGTAACACGATCTCTGCTGTGACAAGGCGTGCCACTGGAAACCGCATCTTAAAGGAACGTGGTATCACGTTATAAAAAGTTGTCAGCGGATTGGATTCGTGAACTATTATACTCTCTGCGGTTGTGTGTGGTACTTGTTTTGTAGAGCCAGACACGTTTTCTGCGCTCGAAGTCTGTTTTGGAGTATTCGGAGGAGGAACCCGCCTTGCAATGCCGAAGACAATCTAGGATTGGTAATAATACCTTGTCTGTGAAACTGTATCTTGTTGACCATCACGGAGATCGTTTATCCTCAACTTCTTTGTTCTTGAGGATTCCGTTGATGGCCTGTCATGACCTGCCAATACGGCTTCTTGTTTGTTTTCCCGGCTTGTCGGGCTTGTTCTCACAGCTTACTCTTGCCTACCTCGTAGGGGTTGCTGTGCTTTTATTCTTCTTTGAATTATGGGACCAATGATTCTCTGAACATAGTCATTCCCGTGTACGAGTGGCTCGCATGAACTAATCCACTGGACTGCAGGCTCACAACATATGCAGGTGTAGGATAAATCCTTTCATATCCATTGAGTTCTGAGGCAAACGTGTGCCCAGACTAGTTCATGTTTCTGATAAGCTTGTTGTAGGCACGATGGCGTGTTGAAGAAGGCTGAATTCCTTATGCTCGAAGCTTCTGCCAAGGTAGCGTGCCGAAGAAGGCTGGATATCGTACCTCAGAAATTTACCTTCATGTGGCTTGTGGCGGAAGGTCAGGTGCCTTATACCAGAAGTTTCCCGCGGTAGCACGCTGAAAAAGATTGGAGTGTTGTATCACAGAAGATTTTCTTACCAAGTGGAGTACCGAGGAAGACTGGCAGTCTGGTAGCTTGCGAAGGAAGGCTGGGTTCCTTATACCAGAAGCCTTGTGTACGCAGTCGGATCCATGTCTGATTCTAGCTTCCTTCCAGAATTTTACCCATAGCGGAGCCAAAACTTGGTATAGGCCATACCTTGTCTGAATATATTCCATTGGTCATGCACATCGTTTGTCCTCTGCTGATCTGATCTTTGCTACTGTAAAGGCGGTACAACTGATGCAGAGCTCACGTTGTTAATTAATTCGTAATACCCTTTGTATCCAAACCAAGTGTTGCCGATAATAAGCAATTGACGGAAAATTCCATTCGGTGCAGCTGAGTTTCCTAATCATGTTAGGTGCTCCTTGATTCTGGATGTTTGGAAGCTCAGTGATTCTGGACAACCGTGAGCTTATCCATATTCCTTGCAAACCTTGTTCATAGTGCCCAGAAAATTTTGCTTACGCACCGGTGAATTCCAGAATATGCTTTGCAATTTGCATCAACGTACCGGAGTTTTGTTGTTGCTCTTGGCACATTCACATTCCTGAAATATGTCTCCGGTGGGTAGTAAATGATTCTTGAGTCCATTGAGAAAAGACTCAAGGTTCACCCCATTGACTAAAAAAATCCTTATATCGCAGACGGAATAATTTGTTCTTACTGGTGTCCATTCCTGGTAGCTCATCCGACTGCTCCTTAGGTGTAATCTGTTCTCAGGCCAATTCTCTCTCAGGTATATTTTGGTCTTGTCTGCTGCACACAGATTCTACTTCTGACCCATCCTTCGTCCTTGACAGATCTGGTGTTGCTATTCTGAATACCAGGCAGTTGGCTTGGCTTGACTCTTGCTGAATTGGGATTATTGGGTATTATCCCAGTTGTATGCTGGTCTTCTTGACGGCACTTGCGGATGGATCCAGTCGGAGCGAAGAAACGAACCGACAAAAGAAACAAAAACTGCGAAAACCAAAAAGCAAATAAAACTCAAATTTTGCGGACCTTTCACATGTGGCCGAAGATCCACTAGTATAACTAGTATAGTGCACTCGATGCACCTTTAAGGATTTAGAAGCGGAACCACACAATGCTCCTGGTAGCACTGGTGTCAAGCTCCTACTACTTCCTTAGGGAGCATCAAACTCATCTCACGCTGGCTATGGTCGTGCGATTCTAGGGTTATTGGGGAGAGATAGAATTTATAAGCGTTTCCCAAAGGAAACTAGAGTTAAGGAGAGGAATGCCGTGGCTAGCAAGCAGGGTAAGGATATCTGGTTTGCCTAGGGGTTCAGGGCTCACGGGTCATTGCCGGGTGCGAATATTTCACACTGGAGGCAAGGGCCACGAGAGTTGGGGTCTGATGGAGCCAAAACCTAGGGGTTGCCTTATGATCAATAGTAGCCGTGCCTGTTTGGCAAAGATAGCTGAAATCCATCTGGGCTTTCTACTGAGCACAAGACAATGAGGTCTGACTAGGGTAACCTACAGTCAGCCTGGCTGCTCTGATACCATCCGTTGTGGCGCCCCGCCTGAGTACCATTGTAGCCAGACGGTCGCCACGCATACCAGCCCAGGAAATCATTCTGGCATGCGCTTTTACAACAAGTATCATGAACACAGGCATTTCTATTAATGGATATATAAGTCTTACATGAGATATATTATAGAGGTGATGGCAGCGGGAAAGCTCTATCTAAGGCAGCATGGTCCTGGTGCGGCTCCAATCCACATGGATCTGACTGGGTTACGCTCCTAGCCCGCGAACGCTCCGGCTCCTCGTCGGCGGATGACGGATCCTTATGTGAACCTGGCCACATTGAAGGCCGCTGAGTACTTTTGAATGTACTCGCAAGCAAACCAAACTAACATGTACACCAAGCAAAGCAATCCATGGCATTCAAGCATGCATTTGTTATTAGAGCAACAATTAATTGCCATGACATAGCATAACTAGCTAGCAATATCAATTATCATGTTATAGCAGGTTTATCCAGCAAGATAACTACTGAAGTAAGTGCAGTAAGGTAAAGCATATTAGGTAAATATTCCATACTCCGAACATTCTCGTGATCCAACCTGAATCCGATCCAACTCATGTGGTCATCCGACCACTCATCATATAGCCATCCCATGGCTAACATATCATATCCTGACATCATCTGATGTCTATGCATCTCTTTTGTAAGTCGGATAAACTTACTCTCTTCCGGGTTGTCTTACAATCCTCAGAATATTCATGATCCACTGACATAAGACGAGTTCTTCCATCATTATTATAACTGTTCCGGTTGATCACGTAGTGAGGTCTGGACGGGCTGTCCAATACCGTGGACGCGGCTATTCGAATAGATTTTACACTCTGCAGAGGTTGCGCACTTTACCCACACTATGGAGCACTGACCTCGTGAACCCATTCGGGTGGACCAGCGTTGCTCCAACGAAACCTGCCTGACCCGTGACTCCTCTACCATACCACCGACCCTCCCAGGGTCATGTCCTGGGTGGCCCCTGTGTCACCTCGTGACGCCTGCCACAGTCGTGGCCAAACTAAACTGTCCCAAACGGGGACGCCGGCAAAATAACTCAACTGGGCTCACAAGGTTATCGTCGCCTACCGGGCCAGGGCAGCGCGCACACATAACCTTCCCTAGTTGGTGGTACCGATAAAAGAGCACGCGATCAGACCAAGTCAAGGCCGTCCCATACCGGCAAATGTGGTTTCATGAATAGGCCCGGACAGGTGACTCTAGATCAACTGACTAAGTTTAACTTTAGCCATCATTTAGCAAGTATGGATATTCATCATGAATAACTTAACATGGTGATAATTATGTATGAGGTAACAACAGTAACAACCTATCTCCATATAGCATCACAATGAGTCATTAGTGAAACAATGTTTAAATGACAAGTTATCAGTTTACAAGTTCTAGCTGCAAGTTATGACCTTCAGAACCCTTGCATAAAACCGGCAAATAAACCAGTAGCCACCAGAACGGTCTTTACAACTCAGATCTGGGACATTACCGGAATAACTCAACCCCAGCTCAAGACAGCTGGAAAGCAGCTCAGAGCATGAGACGGTGTTGATAAGAAGAATGTAGCAGTTCCCTAAGACGGCCGAAAAATAGCTCAGAGCATAGGGTCACCGCTACGGAAAGAAATTCAATAGCTGCCCGAGACGGCCGAAAAGCAGCTCAGAACACGGGCAGTTGCTGACAAGAGAAATAAAAGTCGGCATCCACCCCGGATGGCCAGAAACAGCTTAGAACACAGGCGTGGTGCCGTCACCGAAGAAAGTGCAAGCAAGGGTTCGTCAGAGTCACATACAGCTTACTACTACACAGACAAGCACAGGCATACTAATTTAAACATGCAAGAAATATCACAGAGCAATGCTTTAGGGCATATATCAGATGGTCGGCTTACCTGGGGTCGAAGAAATACTCCGGGAAGAAGTGCGGTGAAGTCGCGGAAGAATTCGCCAGAAAAGTTCTCTCTCGGAGGGGCTGATAGAGGGCAAGGGCAAAATGGTCACTTTCAGAATGTGTAAACATTATGAAAATGATACCATCAGAAAGGGCTCGACGAGACGAAGACGTGAGCGTTGGTTTCACCTGAATCGGAGTTGCGAGCGAAAAGTTGTGACCGTTCGTTGTTTAGGCAGAAAACAAATAAAAATATATTCATTTTCGGCCTAAACCAGTGAACGTTCGCAATTTAAGCATTTCGGCCGGCGGCTGAGAATTGAAAGCGCACTTAGCGGAATGCGCTTTCTCAAGAGAAAGACGTATTCTCATGAATACGTTTTCACTTAAAAACGTGCGGGCCCAGGGTCAACACCAAAATCTGGCTGACGGGCGGGCCCCGCGGCGTTGACTCCCTCTTCTCCTCATCCCTTCTTCCTCCTCGCATCTGGACAGAGGAGAGGCGAGGCCGACGCACGCCGGCGCTGATTCCCGGCGGCACAGGCCATCTTCGGCCGAGTTTCGGCCACCGGCGTGACCGGCATGACCAGGCGCCTCCGCCAAGAAGCTTGGCCTTCGCCGGAGAGCAGCGGAGCAGGCGGAAACGTGGCCGCGGCGGAGGGCGGCCACGGCCATCATGGGGGCGCACGGTACGGGTGCGGATAGCAGGGCTGAAGGTCGGGAGGGCCTCGAAGTGGTCCGGAGTGAGCTCCGGTGAGGTCGGGAGGGAGAGAGGGGGCTCGGGTGGCTCCGATTTGGGAGAGGGCCCAGCAACGGCGACCAGAGGGAGAGCAAGGGAGCTCCGAGGCTCGGGAGGATGGGCTGGGGAGGTTGCTCGGGTCTGGAGGGCTCGGGGACGCGCTTATATAGGCTCGGGGAGGAGCTTCTCGACGACGGCCGAAGCTCCGGGAGCTCGATGCCGTGGCGACGCTCGGGCGGAGCACCTCCTGTTGGTACTCCCGGACAAAGAGCTAGGGGACGAGGCGGAGCAGACGAGCAAGCGACATGGGCGAGCTAGGGGAGCTGGGCGGCGAGCTGGGTTGGAGGTATACGGCGGGAAACGCCCAAAACAGCGGCAGAGCACGCTGTTTGCCGACATGGTGAGCGGTCACCACGAGCACCACATGCCCAAGGCATTGTAGCGACCTCAAATCATGTCAACAAGACAGATCAGAGGTCAGGGAGTCTATTTATGAGAGTTTGGAGGGAAGTGGAGGCAGGAGATGACAGATGAGAGCTCACAAGTGATCTGATATGCAGGTGTTTGATGTGAGCTGAGAGGGATTAAGCAGGAGACAGACTCTGGTTTTTGGCATGGGGAAATGATCTACCAAAGTGACTACCCTGGTAAATTTGGGGCCATTTGGATAAGAATTGAGGGTACTTGCTGTAGAATGGACCCCACTGGTCAGAAATGCAAACTTTGATGTGGTACTCACATACTAGCTTGCATTGAGCTGCAATTTGGAGGAGGTGAGTTATTTGAACTTATGAAGCCACTGTAAAAATTTCATACCATTTGGATACACCAAAATGGTACTTCCTTCACAGAGGTTCCATATGGACAGAAACTTAGGAAAATTGCTGGGGAAGAATGGATGGAGGGATTGAGCTGATTTTTGGTATCCATGGGTTATTTGTCAATGTAAACCACCATGAAAGATTTCAGCTCAAATGGACCAAGGGTTCAAGCACTTCCTTTGTAAACTGAAAATCTGGACATAATTTGCAAACGGATGCTGTGCTCAAACTTTGAACTATGGGACTTGGATTTTGATGGAAATGGTGAAGATATGGATAGGATGAGCTCCACAATTTATTTGGGATTTTTCCTGGCTACCAAATTGGTAGTTCCTTTAGAAACTGCCCAAAATGCAATATTGGCTTTAAATAGGGAAATGCAATTTCCCCTATTTAATTATGGCCAATATTTTTATGGGAGCTCAATATGATCACAAAGAATATCTCCACTAGTTTTCATCAACTTTGGAGATGGATAGATATTTTCCTAGATTTAACTCCTTTAAACAGCAGAAAAAGGAATTAATTATAAATGAAAAATATTGGAAATGACTTGGCAATATTTTTGCATATCCAGGGTTTAAAAAGATAGGATGATCACTTGGAAAAGTTTGGGAGGCAACAGGTCAAAGGAAATTGGGGTTCCTTTGTAACTGAAGGAGTTAGGGTTTTCCTTCCGATAACTCGGAAGGTAGGGTTTCGACGGTAAAACCCTGAGAATAAATCTTAGGTGGTAGGATTGATCTGGAGAGAATCTCTGGTTGGATAGGAAAGGCAAGGTTAAATGACCATCTTCATATGCCCAGGAGCTATAGAAATCCGATAACACCGAGAAAAAAGACGGGAGACAAATCCCGTGAAGGAAAAAAAACATAAAAACATAAGCGAAAACCAGGGTGTTACACCTCTGGCTCTTTGGCCGGAGAAGGGATTCGTCAGATCCATGTGCTCCTCAAGACAGCACTGTCGCAGAATGCAGCGGTGTCCCAATCCAGAGATCGGATCCATAGCGCATCCGTGCATGCGGAGACCGTCCAGTCGGCTCATAGTCCACTCGGCTCAGGCAGGCGCCGAGCCACTTCTTCCTCTAGAGATCTTCATGAAGATCGAAGGCGCGATCAGGTTGCGTCACCCCGGCGTAACAACGACTATGATCGTGACCTGATGCCTCCACCACGGGATGTCGCATACGGGCGCCAGCCCTACGACGACAGACAGACACACGGTGGCGACCGCAGGCCAAGTCCTTCTCATCAGACGAGAGACACTCGAGACCCGCTGTTCAACACGAGACCCGTTCTCGCTCAGAACCTGGTCGACAGAGGCCGGGACCTGCGAGAGGGCCAAGATCACGACGCGCCAAGTGGTTCTGTACCATCAGGTCCCGAGTGCTTCAGCCGTTACATACGAGCGACTGAGATTCCCAACAACTTCAGGTTGGCCACGGGGATAAGCAAATTCACTGGCGAGTCCAAGCCTGAGATATGGCTAGAAGATTACCGAGTGGCGGTCCAGATAGGCGGCGGCAACGACAATGTGGCCATGAAGCATTTGCCGCTGATGCTTGAGGGCTCCGCTCGAGCTTGGCTTACTTAGCTCCCGCCAGGCAGCATATTCTATTGGGATGACCTGGCGAGGATATTCGTCAAGACTTTTGAAGGAGCTTACAAGAGACTGGGTGGCCTAGCCGAACTGCAACACTGCGTTCAGAAGCAGAATGAGACTCTCCAACAGTTTATTCAGCGGTGGACCACCCTACACAATACGGTGGAGAATGTCACCGAGCACCAGGCAATCTGCGCCTTCAAGGCTAGAGTTAGGTACCGGGAGCGGAACATAAAGTTCAGCCGAACTGAGACCCCGACTCTTAGTCGGGCTATGGAGATAGCCAACCGGTATGCCAATGGTGAAGAAGAGGACCGATTGAGGAGCGGCAAAAGGCGAGCGGGCGATGCTCATCAGTCGGAGAACAAGGGCAAGAAGCACAAGCAGAAGGCGGATGCTGGAGGGAGCGCCGAGGCCGCGGCTCTGGCCGGCCAGGGCAAAAAGAGCTCCCAAAAGCAGAAAAAAATTGGAAGGGAAAGAAGAAAGTCACCATGAAAAGCGACATCCTCGACCAACCTTGTCAGATCCATACGATGAAGGATGAGGAGGGCAATCTGATTCTTCCCAAACACACCACTCAAGAGTGTCGACTCCTGAAGCAAGAGATGTGGCAAGATTCCTCTAGGGACATGGATGAAGATGACGATGATGGAGCCAAAGGTACTTCCGGGTACCCCAACGTCAAGAACGTCTTGATGATCTTCACCGACATCGAGAGCAAGAGTCACCTCAAAGTCATCAACCGAGAGGTCAATATGGTAGTTCCGACTGTCACCAAATATCTCGACTGGGCCAAGACGCCGGTGACTTTCGACCAGTCAGATCACCCAGCTCACATACCGACCCCCGGGTGGTAGGCTTTGGTGGTAGATCCAGTCGTCGGTGGAGTTTGGGATCAACATCATCTACGCCGACACGTTGTAGGCAATGGGCATTCCGATGACCCGGCTTAGCAAGAGCAATATGCAGTTCCATGGGGTAATCCCTGGGAAGAAGGCCAAATCACTCGGGCAGATCGCCCTCAACATCGTATTCGGCGAAGAGAAGAACTTCCAGAAGGAACGGTTGACTTTCAAAGTGGTAGACTTCCAGAGTTCTTACCACGCCATTCTGGGTAGGCTCGCCTACGCTCATTTCATGTCCTGTCCATTTTACGTGTATCTTAAGCTTAAGGTGTCTGGACCAAAATGCGTGATCACCATCACGGGCAATCAGAAGTTAGCTGAGGAGTCTCTCCTGAAGGGATCTCAAATTGCCGATGAACAGATGGTGATGGACGAGTTGGATGATTACAAGAAGGCGGTGGACGCAAGCGAGTTGTTGAAGTCCAAGAAGCCAACTGTGGAATCTGCTTTCCGGTCGGCCGGGGAGACGGAGCCGGTGCACATCCATCCCAAAGACCCGAACGTTGCCCTGACCAACATCTCCACCACCCTCGACAGCAAATAGGAAGCCGAGCTTATCCAGTTCCTCCGTGAGAACTGGGACATCTTCGCATGGAAGCCTTCTGACATGCCAGGTGTTCCCAGGGAACTGGTTGAGCACAGACTTCGTGTTGATTCAACGGTGAAGCCTGTCAAAGAGCACCTTCAATGATCTTCCGCCAAGAAGCGCAAGGAGATTGGCGAGGAGATAGCATGGCTCTTGGCCGCCGAATTCATCTAAGTGGTGTACCACTCCGAGTGGCTCGCCAACGTCGTCCTAGTGCCGAAGAAAGATAAGACTCTCCGAATGTGTGTAGATTTTAGGCACATCAATCGGGCCTGCCCGAAGGATCATTTCCCTCTCCCTCACATAGATTAGATAGTAGATTCTACTGCCGGATGTGAGCGGTTGTCTTTTCTGGATGCGTACTCTGGGTACCACCAGATCCGATTGTACGGCCCTGATGAAATAAAAACATCGTTCATCACCCCATTCGGGTTTTTCTGCTATATCATGATGCCATTTGGGTTAAAAAATGTTGGGGCCACATTTCAGCGTATGATCCAGAAGTGCTTACGGAAACAGATCAGTCGGAACATGGAAGCTTATATGGATGACATCGTGGTTAAGTCCAGGAAAGATTCCGACCTCCTGACCGACCTCGCTGAGACATTTGAAAACTTACACGCTTTCGGCATCAAGCTCGACCCAAGCAAGTGTACATTCGGTGTACCAGCAGGCATGTTACTCGGTTTCCTCATTTCTGAACGAGGGATCGATGCCAATCCCGAGAAGAGAGGAGTTGTCGTCTAGAAGAAACAACCGGAATGTCTACATGGTGTACAGTGCCTTACAGGCTACCTGGCATCCCTGAGTAGGTTCATCTCACGACTAGGTGAAAAGGCCCTGCCGCTTTACCAATTGATGAAGAAGTCTAACAGGTTCGAGTGGACTCTCTAAGCGCAGGCTGCATTTCAGGAACTTAAAGCCTTGCTTTCCACCCAGCCGGTGCTAGCTGCTCCGAGCAGCAAGGAGCTTTTGCTCTTATACATCGCGGCCACGAGCCAAGTTGTTAGCACGGTCCTCACTGTGGAACGAGAAGAACAAGGCAAAGCCTTCAAGCTCCAATGACCGGTCTACTACATCTCTGAAGTCCTGACGCCTTCCAAGCAAAGGTATCCGCATTATCAGAAGCTAGTATACAGAATCTATCTAACTGCAAAGAAGGTGGCACATTATTTTCAACAACACTCGGTCACGGTGATAAGTGATGTCCCTCTATTTGAGATCATGAACAACAGAGATGCCACTGGCCGAGTGGCTAAGTGGGCCATCGAGCTCCTTCCGCTGGACATCAACTTCGAAGCAAAGAAAGCCATCAAGTCACAAGCTCTGGTGGATTTCCTTGCCGAGTGGATCGAGCAGGAACAACCTGTCCCGAGTGTTCCCGAACACTGAACAATGTTCTTCGATGGCTCCAAGATGCTCCATATGGCTTTGGGGCCGGAGTGGTCTTGGTGTCTCCTAAAGGCGACCGACTCAGTTATGCACTTCAGATTCATTTCGACTCCTCCAACAACGAAGCTGAGTACGAAGCTCTCCTATATGGGCTGCGAATGGCAATTTCTCTGGGAATTCGCCGACTGATGGTCTATGGCGACTCGGATCTAGTGGTCGACCAAGTCATGAAAGAGTGGAATATCCGCAGCCCTGCGATGACCGGCTACTGCAACGCCGTCAAGAAACTGGAGAAACACTTTGAAGGGCTGGAGCTCCATCATGTGCCACGCCTCAAGAATCAAGCAGCCGATGATTTGGCCAAAATGGGCTCAACCCGAAAGACAGTACCCAAGAATGTGTTCTTGGAGCACCTGCACTCGCCCACGATCAAGGAAGATCCTTTTGTGGAGGAGCCTCCGCAACCAGTCGGTCCTTTCCGACTGAAGTAGACACTCCCACAGTAATTGACCTGGTCCAAGAGATTCTTGTCATCACTCCCGAGTGGACCAAGCCATACTTGGCCTACCTGCTCCGGCAGGAGCTCCCAGAAGACGAAGATGAAGCCCGCCAGATCATCCGCCGATCCAAGGCTTTCACCGTCATGGGAGATGAATTGTACAAGAAAAGTACGATTGGAGTCACTCAACGATGCATATCATCGGAGGAAGGGCAGCAAATTATGCAGGAGATTCACTCGGGAACATGTGAGCACCATGCATCCTCCCGGACCTTGGTCGCCAAAGCATTCAAAGCCGGCTTCTATTGGCCCCGAGCCAACGAAGCCGCCCGAGACATAGTGGACCAATGCGTCAGATGCGAGTTCTACGCGAACCAGTCGCACAAGCCAGTGTCCGCCCTGAAGACTATCCCCCTCACTTGGTCGTTCATCGTCTGGGGACTCGACATGGTCGGCCCTCTTCGGACTGGGGCGAGTGGATTCACACACCTGTTGGTAGCAGTGGACAAGTTTACCAAGTGGATCGAAGCCAAGCCAATAAAGAAGTTGGACTCAGCCACTGCCATTCAGTTCATCAAGGCGATAATCTTCAGGTTCAGAGTCCCACGCAACATCATCACCGACAATGGGTCTAACTTTGACTCGGATAAGTTCTGGGAGCTTTGCTACACCCAAGGTACTCGGGTCGATTATGCCTCTGTGGCGCACCCGCAGTCGAATGGGCAAGCTGAGCGAGCGAACGGGCTTATACTCCGAGGATTGAAACCTCGCCTCATGCGCGACCTAACTCATGCAGAAGGCGCCTGGGTGACTGAGTTACCGCCAGTCCTCTGGGTATTGCGGACGACCCGAATAGATCCACCAACCGCACCCCATTCTTTATGGTGTACGGGTCAGAAGCGGTCTTGCCGAGTGATCTGCTCCACAACTCTCCTGAGTGGATCTTTACTCAGAGGCTCAAGCCGAGGAGGCAAGGCAGGATGGCCTAGACCTATTGGAGGAAGAGCGTGAGCTAGCGCTTATGAGATCAACATTGTACCAACAAGACTTGCGTCGCTACCACGATAGACACATCAGAGGACATTGATACGTCCATTTTCATCATGTTTTCCTACTGTTATTTATATTGTTTTTAGATATAATAATGC
This sequence comes from Thinopyrum elongatum, assembly GCA_011799875.1. Lineage (NCBI taxonomy): Eukaryota > Viridiplantae > Streptophyta > Magnoliopsida > Poales > Poaceae > Thinopyrum > Thinopyrum elongatum. Next base: position 583,518,316 of record CM022300.1, on the reverse strand, counting down.
TTTTTGGAGTAATTCTAATGCATTTTCTCTCATAATATGCAAGGTTCACACAAAGAGGGAGAATACCGGCAGCTGGAATTCTGGACCTGAAAAAGCTACGTCAGGCCACCTATTCTGCACAACTCCAAATGAGCTGAAACTTCACGGAGAATTTTTATGGAATATATAAAAATTATTGGAGCTAATAAGTACCAGAGGGGGCCCACCAGGTGGGCACAACCCACCTGGGCACGCCAGGGAGCCCAGGCGCGCCCTGGTGGGTTGTGCTCCCCTCGGCCCACCTCCGGTGCCCCTCTTCTGGTATATAAGTCATTTTGACCTAGAAAAAATAAGAGGAGGACTTTCGGGACGAAGCACCGCCGTCTTGAGGAGGAACTTGGGCAGGAGCACTTTTGCCCTCCGACGGAGCGATTCCGCCGGGGGAACTTCCCTCCCGGAGGGGGAAATCATCGTCATCATCATCACCAACAACTCTCCCATCTTGGGGAGGGCAATCTCCATCAACATCTTCAACAGCACCATCTCCTCTCAAACCCTAGTTCATCTCTTGTGTTCAATCTTTGTACCAGAACTATAGATTGGTGCTTGTGGGTGACTAGTAATGTTGATTACATCTTGTAGTTGATTACTATATGGTTTATTCGGTGGAAGATTATATGTTCAGATCCATTATGCTATTTAATACCCCTCTGATCTTGAGCATGATTATCATTTCTAAGTAGTTAATTTTGTTCTTGAGGTCACGGGAGAAATCTTGTTGCAAGTAATCATGTGAACTTGATATGTGTTCGATATTTTGATGATATGTATGTTGTGATTCCCTTAGTGGTGTCATGTGAACGTCGACTACATAGCACTTCACCTTATTAGGGCCTAAGGGAATGCATTGTGGAGTATTTATTAGATGATGGGTTGCGAGAGTGACATAAGCTTAAATCCTAGTTTATGCGCTATTCCGTAAGGGACTGATTTGGATCCAAAAGTTTAATGCTATGGTTAGATTTATTCTTAATACTTTGCTCGCAGTTGCGGATGCTTGCGAGGGGGTTAATCATAAGTAGGAGGTTTGTTCAAGAAAGAACAGCACCTAAGCACCGGTCCACCCACATATCAAATTATCAAAGTAGCGAACACAAATCAAACCAACATGATGAAAATGACTAGATGAAATTCCCGTGTACCCTCAAGAACGCTTTGCTTATCATAAGAGACCATTTTGGCCTGTCCTTTGCCTCAAAAGGATTGGGCTACCTTGCTGCACTTTTTGTTACCATTACCATTGCTTGCTTGTTACAAATTACCTTGCTATCAAACTACTTGTTACTTATAATTTTAGTGCTTGCAGAGAATACCTTGCTGAAAACTACTTGTCATTTCCTTCTGCTCCTCGTTGGGTTCGACACTCTTACTTATCGAAAGGACTAAGATTGATCCCCTATACATGTGGGTCATCAAGGCTCTTTTCTGGCATTGTTGCCAAGGAGTGAAGCGCTCTTGGTAAGTGAAAATCGGTAAGGAAAAATTATTACTACGTGCTGAAATTTATTGTCACTTGTTACTATGGAGAACAATCCTTTGAGGGATTTGTTCGGGGTATCTTCACCTCGACCGGAAACACAATTAGTTACCCCTCAACCTACTACACCTACTGAAAATATCGGTTATGAAATTCATTTGGGTATGATTGAACAACTGCTAGCTAATCCTTATGCAGGAGATGAAACTGAACATCCTGATATGCACTTAATATATGTGGATGAAATTTGTGGATTATTTAAGCTTGCAGGTTTACCCGAAGATGAAGCTAAGAAGAAGGTTTTCCCTTTATCTTTGAAGGGAAAAGCATTGGCATGGTATAGGCTATGCGATGATATTGGCTCTTGGACTTGGAATCGATTGAAATTGGAATTTCACCAAAAAAATTATCCTATGCATCTAGTTCATCGTGATCGGAATTATATATATAATTTTTGGCCTCGTGAAGGAGAAAGTATCGCTCTAGCTTGGGGGAGGCTTAAGTTAATGTTATATTCATGCCCCAATCACAAGCTCTCAAGAGAAATTATCATTCAGAATTTTTATGCTCGGCTTTCTCGTGATGATCAATCCATGCTTGACACTTCTTGTACTGGTTCCTTTATGAAGAAGACTATTGAATTCTGGTGGGACCTTTTAGAAAGAATTAAATGCAACTCTGAAGATTGGGAGCTCGACGAATGTAAAGAGTTAGGTATTAAGCTTAAGTATGATTGTGTTAAATCTTTTATGAATACCGATGCTTTTCAAAAGTTTAGCACTAAATATGGACTTGATTCTGAGATAGTAGCCTCCTTTTGTGAATCATTTGCTACTCATGTTGATCTCCCTAAGGAGAAGTGGCTTAAATATCACCCACCTATTAAAGAAGAAATTAAAGAACCGGTAATAGCTAAAGATGAAACTATTATTTACAATGTTGATCCAGTTGTTCCTACTGCTTATATTGAAAAACCACCTTTCCCTGTTAAGATAAAGGAGCATGCTAAAGTTTCAACTGTGGTCAATAAGAGTTATATTAGAGCACCCAAGCCTGCTGAACAAATCAAAGTAGAACCTAGTGTTGCTATGGTTAAAGATCTCCTGGTAGAAAATTTAGATGGGCATGTTATCTACTTCTGTGATGAAGCTGCTAGAATTGCCAAACCTAATGAAAAAGATAAACATAGACCTGTTGTTGGCATGCCTGTTGTCTCAGTTAAAATAGGAGATCACTGTTATTATGGTTTAGGTGACATAGGTGCTAGCGTGAGTGCTATTCCTTTTACCCTATATCAAGAGATTATGAATGATATAGCACCTGCTGAAATAGAAGACATAGATGTTACTATTAAACTTGCTAATAGAGACACCATCACACCACTTGGGATTGTTAGAGATGTTGAAGTCTTGTGTGGGAAAATAAAATATCCTACTGACTTTCTCGTTCTTGGTTCCCCACAAGATGCTTTTGTCCTATTATCTTTGGTAGACCTTTCTTGAACACCGTTAATGCTAAAATAGATTGTGAGAAACAAATCGTCGGTGTTAGTTTTGGTGATGAGTCTCATGAGTTTAATTTTTCTAAGTTTAGTAGAAAACATCATAAGAAAGAATTGTCTAGTAAGGATGAAATAATTGGTCTTGCTTCTATTTTTGTTGTGCCTCCTACTGATCCACTAGAACAATATTTGCTAGACCATGAAAATGATATGCATATGCATGAAAGAAATGAAATAGATAAAATTTTCTTTGAACAACGACCTCTGCTTAAACACAATTTGCCTATTGAAACTCTAGGAGGTCCTCCTCCACCTAAAGGTGATCCTGTGTTTGAATTAAAACAATTACCAGACACTTTGAAATATGCTTATCTTGATGAGAAAAAGATATATCATGTTATTATTAGTGCTAACCTTTCAGAACATGAAGAAGAAAGGTTATTCAAGGTTCTGAAAAAGCACCGAGCCGCTATTGGATATACTCTTGATGATTTAAAGGGAATTAGTCCCACTCTCTGTCAGCACAAAATTAATATGGAACCTGATGCTAAACCCGTCGTTACTCACCAACGACGGTTGAATCCCAAAATGAAAGAAGTGGTAAGAACTGAAATATTGAAGCTTCTGGAAGCAGGTATAATCTATCCTATAGCTGACAGTAGATGGGTAAGCCCCGTTCATTGTGTCCCTAAGAAGGGAGGTATTACTGTTGTTCCTATTGATAAAAATGAACTTATTCCACAAAGAATTGTCGCTGGCTACAGAATGGTAATTGATTTTAGAAAATTAAATAAAGCTACTAGAAAAGATCATTACCCTTTGCCTTTTATTGATCAAATGCTTGAAAGACTATCTAAACACACACACTTTTGTTTTCTCGATGGATATTCTGGTTTTTCTCAAATACGTGTTTCTCAACCTGATCAAGAGAAAACCACCTTTACTTTTCCTTTCGGAACTTAAGCTTATAGACGTATGCCTTTTGGTTTATGTAATGCACCTACCACTTTTCAAAGATGTATGACTGCTATATTCTCTGATTTTTGTGAAAAGATTGTTGAGGTTTTCATGGATGATTTTCCGTTTACAGAGCCTCTTTTGATGATTGCTTAAGCAACCTTGATCGAGTTTTGCAGAGATGCGAGCAAACTAATCTTGTCTTGAATTGGGAGAAGTGCCACTTTATGGTTAATGAAGGTATTGTCTTGGGACATAAAATTTCTACATGAGGTATTGAGGTGGATAAGGCTAAAGTTGATGCAATCGAGAAAATGCCATGTCCTAAAGATATCAAAGGTATTCGTAGTTTCCTCGGTCATGCTGGTTTCAATAGGAGATTTATTAAAGACTTCTCTAAAATTTCTAGGCCTTTTACAAATCTTTTGCAAAAGGATGTTCCATTTGTTTTTGATGATGATTGTGTCGAAGCCTTTGAAACACTTAAGAAAGCCTTAATTTCTGCACCTATTGTTCAACCACCTGATTGGAACTTGCCCTTTGAGATTATGTGTGACGCTAGTGATTATGCTGTTGGTGCTGTTCTAGGATAAAGAGTTGATAAGAAGTTAAATGTTATTCATTATGCTAGTAAAACTCTAGATAGTGCCCTACGCAATTTTGCTACTACTGAGAAAGAATTTTTAGCAGTTGTGTTTGCTTGTGATAAATTCAGATCTTACATTGTTGATTCTAAAGTGACTGTTCACACTGATCATGCTGCTATAAAATATCTTATGGAAAAGAAAGATGCTAAACCTAGACTCATTAGGTGGGTTCTTTTGCTACAAGAATTTGACTTACATATCACTGATAGAAAAGGAGCTGAGAACCCCGTTGCTGATAACTTGTCTAGGTTAGAAAATATTCTTGATGACCCACAACCTATTAATGATAGTTTTCTTGATGAACAATTAGCTGCAATAAATGTTTCTCATAACTCTCCTTGGTATGCTGACTATGCTAATTACATTGTTGCTAAATACATACCACCTAGCTTCACATACCAACAAAAGAAAAAAATTCTTCTATGATTTAAGAGATTACTTTTGGGATGACCCACATCTTTATAAAGAAGGAGTAGATGGTATTATTAGATGTTGTGTACCTAAGCATGAACAGGGACAAATCCTACGAAAATGTCACTCCGAAGCTTATGGAGGGCATCATGCGGGAGATAGAACTGCTCACAAGGTACTGCAATCTGGTTTTTATTGGGCTACTCTCTTCAAGGATGCCTGTAAGTTTGTTTTATCTTGTGATGAATGTCAAAGAATTGGTAATATTGGTAAGCGTCAGGAAATGCCAATGAATTATTCACTTGCTGTTGAACCATTTGATGTTTGGGGATTTGATTACATGGGACCTTTTCCTTCCTCTAATGGGTATACTCATATTTTGGTTGCTGTTGATTATGTCACTAAGTGGGTAGAAGATATTCCAACCAGTAGTGCTGATCACAACACCTCTATTAAAATGCTTAAGGAAGTCATTTTCCCAAGGTTTGGAGTCCCTAGATATTTAATGAATGATGGTGGTTCACATTTTATTCATGGTGCTTTACGTAAAATGCTTGCTAAGTATGATGTTAACCATAGAATTGCTTCACCTTATCACCCTCAGTCTAGTGGTCAAGTTGAACTTAGTAATAGAGAAATAAAGTTGATATTACAAAAACTGTCAATAGGTCCCGAAAGAATTGGTCTAAAAAGTTAGATGATGCACTTTGGGCTTATAGAACAGCTTATAAAAATCCTATGGGTATGTCTCCTTATAAAATGGTGTATGGAAAAGCTTGTCATTTGCCTCTGGAGTTAGAACATAAAGCATATTGGGCAATTAAAGAACTCAACTATGATTTCAAACTTGCCGGTGAAAAGAGGTTATTTGATATTAGCTCACTAGATGAATGGAGAACCCAATCTTATGAAAATGCCAAGTTATTTAAAGAAAAAGTTAAAAGATGGCATGACAAAAGAATCCAAAAGCGTGAGTTCAAAGTTGGGGAATATGTTCTTTTTTACAACTTTCATTTCAGATTCTTTGCAGGAAAGCTCCTCTCCAAATGGGAAGGACCCTATGTTATTGAGGAGGTTTATCGATCTGGAGCCGTCAAAATAAATAATGCCGAAGGTACCAACCCGAAGGTTGTCAACGGGCAAAGAATAAAACATTATATCTCAGGTAAGCCCATTAATGTTGAAAGTAATATTATCCAAACTATGACACTGAAAGAACTCATAAAGGAAACCTTCCGGAACACTCCAGAATCATGAAAAAGAGGAGGTACATGATACGGTAAGTAAACGTAGTCCAAAAAATCCGCAAAAATATTTTTTGTTAGTTTTGGAATATATCAAAAATTAGGAAAACAAGAAATAGCCAGGAATGTAACCCTGGTGGGTACAAGACACTAGGGCGCGCCTGGCCTTCAGGACTCTGTTTTTCTTCCATTTGCTTGTTTCCCAAGATAAAAAATCTTTATATACCTCCCGAACCTATTGACCACCGTATCACGGAGAAATCTCCTGTTTTCTTTTCTTGTTGTTTTCGGTCAGATCTATTTAGCCAGGCATCATGTCTTCTCCCCCTCCAACAACGTAGAAGAGGATGCTTGGTTGATGAGGATCAAGCTGAAGAGAGAAGAGCCCGAAGAATCCGTCAATGGGGACAAGAGTAAGGAGGCCACAGGAGATCAAGCGCCGGTGGTTGAGCAGGCCTTGCCTGCCGAGGAGGAAGAAGAAGATATCCTTCAACCTTACTATGATCATCTCACCCCCATCGAGATCGAAGCCTTTCAGATTATCGAAATGGTTCGTGTGCAAAATAAATATCTCACCCGTGAAAATATTCTATTGCAAGAGCATATCATCGCCATCCGGAACGTCATCCGTAGATTGGAGAATCTTTTGATCATGGAGGACAAGATTGCTACTACTTCATCACCACCACCTTCTTCTTCATCACCAAAGGAAAATTGAGTATCGGGTATGGGCACTCCACTTGGCTTGTGCCAAGCTTGGGGGAGGTGCCCCGGTATCGTATCACCCCCACTATCTTTTGCCTTTACTTATCTTAATTCAATCCATAGTTATCTTTTGCTTTAGATGAATAAAAATTTAGTTCGATCCTTTCTTTTCGAGAGTTTGCTTAGTGTCCTATCCTTGTAATCGTGTGCAAGTTTTATATAATAAAGTTTAGTTTGAGTTTTGCTTTCTTTTTCTTTCATGTTCAATAAAAAGAAAGGAAATAAATGAAAAAGATCATATGCTAATCTTATGGTAAGTAATGACATCACATAAGGAAGAGTATAAGTAGAAAATTTTATTGGAGATTTACAAACATAGCATTGGTCAATGATGCAATTCATGAAAGAATTAATAAGGGAAGAGAAGATTCACATGCAAATACACTATCCTGGACATCTTTTGTGATTGTGAGCCCCCATCAAAATATTATATGCCAAAATTGTTGACATTGGACAAGGAAGACAACGTAATGATTTATGTTTGTTCATATTCACATAGAAGTTATATTGTCATAGATCCTTTAACATGTGGTGCTTGCCCCTCATCTTTGCTAGCCAAAAATTCCGCACTAAGTAGAGATACTACTTGTGCATCCAAAACCCTTAAACCCAAATCTTGTTTTGAGAGTCCACCATACCTACCTATGGATTGAGTAAGATCCTTCAAGTAAGTTGTCATCGGTGCAAAAAGGGCAATAAAAATTGCTTCTAAAAGTGTTGGATCATTTAGTGTAAGAGAAAATTGAGCGGTGTACGAACTTGTGATGGCAAAGAATAAAAGTGACAGACTGCATAATAAAGGTTGCTATCATAAGGGGCAATATAACGTGACGTTCTTTTGCACTAAGAGATTGAGCATACAAACGAAAAGCGCATGGCAACCTCTGCTTCCCTCTGTGAAGGGACTATCTTTTACTTTTATGCAAGAGTCAAAGTATTTCTCTCTATTCCTTTTTATTTTCTCTTTTGGCTAGCATCATGTGGTGAGGAAAGATCTAGGCACATATATCCAGTTGGATATGAGTAGCATGAGTTATTATTGTTGACATCACCCTTGAGGTGAGTATGTTGGGTGGCGAAAACTATAAGCCCCTATCTTTCTATGTGTTCGGTTGAAACTTTTTGCTCATGTGTATGCGGTGAGTGTTAGCAATCATAGAAGACTATATGATGGTTGAGTATGTGGACTTGCCAAAAAGGCTCCGATACATGACCCTTCCTGAAAAGATGATGAATTGTAGTTGCAAAGTTGACTGAGAACATAGTTTGTTGGTTTTCAATAGAGTTTATGCTTTATACTTCGATGTTGTGATGAATTGTTACTTGTTCATGAGAAGTCTATGATAGAAGTTATATGATAAAAGTTCTATAATAAAGTTTTATGTTAAAGTTTGTTGCTGTTATAATAATTTACATGATGCTTCTATGTCCGTATTTTTTTTTATCGACACCTCTCTCTCTAAGCATGTGGACATGTTTTTCGATTTCGGTTTTCGCTTGAGGACAAGTGATGTTGGCTTGAACTACATCGGTATTTCCCCAAAGAGGAAGGGATGATGCAGCACAACAACGGTAGGTATTTCCCTCAGTGATGAGACCAAGGTTATCGAACCAGTAGGAGAACCAAGCAACACTACTTAAACAGCACCTGCACACAAAAAACAAATACTTGCAACCCGACGTGTTAAAGGGGTTGTCAATCCCTTTCGGGTAACGGTGCCAGAAATTGGCAAACGGACGTGAGACAAATTGTAGTAGGTTGGATAAATAGATCGCGAATAAAATAAAGTGAAGCAAAATATTTTTGGGTTTTTAGAAATATATAGATCTGAAAATAAAAGTGGTAAATAAATAAAAAGGCAAATAGCAATATAGATCTGAAAATATATGATGAGAAAATAGACCCGGGGGCCGTAGATTTCACTAGTGGCTTCTCTCGAGAAAAATAGCATACGGTGGGTAAACAAATTACTGTTGGGCAATTGATAGAACTTCAAATAATTATGACGATATCCAGGCAATGATCATTATATAGGCATCACGTCCAAGATTAGCAGACCGACTCCTGCCTGCATCTACTACTATTACTCCACACATCGACCGCTATCCAGCATGCATCTAGTGTATTAAGTTCATGGAGAACCGGAGTAATGCAATAAGAACGATGACATGATGTAGACAAGATCTATTTATGTAGAAATAGACCCCATCTTGTTATCCTTAATAGCAATGATACATATGTGTCGGTTCCCCTTCTGTCACTGGGATCAAGCACCGTAAGATCGAACCCATCACAAAGCACCTCTTCCCATGGCAAGAAAAATCGATCTAGTTGGCCTAACTAAACCAAAGATTCGAAGAAGAAATATGAGGCTATAAGTAATCATGCATATAAGAGATCAAAAGACTCAAATAACTTTCATGGATAAAAACATAGATCTGATCATAAACTCAAGGTTCATCGGATCCCAACAAACACACCGCAAAAAGAGTTACATCAAATAGATCTCCAAGAGACCATTGTATTGAGAATCAAAAGAGAGAGAGGAAGCCATCTAGCTACTAACTACGGACCCGTAGGTCTACAATGGACTACTCACACATCATCGGAGAGGCACCAATGAGGATGATGAACCCCTCCGTGATGGTGTCTAGATTGGATCTGTGGTTTCTGGAACTTGCGGCGGCTGGAATTGATTTTCGTCGACTCCCCTAGGGTTTCTGGAATATTGGGGTATTTATAGAGCAAAGAGGCGGTGCGGGAGGCCACCGAAGTGGGCACAACCCACGAGGGCGTGCCTGGGCCTCCAGGCACGCCCAGGTGGGTTGTGCCCCCCTCGAGGCAGCCCACTGGTACTTCCTTGGCCCAACTTGTGTCTTCTGGTCCAGAAAAAATCACCAAAAAGTTTCACTGCGTTTGGACTCCGTTTGGTATTGATTTCCCGTGAAGTAAAAAACAAGCAAAAATAATAGCAACTGGCACTGGGCACTATGTCAATAGGTTAGTCCCAAAAAATGATATAAAGTTGCTATAAAATGATTGTAAAACATCCAAGAATGATAATATAACAGCATGGAACAATAAAAAATTATAGATACATTGGAGACGTAGCAACAAGTGAGGTCTAAGCTTGGGGGAGTTGATACGTCCATTTTGCATCATGTTTTCCTACTGTTATTTATATTGTTTTTAGATATAATAATGCTTTTTGGAGTAATTTTAATGCCTTTTCTCTCATAATATGCCGGCAGCTGGAATTCTGGACCTGAAAAAGCTACGTCAGGCCACCTATTCTGCACAACTCCAAATGAACTGAAACTTCACGGAGAATTTTTATGGAATATATAAGAATTATTGGAGCTTACCAGAGGGTGCCCACCAGGTGGGCACAACCCACCTGGGCGCGCCAGGGAGCCCAGGCACGCCCTGGTGGGATGTGCTCCCCTCGGCCCACCTCCGGTGCCCCTCTTCTGGTATATAAGTCATTTTGACCTAGAAAAAAAATAAGAGGAGGACTTTTGGGACTAAGCATCGCCGTCTCGAGGCGGAACTTGGGCAGGAGCACTTTTGCCCTCCGGCGGAGCAATTCCGCCGAGGGAACTTCCCTCCCGGAGGGGGAAATCATCGTCATCATCATCACCAACAACTCTCCCATCTTGGGGAGGGCAATATCCATCAACATATTCAACAGCACCATCTCCTCTCAAACCCTAGTTCATCGCTTGTGTTCAATCTTTGTATCGGAACTATAGATTGGTGCTTGTGGCTGACTAGTAGTGTTGATTACATCTTGTAGTTGATTACTATATGGTTTCTTCGGTGGAAGATTATATGTTCAGATCTATTATGCTATTTAATACCCCTATGATCTTGAGCATGATTATCATTTCTGAGCAGTTACTTTTGTTCTTGAGGTCACAGGAGAAATCTTGTTGCAAGTAATCATGTGAACTTGATATGTGTTCGATATTTTGATGATATGTATGTTGTGATTCCCTTACTGGTGTCATGTGAACGTCGACTACATGGCACTTCACCTTATTAGGGCCTAAGGGAATGCATTGTGGAGTAGTTATTAGATGATGGGTTGCGAGAGTGACAGAAGCTTAAACCCTAGTTTATGCCCTATTCCGTAAGGGACTGATTTGGATCCAAAAATTTAATGCTATGGTTAGATTTATTCTTAATACTTTTCTCGTAGTTGCGGATGCTTGCGAGGGGGTTAATCATAAGTAGGAGGTTTGTTCAAGTAAGAACAGCACCTAAGCACCAGTCCACCCACATATCAAATTATCAAAGTAGCGAACACAAATCAAACCAACATGATGAAAGTGACTAGATGAAATTCCCGTGTACCCTCAAGAACGCTTTGCTTATCATAAGAGACCATTTTGGCCTGCCCTTTGCCTCAAAAGGATTGGGCTACCTTGCTGCACTTTTTGTTACTGTTACCGTTGCTTGCTTGTTACAAATTACCTTGCTATCAAACTACTCGTTACTTATAATTTTAGTGCTTGCAGAGAATACCTTGCTGAAAACTACTTGTCATTTCCTTCTGCTCCTCGTTGGGTTCAACAATCTTACTTATCGAAAGGACTACGATTGATCCCCTATACTTGTGGGTCATCAAACATGCCTTCCAGGAAGGAGACCTGGTCCTCCGAGTGAATCAACAGAAACCTCACAAGCTGGCACCCCCCTGGGAGGGACCATTCGCCATATCCAAGGTCTTACACAATGGAGCATACAGATTGTACAACTTCACCAAAGGAATAGAAGAGCCCAGAGCTTGGAACGCAGATTTTCTCTGCAAGTTTTATACTTAGAATAAAATTTCTCCCTTGTAATAGTTAGTCCGAATGAACTTAGATGAATAAAAGTATCATTTTTTCCCATATATCGTCTAGTTCGACCTACGGTCACGTTTCACTCATGTGACTAATCGCATTCGGCAACTAACACACCTCCAGTGGGTGAAGAGGTGAGAAAACTTAGCTGCGAACCAGCTTTCCCCAAAGTTAAAAAATATCCGAATGAGGATCTAATCCACACTCGGAGGCTTAGCTGTGAACCAGCTTTTGCCTAAGTTCAAAAATAATCCGAGTGGGATCTAATCCACACTCGGAGGCTTAGCTGTGAACCAGGTTTCGCCTAAGTTCAAAAATAATCCAAGTGGGATCTAATCCACACTCGGGGGCTTAGCTGCGAACCAATTTTTGCCTAAGTTAAAAAACAATCTGATTGAGGATTTAATCCACACTCGATGGCTTAGCTGCGAACCAGCTTTCGCCTAAGTTAAAAAATAATCTGAGTGTGATCTAATCCACACCCGGAGGCTTAGCTGCGAACCAGCTTTCACCTAAGTTCAAAAATAATCCGAGTGGGATCTAATCCATACTCGGGGGCTTAGCTGTGAACCAACTTTCGCCTAAGTTCGAAAATAATCCGAGTGGGATCTAATCCACACTTGGGGGCTTAGCTGCGAACCAGCTTTCGCGTAAGTTCAAAAATAAATTGAGTGGGAACTAATCCACAGTCGGGCGCTTAGCTGTGAACTAGCTTTCGCCTAAGTTCAAAAATAATCCGAGTGGGATCTAATCAACACTCGGGGGCTTAGCTGCGAACTAGTTTTTGCCTAAGTTAAAAATAATCCGAGTGAGGATCTGATCCACACTCGGGGGCATAGCTGTGAACCAGTTTTCGCCAAAGTTAAAAATAATCCGAGTGAGGATCTGCTCCACACTCGGGGGCTTAGATATGAACCAGCTTTCACTTCAAGTCAAACAAAACACGAGAAGCAAATAGAAGCTCAAAAGGTTTCAAACCAAAGATTAGATCCATCCGAATGTCTCCGAGATAAAACGAGCCCAAGGCTCAGCAAAGTATTTCGTTACATCAACCACCAGACATTCCGAGGCAAATTCAATCAAATGTTTTAAGCCTCAGGCGGAGGGCTAGCTGGGTCGACGAAGGTCTCCAGGTCGATCCCGTCGGCGATGCGAGTGGCGGCTTCAACGAAGGTCTCCGTGAAATCCTCAAACTTGAGGTTCTTCTTGTTCACCACTCGGAGGTTCTTCAGCTTCTCCTCGTCCACGTTCTTGCAATGAACACGGACGAGTGATAGCGCCACATCAGCTCCACTCCTAGCAGCAGACTTCTTCCAAGCTTTCACCCGAGCGGGGACTTCGTTCAGCCTCGTCATCACGGACTCCATGTCCATCTGAATCTCTTCGCCTGGCTGCAGTTCCTTGTCAATCCGACCCAAGGCACCTCGGGTTCGAGTGATATAGCCCAACGCGTTCTCCAAACAGTCTTCCAACCGAAGGATAGCAAGGGCCGCCTTGTCGGTGACGAGTGACCTGGAAGGGTACAGATCCCTCTCAAGCCTCTCCAGCTCCAGTTCCTTGTTATAACAATGCTCTACGTCAAGAAGAACAGTCCGTGAGCAGGTGGTTGATAAAGATTTGGCAACATATGGATCTCACTTGGCTGAAGAAGAACTTACTAGCAAGCTTCTCACTGAATTCCTCACAGACCTCCTCGATGTGTTTCTCCAGGGCATCCTACTTGTCGGTCAGCTGCATGAACTTCTCCTCCAGCTTGGCCTTCTCCTGAGTGGAAGCACCAATGGTAGCCTTGAGGTCCTTGATCTCATCCTCTAACTTGCCGACTGAAGCCAGCTTCTCGTCCGCAAGTTTTGCCTTGGTCCTGGCTTCCTTCTGGGCCAACGTCAGATCCTTATCTTTGCTCTCCAGAGCTTGCTTCATGATTTCTAAAGAAATAGAAGTCCCAAGCCTCATTATGAGTTGGGTGTTCTCACTACGAACATCTGTCAGAGCGAAATGACTCGGATCAAAAAGGAAAAACAGTATGTAGCTACCAGTTGGAGGAAATAGCTTACCCCCAGGGCCTTCTTCTCTTGCTCCAGTCGGGCGCTCTTGAGCTTTTCAGCCTCCAGATCAAGTCGAAGGGTTGTCAGCTCCTTCTCCATTGCAGCATAGTGGGATCCCATCTCACAAGTCCTCTGCAACATGCAAGAAACAGTCATTCGGAAGACTCAAAAGAAAAACCAAAGTAGTAATTCACAAACATCCGGGCATGCACCGCTGGAAGGAACAAGTTAGGCCAATACCAGATCCTGAAGTACCCTCTGACTACCGAGTGGATCGAGCTGGATCAGTACCAGATCCTGAAATACCCTCTGACTACTGAGTGGATCGAGCTGGATCAGTACCAGTCCTGAAGTACCTTCTGACTACCGAGTGGAGTACTCACTCGGTCGTACCCCCTAGGGGGAACAAGCTTGACCAGTACCAAATTCACAAGTACGTTCTGGTTATCGAGTCGACTGTGCACTACCGAGTGGAACAAGATTGATCAATACCAGATCTTGAAGTACTCTCTGATCTATGCTCACTCAGTTAGCCCTTGAATCGGAGATGAAGAAGATAGAGGACAACAACACAAGATGACCTGCTATACTCAGCTGACCTCCGAATCAGTGATGAGGAAAGTTCTACCCATTATCTTGCCAGCACACGAGTGCCACCGGGCGTCCCGGATGCCTAAATAGTAGTTCTAAAGACTACCATCGATTGCCTGCAATCAACGGCAGTCTCGGAAACTACACCCAGTTGGTGCACTCAGCGTGCCCCCACTGGAAAGTGACTCATTGATAGAGCTAAAAAAACACAAGTTCTAAGGCTACCGCCGACTGTTCCAGTCAACCGTAGCCTTGGTGACTACACCCAGTGGGTGCACTCAGCGTGCCCCCACTGGATCGTGTCCACTCGGCCATGCTCCGGCTAGACTCTGAGTGTACGCAAAATTTCAACAAAGGCTCAAAGACTCCTGCCGATTGACTCCAGTCGACAGGAGCCTCGGGGACTACACCCAGTGGGTGCACTCAGCGTGCCCCCACTAGACGTTGAACACCCAATGGGTGTGCCCTGCACAAACCCAATGACCGAAATCCTACCAAGAGGAAAAAGAAAAACTTCGATTGGGAGTTATACTCACAATGGTACTTACTCGAACATTGGTCTGCAGCGCCGCGCTGGCATCGTACGCTTCCTTTAGCCGGTCACTCATCAGCCCCACCTGGATCAGAGCCTCCTTGCTCGCCCCCACCTGATCTTCAGGGACATGGTATAGGCGGAAAGAGGTAGCCGGAGTCGGCAGAGCCGCAGGCGTCGGCCTCGGGGCCGAAATCACCGCTGCTTCACTCAGAGGGGTCTGGGTAGCCCCTACAGGCGGCACCACCGCTGACAAAGATGCCGAGACACCTTGAGCCAAAGGACTCGGCCTCACAGCCTTTGCAGCAACCTTCGATGGAGAGGTGTGGGCCACTCGGCGAGGGGAAGCATCTGGCATGGGCGTGTTGGCACTCGGTGGCCCCTCCCTGATGGCATCCGGATTCGGCAGGTCAGCCCTCTCTTCGTCGTCCAGCTGGATTATCTCAGGTGGAGCTGCATGAACCAAGGAAATCATTAAAATCCAGTCGATGAAGGCCTAACCATCCGAGTCAACCAATACCACATACCTTTGGAGGTGGCGGCATCTGCCGCATCAGCGTCACTCAGGCGTGGCTTGTGGGCGTGCGGGTCCGCTGAAGTTGTCAAAGTGTCATTACTACAAGTATCAAACAACACTCAGTCAGCAACCGAATCAATGCAAAATCAGACAAAGAATGGACAGGAGCACTCACGTCGAGGCTACGGGCACGGACACCTTGATCCGGGGTACCGAAACCTTCCGGGGCATGGAGGAGATCTGCTTGGGCAACCTGCTTCTCCGCTGAACTCTCAGCCTGGGCACGAGTGCGCTTCGAGCTCCGAGCGGTCCGACCAGAGATAGTCGGCTGCTGGGCCCCACTTGCCTTCCCCTTTGGATCATGCAGCGCCTTGGATCAGGGTTCCTTGGGAATCTCATAAGACGGAGAGGACTCCACCTCGTCCCCCTCCTCAGAGCTCTCCTCCTCGTCGCTCTGCTCATCATCATCATCACTCTCGTCGTTGTTCGAATCCTCCGAGTACTGCCGCTCGGTGTCACTCGTCACGTCTTCAGGCAACTGATCCACCACCGGGATATTGGAAATCATGTACTGAAACTCCTACAGAAGCAGACACAGCAAGACATCAAAATCGGTTGCATGGGAAACAATACATCAACAGGTCAAATAGGCAGGGACACCCTACCTCAACAGTCGGTGGGAGCTCTTTGGAGTAAGCTGGCACCATCCTGGCCCCCCGCGGATTGTCCCGGGCGGAGGTTATGGCCAGGATCTTGGCTGCCATGTCTTTCTCGGCAAGCTCCTCCGAGTGCACCCGGGTGGGGTCATTCGGACCCTCATACTGCCACATGGGGTGGGCCCTGGCCTATAGTGGCTGGATCCGCCGAGTGAGAAAAGTCTCCAGCAGATCCATTCCGTTCACGCCCGCGTTCATGATTCCGACCAAGGCGGTGGCCAAGATGCTGACCTCCGTCTTCTCCTTCGCCACCACAAGGGACTCGGGAGCTCTAACCCTCTCCGTCGAGTATGGAGGGTGGCCCGACAGGTTTGGGCCACTGGGAACATCCCTGCGGTAGAAGCATGTCCCCTGCCATCGCTTGACAGACTCGGGAAAGCTCATCTTTGGGAAAGCACTCCCCCCGCGGACCTGGATGCCCAGACCTTCGCACAACTGGGTGACGTGAGTCTTCGAGCCGGCTGATGGATCCTTCTTCACGGTCATTGACCGACACGTGAAGATATGCTTGAAGAGCCCCCAATGGGGTCGGCAACCGAGGAAATTATCGCAGAGGGAGACAAAGGCCGCGAGGTAGATGATGGCGTTGGGAGGAAGGTGGTGGAGCTGCGCACTGAAGTAGTCGAGAAAAGCTAGGAAGAAGGGATGAGAAGGCATGGAGAAGCCCCGCACGACGTGAGTAACGAGCAAGACTCGCTCGTCCTCCTGCGGCGCTGGCTCGACCTCGCCCGCACACGGGCGGCGCTACCCGTCGCGCGGGATGAGCCCCTCCTTGGCGAGCTCCTCCAGCCGACGCGATGTGACTCGCGACGGGATCCAGTCCCCTGACGCGCCTCCAGCGGCCGCGCCAGAACTGGAGGAAGAGGCCGCCCCCGTCTTCTTCGCCTTCTCCGCTTTCGCCGTGGAGCCCTTCGCCATCGCTGCACACTTGGGTGGAGGAGAGAAGCAGAGGAGAGTCGGGAGGAGAGAAAGTGGATCTGAGGCCCGGGGCTGTGCCCCCAAATCTTTTATACCTCCAGACAAAATCCTCAGCCAAATCTCCCATCACGAATCCTTGGATCGACGGCCCGCGCGGAAAGGCTTTGCACAGGACAGGCGCGACACGTGGCGGGGATCATGCACACAAATCGAGGAGCCACGCCCCCCACTTTCCCACCAACGCACGACGTTACCGCTTCAGCGCGCGAATAGGCAAATTCAAATCCGGAGATTTCTGGGCGAATCAATCCGATTGATCGCCAGCGATTCCTGCTAATAGCAGTAGTGTGCCTCTGTCCATCGCTACTGCTAATACTAGTAGCGCGTCCCTAGGTCCAATGCTACTGGTAAGGCAGCGCTGCTGCTACTCCAAAACCCCTCGCTACTGCTAGTATTTTATTTTTTTTTATTTTGCCGTATTCGTATTTTTACAGGTTTTATACAATTACAACATACATATACACTGAAACTATATGAAAAAGGAATGTCTCATCATCATCATCGAAGTGGTACAACATAGTCTCATCATATCATCATTATCGAACACAAATGATGTCGATCTCATCATCATCTTGAAATAGCGATACAAGTTAGTGATCACATGTCTCTTACATTGTCACCGCAGACACATGTTTCATCATTTACCTAAACTATGACATACGAGATAAGGGCGAGCACGATGAGCAAAAACGGGATTATGTAGTAGTTTTTGCGGCGCTGGTTCTGAATCCTCTGTTGCGCTATGGATCTCAAGTAACTAGCTTCGGCTTCCACTCTGCTATCAAACCCTTTCTGGCTTCCGCCCGGGAAGCGGTACACTTGGGCCTGACACTCTGGCCACTCATCGTACACACCCGGAACATGCCCTACATACACGGCATACCACTTCCTCGCCATCGTTGATCTATATACCTGTCAGAGATGCACATATATATATATATATATATATATATATATATATATATATCATGAAGCGAATTCAACGATAATATGCAACATTAGATACATCGGCCTGTGGGGAGAAACAGTTATGAAATAGAAGCAACATATATAGTAAACATAGTTAACAAATTTCATCGTACCGAAACTAATTAACTAGAGCATGGCACCATTTACATCTAATAGTTTCGTCGTACTGAGACATTCGAAGTTTTGTCGTACAGAAAGTAACAAGTAACTAAACAGACACATTGTTTTTAAGCAGTGCACTCTTCCCATCTGTCCATATCCGGGAGGGTGCACCCAAGCTTAGTGAAAGGTGTCATGTCCTGACGATGTAGGGCTATGCGGGTTCGGACGTCAGCTCGCGATATTGCGCTGCCGTAGAACATCCCATTCTCTTTGAGGACATCTTTCATGATGATGGACGCAATTTCCTGCTGGATCCGGTAGAAATCATTTCGAAGTTGATTATCCGGTGCGGCTCCAAAGGCTTCGGCCCATCTCTAGATATGGGTATCGGATGAAGATTTCATGAAAAGTGATTGCACATCCCTTCTGTACTCCATCATTAGATGGATGACGTAGAATCCATCATTCTCACTTCTTGCCGGTTGCTGGATGCAACACAAGTCAGTCTTGTGGCCGAAACACAGCCCGGCCTTATTTGTTTTTTTGCATTGGATGTAGCCACCCCGCATGCTGAAGCCCAGGAGAGCTCTGTCCAGAACACACTTTATGTGTGTGTAATCTTTCTTCTGTATGTTCTTCGACGGGTCCAAATATAGAGCGTGGGAGTAACACGGGTAAAGAACGATGAGAACGGCATGACACCCCGCGCTGCACAAAATACATGATCAAGTTAGCCTCCATGCGTGCAAAGTAATTATTGAAATGCACGAAAGGATGTATGTGTTATAGTGGCTATCCGCGGATGACTTACCTGGGATGATAAGGTAGGAGAATCGTTTCTTTGTCCTTATTGCTGACCAAGAATTCTTCGATGTACTAACTCGCATATTGACGGTTGGCTTCGTTGATTGACAAGAAGCCCTCATGCATGTAGTATGGGTCCGCGACCGCAAGACCAGTGACTTGCTCTCTCCTGACGATGTAGTTCATGTGCAGCGCATACAGGCGAACGAACATAAAATCGAGTGTCCTCATTTGAAACATCTGGAAGATGTAATCAAATCGCAGGAAGAAGAGGTCCGCGGGGCATGTGTGGACGTACATCTTGCAACTGCTCGGCACATGAACCGTATAAAGTGGGTATCCTGGATCATCCGAGGCGAGGAGGCTTCTCTCTGTCGAAAGCACATGGTAATGGAGTCTCCTGAGATCCCCTGTTATGGCAGCTAGCGCATTCGCCAGTACCATTGGCTTTCCCGCGACATGGATTAATGGCGCATGTTTCATCGGTACACTGTCAACCTTGGTCGAAGGCGGCTGGCTGCTAGAACCAACATTGGCAGCTTTATTGGATTTTCTCGCCGCCGGTCTCTTCCTCTGCTTCTTCTTGGTGGGCTCAGGTGTTGGTGGGTCTGTCAGACCCTCCCTGAGCACCACCCCTAGTGTTGTCGGGCTCAGCATTGGACGACTCTGGCTAATTAGTTGAGCTTGGGTGGAACCGGCATCTGGAGGCGTGTCCTGCGAGGATTGCATGAACAAAGACTTCTTGCACTCCCGAGGACGTTCCGGCTCTGGTACATGCATCTCATATTCATATGGTTGACTCATTCTTACTTCGTTGTCAAAGGCGGTATTGAGATACTGGAGAGGGTCATCCTCCTCCATGTCATGATCCATATCCTCTTCCATGGGGCAGATGGCATCATCCGCCAGAACGGTTGGCCCTCCTTCCTCGTGTCTCTCGATCTCACCAAGAAGCATAGACGATGGTTTTAGTTGCGTAGGTGGGGTTCTGGTCATACCTTCCTGAGGTCCCGTTGGTGTGCTCCCGGCCACCTCGACACAAAGAAGATTTTTCGGCCACAGGATTGGCCAATTTTTGCATTGGCCAAGCTGCGTGGGGGTCTTGTCATCCTCTCCATCAGTTTGTATCGGACGAGGGAAACCCTCGTAGCCTGCTTTCACACTCGCCACGGAGACCCTTAAGGCGTTATCAGGCATCTGCCGGCGGTTGAATAATCGATCCTTGGGCTTCACTATAGTACCCTTCCCCACATCCACCAACCCGCCCTTCATGTGGTAAAGGAGGGTGCACGGAGTGGAGTCGGCCTGCGAACACATGTACATGCGGCGTCAGAGATCCAAAAAGAATGGCAACTGAGGATTAATTAATTAGTTAATTAATTAGTTGTGTTGATGAGGGTGCGACGCGTATTTACCGTGAGGGCATCGAGCTCAGCCAATGTCGATGGCCCGACATTCAAGCCAGAGACGGAGCTAGGGCTGCTGTGAGAGCTGGGTGCGGGAGCAGGTGCTGGAGTAGGTGTGGGTGCAGTTGCCATAGTAGGTACGGGTGTGTGTGCGGTGTTCATTGAGTTGCTCCCGATGAAGCTGGGCATGGGAAAATCAGTTGGTGCCGCGTTTGGATTTTGTTGCACCCAGCTGACCACAATTGGAATCAAGCTTGTAAAGGCAGCTGCCATATTATTTCTACAGGAAGCTACCGCTTCCCGGATTGCCTCAGCTTTGGTATCAGCTCTTGTTTTCTCGACCGCCCGCGCCACCTTCTCGTCGATAGTCACTTGACTGAACTTCTTTATTTGTCTTTTGGCCTCGAGGTCCTTGTTATAATAGTACTTCCACGTGGCACCGTCCCCGGCGTCGTGCACATGTCCATATTGCGGCCGCTGGCCGGCGGGTGTCCCATCATTATGTTCATGGCCCGGTTGAAAGGAGTGTCCCACTTGTACTTCGCCAACGACTGAGTCGACGAGTCGCTTTCGGCCGCAAGCTTGTGTTGCTCTCTCTGCAAAATGGAGCATGAATCATTTACGAATGTGACTAGAATGTAGTAGACTTCATTGATCAGAAGCTAATATGTAAGGTGGTAAAAGGATAATTACCAGTAATCTCATGAATTGCCTAGTCGGCCCGTCAGTGAAATAAATCTTTTTTTTGGGGTCCCACGAGAATCAGGCCCTGATGAAGTCGTGCTCCTGCTGGTCGGTGAACTCAGCCAATGGGTCTGGGATCCCCTGACGTTCACGTTATGTGTCCTCCTTAGCCCACACAGGCCTCTTTCCCGTGTAACCACGACTTCCAAGGCGGTGGTTCCCCATGTTCTTTGCCTGCAGCTGCTTGCCTCTCTCCGACCTGGCCTTGGTAGCTTCTTCATTGCAAGTCTCCTTGAACTTTTCAAAGTCCTCTATCATAATTTTTGGATTGTCTGGAACAATCTCGGCGTAGGTTTCATGGTCTACTTCAATCACCTTTTCACCCTAGTTTTCCAAGCGCTCAATGCGTTGCTGAACTTCCCTAGGGCTTTGTTGTTGATTTTTTTCATGGCATCATCTTCCCATGGGTCGACATCGTCATTCCGACCGGGGAACATCAATCTTGCGTGCAACCTAGTTAGGAGCAGCTTCTTCAAATGTTCATTCTTCCGTATTTTTGTGGTGTTGATGCTAGCGGTATCCCGTAGGATGCATGCTAGTTGGTTGCCGTAACACGTTGCCACTTCCCGCGGCTCTGTTGGCTCGAACTCGCCAGGGTGCACCGTCGTGACCACCAGTCTTCCGGTGCCGAGCTCATTTGGGCGTCGTGTCCTCTTTGCCTTCTTTCCTTCACTTGCTTGGGAGGTCCCACCTTCCGTGCTGTCGTTAGCAACATCATCAGGGCCCGTCTCAGTGCCGGTGTTGGTGGCATCAATGTCGGCACCGGCGCCACCACCGTTGTCGTCCGTCATGACAAGGGGGTCCTGACACCCAGCTTGTCTCTCCTGATCCGCCAGAAAGTCGAGGTAGGAGTGTGCTCAACCTTCTTGGGACTGAGAACCTCCGGCCTCATCAGTGTTAGTCATGTTTCCTAGGGTTCAATGTCGTAGTCATTTAATTACCGAGCTTTATATAATAAAGTGAATAATAACAAAAAAAGTGACCTTTGTTTTGCCTGAATGTCGTTTCATTCTCGTCGCGACAAATCTCGAGCACTCGATATGTCCAACTTTCTAGCACAAGTCATGCCGAAATTCACGAAAAATTTCGGCATGACCTATGCTAGAAAGTGCACATATAGAGCGCCTGAAATTTGCCGGAATGGAAATGAATCAACATTTCCGGCAAAACATAGGTCACTCACAATCGGTTTCCCTGCGAATGACAATAAGCACTATGTGCTGAAGTAGCATTTCACTAACAATCACGGAGATGCAGCCCTCACAATCCAGTGTAAACAAGTGTGAGCATGAGCATACTCATCTGCATGACAAGCGATGTGTGTCATCACATGCATGTCAAGTGATCTATTTAGAAACAAGCACAGACATATAGTGGCAGTAACAAATGGAGAGCAATCAATCTAAACTAAACTGCCATTAAATATCCTCATTTTCAAAATGGACAGCAACATAAGCTAATTTTCATTTTCATTTAAAAATCCTCATTTTCAAAATGAACAACAACATAAGCTAATTTTCATTTTCATTTAAAAATCCTCATTTTCAAAGTGGACAGCAACATAAGCTAATTTTCATTTTCATTTAAAAATCCTCATTTTCAAAATGGACAGCAACATAAGCTAATTTTCATTTTCATTTAAAAATTCTCATTTTCAAAGTGGACAACAACATAAGCTAATTTTCATTTTCATTTAAAAATCCTCATTTTCAAAATGGACATCAACTACAAATTAAAAATCCTCATTTTCATTTACTTTTTGTTTTGCCTCATTTTCATTTGGACATCCTACATTGAAAAATGCTACTGCTCATGAACTCAATTTGGACACCCTACATAGAAAAAATTGGCCCTAATTTAAGAACAGGAGGAAAGGAAGGGGGTGGCTCACCGCGCGTCGGGGTCGGGGTCGCCGGGGCTGAGGGGGTCGGCGTCGTCGGGGTTGAGGACGTTGGCGTCGTGGTCGGGGTCGCCGGGGCTGAGGGGGTTGAGGGCGTCCTTCTCCTCCTCGCCGAGCACCTTGCTGACGGAGGGGGTTGAGGGTGTCCTTCTCCTCCTCGTTGAGCCTTGTCGATCTGCAGAGATCAAATTTGGTCAGAGAGAGAGAGAGAGAGAGAGAGGGAGAGAGAGAGACCTGCCGGCGGAGAGAAGATGGCACCGGTGGTGAGGACTGCACGGGGGGAGGGGCCGGGCCGGGGGGCGCCACAGGGGGAGGGGTTGACGGGCGGCTGGTGGCCGGCGTCGGGGTCGAGTCCGGCGTCGGCGGCAGCGTGGGTGGTGCGGCGTTGGCGGCGGTGTGGCATGGGAGAGAGAGGGGGATCGACAGAGTGATAGGAAGAGTGTGGCTCGACAGGGCCGGCCGGGGCTGTAGGCAACGTAGCTATAGCGCGGCTGCACAACACGCGCTATAGCTAAGTTAGCTATAGTGCGGCGACATTGAAAACGCGCTACTGCTACAACATTTTTTTATTTTAAAATTATGTGGCCAATTAGCTGTAGCGCTTGTTCTCCCGAAAAGCGCTACTGATAATTTTTTCTTTTTCTTATTTCTTTTTCTTTATCTTTCATTTGCATTTTTCTTTTCTTTTTTCTTTTTAATTTTCATTTTTCATTTTTTTATCTTTCATTTGCATTTTTCTTTTTCAGTTCCTTGTTGTATAAGTTGTAGCAGTGGTATAGCTAGGGTTTGGTCTGTTGGAGCAATAACACCGTTTACCCTCCGGATAATAATTAGTGTATAATATATATTACATCATTTAACCGCTAACGATGGTATGCAAAATAGATACACACAAATTATGTGGATTAGTTTGTCAGCTTGGGCGACGACGACGCTTCAGACTGATCTTCTTCCCTCTTTTGTTCGTTGTCGAATAATTGAGCCCATGGTCGTGACTTTTCCTTTTCCAGGGATTACGATCTTTCGTAGGTAATGTAGTTTTCATTCTTCTTTTGACGTATGTTTCATCATCATCAGCATCATCTTCCCTCATCGGATCACCGTACTGGTCGTAGTCTTCCTCATTGGTGACTCCATCCATTCCGACGATGCTCCTTTTGCCTCTCCTCATGACAACACGGCTGGGATTGCTCGGGTTGGTTGGCGGTGGCGTTGACGGTACTGCTATCGGAGTCGGGTATACACATGGTAGTGAAATGTCGGTTTTCTCTTTGTACATTCTTAGACCATCTGACACGGAACATCGTCGCGCTATGCAATCCAGAGTAGTTAAGCTCCCAGATCTCTTCGACCCTTCTGTAATATCTTTCAATTATGTTCCCGGTCATGGCTTCCATCGTCACCCCTGAGTTTTGGTTATCACTGTTTATATCTTTGTCCTCCATGTAGAACGTGTATCCATTGATATCGTATGCTTGATAAGTCGCGAGGTTGGTCGACGGGCCATGTGCTAAGGCGTATATGAGCGTTCTGTCCGGACAGCCCTCTTCCGGGGGATTAGCCAGAACTCGCTCTTTGAACCAGCGCAAGAAAGTGGAGTTATGCTCTCTAATAACTTCAGCGTCCGTCATGTGCACCCCACGGTCACGGTACTTCTTTGCGACGGTCTCTTTCTGCAGTGTCACGAAATCTTCTAGCACATCTAGGTGTTGTAGCACTACTAAGTTTGCCCTGTCAAAGTCATTTTGTCGGCCCGAGCGGACCACATTCACATCCCTATGACCGTTGGTGTGACCTTCACCTTCGAGCCTTCCACAGTGCTTGTTGATGGGCAAACCAACAATAGGGTCTCCGGTGCCTGCTAGATAACTCTCACAGAAAGAGATGCACTCTTTGGTCAGATATCCCTGGGCTATGCTTCCATCCAGACGGGACATGTTACGAACGAATCCTTTGATAACCCCATTCATCCTCTCGAACGGCATCATGCTGTGCAGGAATGTAGGCCCTAGGTCGATGATGTCGTCCATGATGTGGACACATAGATGCACCATGACATCAAAGAACGCGGGAGAAAAGTACATCTCTAGCTCATTCAGTATGACAATGATCTCTTCATCTAGCCTCTGGAGTTGCTTCACACTGATGGACTTTCGAGAGATAGCATCAAAAAAGCGGCATAGGTCAGTAAGCGTCTCACGGACATGTGTGTCCATAATCCCTCTAAGTGAACCGGGAGTAACTGCGTCATCATCACATGATAGTCGTGAGACTTCATCCCGCTGAACCTTTTTTTCTTAGTGTCTAGATATCTGCTTATCTTCCCACAGTATCCGGAACTAACTTTGATTCCGGCAAGGCACTTGAACAATTGATCGACCTCCTTCGGATCTAAGGTGAAGCAAGAGGGGGGGCAATATTCTTCTTCCTTCTTGTTTACTTTTTTGCCCCTATCTTCCGTCTCCGTCTCCGTCTCCATCTCCTCTGACGACTTTTTATCGGGCATTTGGAGATCTTTCCGGATTTTCAAAAATTCCAAGTCTTTTCTTACCTTCGGCCCATCCATGGTCTTCTCCGGCATGTTCATCAATGTTCCAAGCAAACTCTCGAGGATATTTTTTGTGATATGCATTTGATCAAGGATATGAGGCGTGTCGAAGTTTGGGCCAGTATTCCAAGTCCCAGAAAACAGATCTCGTCTTCCATACCTTCAGCAGTGGCTCCAGCGCTTTTTTCTTCGTCTTTCCCGGCGAGGGGCACTCTTCCCAATTCTTCAATAACTCATATATTTCTGCACCGCTACGCTTACGTGGAGGACCTTGATGCTCAGCCTTACCATTGAATAGATCTCCAAGCTTTCTCCATGGGTCATCCTTCTCGAGCCATCTTTGATGCCCCATGTACATGATTTTCGAAGACCCGCCATCTTTCGATAGCTGCAGAGAAGTTGTATCATCCGTGCATCTGGTGCATCCGCAATATCCGTGGCACACCTGGCCGGAGAGATAGCCGTAACCGAGATAGTCCTGCACCATCGTGATCAGCGTGGCTCTCATGTAGAAATACTCTCCTTTGCTTGCGTCCCATGTCTTGGCCGGCGTTGTACATAAGGTCTGTAGCTCCTCTTTCAGTAACCCGAGATACAGATTTATATCATTTCCCGGTTGTCTCGGCCCTTGAATAAGCATAGCCATGTGTATGTATTTTTCCTTCATGCACTTCCAGGGGGAGGTTGTACATCCATACAAACACGGGCCATGTCCTATGATTGGTGTTCTGGTTGCCAAACAGATTCATGCCATCACTACTAGCGCCAAGCACGATGTTCCTTGCATCATTTGTGAAAAAAAATCAAATTTAGCGTTTAATGCTCTCCACTGGCTAGCATCTACGAGGTGTCTCAGCTTCGGATCATCTCCGTCATCTGGCTTCACCCTCTCCGCGTGCCAGCGCATAAGCTTTGCTTCCTTAGGATCTACGAAATACCGCTACACACGTGGAGTGATCGGAAAGTACCATACAACTTTCTGTGGAACTTTCTTTCCGTCCTTCTTATATCGTGAAGCATTGCACTTTGGACAGATGGTTTTTTCCGCGTGCTCGTTCCGATATATGATGCAATCGTTGATGCATGCATGATATCTAATGTGTGGTAGATCAAGAGGGCACACGATTTTCTTTGCCTCCTCGACACTAGTAGGACACAGGCTTCGCGCGGGAAGAACCTTCTTTAGATACTTCAGAAGCTCATCCAGGCTTGCATCCATCCATTTGTTTTTTGCCTTCGTCTTTAGAAGTTCTAGCATGAAACTCAAGCGAGTCATCTCGGGATCGCAACCATCATACAATGGAGTCATCGAGTCTACGTCCAGTTGCGCCAGTTTGGCCTCCTCTCTAGAAGCAGCTCTGTCGCTAGTCGTCTTCTTGCAAAGCAGGTCTCGAACATGCAGGTCCCACATGGCTGAACTTAGTAGCGATGAAGACGGCGGCATGTATGCGTCTTCTCCGCCTTGTACTGCCTCGTCGCCATCGCCATTTTCAAGGCCGTCTTCTTCTTCGGGCCCATAATCGGTCATCTCTTCGTCTGGCCCCATGTCGTTATTTCCTGCCCCATCGACGTCCTCATCATCATCGTCTTCACTTATCCACCGAGTATGGCCATCCATGAAACCATGCATGAGAAGGTGTGCCTTGAATTTACCACCCTTAAAGGGGTCGAGCCTGACTCCTCCTTTGCATTTTCAACACAGACATACAACATCCTTCAGTCTTTTTTCATACATGTCATCCACCGCGGATTGCCAGTATGTTTCCACCATCCTTCCATTGACCTTCATGATCACCTGCGCGTGGAGCAAAATATTATAACCACGTATGCATGCATGGATCAAATTCATACAAAAATTTGGCATGACCTTCCCTAAACATAGGACATATTGAGTTTGCCCGAAATTCACCAAAACGGAATTGAATCGACATTTCGGCAAAACATAGGCAACTCATGTCACCCACATTTCAACAAATACACAATATAGGCAACTCACATGCCACACACAATTCAGTATATTCTCATATTGCACATATATATATAGTTTTGGTCCTATCGCACACACACACTTTTTTTTGCTCACCTATGTGTTGAGAGGGATATCGAGCACCTTCTTAATTACTAGTAGCTCTAGATATAGCTCTAACTAGCTAGGAAGAGAGAGAAAGAGCTAGGGAGAGAGAGGGAGGAGAGGTAGAGCATTAATGGAAGGGGGTGGTGGAGGGCAAGAAGAGGGGGAGGGAGCATTAATGGAGGGGTGTGGAGGGGCAAAGAAGAGGGGGAGGGGGCAAGAAAGAAAGAGGAGGAGGGAGTGCATTAATGAGGGGGTGGTGGAGGGGCAAAGAGAGGGGGAGGAGGGGAGCATTGAAAGGAACAACAAGTGCAAGGAGAGAGAAGAAGGAGGAAAAGAGGGGAGAAAGAAGGGGGGGGGAAGGTGGTAGGTATTTTGGCTGGCGACCATAGCAGTAGCGCTGGTCACCAATGCCGCTACTGCTATGGTCGGCATCCCAGACCCCCCCGCCCCCCCCCCCCCCCCCCCAGAAAGAAAAACCAACCGGAAGAAGCCCCCCCCCCCAGCCCCCCACCCACCCCCCGGCCCCCCCCCCCCCCCCCCCCCCCCCGACGCCCCCCCCCCCCCCCCCCCCCCCCCCCCCCCCAAAAAAATCTACTGCTAAGTTCTACTAGTTATAGCACGGGGGGTGAAAAAACACGCTATTGGTAAAAGTGTACACATAGAAGAAATAGCAGTAGCGCGTTTCTTACAACAGGCGCTATAGATCCTAAAGTAACAGTAGCACTGGGTAGACGACTGGCGCTGCTAATTTTTATTGATCTGGTGGTGTGGTGTGGCACACTTACCAGTAGCGTGCTCCAAGGAAACTAGCATGACGCGAAGGCGTTGCCCGTCCGCGGCGCGACGCACTTCCGTTCTTCCTCCTATGGAGTCCTTCTTCGATAGCCCTCGGCCCCGTACCGAGTGGTAGTCCACCCCACCATCGCGTCATCACAAACGCTCCGGGCGTTCGCGGCTGCAACGCTGGATCAAGCACGCCGTTGCCACCCAAACAGTGGCGGAACAAGTGGCGGCTCTCGAGTTCAACAAGCCCGCCCTCGACCTCTCCAACGGATCACTCGACGATTCCTCAGAGGAGTTTGAGTCTGAAAGCGTCGAGTCAACCGCCGAGATTCTCATGGCGGATAACTCCGAGCACCGTGTGCCCCTAGGTTACACGGAGCCCAAGGATGGCCGTGCGGGTACGTCCCATGCCAACACCGACGGCGGCTTTCCGGGCCACGAGCCATATGTGCCTCAGGCTCTCACTCGGGAGCAGCGGGACGAGCTCCGTCGTAGGAACGACCAGCTCCTGAACACTCCCATCACCGGGACGACTCCTAAGGCAATAGCCATGGAGTTGACTCGCCTAGCCACTCTGGCCGAGTGTGATCACCTCGAACAACTTCAGAGGGAGCTGGACGAACGTGAGTGCCGTCAACCCAGTTCTAGTCGGCTCTACTCGAGTAATCACCCTCGTAAGTATCAAGTCCTTAGTACTCCACTTCAAAATTTAGCAGCCACCACTTGGATCGCGGATTCCATCCAGCCCTCTGGCTCTTCGGCCGGAGAAGGGATTCGTCAGATCCAGGCGCTCCTCAAGATAGCACTGTCGCAGAATGCGGCGGTGTCCCAATCCAGAGATCAGATCCATAGCGCATCCGTGCGTGCGGAGACCTTCCAGTCGGCTCATAGTCCACTCGGCTCAGGTAGGCGCTGAGCCACTTCTTCCTCCAGAGATCGTCACGAAGATCGAAGGCGCGATCGGGTTGCGTTGCCCTGGCATAACGACGACTATGATCATGCCCTGATGCCTCCACCACGGGATGTCGCATACGGGCGCCAGCCCTACGATGACATATGGACACACGGCGGCGACCGCAGGCCGAGTCCTTCTGGTCCGACGAGAGACACTCGAGACCCGCTGTTCAACGCGAGATCCGTTCTCGCTCAGAACCTGGTCGACAGAGGTCGGGCCCTGCGAGAGGGCCAAGATCACGACGCGCCGAGTGGTTTTGTACCATCAGGTCCCGAGTGCTTCAGCCGTTACATACGAGCGGCTGAGATTCCCAACAACTTCAGGTTGGCCACGGGGATAAGCAAATTCACTGGCGAGTCCAAGCCTGAGATATGGCTAGAAGATTACCAAGTGGCAGTCCAGATAGGCGGCGGCAACGACAATGTGGCCATGAAGCATTTGCTGCTGATGCTAGAGGGCTCCGCTCGAGCTTGGCTTACTCAGCTCCCGCCAGGCAGCATAATCTGTTGGGACGACCTGGCGAGGGTATTCGTCAAGACTTTCGAAGGAACTTACAAGAGACCGGGTGGCCTAGCCGAGCTGCAACACTGCATTCAGAAGCAAATTGAGACTCTCCGGCAGTTTATTCAGCGGTGGACCACCCTACACAATACGGTGGAGGACGTCATCGAGCACCAGGCAATCTGCACCTTCAAGGCCGGAGTTAGGTACCGGGAGCTGAACATGAAGTTCAGCCGAACTGAGACCCCGACTCTTAGTCGGGCTATGGAGATAGCCAACCGGTATGCCAACGGTGAACAAGAGGACCGATTGAGGAGCGGCAAAAGCCGAGCGGGCGACGCTCATCAGTCGAAGAACAAGGGCAAGAAGCACAAGCGGAAGGCGGATGCTGGAGGGAGCGCCGAGGCCGTGGCTCTGACCGGCCAGGGCAAAAAGAGCTCCCAAAAGCAGAAAAAAGATTGGAAGGGAAAGAAGCAAGTCACCATGAAAAGCGACATCCTCGACCAACCTTGTCAGATCCATACAAAGAAAGATGAGGAGGCCAATCTGATTCTGCCCAAACACACCACTCGAGAGTGTCGACTCCTGAAGCAAGAGATGCGGCAAGATTCCTCTGGGGACAAGGATGAAGATGATGATGACGGAGCCAAAGGTACTTCCGGGTACCCCAACGTTGAGAACGTCTTGATGATCTTCACCGACATCGAGAGCAAGAGTCACCTCAAAGTCATCAACCGAGAGGTTAACATGGCAGTTCCGACTGTCACCAAATATCTCGACTAGGCCAAGACGCCGGTGACTTTCGACTAGTCAGATCACCTGGCTCACAGACCGACCCCCGGGCGGCAGGCCTTGGTGGTAGATCCAGTTGTTGGTGGAGTCTGATTGCGCAAAGTCCTAATGGACAGCGATAGCGGCCTCAACATCATCTACGCTGACACGTTGGAGGCAATGGGCATTCCGATGACCCGGCTCAGCAAGAGCAATATGCAGCTCCATGGGGTAATCCTTGGGAAGAAGGCCAAATCACTCGGGTAGATCGCCCTCAATGTCGTATTCGGCGAAGAGAAGAACTTCCAGAAGGAACGGTTGACTTTCGAAGTGGTAGACTTCCGGAGTTCTTACCACGCCATCCTGGGTAGGCCCGCCTACACTCGTTTCATGGCCCGTCCATGTTACGTGTATCTTAAGCTTAAGGTGTCAGGACCGAAAGGCATGATCACCATCATGGGCAATCGGAAGTTAGCCGAGGAGTGTCTCCAGAAGGGATCTCAAATTGCCGATGAACAGATGGCGATGGACGAGTTGGATGAATACAAGAAGGCGGTGGACGCAAGCGAGTTGTTGAAGTCCAAGAAGCTGACTGTGGAATTAGCTTTCCGGTCAGCCGGGGAGACGAAGCCGGTGCACATCCATCCTGAAGACCCGAACGCTGCCCCGACCAACATTTCGACCACCCTCGACAGCAAATAGGAAGCCGAGCTCATCCAGTTCCTCCGTGAGAACTGGGACATCTTCGCATGGAAGCCTTCTGACATGCCGGGTGTTCCCAGGGAACTGGCCAAGCACAGACTTCATGTTAATTCAGCGGTGAAGCCTGTCAATTCAATGATCTTCCGCCGAGAAGTGCAAGGCAAATGGCAAGGAGATAGCGCGGCTCTTAGCTGCCGAATTCATCCGAGAGGTGTACCACTCCGAGTGGCTCGCCAACGTCGTCCTAGTGCCGAAGAAAGATAAGACTCTCTGAGTGTGTGCAGATTTTAGGCACATCACATCAATCGGGCCTGCCCGAAGGATCATTTCCCTCTCCCTCGCATAGATCAGATAGTAGATTCTACTGCCGGATGTGAGCGGTTGTCATTTCTGGATGCGTACTCCGGGTACCACCAGGCCTGACTGTACGGCCCTGATGAAATGAAAACATCGTTCATCACCCCATTCGGGTTTTTCTGCTATATCACGGTGCCATTTGGGTTAAAAAATGTTGGGGCCACATTTCAGTGTATGATCCAGAAGTGCTTACAGAAATAGATCAGTCGGAATGTGGAAGCTTATATGGATGACATCGTGGTTAAGTCCAGGAAAGGTTCCGACCTCCTGACCGACCTCGCTGAGACATTTGCAAACTTACACGCTTTCGGCATCAAGCTCAACCCAACCAAGTGTACATTCGGCATACCAGCAGGCAAGTTACTTTGTTTCCTCGTTCCCAAATGAAGGATCGATGCCAATCCCGAGAAGATAGGAGCTGTCGTCCGGATGAAACAACCAGAACATCCACACGACGTACAACGCCTTACAGGCTGCCTGGCGGCCCTGAGTAGGTTCATCTCATGACTCGGTGAAAAGGCCCTGCCGCTTTACCAATTGATGAAGAAGTCTGACAGGTTCGAGTGGACTCCCGAAGCGCAGGCTGCGTTTCAGGAACTTAAAGCCTTGCTTTCCACCCAGCTGGTGCTAGCTGCTCTGAGCAGCAAGGAGCTTTTGCTCTTATACATCACGGCAACGAGCCAAGTTGTTAGCACGGTCCTCACTGTGGAACGGGAAGAACAAGGCAAAGCCTTCAAACTCCAACGACCAGTCTACTACATCTCTGAAGTCCTGACGCCTTCCAAGTAAAGGTATCCGCATTATCAGAAGCTAGTATACGGAATCTATCTAACTACAAAGAAGGTGGCGCATTATTTTCAAGAACACTCGGTCACGGTGATAAGTGATGTCCCTCTATCTGAGATCATGAACAACAGAGATGCCACTGGCCGAGTGGCTAAGTGGGCCATCGAGCTCCTTCCGCTGGACATCAAGTTCGAAGCAAAGAAAGCCATCAAGTCACAAGCTCTGGTGGATTTCCTTGCCGAGTGGATTGAGCAGGAACAACCTGTCCCGAGTGTTCCCGAACACTGGATGATGTTCTTCGACGGCTCCAAGATGCTCCATATGGCTCCGGGGCCGGAGTGGTCTTGGTGTCTCCTAAAGGCGACCGACTCAGTTATGTACTTCAGATTCATTTCGACTCCTCCAACAACGAAGCTGAGTACGAAGCTCTCCTATATGGGCTGCGAATGGCAATTTCTCTTGGAATTCGCCGGCTAATGGTCTATGGCAACTAGGATCTAGTGGTCGACCAAGTCATGAAAGAGTGGGATATCCGCAGCCCTGCGATGACCGGCTACTGCAACACCGTTAAGAAACTGGAGAAACACTTTGAAGGGCTAGAGCTCCATCACGTGCCACGCCTCAAGAATCAAGCGGCCGATGATTTGGCCAAAATGGGCTCAACCCGAAAGACAGTACCCAAGAATGTGTTCTTGGAGCGCCTGCACTCGCCCACGATCAAGGAAGATCCTTTTGTGGAGGAGCCCCCGCAACCAATCGGTCCTTCTAATCTGACTGAAGTAGACATTCCCGCAGTAATTGACCTGGTCCAAGAGATTCTTGTCATCACTCCCGAGTGGACCGAGCCATACCTGGCCTACCTACTCCGGCAGGAGCTCCCAGAAGAAGAAGATGAAGCCCACCAGATCGTCCGCCGATCCAAGGCTTTCACCGTCATGGGAGATCAATTGTACAAGAAAAGTACGATTGGAGTCACTCAACGATGCATATCACTGGAGGAAGGGCAGCAAATTATGCAGGAGATTCACTCGGGAACATGTGAGCACCATGGGTCCTCCCGGACCTTGGTCGCCAAAGCATTCAAAGCCGGGTTCTATTGGCCCTGAGCCAACGAAGCCGCCTGAGACATAGTGGACCAATGCGTCAGATGCTAGTTCTACACGAACCAGTCGCACAAGCCGGCGTCTGCCCTGAAGACTATCCCCCTCACTTGGCCGTTTGCCGTCTGGGGACTCGACATGGTCGGCCCTCTTCGGACTGGGGCGAGTGGCTTCACACACCTGTTGGTAGCAGTGGACAAGTTTACCAAGTGGATCGAAGCCAAGCCAATAAAGAAGTTGGACTCAGCCACTGCCATTCAGTTCATCAAGGAGATAATCTTCAGGTTCGGAGTCCCACACAACATCATCACCGACAACGGGTCTAACTTTGACTCAGACGAGTTCCGCGAGTTTTGCTACACCCAAGGTACTCGGGTCGATTACGCCTCTGTGGTGCACCCGTAGTCGAATGGGCAAGCTGAGTGAGCGAATGGGCTTATACTCCGAGGATTGAAACCTCGCCTCATGCGCAACCTAACTCATGCAGCAGGCGCCTGGGTGACCGAGTTACCGTCAGTCCTCTGGGTATTGCGGACGACCCCGAATAGATCCACCAACCGCACCCCATTCTTTATGGTGTACTGGTCAGAAGCGGTCTTGCCGAGTGATCTGCTCCACAACTCTCCCCGAGTGGATCTTTACTTAGAGGCTGAAGCCGAGGAGGCAAGGCAGGATGGCCTAGACCTTTTGGAGGAAGAGCATGAGCTAGCGCTTATAAGATCAATGTTGTACCAACAAGACTTGCGTCGCTACCACGATAGACACGTCAGAGGACATGCCTTCCAGGAAGGAGACTTGGTCCTCTGAGTGGATCAACAGAAACCTCACAAGCTGGCACCCCCCTGGGGGGGACCATTCGCCATATCCAAGGTCTTACACAATGGAGCATACAGACTGTACAACTTCACCAAAGGAATAGAAGAGCCCAGAGCTTGGAACGCAGATTTTCTCCGCAAGTTTTATACTTAGAATAAAATTTCTCCCTTGTAATAGTTAGCCCGAATGAACTTAGATGAATAAAAGTCTCGTTTTTTCCCATATATCATCTAGTTCGACCTACGGTCGCGTTTCACTCATGTGACTAATCGCATTCGACAACTAACACACCTCCAGTGGGTGAAGAGGTGATAAAACTTAGCTGTGAACCAAATTTCTCCTGAGTTAAAAAACAATCCGAGTGAGGATCTAATCCACACTCGGAGGCTTAGCTGTGAAACAGCTTTCGCCTAAGTTAAAAAATAATCCGAGTGGGATCTAATCCACACTCGGAGGCTTAGCTGCGAACCAGCTTTCGCCTAAGTTCAAAAATAATCCAAGTGGGATCTAATCCACACTCGGGGGCTTAACTGCGAACCAGTTTTTGCCTAAGTTAAAAAACAATCTGAGTGAGGATCTAATCCACACTTGAAGGCTTAGCTGCAAACCAGCTTTCGCCTAAGTTCAAAAATAATCCGAGTGGGATCTAATCCACACCCGGAGGCTTAGCTGCGAACCAGCTTTCGCCTAAGTTCAAAAATAATCCGAGTGGGGGGGCTTAGCTACGAACCAGCTTTCGCGTAAGTTCAAAAATAATCTGAGTGGGATCTAATCCACACTCGGGGGCTTAGCTGTGAACCAGCTTTCGCCTAAGTTCAAAAATAATCCGAGTGTGATCTAATCCACACTCGGGGGCTTAGCTGCGAACCAGTTTTTGCCTAAGTTAAAAATAATCCGAGTGAGGATCCGATCAACACTCGGGGGCTTAGCTGCGAACCAGTTTTCGCCTAAGTTAAAAATAATCCGAGTGAGGATCTGCTCCACACTCGGGGGCTTAGATACGAACAGCTTTCGCTTAAAGTCAAACAAAACACGAGAAGCAAACAGAAGCTCAAAAGGTTTCAAACCAAAGGTTCGATCCGTCCGAATGTCTCCGAGATAAAATGAGCCCAAGGCTCGGCAAAGTATTTTGTTACATCAACCACCCGGCATTCTGGGGCAAATTCAATCAAATGTTTTAAGCCTCAGGCGGAGGGCTAGCTGGGTCAACGAAGGTCTCCAGGTCGATCCCGTCGGCGATGCGAGTGGAAGCTTCAGCGAAGGTCTTTGTGAAATCCTCAAACTTGAGGTTCTTCTTGTTCACCACTCAGAGGTTCTTTAGCTTCTCCTCGTCCACGTTCTTGCAATGAACACGGATGAGTGATAGTGCCACATCAGCTCCACTCCTAGCAGCAGACTTCTTCCAAGATTTCAACCAAGCGGGGACTTCATTCAGCCTCGTCATCACCGACTCCAGGTCCATCTGAATCTCTTCGCCTGGCTACAGTTCCTTGTTGATCCGACCCAATGCACCTCGGGTCCGAGTGATATAGCCCAACACGTTCTCCAAACGGTCTTCCAACTGGAGGATAGCAAGGGCCGCCTTGTCGGCGACGAGTGACCTGGAAGGGTACAGATCCCTCTCAAGCCTCTCCAGCTCCAGTTCCTTGTTATAACAATGCTCTGCATCAAGAAGAACAGTCCGTGAGCAGGTGGTTGAGAAAGATATGGCAACATATGGATCTCACTCAGCTGAAGAAGAACTTACCAGCAAGCTTCTCATTGAATTCGTCACAGACCTCCTTGATGTGTTTCTCCAGGGCATCCTTCTTGTCGGTCAGCTACATGACCTTCTCCTCCAGCTTGACCTTCTCCTGAGTGGAAGCACCAATGGTAGCCTTGAGGTCCTTGATCTCATCCTCTAACTTGCCGACTCAAGCCAGCTTCTCGTCCGCAAGTTTTGCCTTGGTCCTGGCTTCCTTCTGGGCCAACGTTAGATCCTTATCTTTATTCTCCAGAGCCTGCTTCATGGTTTCTAAAGAAATAGAAGTCCCCAGCCTCATTACGAGTTGGGTGTTCTCGCTACGAACATCTGTCGGAGCGAAATGACTCGGATCAAAAGGGAAAAACAGTATGTAGCTACCAGTCGGAGGAAATAGCTTACCCCCCCAGGGCCTTCTTCTCTTGCTCCAGTCGGGCGCTCTTGAGCTTTTCAGCCTCCAGATCAAGTCGAAGGGATGTCACCTCCTTCTCCATTGCAGCATAGTGGGATCCCATCTCATAAGTCCTCTGCAACATGCAAGAAACAGTCAGTCGGAAGACTCAAGAAAAACCAAAGTAGTAATTCACAAACATCCGGGCATGCACCGCTGGAAGGAACAAGTTAGACCAATACCAGACCCTGAAGTACCCTCTGACTACCGAGTGGATCGAGCTGCATCAGTACCAGATCCTGAAATACCCTCTGACTACCGAGTGGATCGAGTTGGATCAGTACCAGATCCTGAAGTACCTTCTGACTACTGAGTGGACTATCCACTCGGTCGTACCCCCTAGGGGGAACAAGCTTGACCAGTACCAAATTCACAAGTATGTTCTGGTTACCGAGTCGACCGTGCACTAACGTGTGGAACAAGATCGATCAATACTAGATCTTGAAGTACTCTCTGATCTATGCTCACTCGGTTAACCCTTGAATCGGCGATGAAGAAGATAGAGGACAACAACACAAGATGACCTGCTATACTCAGCTGACTTCCGAGTCAGTGATGAGAAAAGTTCTACCCATTATCTTGCCAGCACACGAGTGTCACCGGGCGTCCTGAACACCTAAATAATAGTTCTAAAGACTACCATCGATTGCCTGCAATCGACGGCAGTCTCGGGAACTACACCCAGTGGGTGCACTCAGCGTGCCCCCACTGGAAAGTGACTCATTGATAGAGCTAAAAAACACAAGTTCTAAGGCTACCGCCGACTGTTCCAGTCAACGGTAGCCTTGGGGACTACACCTGAGTGCACCCACTGGATCGTGTCCACTCGGCCATGCTCCGGCTAGAATCTGAGTGTACGCAAAATTTCAACAAAGGCTCAAAGACTCCTGCCGACTGACTCCAGTCGACAGGAGCCTCGGGGACTACA
This sequence comes from Thinopyrum elongatum, assembly GCA_011799875.1. Taxonomy (NCBI): domain Eukaryota; kingdom Viridiplantae; phylum Streptophyta; class Magnoliopsida; order Poales; family Poaceae; genus Thinopyrum; species Thinopyrum elongatum. The sequence continues at coordinate 583,480,610 of CM022300.1, read as the reverse complement.
CCCAGTGGGTGCACTCAGCGTGCCCCCACTGGACGTTGAACACCCAGTGGGTGTGCCCTACACAAACCCACTACAGAAATCCTACCAAGAGAAAAAAGAAAAACTTCGATTGGGAGTTATACTCACAATGGTACTTACTCGAACATTGGTCTGCAGCGCCACGCTGGCGTCCTAGGCTTCCTTTAGCCGGTTACACATCAGCCCCACCTGGATCTGAGCCTCCTTGCTCGCCCCCACCTGATCTTCAGGGACATGGTATAGGGGGAAAGAGGTAGCCGGAGTCGGCGAAGCCGCAGGCATCGGCCTCGGGGCCAGAATCACCGCTACTTCACTCGAAGGGGTTTGGGTAGCCCCTGCAGGCGGCACCACCGCTGACAAAGACGCCGAGCCACCTTGAGCCAAAGGACTCGGCCTCACAGTCTTTGCAGCAAACCTTCGACGGAGAGGTGCGGGCCACTCGGCGAGGGAAAGCATCTGGCATGGGCGTGTCGGCACTCGGTGCCCCCTCCCTGATGGCATCCGGATTCGGCAGGTCAGCCCTCTCTTCGTCGTTCAGCTGGATTATCTCAGGTGGAGCTGCATGAACCAAGGAAATCGTTAAAATCCAGTCGGAGAAGGCCTAACCATCCGACTCAACCAATACCACATACCTTTGGAGGTGGCGGCATCTGCCGCGTCAGCGTCACTCGGGCCTGGCTTGCGGGCGTGCGGGTCCGCTGAAGTTGTCGAAGTGTCATTACTACGAGGATCAAACAACACTCGGTTAGCAACCGAATCAATGCAAAAATAGACAAAGAATGGACAGGAGCACTCATGTCGAGGCCACGGGCACGGACACCTTGATCCGGGGTACCGAAACCTTCTAGGCTTGGAGGAGATCTGCTTGGGCAACCTGCTTCTCCGCTGAACTCTCAGTCTGGGCACGAGCGCGCTTCGAGCTCCGAGTGGTCCGACCAGAGATAGTCGGCTGCTGGGCCCCACTTGCCTTCCCCTTTGGATCATGATGCGCCTTGGATCGGGGCTCCTTGGGAATCTCATAAGACGAAGAGGACTCCACCTCATCCCCCTCCTCAGAGCTCTCCTCCTCATTGGTCTGCTCATCATCATCATCACTCTCGTCATCGTCAGAATCCTCTGAGTACTGCCGCTCGGTGTCACTCGTCATGTCTTCAGGCGACCGATCCACCACCGGGATATTGGAAATCATGTACTGAAACTCCTGCAGAAGCAGACACAACAAGACATCAAAATCGGATGCACGGGAAACAATACATCAACGGGTCAAATAGGCAGGGACACCCTACCTCAACAGTCGGTGGGAGCTCTCTAGAGTAAGCTGGCACCATCCTGGCCCCCCGCGGATTGTCCCGGGCGGAGGTTATGGCCCGGATCTTGGCTGCCACGTCTTTCTCGGCAAGCTCCTCCGAGTGCACTTGGGTGGGGTCATTCGGACCCTCATACCGCCACATGGGGTGGGCCTTGGCCTATAGTGGCTGGATCCGCTGAGTGAGAAAAGTCTTCAGCAGATCCATTCCGTTCACGCCCGCGTTCACGATTCCGACCAAGGCGGTGGCCAAGATGCTGACCTCCGTCTTCTCCTCCTTTGCCACCACAAGGGACTCGGGAGCTCTGACCCTCTCTGTCGAGTATGGAGGGAGGCCTGACTGCTTGGGCCACTAGGAACATCCCTGCGGTAGAACCAGGTCCCCTGCCATCCCTTGACAGACTCGGGAAAGCTCATCTTCGGGACAGCACTCCCCCCGCGAACCTGGATGCCCAGACCTCCGCACAACTGGGTGACGTGAGTCTTCGAGCCGGCTGATGGATCCTTCTTCACGGTCATTGACCGACACGTGAAGATATGCTTGAAGAGCCCCCAATGGGGTCGGCAACCGAGGAAATTATCGCAAAGGGAGACAAAGGCCGCGAGGTAGATGATGGCGTTGGGAGGAAGGTGGTGGAGCTGCGCACCGAAGTAATCGAGAAATGCTCGGAAGAAGGGATGAGGAGGCATGGAGAAGCCCCGCACGACGTGATTAACGAGCAAGACTCGCTCGTCCTCCTGCGGCGCTGGCTCGACCTCGCCCGCACCCGGGCGGCGCCACCCGTCGTGCGGGATGAGCCCCTCCTCGGTGAGCTCCTCCAGCCAACGCGATGTGACTCGCGACGGGATCCAGTCCCCTGACGCGCCTCCAGCGGCCGCGCCAGAACTGGAGGAAGAGGCCGCCCCCGTCTTCTTCGCCTTCTCCGCTTTCGCCTTGGAGCCCTTCGCCATCGCCGCACACTCAGGTGGAGGAGAAAAGCAGAGGAGAGTCGGGAGGAGAGAAAGGGGATCTGAGGCCCGGGGCTCTGCCCCCAAATCTTTTATACCTCCAGACAAAATCCTCAGCCAAATCTCCCATCACGAATCCCTGGATCGATGGCCCGCACGGCAAGGCTTTGCACAGGACAGGCGCGACATGTGGCAGGGATCGTGCATGCAAATCGAGGAGCCACGCCCCCCACTTTCCCACCAACGCACGACGTTACCGCTTCAGTGCGCGAACACGCAAATTCAAATCCGGAGATTTCCGGGTGAATCAATCCGATTGATCGCCAGCGATTCCTTTCCTAAAAGGACGCGTGTCAGTCCGACTGACTACCCTTCACGGGGACCCGTGCACTCGGCCACGTTAAACACCCGACTAAAGTCTTCGTCAAGATCGTTATGTGACGAGCTTGGCGCCCCTCTGCGGGTTCACTTGGCCCTCTCGGTAGGCTCCAAGGCGCATGACTCGTAAACCTGGACTCGTAGAAGGCCCGCGCTGGCGTTCCCCTGGGATAAGGAGTGGCATCTCTCCGGAGAGTCATACCACGCGCCGGCGTCGCCACTCGAGTTGTAATGGCATGCTCTCACTCGGGCCCCTAGTCTATCTCCTCCGAGAGATGAAACGAATGCCACCAGGTTTTTTCTCGACAATCAACAACACCGAGTCATCTAGGTAAACCTAAAGTCCAGAATCCGTTGTGTTTTCGTCCAAGGAATAACAAATCACGCTTCGGAACATATTCCGAGTGCCCCCGCAGCAGTCGGACTCAACCGAAGGGTCAGTTTGTTTGTCCTACGAAATCCCAACCAATTCGTGGGCTAATGATGTGGTTACCTATTACAGGTAGGGTCAAGGACCCATCATTTGGGACCCACATGGGGCCCATCACCATCATAGGTAGGTTTATGGACCGTGCCAACATTCGGATGCATACATCAGGAGGATCACTCAGACGGCTCTGCGGCACTCGGACGATCACACGTCACTCGGCAGACGGACCACCACTCGGACGTAGAGGACAAGAGGACATCGTGGGAGCTACAACGGTCGAGGAATACTAAGTCATCCACTAAATAGAGTTATAGCTACCATTACCTGTAACTGCTATAGTAGATGCTCATTACACTAGTAACTGTCTCATTCAATGACATTAATTGCCTCGGCGGCGTGGGAGACATGGGGCTGCAGCGCACTCTATATAAGCCGCACCCCTCTCCATAGTCGGGCACGTTCAATCTTTGTAACCATACCCATCAAATCAAAGCAAGCCTTAGGGCACGATACATAGAGATTTTACCTCCGCCGAGAGGGGCCTGAACTCGTTAAACATCGAGTGTTACACCGACGCCGTAGCTAGTCTCCGCCCCTTATTTGTACCCCTAGTACTCATTGTCAGGATCATAACCCCGACAGTGCCCAAAGGTGCTTGAAGGGTATAGTGACTCAAACATGATCTCAGATGCTGATGAGATAAAGGCAACAAGAGGATATGTATTCACTCATGGAGGTGGTGATGTTTCTTGGAAGTCTTGCAAGCAGACCATCTTAACGAGGTCAACAATGGAAGCAGAACTCACAGCACTAGATACAGCTACGGTCGAAGCAGATTGGCTTCGTCGGCTCTTGAATGACTTGCCGGTTGTTGAGAAGCCTCTACAGGGTATCCTTATGAACTGCGACAATCAAACTGTGATCACGAAATTGAGCAGCTCCAAGGATAACATGAAGTCATCAAGACACGTTCAAAGAAGGTTAAAGTCTGTCAGAAAAATGAAAAACTCTGGAGTTATTGCATTGGATTATATCCAAACGTCTAAAAATCTGGAAGATCCTTTTACTAAGGGTCTATCACGTAATGTGATAGATAATGCATCGAAGGAGATGGGTATGAGACCCACAATATGAGTTGTTCATAGTGGTAACCTAGTCTATGTGATCGGAGATCCCGTGAATTAGATGTGAAAGACAAGCTGTTGATCAACCGAGAGGAGAGTATCCTTACTATTAACAATACCACTCCATGAAGATGCAATACTCTCCTAATATGCATGGCAGGTTGATGTATATCTTAATGTGTTCTAAGTGGCTCATTAAAGCAGAGATGTTGTCCTGCAGAACATCTTTTGAAGAACACACCTATATGAGTCTGATTGTTAAACGTCGCAATCTATGAGAGTAGGGTGCTCTCTAGTAAACTCATGAAAGGCCTCGGAGTATGACGCATAAGCTCCACCCGCGGAGAAGACCCACGGTAGCCTAGTATCGGTCAAGGCTTTGTGTGAAGCTAGATTCGCAGAAAACTTGCAGTTCAAGGCCCAGTCCACTGTTCAAGTTGCTTACTAGTGTAGCATAGAGTTCTAGGTGGAAGTTCAACTTAACAGTCTCCACTGCAGTACCGGTATATAAAACAGTGTTTTGGAACCAAAGGCAAATTTTTGTGTGCCTCTGGGATCTGGTGGGGGATTGCTAGAATTTTGTCTATTTTGGGCTAGCCCAATAGCAGTTTCAGAAATTCCTAATAAATCCTAGAGGCCCACGCAGCCCATTCGTGCAAGGCAAGAGGTGGAACTAAAGTTTAGTCCCACATTGCTAGTTTGGTGGGAGTTGGACCTCTTTATAAGGGAGGTTGTTTCCCCACATGTATGAGCATGAGAACAAGAGGGACATTCACGCGCGCTCCTCCTCTGCCGCCCACCTCGCCATGCCTCGTCATGAAGCGGGTTGCGGGAATGAGCCGATGTCTAAATTTTTGCCACGCACGACAGGTATATGAAAGGTCACACGGAAGTTGAAAAGATTTTTGCTATAGTGGAGATTGAATGCGAACAGCGCATCCCTTCGGCTGCTGGCTGTTCACTTCGTCTCCCTCTCTTCGTTTCACTTCCCGTCGCTGCCCATTCGCCTGCTTCTTCTGTGCCTATAAAAGAGAGGTCGCTTCTCTCCAGAGTGACACACCAGAATATCCTCTTCCTCTCGCCACCGAGTTCCAATCTCTGAGCTGCTCCTGCGATCTTCCGCCTTCCGGCTTGCAGCGTGCACCGCAGGTGGCGACAGTAGGCCTCCGAAACCCCACCTCTTTGGGTCCTGTACGGGAGAAGGGTGATAAGGTTTTTGAGGAGCGCTCCGCGCGACTACTGAACTCTTCATCACGGACGCCCCGGACTCCGACGACCACTTCCCCAACGACCACTTCTTCCCCGACGTCGACAACCTCTTCGACGACATGGCTGGCGAGGACACCGACCCCAAGACCGGTGCTTCTGTTGCTATTCCGTACGTCCTCATGCTCTTTCTGTTTGATGTTCTACCACAGTTTCTTGCTCTAGTGTCTGCTCTAGATATGTTCGGTTCTAGTTCCTACATGCAGACACTATTTACCTTCTCTCTGTTAGATTGCATGACTTGTTTTATCTCTGCTACAATAGTCATGTTTTATCTAGTATTTCTGTTAATAAAATCATTTGGTAAATTGCTCATATTTCCAACAGTCCTACAAGACGTCGAGCAATACATGATGATGTGCTGGGCTAATACGGTGCAAGATGAGGTGGACAAGTTTGACTGGGGTCAAACATATAAGGCGTGTGGCCTGGACAATCTGGCAAATCCACAGGGATGTCAATCAGAAATAGAAGATGGTGGCGATTTCAGCAACGACGGCGTATGAGCGTGATGCTAATAGTGACCGACTTATGGGCGTGGAAACATGTGGTACAGGTCTGCGGGCTTGTGTGCTTTGACATGGCGATGACACGTGTTCGATTCAAGAGTGTGTACACACCGGAGCTCGAAGTCAACGACCGCGAGGGTGGACCGATCATTTACCATGGAGCCATGTTGAAGGTGGAGCCAGAGTATGATGGAAGACTTCACTCAATGCTGACGGAGATGCTACAACGTAAGTCGACGGAAAGTCAAAGTCTATTTCATCGGGAAAAGAGAGTAACATGTTCGGGCTGGGATCCAGTGATTCAAGGGATACATGAAACTCGGCATCGGTCGGTGAAGATTGGTGGTTCTCTGCAATGGGGGTTGAGGTGGTGTTGGTTCACGACCCATGTTACTCGACCGGGACAACAGTGGTTCGACGTGGTAATAACGGCGAGGTGTGCGATAAGCATGGGAACACGACGACAAACCAAGACATTGATAGTCATATATATGGTCAGACTAAGCGTGGAGAAGATGCTAAAGCAGTTTTGGCGAGTATCAGGTTCAAGTTGGTGACTGTGTCTATCAAGGTGGACGGATTTGGAGATGGACGAAAGTTGACCATGAAGAATCTGCGAAAGTGATGAAAAGTCTGAAAAAATTGTCAAAAGTTTAGAGAATACATGGCCGTATATTATGTGATGTTTATTGCACATGGCAAAGTGTGGATGACAAATGCAAAAGCAGGTAGAGTGCTATGGATGTAAGGCATGTAAAAGACTAGACAAATGTGAATTTGACTAGAGATGACTAAAGAGCAACAAAAAATTCCTTCAAGTTCAAATATGTAGTCAACAGTAGCGAGAATGGCGAGTTCAGAAATTCTTCTGTGTGACATCCAATATGCGAGTTGTTCACTCTCACACAGATCAGAGAAGATGCTACTAGGGTGACAAGCATCAGTGTTGTAGGATATGGTTACTTTATGGGCGACGTGTGATGGCGTTGGACGGATACTCCTGGAGATTAGTAACACAAGTAGGAGTTGAAGAACTTAATTTGTGTGGGAGTTTTGACTATCATGGAGAAAAGGAAGGGACTACATGTGCAGGCAGAGTCATGTGATGTGAAGAGAGTAGTAGGAGAGCTTACGATTAATTGTTCAAGTCCAGGTTACACGGAGGTTCGTGAATGAAGTTTTTTTTTTTTTTTGCGGATGTCGTGCATGAAGTTTTCAAGATAGTGAAGTCATATTCTCTAAGGTGGAGTGTTAAAATATGTGTCGAATATTGCATATACGTATGCTACAGTTGAACTTGTAATTAGCGAAGGGTTAGGTGTTTGAGCCAGACACGTGGAACCCGAGCCAGGTAGCGAAATAGACTAGACATGAATTGTAGGTTAAGACAGAGATCACAAGAGAGACGGTTCGGGCGCCAATGGCATCGGTGGCCGGACCGGCCGTGGCGCGATGGTTGGAGAGCTGTCTAGCCTTGAAGGGCTTATCGTCAGTCTAGTCTGTATCATGTGATTTGGTACACAAAAATGTGTGACCGTAATCATGTCCGAGGATGTAGTCATGTTGGTGAACCGCGTTAACAAATTTTGGTGTCATGCTCATGCTTGTGTGATTGCTTGCTCTGGACTGACGTGCACCTCAAATTATATTCTAAAACAAATAAGTTGCAAAAGAAAAAAAAGAACTCGTTGTCAAACACAAATATATCCGTCTTTTCCCAAGTTGTATATAGCATAACTTTGAATGAATACTTAAAGTGAAATGTCATGATCTGCATAAAACTAGCTAAGACGACCCTGACCAAGCTCATGATCACAGAAATATATGGCAAGTGCCCATAAGAATATATAACTTTGATACTCGTGGTGAGAATGGCACGCTCTGAGTAAGACTGGTTTTTTCTTTTGTTTTGAGGATTTGAATAAGTGTAGCTATAAGACGACGACCCTGACCAAGCTTAATAAGGTGACACAAATAAATACACCCATCTCCCGTCGATATGGTTAGTTTACCTTTTGCATACCCGGGCAGCCGGCAGCTACTTGTGGAAGTGCAAGACAAATGTCTGGTCAGGTGGCCAAAGGTGAGGAGGCCACTAAGCTAAATTAAAACCAACTTGTATCCTGATTGAATAACTGAATATGCTGCCACTTGTCTCTGGTGTGAACCACCCGGTGCAGATGATTCTGTGTTGGATTTCTAGACCGGACTGATGAGTGTTTTGGTGTGAAGTGAGCAGGCCAACATCGACTGTATTTGTATAGTACTCCCTATGTAAAGAACTTAGTGATCTAAAGGCTTTTATAGTTCTTTACGGAGGGAGTACTATATATTTCAGGACTCTAGACCCCAAGGAAGGGTCAAGGGTGTCACTTGGTCTCTGTATATTGTAGCTCCATCACTAGAAAGCAACGGGCCACCGCTTCTCCTACGTGGTTGTGCAGGAGCGCACGTGGAGACGAGCGACCCGTCAAAGCCGATGACCTCACCAAGGTATAAGAATTGAGTAGGGTTGCTTAGCGATGCATGGCTCATAATCTAGAGTGTAGAAGACTAGAATAGGCTGTGCAACACAATTACATTGATCGGTGCACCAGGCATGTATATATGATGTACAGGATGGGGCCACAACCTCGACTATATAGGAGAAATAGAAGGTGGGTCCAAGACACAATATACACGCACACAATATATTCAACACCCCCCCGGGCAGTCGAAGCGTCGCCAGAGACGCAGAGACTGGAACGAAACTCCTCGAAGGTGGAAGTAGGCAGTCTCTTATTCATCACATCGGCGAACTGTTGTGCGGTCGGAACATGAAGGACCCGAATGAGTCCAAGGGCCACCTACTCACGCACAAAGTGAATGTCCAGCTCAATGTGCTTGGTCCGGCGATGATGAACGGGGTTGGCGGAAAGGTACACCGCAGAGACGTTGTCACAGTAGACAACCATAGCATGGGAGACATCATGATGCAACTCCTGAAGTAGCTGTCGTAGCCAGGTGCACTCGGCGACGGTGTTAGCCACTGCTCAGTACTCAGCCTCCGCGCTGGAGCGTGAAACGGTGGGTTGTCGCTTGGACGACCACGAGACGAGTGAAGGACCGAGGTAGACGCAGTAGCCAGAGGTGGAGCGATGTGTGTCAGGGCAGCCAGCCCAGTCTACATCGGAATAAGCCACCATCTCCAGAGAAGTGGACGCCGTGAGAGTGAGTCCAAGAGACATCGTGCCACGGATGTATCGGAGAATCCGTTTGACGAGTGTCCAATGAGAGTCACGAGGGGCGTGCATGTGGAGACACACCTGCTGAACAGCATACTGTAGATCTGGCCGGGTGAGAGTCAGATACTGAAGAGCACCGACGATGGACCGGTAGAACGGAGCATCCGACGCGGGCGAGCCCTCGAGAGCAGAAATCTTGGCCTTCGTGTCAACAGGAGTAGCAACAGGGTGACAATTGAGCATGCCGGCACGCTCAAGTAGCTCATGCGCATACTTCTGCTGATGAAGAAAGAAGCCGCCAGGTCGCCGAACGACCTCAATGCCAAGGAAATAATGGAGAGCGCCCAAGTCCTTGATAGCAAACTCGTCACGCAGCCGGAGAGTGATCTGCTGAAGAAGGGCTGTGGAGGAGGCCGTCAGGATGATGTCGTCGACGTAAAGGAGCAAATAGGCAGTCGTGTCGCCGCGGTGATAGACAAACAACGAGGCATCCGAGCGATGACGCTGAAGCCAAGTGTCTGAAGGAACCCAGCGAGACGCTGGTACCAGGCGCGAGGTGCTTGCTTGAGACCGTATAGAGACCGAGACAGCAAGCACACATGCCCAGGATGAGAGGCGTCGACGAAACCGGTGGGCTGCTCACAGTAAACCTGCTCCCCAAGATGGCCATGAAGGAAGGCGTTGGAGACATCCATCTGACGAACCGGCCAGCCTCGGGAGACCGCCAGCTGGAGGACGGTGCGGATCGTGCCCGGTTTGACAACCTGCGCAAATGTCTTAGTGAAGTCAACGCCAGCGCACTGCCGGAACCCGCGGACCACCCAGCGAGCCTTGTAGCGCTCAAGTGTACCATCCGAGCGGGTCTTATGACGAAAGACCCACTTGCCGCTGATGACGTTGGCGCGAGAAGGCCGGGGAACCATTGTCCAGGTACGGTTCCGCTGAAGAGCGTCGAACTCTTCCTACATCGCAGCAAGCCAGTGAGGATCACGAAGGGCTGCTCTGGCAGACACAGGAATCGGGGACGGCTCGGTGGTGGAGGCAGCGAGGAGATACTCGTCGCTGGAGTACCACAGACTCGGGCGGTGAACGCCGGCTCGAGCCCGAGTGAGGGGGCGAGACGGCAACTCTGGGACCGGCGAGGCCGCCGGCGATGACACCGGCGAGGCGACCGATGAGGCAGCCGGTGAGGCGGCCACCGGCGAGGCCGTCGGCGAGGGCGCCGGCGAAGGGGCGGCGCCCGAGGCAGCTGGGGAAGGCGCCAGCGGTGACGGCGAAGGCAGCGTGGGGACGCAAAGCGCTGCTCGTCCCACGATGTGGAGACCGCCAAAGCCCGGAGGCGGTCCGAGAGCCGAGCGGGGCCGTCCACCTGACGGGGTCGCCGAAGGGCCGCTGGTGGCCCGCGGCGACGGGGTGACGAGAGGTACCTGCTGCTGAAAAGGAAACACCTTCTCATCAAAATAAACGTGTCAGGAGGTGAATACTCGATGGGAGACAGGGTCGTAGCAGCGGTAGCCTTTAGTGTTAGGTGGGTAACCGAGGAAGATGCATGCGACGGAGCGGGGTACAAGCTTATGTGGCGCAGTGGCGGCGATGCTAGGATAGCAGAGACAGCCGAAAATGCGAAGCTCATCATAAGAGGGTGGTGCACCGAAGAGAAGATGATGAGTTCCCGCGGGTACGACAGGGGTGGATGTTAATAAGGAGTGATGCAGTGGCGAGAGCGTCAGGCCAAAAGCGCGGAGGCACATTGGCATGAAAGAGAAGCGTCCGAACGCAGTCATTAAGAGTACGGAGGACGCGCTCAGCGCGACCGTTCTGTTGCGAAGTGTACGGGCATGTGAGACGAAAAGTCGTGCCATGTGTGGTGAGGAGAGTACGAACAACTAAGTTGTCGAACTCCTTCCCATTATCTGTCTGAAACGCAAGGATGGGACGACCAAACTGCGTGAGAACATAGGAGTAAAATGCGGCGAGAGTGGAGATAACATCGGACTTACGCCGCAACGGGAAGGTCCACACATAGTGCGAAAAATCATCAAAGAATAACAATGTAATAAAGATAGCCCGTATTACTTGCAACTGGAGAGGTCCAAACATCACTATGAATTAACTCAAACGGGTACGATACAACATGAGAAGACGCCCTAAAAGGAAGACAAGCATGTTTGCCGAGGCGACATGCATGACAAGAGTGATCATCGATCTTATTACACGTGAAAGAAAAACTCTGAAGTATATGATGAAGGGTGGCGGGGTTGGGATGACCCAAGCGAGCATGCCAGAGATCCACACCGGTGGCGAGGGCGATATGGGCGGCGGAGGTGGTGGAGGCGGTGGAGTGGACAGGGTAGAGCTCGTCGGGGCTGTCACATCGGTGAAGTACCATCCGGGTACGAGCGTCCTTAACAGAAAAACCACACTCGTCAAACTCAACAGTAACAGGATTTTCACGTGTAAAAGAACGAACAGAGACAAGATTTTTAATAAGATCAAGAGAAACTAAGATGTTAGATAATGACAACGGAGTAGATGTGGATGGAAAAGATGCATGTCCTATATGAGTGATGGGAAGGGAGGAACCGTCACCGACGGTGATATGAGCAGAGGTGTGGACGGGATAGGAGGTGTGGAGGTTACCGGGATGAGCAGCCATATGCGCGGTAGCTCCAGTGTCCATATACCAGTCGTCGCCGCTGGTGTAGGTGGACGGAGAGGGAGCGGAGTGCAGGGCCGCCAGGAGCGCCGGGTCCCACGGCGCGAGTGGGAGGGCAGGCTGCTGAGGCGGCGCCGTCAGGGGCAGCAGCGGCAGCCCTCCTGGCTGCAGCGGCTGTCCGTAGGAGTGGGGCCCGTAGGGCGCCGCGTAGGGCTGCGGCGCGGCGTAAAACGCCTGATGAGAGGGAGGCCGTGCGCCGAGGATATCCGGGGCAGGGGCACGGGGAACCGGCATGGAGTAGGCGTGCACAATGCCAGTCCACGGGTTCTGGCCGGCATACCACAGGGCCAGCTAATACTACTGCTGGGGGCGGGCTGCTCCTCCCTAAGCCCCGGCGCCCTGCTGCTGCTTGCGGCCACCGCGGGGACCCCCGTTAGCTGTGGGAGGGGGTGGCGGGAAGGGGGCGGCTGGCGCCTGGGGGTAGGCTGGCGCGGCCGGTGGGGTTGGCGCGGGACGCGGCGGCGGTGGCGGTGGCGCCGAGCCCTCGCGGGTGCCGGGGACGAGGGCGGTGTGGGTCGCCCGAGTCCGGGCCATCTTTATCCGTCGCTCCTCCAATTTGAGATACGCCACCACCTTGGCAAAGGTGGGCTCCGGGATGAGGGTGAGGTTGGAGGCGGCGTTCCCAAAGTTCTCGTTGAGACCGGCGGTGAGGGTGCTGATGAGGAGCTCGTCGCCGACCGTCTCGCCGAGATCGCAGAGCTCATCGGCAAGCTATTTGAGGCGCATGCAGAAATTGTCGATGGACGAGTCAAGCTGTTGGCACCCGTAAAACTCGCAGTGGAGGAGGACCTTGCGCTGTAGTTTGTTGTCGGTGAAAAGGCCGTTGAGCTTGGTCCAGACGGCGTAGGCGTCGTCGTCATCATCCACCACCGTGTGGAAGAGGTCCTTGGAGATGGTGAGGTAGAACCAGCGGATGATGGTGGCGTCGAGGATCATCCACTCCTTGTCGTGAATCATGAGGCTGGAGTCCACGGTGCCATCGACGTGGCCGTGGAGCAGGTACTCGCGGAACACCAAGGAGAAGTACCGCTTCCAAGCGGAGTAGGACGCGGTGGATTGATCAAGCACCACCGAAACACGCTCGTGGATGTTCAGATCACGGACGAGGGTGACATCGGGACCGGCGAAGGGATTGGAGACGATGGAGGAGGAGGAACTCATGGCGAGGAGGGAGTGGGGAGGTGCGGCGCGGGTGGGGCGGCTAGGGTTAGGGTTCGGCGCGGGTTTGGGGTGGCGCGGGTTGGAGGTGGCTCGGGTTGGGGTGGGGGTGGTGGGGAGGGGTGCGGAAGCGAGGAGGAGCGGCAGCGACCGACGGCGGCGGCAGCTACGGAGGAAACCACGGCGGGGGCGGGTGGGAGGGCGGCGGCGACCGGCAGCGGCGGCGGCGGCGGCAACGGGTGGCGGCGGCGAGGGGAAGAAGCGGCGGTGGCGGCGCGATGGAGGCGCGGCGGCAGCTAGGTCTATGAACGACCTGCGATAGATACCATGTATAAGACTAGAATAGGCTGTGCAACACAATTACATTGATCGATGCACCATGCACGTATATATGATGTACAGGATGAGGTCATAACCTCAACTATACAGGAGAATTAGGAAGTGGGCCCAAGGCAGCATAATATACACGCGCACAATATATTCAACATAGAGTAAACTACTCGCGTCATGCATGCCAACTCCGTCCAACAGTTCGCGCCAACATGCAAAGAGCTCCTGTCATGCATTTTTTAATCAACCATACACGGATCGTCATGAACAGTATCCACAAATAAATGATGTCGAGCGTAGGTTCGGTTGAACCATGGCCCTGTACAATATTTTCGACATGTATAACTTTGAATAAAATACTTAAGGTGAAATGTCATGATCCGCACAAAACTAGCTAAGACGACCCTGCCCAAGCTCATCGCCCCACACACACACACACACACATATCTATCCTCCTTCTCTCGATCGACATGGCAAGTGCGCGTAACATACACAGTACCATTATTAAGTAATACTACTCGTGGTGAGAATGGCACGCTCCGAATAAGACTAGCTAAGACGATCCTGACAAAACTTAAGATCACACAAATATATAGGGATGTAAGTGGAGGCCTCCATGATGTCCGCGAAAGCGAAAATAAGCTAGTCAATGTTGCTTTAAAAATGAAGGAAATACAAGAACCATATGAATGCGGACGTTGCGGATGCTGACAAATGTCTGGTGGCCGGCTGCGGAACCCACGAGTGAGGCCACTGAAACCAACTGAATATCTGAGTATTCTGCCAGTTGGTATATATCTTTGGTGTGAACTGACCGTGACCGGTGGTGATGGTTGTGTATTGGATTCCTAGACCCGATTGAAGAGTGTTTTGGTGTGAAGTGAGCAGACCGACGTCGGAGATGATTGTATGGTATTTCAGGACTCTAGACCCCAAAGGAAGGAAGGGTCAAGGGTGTCACTTGGTCTCTGTATATTGTAGCTCCATCACTAGAAAGCAACGGGCCACCGCTTCTCCTACGTGGCTGTGCAGGAGCGCACGTGGAGACGAGCGACCCGTCAAAGCCGATGACCTCGGCAAGGTTAGGTCACGTCGCCTCGTCTTCTTCCTCGATCCAGCGACGCCGCCGGCCTCTACAAACCACCGCTCCTCTGCGGCAACGTACGTACATCACCCGCAGGCAGGGAAGCCACATCATTCCTCTCGACGCCCGCCGTCCCCATCCACCTCGCCTTCCGCTACATCCGGATTCTGGTGCGCAATTTCTTCTTTTATCCGTTCCAGCGGCGATACGATAGGCCGGGTTGCTCTTGTCTTGATGAGGCCGGTAGATTTGTTGTTTTCCCTTGTGATTTTTCAAGAGCCTTGCATTGGCTGCTCTGCTCGTGAAAAATCTCAGCGCAAATGAGTGACATGTACGGCCACCAAAGTCTGTGGTTGTTGGAAGGGTAGAGTTTGCCATGTCGTCGTGTCGTCGTGTTCGTTGCGTGCTAAGCTGCTGCAATGTAGTACAAAAACGAATGAAAAGCAGAGCCGTCCGTATGGCATTTTCGCTTTCTCTAGAATATATATAAATCATGTCGCAATCCTTCAATATATAAATCATGTCTGCTGGGAGTTTGAGTGGCTCACAGCTTCACAACGCCTTCACAATTGATTCATGAGTAAAGTCAGTTTTAAACCTTAAATTCATAGAGCTTGCCGAAATTAAACCTCAACCTCCAAATCCCTGAAATTTGTACCTTGTACTCGTCAATCCCGGTGAATCCTAACCCCGCATGAGTAAAATCTTGTTTGGTGTACTAGATTCATAACAATTCCAACCGGGATCGTCTTTTTTCCCGGTACGCCAAACATGTACAGGGTCAGGATTAACCGGGATTGACAAATTCAGGGTATGGACTTCAGGGATTAGAAGGTCGAGGTTCGATCTAGACAAGCTCTACGAATTCAAGATTTAAAACAGACTTCACTCTTGATTGAGAGATCAATCAGCTGTTTCAGTTCTCCTACTGGAGTCTGCGGTAAGGATGGCGACCAAGGTGGTGGACCTGCGCTCCGACACGGTGACCAAGCCGTCGGAGGCCATGCGCGCGGCCATGGCCGCCGCGGACGTGGACGACGACGGGCTGGGCGCCGATCCGATGGCCCGGCGCTTCGAGGCGGAGATGGCGCGGATCATGGGCAAGGAGGCGGCGCTGTTCGTGCCGTCGGGCACCATGGCCAACCTCATCTCCGTCCTCGCGCACTGCGACGCCAGGAGCAGCGAGGTCATCCTCGGCCACGACTCCCACATCCACGTCTACGAGCACGGCGGCATTTCCACCCTCGGCGGCGTCCACCCCCGGACCGTCCCCAACAACCCCGACGGCACCATAGATGTCGACAGGATCGTCGCCGCCATCCGGAGCACGGACGGGGCGCTCTACTACCCCACCACTAGGCTCATCTGCTTGGAGAACACCCATGGAAAGTGAGTGAGCTGCTCTGTTAATGATGTCTGCTGCTAACTCTGTTATGTTACCTGATTTGTTAAGTATTTTTGTTGCTGCTGCTGCAGTTCTGGCGGCGTAGACCGCGGGCCGCGACGCTATGGCCCGAAGGAGTAGCGCAGCGGCGGATCGCGGGTCGGTGTAGCCACGGAGACGTCCTCGGGCGGCGGCGGGGACTGCGTGTCGCGGCACTACGACCCGAAGGGGCGACGCAACGGCAACACGTGAGACGGTGTAGCCACGGGTTGAACCACGGGGCGGCGGCGCTGCGGCCCGACGGGGCGACGCAGCGGCAACCTGTTGCTCGATCGGTAGAGAGGCACGATGTACTCGGGTACAACCTTCACAGGACCTGCGGTGGCGCGTGCAACCGACTGATCAGGTCAGTCGCGCGGCGCAGATGGAGCGGATCGCGACGGGCGGGTGATCAATCCGATCGCACACGAGGTCGGTGGCGCTGCTCGATGATGATGACGGTGAAGCGGGGTGGTGAAGCAGACCAATGCGTCGATGGCCGGCAGGGAACGACGTGTGGACGAGCGCGTCCAGCACCCGGCAGCTGGCGAGGGGGCCGACGAGTCTAAGGCAGCCGGCGAGCCCGACGCAGCCGGCAAGGGGCCGGCGAGCCCGAGGCAGCTGGCGAGCCTGAGGCAGCGGAGACGGTGGTTGATGCAGGGATCCTGTTTGGAGCGGGGCGGCGACGGGCGGCGTAGAGCGACGTCCGGGCAAATGCGCGGACGACAACTGTGACGGGCCGTCGCGGCGCGCGAGGTCGCCGGGTCGAAGAAGAGGCCGGGTGGTCGCGCCGGTGTAGGAGTAGAGGCACGGGGTCGATGGCGGCGGCGGGTGACAACTGATATTAGATTGGAAAACCAGAAAGTAAAACGACGATCAAGAGGACCGTCGGGAGAGAGAGAAAAACCTGGATCAAAGGATCGGAAAAAAGACTCTATGGCAACCCGTCAACACGACCGGCGGGCGAAACCTAGGTACGGGCAGCGCGGCCCTCGGCGGCGGTCATGAAGGCCGACCGACCCGGGGGCGACGTGCGGGACGGAAGCGGTGGGAGGCGGTTAGGGTTTGGACCAGTTAGTCTGATACCATGTTAGAAAGGGAATAGAAAGAAGATTGGCGAAATATGATGGGTGTTATATTGAGCCTCTCAAACGGTTTATATAAAGTACAAAGCTTGAAGGGCAAGAAGCCTCTTCTAGACATAAGGCAGGAGATGATTACGTATCATAATATATCATATATAAATATATGCCTATATACTCTAACACCACGCAAGTATCTTCATTTTGGCTCGCAGGGCTGTTCCGGCAGCCCCACGTTCATGTTTGTACCAACCTTTGCTTGAATCTATTTAGTTTCTACTCCTATTTCAGGACTCTAGACCCCAAGCAACGGGCCACCGCTTTCCTACGTGGTTGTGCAGGAGCGCACGTGAAGACGAGCGACCCGTCAAAGCTCATGACCTCGGCAAGGTTAGGTTACGTCGCCTCATCTTCTTCCTCCAGCGTCGGCCTCTATAAAGCAGGGCTCCCCACACCCCAGTGGCAACGTCCACCACCCCGCCGGGAAGCCACAGCATTACGCCATTCCCATCCACCTCGGCTTCCGCTACCTCCGGTTTCCGGTGCGCAAACTCTATCCATCCTTCCTTTCAGTCCCCTCTCTTCTTCTTCTTCCATCTTTTATCTTCCGCTTCTTCTTGAGATTGCTAAAACACTTGTTCTTGAATGATGTTGGCTGCTGCTGAAAAATCTCAGGGGAAACAGGCGACATATATACGGCCGGACACCACCAAAGTGTGTGGTTGTTGAGAGGATAGAGTTAGCTAGTGTCTGTGTACCGTATCCGTTGTCCGTTGCGTCGTGCTATGCTCCGGACACCCGTGTCTTGGGCTTGGCCGGCTATGCTGCTGCAATGTAGTAAAAGACGAACGATGCCGCTTTTTCATTACAAAAATGAAGCAGCAAAGCAGGGCCGTCCGTATGGTATTTTCTCTAGTCTAGAATAAACCATGTCGCTTTGTTGTTGCCTGGGAGTTTGAGTGGCTCACAGCTTTACAATGTCTTCTTCACGACTGGTGTACTGCTGCTATCTATGAAAACGATAGATATCAATCAGAGTAATTTCCAAGTCGTCTCGCTGCTGCAGAAAGGATGGCGACCAAGGTGGTGGACCTGCGCTCCGACACGGTGACCAAGCCCTCGGAGGCCATGCGCGCTGCCATGGCTGCGGCGGACGTGGACGACGACGTGCTGGGCGCCGACCCGACGGCCTGCCGCTTCGAGGCGGAGATGGCGCGTGTCATGGGCAAGGAGGCGGCGCTGTTCGTGCCGTCGGGCACCATGGCCAACCTCATCTCCGTCCTCGCGCACTGCGACGCCAGGGGCAGCGAGGTCATCCTCGGCCACGACTCACACATCCACGTCTACGAGCACGGCGGCATCTCCACCCTCGGCGGCGTCCACCCCCGGACCGTGCCCAACAACCCTGACGGCACCATGGACGTCGACAGGATCGTCGCCGCCATCCGGAGCACGGACGGGGCGCTCTACTACCCCACCACTAGGCTCATCTGCTTGGAGAACACCCATGGAAAGTGAGTGAGCTGCTCTGTTAATGATGTCTGCTGCTAACTCTGTTATGGTGCCTGATTTGTGAAGTATTTTTGTTGCTGCTGCTGCAGTTCTGGTGGGAAGTGTCTGACTGTAGAATACACTGACAAGGTTGGGGAAGTTGCAAAGGCTCATGGCTTGAAGCTTCATATCGACGGAGCTCGTATCTTCAATGCTTCCGTGGTAAGTAACAACTGCCATGGGATCAATGAACCGGCATGTTGAAGTACCAAGCATGTGTATCTTCTCCTGACATTTTTAGATCATCACTGTTATCGTGCCTGTCAGGCACTTGGAGTTCCTGTTGACAGACTCGTGAGAGCTGCTGATTCAGTTTCGGTATGTATCAATTTGCTTGGCACTACACTAAAATGCTAGAAGTAGATTTCATATGCAACCCACATAAGAACGGAAAATGGGCTGATTCCTGTTGATATATGATGTGTGACTGTATTTTCTCTGTTCAACGTCGAAATGCAGGTATGCCTGTCGAAAGGGATAGGTGCTCCTGTTGGATCGGTTATTGTTGGCTCCAAGGCCTTCATACACAAGGTTATGATGGGTAGATATTGTGCATGCTAGTAAGTTTAAGCTGCTTGCTTAAGAGAAGATGTAAGCGAAATCTGACAAATAATACTTACTTTCAGGCTAAAATTCTTAGGAAGACACTAGGTGGTGGAATGAGGCAGGTAGGAGTCCTTTGTGCTGCTGCCGAAGTCGGTGTTCGCGACACCTTAGGCAAACTTGCCGATGACCATCAGAAGGCTAAAGTTTTAGCAGGTTTCTTATTGATCTATCTTCTCTATCCTATTTACAGGCCCTTAACGGCATCAATATAACCCTGAATTTTGTTTTCTTTGTCCAAATGTTCAGATGGACTGAAGAAAATCAAACAGTTCACAGTTGATTTGACTTCAGTGGAGACCAATATGGTTAGTCTGTTATTCCATCTATCTACTGAGCTTGATGTTTTCAGATTTCAGATTAAATATCATGTTTGTGTCCTCCGGCGATGTATTCCCTTCGCTAGGTGTTCTTTGATATGGCGGATCCACGCATAACACCTGCCAAACTGTGCCAAGCCCTGAAACAGCGCAGTGTGCTTGCGATGCCAACAAGCTCCAAGAGGTTCAGTTCACTTCGCTCAACTTCCTTCTCTCCTTTTTTTACCTTGTCAAGCTCAGTTCCTCACTATAAGCACCATTAATTACGTCTGTTTTGCATTGGTCTCTAACTAAAACTATATGCTGTATTTAGTCAAAAGGAACGCACTGCTTTATTTGATTCTGAGCTCCCTTGATTAATTTGCAGCGTCAGATTCGTCGCCCACTACCAAATTTCAGACAGTGACATCCAGTATACTTTAAAATGTATCGAGGTACTACAGAAATCGTTCCAGATTTATATGTTTTGACCTTTGTATCACCGTTGCTCTGATCGGGGGCTGTTACCGTATCCTTTCAAAAATCACCGATGCTGCTGTGATTGGTGGGATATCTATCACTGATATGTCGCTCTATTTCCAGGAAGCCGTGGAGGAAATGCTGGCATGCGACGCCAAATCGGAGCGTTGTTCGACCAACGGCACTTGCTAAGCTAGCTAGGCCACACTTCCTGAATTACTACGTGATTGCTATGCATGATGCACTATCCAGCTCGTCTGTGAAATAATGGATTGCCTATTTGTGCGCGCGTGCGGTCTCAATGTTGTGGGCATGTGGGTCGTGCTCTTCTGTGTTCTTCAGCTTGGGGAGCATGCAATGCAACTAGGGATAGTTGTGACGATACAGGTGGATCAGTGGTCTGCTCTGTTTGGAGTATTGTTTGACGGTAGTACCCCTCGTCCAGCTACATCTACTATGACAGCGTATTCTCTTCTGCTTGGGAACCTGTTTTGCTATTGTCCGAGCGATCGATCCAACTGTTGTGCGTTCCCCAAAGGGCCGCGGATCTTTTTTTAATGGTAAAATAAATAAATAAAGATCCGTGGTCTTGTGGGGAATGAGCGAAGGGTTAGGATCTCGGCACCGAGCACACCGCGTGGCATTTGGTTACTGGTTCTATTTCTTCCCCCTTTGCAAAGGGTAAGGAGGCAAAAGAGCTTTGCTCCATCCATGTAAAATAGCTACAAAGATTTACATATGATATTAGTTGGCATTTTTTATCAGTGGGAAGGGGGGCCATCCTGAAATTCGGGGGGAGAGATTGATGAGAGGAAGACACATGTTCACGCAAGGACATCTTCAAGGCGGACCCGCAAATCGTCTGCATCCGTCCGGACCGCGGAAGCCATCCAACGTCGATCTGTATAGATCTGCGCGGCGGTCCGGATGCGATTTCTTCTGCAAATTAGAGACAAAGTGGAGGAGAGGGGTTGCGGGAGTCTGGACACCCGAAATGTAGGACTCCGACGTCCCTGGCCCACCCAATCCACCCTCCCGGTCCCATTTCCTTCCACTCTGCCCCTTCTCCCCCTTGTTTTGCATCCACACCCTCCACCTCCGTCGCCGCTGCTGTTCGTCTCCGGTCACCACAGAGGCATTGTCGGACATCCGCAACCAGCACCGACGCGCCCGCTCGCCGTTCCGACGGAGCTTTCCACCCTGAAGCCGTTTGTACCCAGGTATTCCGCCCCCCTGTTGATGACCTCCATGGTGGATACCACGCCCGGCAGGTGTTCGGTTAAATGCCAGCTTATTTTTCAAATGCTATGTCATTTTTTAGAGTACGAAGATGGTGAGCTACTCGATCATGGACGATGAGTTGTTGTGCGATGCGTGGCTGGTCGTATCCGCGGACTTCATAGGCAAGAGCAGAGGGGATCCCTTCCGGTAGCAAGTGCATGAAAAGTTTCACGCACGAAAGCACATTGCGCCCTACGACATGTACATCATTCAACCTCGCAACGTGAGGTCGTTGTCGTATCGCTGGCACGCTGTCTAGATCAGTGTCATCAAGTTTTGCAACGTGGTTCGTCAGCTCGAAACAAGGTGGCCATTGCATGCGGCAAAGGACGAGATTGTAAGTTTTACTTCCTCTTGCTCAACTTGTTGATTGATTCATTCACTCAATGTTAGTCTACACATTATATGTAGCCCGCACGTGCTGCCATGATGTACCACACAGGACAGAGGGACGGCCATTTACGTGCACACAATGTTGGATGAAGTTGAAGGGGGAGTATGTGTGGAACGACATGATTCGTTGATGAAAAACTTGATGGACATCCAGGATCTAGTCGAATTAAGACATTGTTGTACTAGACTTAATTTGCATGTTGTGTATGGATGATTTGTGCTATTTTCTATCCGAACTTTGATGAATATCGGCTGTTTTGCATGAATTTCGTCCGGTTAGTTAAAATGCGGTTTGAAATATATGCGGCTAGCATTGGATGGTGTCCTCCCGCATCCGTGTCCGTCGACAAGTCCCTTCTGTCCGCGGACGAATGTGGAAGGAAATTTACAGGTTGCCATTGAAGATGCCCTGAAATAATTTTCATAGGTGTTGGATTTTCGCGAGGCAAAAGCTCTCTCAAGATGGCCGACACTAGCACGGCCTACTGTTTTTACCTAAAGGCAAAAAGGCACGTCCTATTAGCTTATTGCAAACATTATTATAAATAGTTATTCTACGCCCCTAAGTAAAACCTTGTACATAATGTAGTAATACTGTTTACAAAACGCAGTGATTTTAAAATAACTTTTATACTACCCCAAATACTACTACCCCTGTCTCAAAATATAAGAACGTCTAAAACATAATACAATATTGAATATACAATAATTATTTGAAGACAAAGAATTATATTAGATGACCACAGAATATATTATGAATTAGAATATTAGCCTACAAAAACGCCTTATATGTTGAGACGGAGGAAGTATTTTACCACATTATTTTTAAAACTACTACATTACGTATAGCTATAGAATTATATTAGAAACTTTTTATTCAATAGAAAATATTCTCAAAGATCTAATTAAAAAATAATGTAGTAATACTGTTTCGAAAAATAGTAATTTAAAATAATTTTTACACTAACCAAAATACTATTTTACTACATTGTTTGAAAAAGTACTACAATACGTATAGCTATACACTTATATTAGAAACTTTTTATTCAACAGAGTTTGTAAATATTCTCAAAGATCTAATTAAAATTAATTGAAAATCATACTATATAGAAAAAACAATCGTGCATGTATGTTAGTATAAATGTTCATTTATGTTTAAAAAAACTTATTATATTTGATAAAAATGTGTTTTAAAAATATTTGTTCATGTTGTAGGAATATACGTTCATATACTTTAAAAAATGTCCATTTATTTACCCCAAAAAGAGGGACAAATGTGGAAAAATAAAAATAAAACAAAAACATAAAAGAAATAGGAAATACAAAAACAAATGGTAAAAATGAAAAAAGTGATAAGAAAAACCAACTAAAATAGGAAAAAGAGTAAGAAAGAAAAATAACTCTCTTCTATGTAGTAAAATGCCTAAGGAGTGGACCCCGGATTTAAAAAATGGTATTTCAAAGTTTCTAAGAAAATTCTATTTTTTTTTCTATGAGCATATACTAGAAAAAGCAACAACCTTGCAAGTAGAAAAAAACATTGAAAGTATAGAAAAATCAAAAGTTCCAAGGGCCACTGTTGAAGAAGAAAAATATCCATTCACAAACATTTTTTTGTAGTAAATGTATTTTCTTTGTTGTAGCACCACATTCCACTGCACGCATCTTCAACCTCTCTAAACTATGATGCTATTCTCTTCTCTGCTCTCTCTGTTCTTCGTTCTCTAGTACGACAAAGCTCCTACCACGGATGATGTGTCTATCATCTCTTACTTCTACAACTAACTTGAAATTTCCAGTTAGATGACACATTCTTCAAAAGCGTTGAAACTGCTCCCCAATGACAAAAATTTAAAAGCAAAGGAAATCATTTAACATATTCAGCGAAGATTATTCCGTTTTCTTGCTTTTATTACCCCTTTTACTGCCTCCTTGACAATAACCTGAGGATTAGGGTAGGGAGGAAATTGTCGAGATCAACCAAACAGTCGACAAACAAATGCACAGTTCGGTCACAACGGGGATTAGGTGAAAAAATTGCTACTATATGCATGTCAATTCTAACTGGTCGAGAAAATGAGACAGAAAATAAAACATTATGAACTGAGGAAAATACATAAAAAAATGAACAGAGGAAAATCCATAAATATGATGGGCCTATATCCATGATGTCTCAAAATGTAAATAGGTTTTTTCCAAGTATTCTTACAAACAGAGTAGGAAACGTCAAACCTAGGTTGATTTCATATAGGAAATTGATTAAAAACAGTCTGATGATTACAGCGCGACTTTGATATAACCCAGTTTACATTAAAAGAAACATAACCCGATTTTGTAAGTCATGTATCCACTATGGCATCAACTAAGCAAACATGATATGATTTCCAATAATGTAAGGTTTATTGAACACAGAGTGAATAAAGGAGCACCGTTAAGAAGAATTTCTAGGTTAATTAAGAAGAAGAGGATTTCTAGGTTAATTAATGAAAAACAGGCGAAAATCGTTACAAACATGACTGGATGTGGACAAATCCAGAAGCATAGAACCCCACGACTGCAGAAACGGCTCGGCACACACAATCAACATGTTACAACTGCAAGCCAGCGACATATATATAGAATATAACATTGTAAAGGAACCCGGGCAAGAACACCTTGACCAAGACATCAGACACCAAAGTTCAAGCATTGAAAAAAAATCAAATACAAATTTGACAATACTACTTTTGTCGCACATAGCCCACATTTTATTGGTCAAATTGATTCTTGAAATGCGCGTGTGTCTTACTTGCTGATCGAACACCGGATGGAACGGAAAGAGTAATGGTGTAGTACTTGTAGGGAAATGCATTGGAGCACCCGGGTGCCGCACACCCCTATATGAAAATATCATTTAAAAGAATATCAGGAAATTTTAAAAAATTCTGAATTTTTGGGATATAAAACTGGGTGCTCATTGTACACCCGTCACTAGTAGAAAACGGCCCATTTGTCCCGGTTGCAGAGGCCCATTAGCCCCGGTTCTGAAACCGGGACTAAAGGGTCGGGACTAAAGCCCAAAACCTTTAGTCCCGGTTCGCTTACAAACCGGGACAGAACGGGCTCCACGTGGCCGCTACGGGGAGCCCAGGCAGGAGGACCTTTAGTCCCGGTTGGTAACACCAACCGGGACCAAAAGGCCTCCACGCGTCAGCATTTGGCAGGAGCTGGGGTTTATGTTTTTTTAAGGGGGGGGGGGGGGGGTTTAGGGGGTTTTGAAGGGTTAATTTAGGGGTTTCATATTGTGTTAGCTAGCTAATAGAGAGAAGTGTTCTCTCTTTCTCCGTGCTTGGTCAACGCTAGCTACTATACGTATAGAGAGAACTCGACACGCTAGCTAGTAAGTAAATGAAGGAACCATTAAGTACACAAGATCGTCATGAACATATACAGAGAGAAGTGATCGACCTCTCTTTCTCCGAGAGATTGGTCGAACAACAAGTTTTCGTATATCTATCCGACGCTACTAGCTACATATATACAATATAAGATCTCTTACGTACAATCCCTAACATCTAATGTCAAAATTCCACATGGTATTCTCCGGCTTTACTTATGACGTGGTCAAGAAAGAAACCCGCCAATTCCTCTTGAATTGCTCGTATGCGATCATGTGGTAGGAGTTCATCCCGCATTTGCCACAACTAATTTGAAGAAGGAGGTCAATACATATATATGAATGAAACTCAACACAAATGATGGTAATAAAATAAAATTATGAATATTATTGCTTACGCACTTTATATTGTTTTTCAGAGTAGCCCCGCTTAGAGGTCGTCGCGTTGTAGATGAACTCGCAAACGTAGTATCCACAAAAATCATTCCCGGTTTCCTGCCACAAGCACTTTACGAGAAATAGAGTTCAATCAAACTGATAATCAAGCATTATAAATGGTATTGATGAAACTAGAATCAATGGGAGATACACAGAACTAGCTAGTAGTACTTACTTTTGGATGTGTAAATCGCAGCTCCCTCGGCAGTGCCGGAACAATTCCGGTGAACTTTTTCCAAACCCTGCCAGACAAAGAAAATAATTACTTGATATCAGGAAATGAATAAAGTTGCCGATATGGTGCGATAATGATCGATTGAACTTACTTCTGAAGCATTTCAGTCATGTCCGCATACTCCTGGGGATCTTTTCGTCTCGAGTTTAAGACGGTTACTACTACTCGCTCAAGCTTAATCTCTAGCAGAATAAAGTGGAACATGCGCACGCATGCATAACTCATCAATTACATTACTATAACCTCGAGTAATAAGGGAAACCGAATATGCACAAGACAGTAACACTCACTTGAAGTTGTAAGGAAAGAGTATTTTCTCTTTATTTTGATTTTTAAGCAACGATTGTAGCAAGTTGTCCTCGGTTTCTGTGACATTCTTTTGAACCGTCCATTCATGTATGATATTTGGGTTAATGAACCCAATGTCATAGATTTGTGCATTTATGCATTCGACGATCTTCAATCTACATAATATAGTGAGGATAATTATATACACATGCAATGAAAGAGCTGAGATATATATAGAGACTTAATTACAGAAGTAGTACTTACAGACAGTAGCAAGTCACGAGTGTTTTGTCGAGGGCCTTTTGATTGTATAATTGGAATAACTCATCAAATTCAACAGACAACTGATGCATTCCAACGAGGTCGTGCTCCTCTTTAATTCTCAGCGTCAAAGTATCCTTCCCAGACTCGCTGCAGATTTTCATGTACCATTCATGGAATCTTCGCATCATCGTTGTTAGAGGAGGATGATCAGGTTTGACGAGAGGCTGCCCGTACTGGTATCTGAATTCTTCCACCTCCATTATTTCAAACTCTACATCATCGCTCAGGTAATCAGCAGGATTGGTACCGGGCACCATCCCCGGCTGATTAGCGACGATATCGCTAGACACCTTGAGCGGGGGGCACGATTGATTCGCCGAGCTGGGGATTTTTTTTCTCACTTCTTCGTTCTGCTAACCTTGCATGACTGCAAGTACTTCCCGACCGCTCCGCTTCCTTATATGTCCTTTCAATAATGCGCTCATAGTTGGATTGCGGCGGAGACGATGGTGGTCGCTTCAGGGCATCGATAGTGCGCTTCAGTTTCACCGGATCTATCGTCTCCTTCGGAGGTGGAGGTTTCCGTGCAAAATGTTCATGCACTTCGACAACACTGATTTTCGCGGTTTCCTCGTCGGTCCTCTCATATGGTAACTTTTTCAGAGGCTTGAGAGATGGACCGTATTTGAATTGCTTCCCGCCTCTGCTTGTACTGCTAGCCGCCAGAGCGGCGGCGGCTCTCTTCCGCCATTGCTGACGAGACGGAGGAGGAGGCGGAGTGCTCCGATGCGCCGGAGGAGGCGGAGAAGGAGGCGGAGTGCCCTGATCACTCGCCGGAGGAGGAGGAGGAGTGCCCTGACTCGCTGGAGGAGGAGGAGGAGGCGGAGGCATCCAGTTCGGAAGCTTGATGTACTCCTTCCGCCATAGACATGTAGTCCTCAGAGCATAAACCAGCTGAGTCTCCCCTTCACCTATAGGGTGGTCAAGCTCGAGCTCGTCAAATCCCTCCATTACTTCATCCACTGTCACAACAGCATAGCCATGTGGAATCGGACAGCAGTGAAAAGTTCCGCCAGGTTGAGGAGGTGCAACAAAGCCGACAGCCACCTTCAAGGTGAGGTTCTGACATTTCGTCATAAGCTGGCAATGTTGAGCCTCCGTGATAGCATCCACGGGGTAGCTAGGAGCCGTGAAGTCAGGCTGCTGAACGAGCTCCGTGGAAGCCACGCTGCTTCTCCGCTGAGATGGCGAAGTAGCTTCTGGGGTAGCTTCGTCTCGCTGAAATGGTTGGTCGGCAGCTCGCTGGCTCTCAACTTGTTCCTCTAGCTTTAGTACTCTTGCATTGAGCTTCTGCATTTCGCTCAGCTCCTGTTTCCTCTTCCTCTCCTGGGTTTTGTAACCGCCTGCGCCGGGAAACCCAACCTTCCACGCAATGGAGCCTGGCGTGCCTCGTGTTCGTCCAGGGTGCTCAGGATTCCCGAGGGCCTCAGTCAGCTCGTCCTTCTCTCTGTCGGGAATGAACGTCCCTGCCTGCGCTGCGGCGATATACTTCTGAAGCTTCTTGACGGGTATTGCAAGTTGCTCGTTTGTCCAACGGCACTTCCCTGTTTTAGGGTCCAAAGTTCCCCCAACCCCGAAGAACCAAGTCCTTGAACGGTCTGGACAGTTCAATGTCTCTAGTTCGACCCCTTTAGCAATCAGGTCATTCTCAGCTTTGTCCCACAACGGCCGGGCTTTGAGGTAGCCGCCTGACCCCGTGCGATGGTGATACAACTTCTTTGCAGCATTTATCTTGTTTATCTATGACATTTTCTTACTCTTGTCCGATATCTTGTAGGCCACAAATGCGGGCCAGTGATCTCTTATCTTCTCAAATCGGCCGGTGAATTATGGAGTCTTCCCTTTGTCGACAAACGTTGATTTCAACTCATTCTTCCACCTCCTGAATAGATCTGCCATCTTCTTAAGAGCACATGCCTTGACCAGTGGCTCTATAACTGGCTTATTCGGATCCTCCTCTGGCGGTAGGGTGAAATTTCCCTTCAACGAGGTCCAAAGATCATCTTTCTATCTATCGGTGACATAAGAAACTTGAGGGTCTTCGTTCTTAGGATTATTCCATAGCTGGATGCTGATCGGGATGCTGTCCCTAACAATAGCTCCGCACTGAGCAGAAAAATGCTTCCTTGATCCGCCTGGGTTCAATCGGTTGGCCATCGTCCGCGATTGCTGTGATCGTGAACCTTTCATCCTGGCGCAACCTTTTCTTCGGGCCTCGTCTCGTTACTGAAGTTTGGCTCGATCCAGAGGGCTATAAAAGAAGAAAGAAGAGTTAATATATGTACATACCAAAACAATTAATGCATCAATTAGCTAGTCAGCACAGGCTTAATTAATATATATACCTCGCCGGACTTTGCAACAGCTCCCTTCTCCGTTCGGTCACCGGAGCCGTCGTCACGGTCTCCTTCTTCCACCGGCATTCGGTCACCGGAGACATCATGATCATGTCTTTCCTCCTCCATTGTTCGATCACCGGAGCCTTCATCCTCTCCTTCCAGACATCGGTGTCGTTGAGAAATGACAAGACATCACGTCCATCGCGGATTATGTCCCCCAACAACTCTTCTTGTTCTAAGTCTCTTTGATTCATAGTTTCTGCAAATATTACAACATGGCAATTAATATACAAACATGAGAGATGGATATATTAGTGGCAAACATAGACCTAGCTAGCTAATCACAACAAGGAATATTAATTAGTGGCCTCGACGCTTCTACGGTTTGGGGTGGCCTCGACAACGCTTCTAGGGTTTGGGGTGGCCTCGACAACGCTCTTTTAACTTGGTAAATTTGGGTGGCCTCGACGCTTCTAGGGTTTGGGGTGGCCTCGGCAACACTTCTAGGGTTTGGGATGGCCTCGACGCTTCTAGGGTTTGGTCGGGCGAGAGGGGGTTGATCGACGTCCCCCCTCATGTTGAAGAGTTACCGGAGTTCTCTCTTGAATGTCCGATGTTTGGACCGCCTCTCTCATGAATGTCAAACAAGGGATTTAACAAAATGGCGCCATTCTGGATGTGCAGAAAATGGTCCATATTTTTCCTGATCTCATCTACCCTTCTATATGTCACGTTGTCAGTGTCAAAGGATTCAAGAAAATCATGGCTTCATCATTAGCCGCAAGTAACAGACGCATAATGGTACGAAGCTCTCCAAAATTGTTTTGGAACGGAGTCCTGGATAGGATAATTAGTTTTTTTGTACGAAGTTCAGCAAGAGCCTTCCGAATATCGCTATTTGGAAGGCCTTTGCTGAAATTCGTACCAAAAAGCGAATTATTCTATCCGGAACTCCGTTCCAAAACAACTTTGAAGAGCTTCGTAGCATCATAAGCCTGTTACTTCCGGCTAATGATGAAGTCATGGATTTCTTCAATACTTTGACAGACAACATGACATATAGAAGAATATATATATAGATGAGATCGGAAAAAAATTGGATCAGCTTGTGCACATCCATAATGGGGGCATTTTTGATAAATCTATGTCAAAAGTCAAACTTTGACATATGATCAAATATTGTTGCATATGTCAAAATTCAAACTTTGACATATGATCAAACTTTGACATATGATCAAATATTGTTGCATATGTCAAAATTCAAACTTTGACATATGATCAAACTTTGATATATGATCAAATGTTGCATATGTCAAAATTTAAACTTTGACATATGATCAAACTTTGACATATGATCAAATGTTGCATATGTCAAAATTCAAACTTTGACATATGATCAAACTTTGACATATGATCAAATGTTGCATATGTCAAAATTCAAACTTTGACATATGATCAAACTTTGATATATGATCAAATGTTGCATATGTCAAAATTTAAACTTTGACATATGATCAAACTTTGATATATGATCAAATGTTGCATATGTCAAAATTCAAACTTTGACATATGATCAAAATTATTGCAAACTTTTAATATGACAAACTTTTAATACATTCAAACTTTCTTCAATTTGTTTTACAAGATCATCATGATGAAGTAACCTGTGACGACCCCGGCTTAATCGTGCACTAATCATACACGCAAATGCGCACGATCAAGCCTAAGGACTCACTTGAAGATATCACAACACAACTCTAAAACATAAAATAAAGTCATACAAGCTTAATATTACAAGCCAGGGCCTCGAGGGCTCGAATACAAGCTCGATGGCATACAAGCGTCAGCGGAAGCATTAGATATCTGAGTACAGATATATTACAGAGAGAGAGATAAGCCTTCACAGAGGCGGGGTAAAATAAAAACTACGATCGAAAGGCGTAGGCCTCCTGCCCTGGACCCTCCGATCCTACTCCTGGTCGTCGAACGGCTCCTCGTAGTAGTAGTACTCGCCAGGCGGATAGTAGTACTGGTCGTCGGCTGGGGCTTCTGGCTCAGGGGCTCCGTCGTCTGGTGGCATCAAATGGAAAATGGGGGAAAAGAAAATAAAGCAAACGTGAGTACTCATCCGAAGTACTCAGCAAGCAAGGATCTACACTACATATGCATCATTGTCAAAGGAATGGCTGTATATGTGGACTGGGCTGCAGAAATGCCAGAGTAGAGGGGGAAAGCCTAGTCCTATCGAAGACTAGCATCTTCAACAATCTTCGACAGTCTTGCAGCATCAGGAGAGAGCAGATGAACATAATGTAAAGTAGTAGTAGTAATATCATCAACCTCGACCTGAGATCCTTTCTCGACTCCCTGCGAGAAAGCAATCCCAGAGCCGTACTATCCAGTTCTCACCATATGTTCTAGTTGTACCGATCGGGATACAACTCCGAGTGTCCGTTACCGTAGGACAGGCTATCGATAGAAGTTTCTTCCCTGCAGGGGTGCACCAACTTACCCACCACGCTCACTTAACTCTGGCCGGACACACTTTTCTGGGTCATGCCCGGCCTCGGCTAAGCAACACGCCGCAACCCGACCTTGGCTTATAAGAGAGGTCAGCACGCCGGACTAAACCTATGCCCCCAGGGGTCTTGGGCCATCGCCCCGGGAACTCCTGCACGTTACGGGGCCACCGAGAGCAGACCTAGCAACCCCTTATACAAGCGCGGTTGCATTACCAGTCCAACTCGGCGTGCGCCGCTCCTTACTGACGTCAAACAAGCTTCGGCTGATGTGTACGACGCAGAACGCCCATACTATGCCCACGTGATGGTTAGTGCTATCGGGCCAGAGGCCCCTCGGATCAAATATCCAAACCGTAGTGGATTAGGAGCGCGCGGAAACGAGCAGAGACTCACGATCGATGTGACCCCGTCGCCCCGTCTCGAGGACTTGTGGCAAGGGCTAAGAATGCCCGGCCACGCCTCGTAGTTATCTCGCGGGCACCATCCAGGTCAACCCGACTCCACATCACTTCGCGTTAAGCTCGCGCGGGTACCCCTCAGGGCCGACCCGTCTTTAGTATCGTGGTTCATAGTCAAGTCATAATATCCAAGGTAACCGTGTGTCGGACACCGAAGGGAACCATGAGGAATCACCCTCGATGGAATTCCCGCTCGATGTTATCATCAAGGTGAACGAAGGAGGAATCACCCTCGAGGTCCACACTTGAGAGGTTGCGCGACGATGTCGTTATCGGGGGTGGTGTAGGAGGAATCACCCTCGCTTACCACGACCGAGTAACTAACCTACAAGGTTAACATCAGAAGTGCTAACGAGGTATCACCCTCGGCACTCGACGGTAACCCAGCAGTGTCGGCAACTAAGGGGTAGTGATGTGCGGTGCCAGGGTCTGGTCCTCAATCCCGATGATCGGGTCTTCTGATATCCAGCAGGGCAGTCGGGATCAAGTGGAGGTCTCTGTCGTGTCTCTACCCAGCCTATAATAATTAGTCTAGGATAACCAGTAAGGTAACAAAGCAGGGTACAATAATCAGGCTATGCAGCAGATATAGGAAAACAGTAGCAGTAGCAGTTCTAATGCAAGCATAAGAGAGAAAAGAGTAGGCGATATAGGCATGCTCAAAATGGGGGTGCTTGCCTGTTTGCTCGGGGGCAAGGGCAAGGTCTTCAGTAGTATCGTCGGGGACGTAGTCGTACTCCTGTGCGGCGTCTGCCTCGGGAGCTACGTCAACGTCGGGGGCTACCGAGAGAGAAGAGGGGGAAGAAACAGGTAAACATAATGCAAACAAATGCAACACGGTGCGTGTGATGCTATGATGCAGTGTAGGGTTGCCTAAATATGCATCTAAGTCATTTTAGTTATTTTTAGAATTATTCTGGGATTTAATATCCGACGTGTGTGCACTATTCATCTGCCGGATTCGGGTCCGGAGTTACGAGTTCTTCTACGTAGGAGGTTCCGATGGAGAAACAGACGGCACAATCAGACTCGTCTCGTCGTTCTGAGCAACTTTCATGTTTTAACTTTTTCGATCCGAGCTACGGTTTAAAAGTTATTAATTTTTAAAGATTATTTGAATTTCTGGAATTATTTTAATTATCAGAAAATGAATTATGACGTCAGCATGACGCGCTGCTGACGTCAGCAAGTCAACAGGACGGTTGACCAGTCAAACCTGACATGTGGGTCCAGTGGGACCCACATGTCAGCCTCTATTTCTTTAATCAGTGATTCAGTTTAATTACCAGGATTAATTAGGGGGTGGACCCCACATGTCAGTGAGACATTAGGTTAATTAGTTTATTTTTATTTCTAAAATGTCTTAATTAATTAATCAGGGAGGTGGGGCCCACGTGTCAGCGACTGGGCCGGTCCAGTCAGCAGGGCTGACCGGTCAGCTGGCCGGTCGGGCCCCTGGGGCCCACGGGTCAGTGACCCAGGGCGACCCACGTGGCGGCCACGTCGGCGGCCGGCGCCGGAACTGCTCCGGCGACCAAGGCAGCGGCGGCGCGTCGCCGGAGCTCGCCGGAATCACGCTAGGAGACACCGTTTCGCGCGCGGTCTGATGCATTCGAAAGCTAGAAAAGCGCCGCGTCGACTGGTGGCCTTGGACCGACCGGAGGTGTGTTAGTTCGACGGCGGCGAGCGGCGAAACGGACGCCGGAGCTCGGGCTTCGTCGGGTTCGACGCTATGCGGCACGGGGAGAGGTGCTAGAGGCTTTGCTGGACTCGCACGAGCTCCAGGAGCTCGAAGCTGGGCTCAGTTGCGCATGACGGCGGCGTTGGCCACGGCAGCGAGCTCGTCGGCGGCAGCGGGTTCGGGCTCCTCGGGTGCGGCCACTACGGCGACAGAGAGGTGCGGATCGAAGAGGGGAAAGACGAGGGGGAGCTCACCGGGTGGCTAAGAAAAGCCGGTGACGGTTTAGGAGCAGCAGCCGTCGCCGGATTTGGAGAAGATCGCCGGCAGCCGAGAGGAAAGGGGGCGGCGCGTAGTAGTCGTTGTGGTGCTCCCCGGCTCGATCTCTGGCTTCCAGTCGAAGGAGTCGGCGAACCCGGAGCTCGTGGTCACGAGGATGGAGCCGGAGGAGCTCGGTGGCCACGGCGGTGCTAAGACGCGGCGACGGCGGCGTTCGGTGGCGGATCTGGAGGAAGGGTGGAGGCGCGGAGCGGCGAGGGAGAGGAATGGGGAACGACTAGGGTTCGGGTGAGGCCGCGGGGCCTCTTATTCCCCTACGCGGCGGCAGCGGCGCCGGAGGATGGTCGACACGCGCCGCGCTCGTCGGCGTGTCGGCGCGCGCGTTTGACAGCGCGGCGAGGAGGACGATGGGGAGATGGGCTGGGCCGGTTGGACCTCAAATCGGGGCACTGTGCACTAAGGCCCAGTGCACAGTGTCCCTTTTAATTATTTCTCTGATTCTGTTTTCTTTTTCTTTTATTCCCTTTTCTGTTTCAAAATGTTTAGGGCACTTGTGCACTATTGAAAAATGTGGGAGTTGGCCCAAATATTGCAATGCAATATTATCTCTCACCAAAAAGTGGTTTGGACTGATTTGAAGTTTGTTTGAATTTAATATGATTTTAAATATATCAAATATCCTGTTTTTGGGTCTGTTCCAACTTGTTTGAGTCATTTATCCAACTCCAAACATTTTGATGTTGATTTTAGAAATGTTCCTGGATTATTGGCCATTTAATGAACATTTTCCCAACAGTGTTTGATCAACTTTATAATTCACCTTTGAATTTGAGTTGATTTTCAGATGTGGATTTGAATTGGATCATTAACCCTCATGACTTGGCAGTTTTAACAGAGTGTCACAGAGTTTATTACTAGGGGGTGTTACAAGTTCTCCTCCTCTAAAAGAAATTCTCGTCCCGAGAATTTAGGAGGTGGAAGGGAAGAGCTCGGGATATTCTTCCCGAAGATGATCCTCGCGTTCCCAAGTGGCTTCATCTTCAGTATGATTCGACCATTGCACTTTTAGGAACTTGGTCGTCTTCTGACGAGTACGACGCTCAGCTTCGTCGAGGATGCGGATCGGATGCTCCTTATAGGAAAGATCATCTTGTAGCTCGAGCATCTCATGATCCACTGCACGGTGCGGGGATTCCTTGAAGCACTTACGGAGTTGCGACACGTGGAAGACATCATTAATATGAGATAACTGTGGCGGCAACTCCAATTTATATGCCACATGTCCACGTCTAGCCATGATACGGAAAGGACCAATATAGCGAGGAGCTAGCTTGCCCTTGATTCCGAAACGACGGGTGCCCTTCATTGGAGTGACACGAAGATAAGCTTGATCACCAGGTTGATAGATCACACCCCATCGCTTGCGATCATAATTACTCTTCTGACGGTCTTGAGCTGCTTTGAGATTCTCCCGGACAATTCGGACTTGTTCTTCGGCATGCTGAATGATGTCCGGTCCAACAAGAGGTCGTTCCCCAGTTTCTGACCAATTCAGAGGGGTTCGACATTTACGTCCATAAAGAACCTCAAATGGGGCCATTTTTAAGCTGGCTTGATAACTGTTGTTATAAGAGAACTCGGCATACGGGAGAGATTCCTCCCATTTCTTACCAAAGGATATAACACAAGCTCGAAGCATGTCTTCAAGCACTTGATTAACACGCTCAACTTGGCCTTGGGACTGAGGATGATATGCGGAACTCCAGGTAATATGAGTTCCCATGGCTTCTTGGAAACTTTCCCAGAACTTGGAAGTGAAAAGAACACCACGGTCTGAACTAATCTCCTTCGGAATACCATGGAGTGAAACAATTCTGGCAATGTACAGTTCTGCTAGCTGGCTAGCGGTGATAGTCTCCTTAACAGGTAGGAAATGAGCAACCTTGGAGAGTTGGTCGACGACGACAAGAATGGCATCGTGACCCTTCTGAGACTTGGGAAGACCAGTGATGAAGTCCATTTGCACTTTATCCCACTTCCATAGAGGAATGGGGAGCGGTTGCAGAATTCCAGCAGGTTTCTGATGTTCTGCCTTCACGCGACGACAAACGTCACACTCGGCAACATAACGAGCAATATCCTGCTTCATCCTAGACCACCAGTACCTTTGACGAAGATCTCGATACATTTTGGTACTACCCGGATGGATAGACAGCGGTGTATCATGGGCCTCCTTCATGACTTTGTCAGTCATCAGCTCGAAGCGAGGTACTACGATGCGGTCTCTGAAATATAATGTACCATCTTCAGCAACTGAGAAATCCCGATACTTAGCAAGGTGAAGCTCCTTCTTCATCAAGTCAATTTCAGCATCTTTGGCTTGCGCTTCTTTAATAGCCTTCAGAAGGTCTGGCTGTACCACAAGGTTATTAAGAGAACCCTGGGGAACAATTCGCAGATTCAGCTGAGTCAGTTCTGCGTGAAGACGAGGTTGAGCTTGCCTAACCATGA
Organism: Thinopyrum elongatum; assembly: GCA_011799875.1. Taxonomy (NCBI): domain Eukaryota; kingdom Viridiplantae; phylum Streptophyta; class Magnoliopsida; order Poales; family Poaceae; genus Thinopyrum; species Thinopyrum elongatum. The sequence goes on along the minus strand of CM022300.1, from coordinate 583,444,559 downwards.
GGTTGTTGCAATATGACTTGCGACTCAGGGCATCGGCCATTACATTAGCTTTGCCCGGGGTATAAGAAATACCGCAGTCATAATCCGCAATAGCTTCTAACCATCGTTGTTGTCGGAGATTAAGATCCGGTTGAGTGAATAAGTATTTCAGACTTTGGTGATCGGTATAAATTTCACACCGATTACCCAGAAGGTAGTGTCGCCATAACTTCAATGCATACATCACTGATGCAAGTTCAAGATCATGCACTGGATAATTCTCTTCATGTGGACGCAATTGACGTGAAGCATATGCAATTACTCTCCGCTCTTGCATTAGGACGCAGCCTAATCCCTGACGAGAGGCGTCGCAATATATGACAAAGTCCTTGCGAGAATCAGGAGGAGCAAGCACTGGAGCAGAAGTGAGCTTGTCCTTGAGGGTTTGGAAACTTTCCTGACACTTGTCTGTCCACTCAAACTTAACGCCTTTGTGGAGCAGATTAGTCAGGGGCTTGGCGATCTTGGAGAAGTTCTCGATGAATCGGCGACAATAGCTGGCTAGACCGAGAAAGCTTCGGACCTGCTTGGCATTCTTCGGAGGAGTCCAGTCAAGGATAGCCTGAACACGCTCCGGGTTAACGGCAATACCGTCCTTGGAAATCACATGTCCAAGGTAGGTCACTTCAGGAAGCCAGAATTCGCATTTAGAGAACTTGGCATATAATTGGTGCTCTCGAAGTCTCTCCAGAACTAGTCGAAGGTGCTCAGCATGTTCTTCTTTGTTCTTCGAATAAACCAGAATATCATCCAGATATACCACGACGAATTTGTCGAGGTAATCCATGAATATGTAATTCATTAGGCGGGAGAATGTAGCTGGAGCGTTTGTTAAACCAAACGACATGACTGTGTACTCGTAAGAGCCATAACGAGTAACGAATGCAGTCTTTGGAATATCCTCTTCGCGGACACGGATCTGGTGATAACCCAACCTCAAGTCGAGTTTAGAGAACACCGAAGATCCAGCGAGTTGGTCATATAAATCATTGATCCGGGGAAGCGGATATTTATTCTGAATGGTTGCCTGGTTGATAGGACGATAATCTTGAACCAGACGGTTAGTTCCATCCTTCTTCTTAACAAAGAGAGAAGGTGCTCCCCAAGCAGAGGAACTAGGGCGGATGAAACCCTTCCTTAAAGATTTATCAATTTCCTCCTTAAGCTCGATGAGGTGGTGCGGAGGCATCTTGTAAGGACGCTTCGCAATAGGAGTGGTGCCAGGCTTCAAGTCGATGACGAACTCGACAGCCCTAGCAGGGGGTATTCCTGGAAGTTCTTCTGGAAAAACATCCGGGAAGTCACAGACAACTGGGATAGTCTCAATCCCATCAAGCGGAGAAGCATTCAACGCATTCAAGGCATAAATTTGAGCCTCGGCGTTCTGAGTGATATGAGCATGGTAATTCACCATCTCATTCGAGGGGTGCAAGAGGTGAACAACTTTGGTGGCACAATTGATTGAGGCATAGTCGGCCTTCAACCAATCCATTCCCAGAATAAGGTCAATCTTGGACGATTTCAGAATAATGGGAGACGCACTGAACTCCAACTCTTCGATTTCAACGGGAACATTATAGCTAACTGTAAAGGTTCGGCAACCACCCGCGGGGGTGTGTACCAATAAGGGTGTGTTCATGTATTCGCATTTAATGTCATGCATGCGTGCAAAATGTTCTGACATGAAGGAATGCGATGCTCCTGAATCAAATAAAACAGATGCTGGTACTGAATTAACGAGAAGTGTACCCATCACAGTATCTGGTTGATTTGGAGCTTCAGACATGTTGACGTGGTAGTACTGCCCACGACCGTAAGAAGGTCTGGCATTATTGTTGCGCTGCTGAGGAATACCACGGCCAATTCCACGTCCAGCAGAAGGGAGAGCTAGTTGATTCTGATTCTGAGAACAATCTCTAGCACGGTGACCTGGCTTGCCACACTTGAAGCATAGCCCGCTGTCAGGACGAGGTGCTGGAGCTCGAGGTGCTGGAGCTGGCAGGGGCTGTCTCGGTGGTGGAGGTGGCAGACGTGGTGCAGCATAAGAAGGTCTGTTCGCAGGAGCTGCTGAACGGAACATGCCTTGGGGAAACCAGATGCGTCGCTTCTGGGAAGACGAGCCCGAAGATGAGCCCGACTCACGGGTGCGTCTGGACGCTTCCTTGTGCTTCTTAAGTCCAGTTTCAACCATGATGGCCTTATTCACCAAGGTGGCGAAATCAGGGTAATCTTGAACAAGAAGGGCTAACTGAATGTCATGGTGCAGTCCTTCACGAAACTTCTCCTGTCTGCGTTCATCAGTAGGAATGTCCTCTTCAGCGTAACGAGATAAGTCTAGAAACTCGCGCTGATAGACTTCCACAGTCTTGTTTCCTTGGACAAGGCTACGGAACTCAGCCTTCTTCCTAGCTATGATAGCTAGAGGAATGTAGCGGGCACGGAAAGCAATCTTGAACTCTGCCCAAGTGACGACAGTACCAGGCGGCAGAGTCTGTCGGTGAGTGGCCCACCATTGGGCTGCGGGACCCTTAAGAAGATATGTCGCAAAAGTGACATAGTTAATTTCGGCGACACTAGCAGACTCCATCTCATGAGAGATATCACGCAGCCAGTCATCTGCATCCAGTGGGTTGACTGTGTTGCGGAAAAACGATGGACTGAGCCTCATGAACTCTGGTAAAGTGATGGAGAAGGGCTGCTGATTAGCATCAGGACGAGGGAACTGCTGCATAATTCCCGTCATAAACTGGCGGTTGAGTTCAAACTGTTGCATCATCGCTGCCATGTAATCAGGTGGTGGCGGCGGTGGCGGGTTGTTGTCAGCCATCCTGCTATTCCAACAGGGGTATTTCAGCGATAGCTTATGCAAGTGTTTAACAATAAACATGAGGTAACTCGACATTATTGAAAGAGTGCAATAGATGCTAGAAGTAGTCATTAAGACGTACAGATCCATACATAGTCGGTTACATTCGGGCAGCATAACGGCGCAAATTGAAAAGCTAGACATGCTAGGCGGCGCGCAGGCACGCGGTAAGGAAGTACACAACGGGACATAGCAAAGGCTACATCAACGTCGGAGAAAACCACTGAAACGGGGTAACTGCAAGTGCGGACGATGGACGTTCGTCGCAGAAGGATCCTGCGTTCCATGGGCACTCTGATGCAGAACCCGGTCTCGAGAAGAAAGAAGAGGTCCACGTGCAGGCGTGTGACCTCCCACAGCAGGCCAGACGATCCCTGATGGCATCTCAGTCCTGCTCGGGTAAAGAATGTACTCCGGATGCATCCCTGCACGAACAGCTGGTAGCAACTGTGTCATAGCCTCGTAGTAGCGTGCTCGAGTGGCAAACAACTCGACAGCAAGTGCACGAACAGTGCGATCCAGAGCCTGAGCATAGTGGATCAGAACTCGCTGATCATAGCGACGAGGCTCGTACGGGGCACAGATAGCTGTGTAAAATCCAGTAGCATCTCCAACAGGTGCATACGGAATGTACCGAAACACAGTATCATCCAAGTTAGCACTGTGCTCTCCTCGGAGACGTGCGACAGCAGAGTAGGCGGCATCATGGACTGCCATCTCAATCGTCACGCCGATACCGTGAAAACGGTGAAGCTCAGAGTCAGAGTTATCCTGCTGATCATAGATGCGAACATCAGCATAGTACTGCTCCTGGTTGAACTCACGATAAACCTCATAGACCATGTACTCGGGGCACCAGCGGTATCCCAGCCTGATCAAGAGGGCGATCAGAACAGCTGGAAACCCAGGGACGTCTCGAGCACAGGTGCGAAGCACGAGCTGCGTCGTAGGACGAGGGGGAAACAGTCGATCCATCTGAAATAAGAAGTTCAGGATTGTCGTAAGACATTGAGAAATATAACCGATCTCAAAAGGAAAGGTTAAACAAAACAATGGAAAGGAAATGATTATCAGACTAATCAGATCAATGACAGGGAAATCGCACTGAATCCAGTTCTCCGGGTGGATAGAATTAACGAGAACCTAAATGTCGGCGTTTAGTAATTTTGCAAAACCCGAATAGAAGAGAGGATAGAATCCCAGAGTAAAGACGGGGAATAAAAGATCCTAATACCACCCAGTTGGCGACGTGGGCCCGTAAGCCACACAGCCAAGTTAGTAAAACAATTTTTGACCACTAGACTCAACTTCGGCCAAGGAATTGGAAAGGGGGAACTCCTAGAGGCAGTCGGCTCTGATACCAACCTGTGACGACCCCGGCTTAATCGTGCACTAATCATACACGCAAATGCGCACGATCAAGCCTAAGGACTCACTTGAAGATATCACAACACAACTCTAAAACATAAAATAAAGTCATAGAAGCTTAATATTACAAGCCAGGGCCTCGAGGGCTCGAATACAAGCTCGATGGCATACAAGCGTCAGCGGAAGCATTAGATATCTGAGTATAGATATATTACAGAGAGAGAGATAAGCCTTCACAGAGGCGGGGTAAAATAAAAACTACGATCGAAAGGCGTAGGCCTCCTGCCCTGGACCCTCCGATCCTACTCCTGGTCGTCGAACGGCTCCTCGTAGTAGTAGTACTCGCCAGGCGGATAGTAGTACTGGTCGTCGGTTGGGGCTTCTGGCTCAGGGGCTCCGTCGTCTGGTGGCATCAAATGGAAAATGGGGGAAAAAGAAAATAAAGCAAACGTGAGTACTCATCCGAAGTACTCAGCAAGCAAGGATCTACACTACATATGCATCATTGTCAAAGGAATGGCTGTATATGTGGACTGGGCTGCAGAAATGCCAGAGTAGAGGGGGAAAGCCTAGTCCTATCGAAGACTAGCATCTTCAACAATCTTCGACAGTCTTGCAGCATCAGGAGAGAGCAGATGAACATAATGTAAAGTAGTAGTAGTAATATCATCAACCTCGACCTGAGATCCTTTCTCGACTCCCTGCGAGAAAGCAATCCCAGAGCCGTACTATCCAGTTCTCACCATATGTTCTAGTTGTACCGATCGGGATACAACTCCGAGTGTCCGTTACCGTAGGACAGGCTATCGATAGAAGTTTCTTCCCTGCAGGGGTGCACCAACTTACCCACCACGCTCACTTAACTCTGGCCGGACACACTTTTCTGGGTCATGCCCGGCCTCGGCTAAGCAACACGCCGCAACCCGACCTTGGCTTATAAGAGAGGTCAGCACGCCGGACTAAACCTATGCCCCCAGGGGTCTTGGGCCATCGCCCCGGGAACTCCTGCACGTTACGGGGCCACCAAGAGCAGACCTAGCAACCCCTTATACAAGCGCGGTTGCATTACCAGTCCAACTCGGCGTGCGCCGCTCCTTACTGACGTCAAACAAGCTTCGGCTGATGTGTACGACGCAGAACGCCCATACTATGCCCACGTGATGGTTAGTGCTATCGGGCCAGAGGCCCCTCGGATCAAATATCCAAACCGTAGTGGATTAGGAGCGCGCGGAAACGAGCAGAGACTCACGATCGATGTGACCCCGTCGCCCCGTCTCGAGGACTTGTGGCAAGGGCTAAGAATGCCCGGCCACGCCTCGTAGTTATCTCGCGGGCACCATCCAGGTCAACCCGACTCCACATCACTTCGCGTTAAGCTCGCGCGGGTACCCCTCAGGGCCGACCCGTCTTTTGTATCGTGGTTCATAGTCAAGTCATAATATCCAAGGTAACTGTGTGTCGGACACCGAAGGGAACCATGAGGAATCACCCTCGATGGAATTCCCGCTCGATGTTATCATCAAGGTGAACGAAGGAGGAATCACCCTCGAGGTCCACACTTGAGAGGTTGCGCGACGATGTCGTTATCGGGGGTGGTGTAGGAGGAATCACCCTCGCTTACCACGACCGAGTAACTAACCTACAAGGTTAACATCAGAAGTGCTAACGAGGTATCACCCTCGGCACTCGACGGTAACCCAGCAGTGTCGGCAACTAAGGGGTAGTGATGTGCGGTGCCAGGGTCTGGTCCTCAATCCCGATGATCGGGTCTTCTGATATCCAGCAGGGCAGTCGGGATCAAGTGGAGGTCTCTGTCGTGTCTCTACCCAGCCTATAATAATCAGTCTAGGATAACCAGTAAGGTAACAAAGCAGGGTACAATAATCAGGCTATGCAGCAGATATAGGAAAACAGTAGCAGTAGCAGTTCTAATGCAAGCATAAGAGAGAAAAGAGTAGGCGATATAGGCATGCTCAAAATGGGGGTGCTTGCCTGTTTGCTCGGGGGCAAGGGCAAGGTCTTCAGTAGTATCGTCAGGGACGTAGTCGTACTCCTGTGCGGCGTCTGCCTCGGGAGCTACGTCAACGTCGGGGGCTACCGAGAGAGAAGAGGGGGAAGAAACAGGTAAACATAATGCAAACAAATGCAACACGGTGCGTGTGATGCTATGATGCAGTGTAGGGTTGCCTAAATATGCATCTAAGTCATTTTAGTTATTTTTAGAATTATTCTGGGATTTAATATCCGACGTGTGTGCACTATTCATCTGCCGGATTCGGGTCCGGAGTTACGAGTTCTTCTACGTAGGAGGTTCCGATGGAGAAACAGACGGCACAATCAGACTCGTCTCGTCGTTCTGAGCAACTTTCATGTTTTAACTTTTTCGATCCGAGCTACGGTTTAAAAGTTATTAATTTTTAAAGATTATTTGAATTTCTGGAATTATTTTAATTATCAGAAAATGAATTATGACGTCAGCATGACGCGCTGCTGACGTCAGCAAGTCAACAGGACGGTTGACCAGTCAAACCTGACATGTGGGTCCAGTGGGACCCACATGTCAGCCTCTATTTCTTTAATCAGTGATTCAGTTTAATTACCAGGATTAATTAGGGGGTGGACCCCACATGTCAGTGAGACATTAGGTTAATTAGTTTATTTTTATTTCTAAAATGTCTTAATTAATTAATCAGGGAGGTGGGGCCCACGTGTCAGCGACTGGGCCGGTCCAGTCAGCAGGGCTGACCGGTCAGCTGGCCGGTCGGGCCCCTGGGGCCCACGGGTCAGTGACCCAGGGCGACCCACGTGGCGGCCACGTCGGCGGCCGGCGCCGGAACTGCTCCGGCGACCAAGGCAGCGGCGGCGCGTCGCCGGAGCTCGCCGGAATCACGCTAGGAGACACCGTTTCGCGCGCGGTCTGATGCATTCGAAAGCTAGAAAAGCGCCGCGTCGACTGGTGGCCTTGGACCGACCGGAGGTGTGTTAGTTCGACGGCGGCGAGCGGCGAAACGGACGCCGGAGCTCGGGCTTCGTCGGGTTCGACGCTATGCGGCACGGGGAGAGGTGCTAGAGGCTTTGTTGGACTCGCACGAGCTCCAGGAGCTCGAAGCTGGGCTCAGTTGCGCATGACGGCGGCGTTGGCCACGGCAGCGAGCTCGTCGGCGGCAGCGGGTTCGGGCTCCTCGGGTGCGGCCACTACGGCGACAGAGAGGTGCGGATCGAAGAGGGGAAAGACGAGGGGGAGCTCACCGGGTGGCTAAGAAAAGCCGGTGACGGTTTAGGAGCAGCAGCCGTCGCCGGATTTGGAGAAGATCGCCGGCAGCCGAGAGGAAAGGGGGCGGCGCGTAGTAGTCGTTGTGGTGCTCCCCGGCTCGATCTCTGGCTTCCAGTCGAAGGAGTCGGCGAACCCGGAGCTCGTGGTCACGAGGATGGAGCCGGAGGAGCTCGGTGGCCACGGCGGTGCTAAGACGCGGCGACGGCGGCGTTCGGTGGCGGATCTGGAGGAAGGGTGGAGGCGCGGAGCGGCGAGGGAGAGGAATGGGGAACGACTAGGGTTCGGGTGAGGCCGCGGGGCCTCTTATTCCCCTACGCGGCGGCAGCGGCGCCGGAGGATGGTCGACACGCGTCGCGCTCGTCGGCGTGTCGGCGCGCGCGTTTGACAGCGTGGCGAGGAGGACGATGGGGAGATGGGCTGGGCCGGTTGGACCTCAAATCGGGGCACTGTGCACTAAGGCCCAGTGCACAGTGTCCCTTTTAATTATTTCTCTGATTCTGTTTTCTTTTTCTTTTATTCCCTTTTCTGTTTCAAAATGTTTAGGGCACTTGTGCACTTTTGAAAAATGTGGGAGTTAGCCCAAATATTGCAATGCAATATTATCTCTCACCAAAAAGTGGTTTGGACTGATTTGAAGTTTGTTTGAATTTAATATGATTTTAAATATATCAAATATCCTGTTTTTGGGTCTGTTCCAACTTGTTTGAGTCATTTATCCAACTCCAAACATTTTGATGTTGATTTTAGAAATGTTCCTGGATTATTGGCCATTTAATGAACATTTTCCCAACAGTGTTTGATCAACTTTATAATTCACCTTTGAATTTGAGTTGATTTTCAGATGTGGATTTGAATTGGATCATTAACCCTCATGACTTGACAGTTTTAACAGAGTGTCACAGAGTTTATTACTAGGGGGTGTTACATAACCACTCATCATATGCAAATTTTAACATTTGTTTCTCTATCTAAAAACCCTAAAAAAGATTCTCTTCTTACTCGAGTCATGTAGGAGTTTTCTATTATATATTCATATGTTGTTGGTTCTCGACCTCACTTTGTTGTTGTGAACTCCACAATTTCTCTAAAAAACTTCTCTATGCAAATTTCTCTAAAAAAATGTCTTTGGTCAACTTTGATAATAACCTATATATGCAAATATCTCTAACTTTGATTAATGACCTATGCAAATTTCTCTAAAAAAATGACTTTGATCATGAAAATCTCTAACTGTGCAAATATCTCTAACTATGTAAATATTTTTCTTATATTTAATAAATTCTAAAGTTGGAATTTCAATTATTCATATTTCCTTTGATTTGCAAAGGAGCTATATTCTCCCCAATTCTTTTGCACCCACAAAAATTACTCCATCTATTTGACAGTACCCATAACCCATTCCGACGAATTTTTTCTAGAAATGCACATATGAACATATACAGAGAACATACATAGATAAAACTTTTCTAAAAATGTAACTTTTGCATATATGAACATATACAGGGAACATCATACATACATTTTTCTAAAAATGTAAAAAAATCATCATATGAACAAAAAAAGCATACATCATCTATCATCAACATCATCATATCTATCATCAACATCATCTAACAATCATATGAAAATAAAATGTATATGAACAAGCAAGCTAGGGGACGAGGACAGGGAGGAAAAGGGGGCTGGCCGGACCGTAGCGCGGGGCGGCGCGGACCGTCGGCGAGGGCTCTGGGCAGGGGCGCGGTGACGGCGTCGGGGGAAGGGGCGCAGCGACGGCGTCGGGCGCGTCGGCGAGGGCTCGGGGCAGGGGCGCGGCGACGGCGTCGGGGGCAGGGGCACGATGACGAGGGCTCGGGGCAGGGGCGCGGCGACGGCGTCAGGGGCAGGGGCGCGGCGACGGCGTCGGGGGCGGCGACGGCGACGCCAACGATGGGGCAGGGGCGACGACGGCGTCGGGGGCGTCGGGGGCAGCGACGACGACGGCGTGCCAGGGGCAGCCTGGCGGCATCATCGGAGAGATCAAAGAACTGAATGGAAATTTTCACAAGTGCTGCTTATATAGACGAAGCATTGGTCCCGGTTCGTGGCACCAACCGGGACCAATGCACCCCTTTAGTCCCGGTTGGTGCCACCAACCGGGACCAAAGGTCAGTTTTCAGCAGCCCAAAGGGCGGGAAACAGAGACCTTTGGTCCCGGTTGGTGGCACCAACCGGGACTAAAGGTGGGCATTGATCCCGGTTGGTGCCACGAACCGGGACCAAAGGGCGGCATTGGTCCCGGTTCGTGCCACCAACTTGGACCAATAGCCTTGCACAGCATCGTGGTGGTGGGAGTTTAGTCCCACCTCGCTAGTTGGGAGCGCCCCGCACCTGTTTATAAGCTCCGCTGCCTCTTCCATCTCGAACTCCTCTGAACTGCAGGCCTACGGGCCTAATATAACACTGCTATGCCTGTGGGCCTACTGGGCCCACCACGGGCCTGCATCCTGGCCCAACATGCTAGTTGTGTTTCTAGCCGTATGCAGGCCGTGGTGGCCCTGTAGGCGGCATTTTTTTTTAAAAAAAATTCTGTACTTTTTTTGTTTTATGCTTTACTTAAATTTTTAGAGTTTTTGAGTGATTCATTTTGCTTTAGGTAATTTTTAGGTTATTTTAAATGTCGGTTTTAATCAAAAACATATTTTGTTATTTTAGTTTGCTATTAAAGTTTCTAACAATTTTTTTTTATGAAAATTCTTTTTGCTATTAATGTTTTGAACAAAAAATACTTTGATGATTTAAGTTGCATAAATTTTATAAAAAATTAGTTTCAAAAATACTAGAGGTTTATAAAATCTTTTTAGTTGATTCCTTTTGCTATTAGAGTTTTATAAAAGCTTTTTAGTTGATTCTTTTTGCTATTGAAGAGTATTATAGTTTTGTTTTAGTTGATCATAATAGAATATTTTAATTCATTATTTTTAGTTCATTCTTTTTGCTATTAGAGTTTCATAAAAGTTTTCTAATTCATTCTTTGAGCTAAATGACCCTGAAATTGAAAAGCACTTCAAATGAACTGTGAAAAGGTTGAAAGTTGGCATGGTATCATCATTTCACCCACATAGCATGTGCTAAAAAGTTGAGAGGGTTACGGCAAAAGCTGGATGCACTTCGTGTACAAAATGGACAATCTCTTTCGAAGTATGAGGGTTTCGGACGAAAACTCATCTGTTACAAAGGGATTTCATTTTTTTGAACTTATTTGAACTCTAGACTTTTTGTGTGTTCAAAATGCACCATTCAAAGCCACATCATCAATTTTCAACCCTTTCTGACTTCATTTGGTATTTTCCATGCATTTACTGATTTTTTTGAGCTATATGACCCTGAAATTGAAAAGCACTACAAATGAACTTTCAAAAGGTTGAAAGTTGGCATGGTATCATCATTTCACCCACATAGCATATGCTAAAAAGTTGAGAGGGTTACGGCAAAAGCTGGATGCACTTCGTGTACAAAATGGACAATCTCTTTTGAAGTATCAGGGTTTCGGACGAAAACTCATCTGTTACAAAGGGATTTCATTTTTTTGAACTTATTTGAACTCCAGACTTTTTGTGTGTTCAAAATGCACCATTCAAAGCCACATCATCAATTTTCAACCCTTTCCGATTTCATTTGTTATTTTTCATGCATTTACTAATTTTTTTGAGCTATATGACCCTGAAATTGAAAAGCACTACAAATGAACTCTGAAAAGGTTGCAAGTTGGCATGGTATCATCATTTCACCCACATAGCATGTTATAAAAAGTTGAGAGGGTTATGGCAAAAACTGGATGCACTTCGTGTACAAAATGGATAATCTCTTTCGAAGTATCAGGGTTTCGGACGGAAACTCATCTGTTACAAAAGGCATTTCATTTCTTCACATGTAACTGCAGTGATATTCTAGATCAAAGGCATCATCATAATAGTTGTGGAGAGAAAGTCTTCACTTTTTCTTCGCTTGTGTCCTTTGCTTATTGCGCCGTAACCATGGATAATCTTCATCGTTTAACAGGGTGCTTGGGTCAGCCTTGACTTTGAAGGGAGGAATTTCATGAAACTTTGCATAATCTTCAGACATGTTTGTCTTGCCCTCCAATCCCACGATGTCTCTTTTTCCTGAAAGAACTATGTGGCGCTTTGGCTCATCGTATGATGTATTCGCTTCCTTATCTTTTCTTTTTCTCGGTTTGGTAGACATGTCCTTCATATAGAAAACCTGCGCCACATCATTGGCTAGGACGAATGGTTCGTCTGTGTACCCAAGATTGTTCAGATCCACTGTTGTCATTCCGTACTGTGGGTCTACCTGTACCCCGCCTCCTGACAGATTGACCCATTTGCACTGAAACAAAGGGACCTTAAAATCATGTCCATAGTCAAGTTCCCATATGTCCACTATGTAACCATAATATGTGTCCTTTCTCCTCTTGGTTGCTGCATCAAAGCGGACACCGCTGTTTTGGTTGGTGCTCTTTTGATCTTGGGCGATCGTGTAAAATGTATTCCCATTTATCTCGTACCCTTTGTAAGTCAATACAGTCGAAAATGGTCCCCTGGCCAACGAGTACTCGTCAGAAACAGTGTTGTCACCCCTGAGACGTGTTTGCAACCAACTGCCGAAAGTCCTGATGTGTTCACATGTAATCCAGTCGTCACACTGCTCCGGGTGTTTGGAGCACAGAATATTCTTGTGTTCATCGACATACGGGGTCACCAAGGTAGAATTCTGTAGAACATCATGAATACATAGGTGACCAAATTAATTAATAGAAGTTCATCATCACATTAAAACCAAAGTACATACATAGTTCTCATTGAACAACATATAGCTCTCCAGAGCATCTAATTAAACCATACATTGAAACTATCTAAAACATTTCAATGCAACAACAAATGCGATCATAATCGCAACTAAGGTAACAATTGATCCAACGTCATAATGATACTAAGCCTCAGTATGAATGGCATATTTTCTGTACTTTCTAATTTTCAAGCGCATTGCATCCATCTTGATCTTGTGATCATCGACGACATCCACAACATGCAACTCCAATATCATCTTCTCCTCCTCAATTTTTTTTCAATTTTTCCTTCAAGTAATTGTTTTCTTCTTCAACTAAATTTAACCTCTCGACAATAGGGTCGGTTGGAATTTCTGGTTCACATACCTCCTAGATAAAAAAAATCTATGTCACGTTGGTCGGCATAATTGTCATGAACACTAAATGAAACTAATTGAACATATAAAGCCTCAAGAAGTGCTAGGCAGGCTCACGCCATCCACGACGCCCCCTAAATCGCTATCAATAGTGCGAGCGGGCAGGACCGAGCGGGCAGCGAACACCGAGCGAGCGGGCAGCGGTGAGAGAAAAGAAAAGAAAAAGAAGCGAGCGGGCAGCGAGAGCACCAAAATATCCCGCGAGCCTCCACTTTCCCCTTTCTTCTCATCTCCCTCCAGGCCCCCCAATCCTCGCAGCTGCCGCCAGCTCCACTGTTCCCGTCCCGAGCTCCGCCCTCTTCTTCGCGCGTGGCGGACGGCGCAGCTCCTCCTCCTCTTCCGCCTCCATCCCCATGCGTGCAGCAGCGACCTCAGGAGGAGGTCCGAATTCGGCAGGAGGAGCTCGAGCCACAGCGGTGGTCCACGCCACCGTCGACGTCGCGCTCGGCAGGAGGAGGCAGGAGGCAAGATCCCCTCTCGGCTCCACCGCCACCTCTCCTCACCTCCTCCCAGGTTCCCGATCTGGAGCGGGAAGGAGGCAGTGGTAGCAGCTCGACGGCAGGAAGCAGTAGCGGACCAGCAGAACCTCGCCGACTCCTAGGTCCTCGCCTCCCCCCTCAGTTTACATCAAGCAGCAGCAAGGTATACTCAGCTTCGTTGCTCCCACTCCCCTTCCTCCCTCCCTCTCTATTTCTCATATAGATTTCCATCTAATGGCAGAGCAGCTTACCAAGTGGACTTTGAGTTTGAAGGCCTGGAGCTTTTTCGTCATGCTTATGGGTTAGGAGCAAGGTAATATGCAATGTTCGATGGCTTGAATGCAGAAAATGAGATAATACACACCCTTGCTTTCATAGCAGGTGTCATGGTTCGGTAACAAGTATCATTAATCTACCTGCCTCCTCCAAAACGCCATGTTTCAACTGATTTTAGTTCACTTTCGTATTCAGTTTCTAAATTGGTTCAATTGTCTTTTGACACTTAAATAGGATTAGGTACGGTAACATGTAGCATTTAATTCGGTTGGTTGATAGTTCATAGCCTTAGCGAGGAGCACGTGGCGTCGACGCCGTCGCTGAGCTTTGGTGCCCTGCAATGGTGATACCTTTCCCTGCCTCCCCCATCTCCTTAATTTTTTTGTGCTGTACATGTTGGGTTTGGACAGTAATTAAGAGAAGGAAACTATCGGTTTGGACAAGATGATGGCTGTTTATTTATTTTTTGGCTTGGTGCTAGCTTACTAATATAAAGAATAATAATTCCATGCTTTGGTCTTCAAAATCAGAGGAGGAAATGGTGGGTTTGGACAATAATGATGGGAGTTTAATTTTTTTCCTTGCTGTAGATTGCTAATATGAACAACAGCAAAGCCTTGTGTCATAACGGAGATCGGCGCATTTAGTTTGTTAACACTCATATTTATGTTCTTGACAACAGGAAAAAGATTTCATTCAGCCCAGGTTTGAATGGAAATTTTGTAAGAAAAAACAATTCAGGTTTGAGGAGGTGCAATCCATTGATGGAAATAGGCTTTCAGCACAGAATCTTCAGAGCAAGTACGATTTCCTATGTTTTTATGTACTCATTTCTTACTTTTGTTTTTATTTTTTATCAATGGAAATTGAAAGCATCACTCTCCATGACTGGAATCACCATGGCCAGACTGAAGATCACAATCTCTAGGCGAGCTCTTCCTTTTGGTTTCGCAATCTACAGGTCATGTACCATCTCCCCCTTGCTAGGATTCATTTTTGTGCCTCCATTTTGTTCATTACACAAACTCGGGTCAAGGGTAAGAAAAATATCGAAGGTGGTGATGTTTTCTTTTGTTGCTTAGAGTGCCAGAAAGATCTGAATATCATTTAAATGTTAGTATTTGTTTTACATGTCCAGCTCCATGGCTTTTCAGATCTTTATGTTTTGATGGCATGCCACTTTAAGTATCATATAGATCATGTTGCAAGCTCCATTCAGTGCCTAATATAAAGCTGTTTATACTACGTAACTGGAGAACAGAACCAAAAGGATGCTATGTTTTTCCTGCAGCTCAGATTTTATATCCTTTTCATGTTATTTTTGCACTACTTTATGTTCCTCAACTTTTATGTTGCCTTTCGTGTGAGTGGTCAACCTGATACAAAACTGATCCAAAAGCCGCTGTTACAGTGTAGGTTCAGCCACCCCTCATATTTATGTAGATCATTTATATCATGTTTTTGTTTCCTTTGCCCATTGATGCACAAATAAAAAATTATCCTGTTGCTTACATAGAAATCTGGAGTGTTATCAGCAACGATGCCCTGATTGCAGATTTTTGAGATAATCTCTAAGCCTCTTTATATTGCTTACATGTGTTTCTTTCTCAGGTGGAGCTCATGCTGCTTGATTCTTGGCCCCTTCCTGCCAAGAAATGAGAGGTATGGCCTCTCTTCACATCGTTCACTATGTACGTGTCCCTTTTTGGCGCCTTAAATCTGTTTTAGGGAGTTGGTCTGCTCACACATAACTGAATGTTCCTTTGCATTCCATGGGAAAATGTTTCTTTACATTCATGTATCTTAAATTCTTCCGTTTGACCGTTTCACATCACCTCTGTTGTGGCTAAAATCACTATATCTTTTCCTCAATGAATTTTCGAAAGCAAATTTAGTATGCCCTTTTTTACCATTGGATATATTTTGTACTGGATTGATGGAGTTCACATGTGTTTCCATTAGTTTCGTAAATGATTTCTTAAGCGGCCTGTTATTATTGACCACCTGTATGATATCATTGGGCTTCAAGAATAGCTCTTTTGAGTGCATGTTTTAGTACCACTTGAGTGAGTTAAAACATACTCCCTCCATCCCAAAATAAGTGACTCAACTTTGTACTAGCTTTAGTACAAAGTTAGTACAAAGTCGAGTCACTTATTTTGGGACGGATGGAGTATATATTTTCAACAGAAGCCAATTTCTTCAAAAGGCAAAAGAATTTGCCCCATGATCACATATCATTATCTCCATGAAACATGCTTACAATAGTACAATACAAAAATAAGTTTTTTTTTGGCTTTTTCAGCATACTATTGTTAGGACATCTGATTGTTCCTTTCTGTGTAGAAGAAATGAGATGTGTCAAATGTATAGAAACCTGCACTTTATATTTCTTACATGCGTGATTTATCTAATCTCTGAGCCTCTTTATATTGCTTACATGCGTGATTTATCTGATCTCTGAGCAAGTGTGACGCTGTCTAATTGAGTTAATAAGCCCAGTTGTTTGAAGAAGCAATTTGCGTTCCAGATTTGAGAATTGTACTAATTCTTCTGGCGGCAACATCAAGCATTGGTGCGCAAGGTTTCAGCATGTGACTTGCTACAGATGTGCTCTTATCCTCCCCACCTACCCTAGATATTTCACATGTTTGGAAAACTAATATTATGACAAAGCCATTCACAGTTTGATACCATTCTTCCATTTTAACAGTGGAATGTGCAAGTGGGTTTGGAGTTGCAGGAGGTTCAGTCTTCTTTTCTTAGGATTTGGTTTCTTCAGATTTTGTTGTTCAATTCGTTTGCTGCATGACTGAATGTTTTGTTTCTAGTACTTCGTGTCCTTTACAAAGGAGTTTGTCCCGAGGTCTCTCCATGTCAAATCTGTGGATGGATGCTTCTAATGTAGAAATGAAAGGAAACATTGACGGGGCAACCATAACAAATGAATGGTCGGATTTTGTCTATGCTGCAGGGATGAAGTAAAGCAAAATTTATATTTTTTTTCTTCACCACCATGAAAGATAGGCTTTATCTCACTGTCAATCGTCTCTGAACAGATCATAATTCCATCGCCGTGATATACGTAGGCTGCCTGCCAAATGGCCGGATATTTTATGAGGTTAAATTTTTATTGTATTGCCTGTTCATTCTTAGTGTGAAGGTTCTTTTATTTTTGACTCACATATTGCTCCATAGGAGGATGAGGAGGCGGAGCCATCCGCGGCACCATCGATGTTCATCACTTCAGGGTGTGCATCTGACGAGAAGGGCGATGAGGAGCTTGCCAGCACATGATTTGGCAGCTGATCTCCCTAACCCCCCTACGTGGATCAAGGGGCAGCTTACTATTTTTGATCTTGGTGAACTTTCCCCCCATTGTTTTGCACTGCCCACTGTTGTGGTTTGTTTCATCTTGCTGTACATTGGATTCTCTAGCACCTATGTTATACTGTTACGCAGATAGCATACATTTGAAGCAATCGAGCCTAATTTACATATATAGATGCAATCTTGCATTTCATCTATCAGAAAGAGCATTAGCTAGAGCTGACCTATTTCTCACATGCATTCGTAATTTCAGATGTGCTTGTATTATGTCCCTTTTCATTAAAAAGAATTAAGCTACGATGTTCTTTTTGTTTGTGTTAGCAGTGATTTCAGCTAGGTCATAAAAGAGAAAACCTTGAGCAAATAATTGTGTGCCTGCTGTGACTGATCAAGGCTCGGTCAGTGAAGGCGCAATAAGATGTGCAAGCAAATTATTTTGTTAGGTGACCAACCTGCGTGGTTTTTTATTTCTGTTGCAAATGTGAGATTTATTTCCTTACTAAGTACTACCCTGCAGTTATATTGACGCCTGACAAATTATCAGTTCTTTTATTCATAAGCATTGGTTAATGTGATTTACGATGAGCAGCTTAGCCAATTAATTACAGTTGGTCCTCTTAGTTAGCTGAATTATTTGCTTCTGTGACGATGAACAAATGAGTATAATTTTATCTTTAGATTAATATTGTTTTCGATGTTGGTTTGAAGTTAAAAGTGAGAAAGCGATTAGGTGACAGGGATTTGGTGTGTCTAACTTTCATTTTGTCTCGTGTTTAATCCTTTTTAGCTTTGTAGATAACTCTATGAGTATGATAGCATCTGTACTGACAACAGTTAGATCATATATGTCGTAAAATGTTGAGTGCTTAAAATAACTTGATGGCCACAATAATTTGTATAGCCGGAAAAATAGAGCTCATATTCAAATCATCTCATTTTAGCTAAGAGTGGTAGGCAGGTATTAGCCAAATAAAAGGAGTGCGAGAACTGGAATTTAGCCTGATAGAAGGTTATTTAAATCATTCTGTTTTGCTTTAAGGAAATTGCACAGCGTCTATATTCATAGTAGAATGAGCTTCTTTTCTTCAGACACTTAATGAGCCTCATATCTAATTCCATCAAATATATAGCTGAGAAGTATCATCAGCTAAATAGCTTATATATGAACTACACCTACATTTGAACTTTGATACTAATTTATGTTCTTGTTGCAGAGATGAATGGTGCTTTAGCTTCAATGACCAATTTTATTGCTAAATATTATTCCCACAGAAAGTGTCAAAGAATATACAACTTGGTATGGAGAAGTTTTGTTGTGGGGAAATAAAGATTCTTGTATGCACACATATCACTGAAAGTGGAATATATATTCCAAATGCCAACACAATGATAGTCCAGTATGCGCTTCGGTTGGGTTGGTCCCACGCGTCGGTGACTTGGGCGCTCATGGTTGGTTGCTCTTTCGCTGCTAATGTGAGTTGCTCGCTTTGGTTTGCTGGGTAAAGCGGGCAGCAGGGAGTAGAAGACCTAGCCTGCGTCTCCCCCGCGACCCTCCTCCCCTCTTGCCGCCGCCGGCTCCTCTCCTCTCCCCCAATTCTCCTGGCTCCGCCATCCCTGCCCTTCCTCTCCTTCGCCATTTCCCATCCGCCGCCGCCGCTGCCTCGTATCGGTTGTGCAGATCAGGACGGCGAGCAGCAGGAGCTCGCCGCACCCGTGAAGCTGCATGGAACAGCGGGTCGGTGTGCCGTGCTCTCCTTGCGCCGCAGGTGCCTCTTCGCCACTGCCCCGACGCCTCCCCGCCGACCATGGATCCGCCGCCGAGGCAGAGGGCGGCAGACACGGGCTGGGGCCGCGGGCGTGGTCTGCGTTTGGCGAGGGAAGGGCGAGCGTAGCGGCGAACTGAGCTCCGTCCCCGGCCCCTCTTTCCCGATGTGCTCCGTCTATGCCACGCTTTCGTCGTGTAGGATTTTGACGCCTGTGATCTTCCTTGCTCGCAATCCTTCTTCATCTCCCTCCCTCCCTCCCCATGTGCTTTCATTCAAACTTGAAATGATTTTTTTGGTACAAATTCCATGGAGCATGATACTTGTTTGTTACAGCTCCTCCTTGATCATGTCAGCTAGGAATCCATCATATATTTTCAGTAAATTTATAGAGATGTATGGTTACCTGAACAAGTTTACATAGTCCAGTAAGAAAACTATTTACATTTTCTGAGAATACTAACTGCTAGCTTATACATCTACTTGCTGAGTTGACAAGTTGGTATGCATGTCCATCTTTGGAAGAAGTACAGTAAACACCTGTCCTGAAGTTAGAACTGCTTTAGCGTTACTTTGTATATGGATATGTTATCACATGCTATTCTGAATAAGTGGAGTTCAGAAATTAACTTCACGGATGCTTCAAATCAGATTGAATGAGGTATTGTAATTTAAGTTGATGTTTGGACTGCAGATTGATGGTAGACTTTGGTTAAAAGACATCCTTTTGAAAACTTGATAGAGCTTATTAGTTATATTGGTATATGTTATTATTATGCACGGTTGTCCCAGTGGAGTACTATAGGTGTTGTTTTTTGCCGTTCCCTTCTTCCTGTGTATGCTTATATTCAACAGAGATGAGATTTTTCATATTGTGGGTTTTGCTATGTCTTTCAGTTGTAGTTAGTTTGGACAACTATATAACAGTAGTCATGTCTCTAATCTTCCCCAGTTCTACTTTTTATGCAGGTTAAACCTGAACAAGGCACGGCAGTTAGTGGAAGGCGTGTCCACTAAATTTTGAGCCAACGCTGATATAGGAAATTTCATTATTAAGTAATTTGAGTTGATACTTTATACACGACCTGCTGGACCGGCCCCTTTATAGTCTGATCCATGGTCTTAATCCATATTGATGCTAAAATATGGATGTCGTCTTTGGCTCATAAGTTTGGACATAACATTTCCTAAATGGGTTTCATGTAAGCTCATCTTTCTTTCTCATATGTCCTACATTACCCACATAATATACTGTTCTAATTTGCCTTTTGCGCCATGGGCGCAACGGGTCATCTATAATGGAAGACATCCTCAGTCCTTATTGCATGCTAGAGAACAACAACTATCATGTTGGTGATTCCCCTGATATTTGGTTCTACAAGTGTGCGATATGGACCAATGAAAGCAAACATATTCTGGACATAATAAGTATATGGGCTGCTCCAGATGGTCTGACAGTGGAACCAACACCTTTTACAGGCCTTCAAGTACATGTGGAAGTCTACCATGCAAGCATTATCCGACAATGAAAACTCTGCTTATTCGTGCGTGCACACGCTCTGAAGACCACAATCAGACCAAGAAGATACCTAAATATGCTGTGATGCTGCCTATATATAGTTTCGCACTACGAACGCAGTTACTATTGATACTAAACTGGGTGCTTAAAACACTATTATTGTATCTGGCATCATATCCACATTAGCTTACTCCCTCTTCTGAACATTGTATTTTTTTTTCCATCTGAAAACCAATCCAAGTCATTCCACTATCTATAATACAACCCACATTGCATTGTCATCAACATCTCCTACTTACTCAATACTAACATTGCTTCTAACCGGGTTCTTGCGCCATATGAGCTATTCTTTTCAAACAATAATATGTTAATGCACGCTCTCACAATAATTAGCTTACACTCGGCCTTTGCGCCATTGGCGCAACCGGTCATCTAGTAGTTATAAAAGATAATATATATACTACATCCGAATCATAGACAGGACGAGGGCCGACGGAGGCGGATACCAAAACCATCGCACTATATAATAACAAACAATAATAAAAGTAAGAAAATTACACAAGTATCTATCTAAATCATACAAGCAAGAACTGTTTTTTTAGAAAGAAGATAAGAACAAGAGGCTCACCATGGTGGTGCCGGCGACGAGATCGGCGCGGGCGATCGACGGCGGTGAGGACGGGGACGGGACAGGACGGACCGCCAAACCTAGACAAATCTTGAGGAAAATGGAGCTTGGACAAGGAGCTTCGAGATGAGAAAGCTTAAGTGTGTCTCGGGCATTTAATCGAACACCTCATGTGCATAGGAGGTGAGCTAGAGCACCACAAAGCTCTCCCACGTCCGGCCAGAAAAACAGAGCACTCCACTACTCTGCTCGCGGGGTATATATAGGCATCTCTTTGGTCCCGGTTTGTGGCTAGAACCGGGACTAAAGGACCCCATTTGGTCCCGGTTCCAGCCACCAATGTCCCGTTTCCAGCCACCAACCGGGACCAATGGTTGTGGGCCAGGAGCGAGGCCCATTGGTCCCGGTTCGTGTTTGGAACCGGGACCAATGGGGCCAGACGAACCGGGACCAATGGCCCACGAGGCCCGGCCGGCCCCTGGCCTCACGAATCGGGACCGATGCCTCCATGGGTCCCGGTTCGTGAGTGAACCGGGATTAATGGGCTTACCCGGCCTAGACCAAAGCCCTGTTTTCTACTAGTGCGTGTTCATTTTTGTGGGGAGTGGATGCCTGTTGTATCCGCAATGCAGGTATTGCGGTCCGACATACGTTACATCCAGTTTTTTTTCTACACATACGATCTTTTGTCCTTTTTGCTGACATTACCATGGGCACCCATTCCCCACGAAACAAAACATGGATATATAACGGGCACTCAGGTTTCATATCCCAGAATTTCAGAATTTTGTGAAATTTCCTAATATGTTCTTTAATGCTACTCTCTCCGTCTTAAAATAACTGTCTCAACTTTGTACTAGCTCTAGTATAAAGTTGTACTAAGCTTGAGATACTTATTTTGAGACAGAGGGAGTATATTCATATAGGAGATGTGTGGCACCCGAGAGCCACAAATCTTCTTCCGGTACTAGCAGTAATAGTCTAGGAAGTCTAGTCTACGAAATTAATAGTTGGTGTCCTCCCATGTTCGGCAATAATCAGTCGGTCGTGTCCACCATTAATACGTCTTTCTGCCATGATTGCATGTAAATGAATGAGGGTTGTTGTACCATCGATCTTGTGCCAGAGGGCACAGTGACAACAAAGGATTTGCGAGGTATACATTAGGGCATCTTCAATGTTTAATGTTATCCACAAAAAACCCCGCAAACGTCCGCCCAACACGGTTCGAACACTTTGTGTCATTCAACATCGTGCATCAAACGTTCGTAAACCGGTCCACACGTTTGAATCCAACCAAACCGGAAGCAAACCAGTATGAGGTTTGCGGGTGTTCGACAACCCTGGCCCACACGAACCTCCTCTCTCCCTCTCTCTCTCCCCCCGCTCCAACCGCCACACCACTCTTCGCGCCACATTCATGAAGGACGCGTAGGAGGAGGAACAGGCGGATGAGCAGGCGCCGCCTGTCTCCGCGTTCTGGATGCTGCAAGAGGAGTAGCGGTGCAACCTTTCGCTTCTCGAGCACCACCGGCTCGCGGGGTGCCAGATCACGGGCGAGCAGGCCATGGCTCGCGGAGAAGCAAGGGACTTATTCACGGAGGGAGTACGTACGTACGTAGCCCAAGTAGTCCATCACGACAACCGCATAATTCGATCACGGCCTCACTTGCATAGCTGCGCAGAGTAGGGGCTAGGGGTGGACAAGGACGCACGCACGCGCTTAAATCTCTTCGTGCGTCACGTCTGTCTGGCTACACCCGAAGAGCAGCTAGCTAGGAAGCGTAGGACTTTCGCAGAAAAAAAAGGTAGCGTAGGACGATCGGTCTAGTATGTGGCAAGCGCACGCGCTGGGGGAGCAGGCGGCGGCCGTCGTGTGGCAGGCGGTGAGCCTGGCGAGGCGGCGGGGGCACGCGCAGGTGACCCCGCTCCACATCGCCAGCGCCATGCTCTCGGCGTCCCCGGCAACGGCAGGCATCCTCCGCGCCGCCTGCGCCAGGTCCCAGTCCCACCCGCCGCAGCACAGCGCCAGCGCGCTCGACCTCTGCCTAGGCGTGGCGCTCGGCCGCCTCCCCTTGGCCAAAGGGGCCGGGCCAGCGTCCGCCGTCGTCCACGATGCTGGCCGCGTCCAGCCGGCGCCGTCAAACGCGTTCGTGGCCGCGCTGAAGCGGGCGCAGGCGCATCGGGGACGCAGGGGCGGCAAGGTCGAGCTTGAGCAGCTCGTCCTCTCCATCCTCGACGACCCGAGCGTCGACCGTGTCATGCGCTCGGCCGGCTTGTCGAGCTCCCAGGTCAGAGCCAGAGTCGTCTCGTCGGAGCAGTTGAGTAGGGCAAGTTCCGACGTCACGCCTTCTCCCAGTCCGGTTCCCATGGAGGTTAGGGCTGGTGGACAAGCATCTCTTTCTCTTCAGACCGTCCCGGAACATCACACGCCGGTCGTCGCCGACGTCGTCCCGGCCGGAAGGTACTTTACTACATCCAGAGTGTCGCATGCATGCATGCACGTTTATGATTGGCGTTTAAATTATACTCTGTTCGGAACGCAAAAATGCTACACACACGGAGCTTTACGGGGCTGCAACTTCCAACTTACTGCTAAACTTCTCCCCTTGATTTTCATGGGGATGGAGCCAGCTTCACCTCTTCTTCCCAATAACAACTTTCCACGTCAGCACGTCCTGTAAACAACGTCCATGAAATCCTTCCGTGTGTAGCAAAGCTCTTCGGGACGTGCATCAGGTTTGTACATCAGCGATGTGGTGCTTTTCTAGTAAATCTCTATATTCCTTAAACGGTTGGACGACCCTATTATTACTGTTCTCCCCACCTTGCTACTGCAAACACCATTCTCTTCCCCAATAGTGTAATCATCTCCTTCGGCTTGTTAATTTATTATATGTCCCACGGGCACCTCGTCCTGACCAGAGTTAGTACATGGACGTGTGGACCTAACACTCTCCTTAACTCTGACAATTATCCTCCTCGATCGTCCTCCACCTTCGTCATTTTCACTTCGCAGGTGGCTCCTCAACTCTGTTATAGTCGCTAACACTCTCCTTAACTCATGCATGTACACATGGACGTGTGTTTAAGAAAATCAACAAGACTTAGCAAATTATAATAATGGTTCTCTAGAATTTAGTTTCACTTGACTGCACTATAATAATGGTTTTGAAGATGAAATACTACTATAGTTGCCTATTCCCGCCAAAAAAATACTAGTTGCCTAGCCGGCAAATGTAGAAACGTCGAGGAAAAACGTTTCTATGGCTTTAGTTATTTTTGTATAGTTTTTTCCTACTAGTAAATATGTACGTGCAATGCACGTCGATATTAAGAATTATGTTAATTGCATGTAAATATTAGATAGGATATTATTTACGGATTAATTATGTGATTATCACTAACTTTGATATTTGGTATGATATTAACTCCACACTAAACGTGTTGAGCGTACACCATTGGAGCAATCTCGGTCGTTGGATTGACCTAGTTTGACGGTCGAGATTACTTGGATTTGTCTCTTTGGATCCTTTTATATTGGTATAGATATAGATATAGATAGTTAATTTGCACTAGTTTTTTTGCTGGAATAATTCGCACTAGTTCACTTACGTAACAATAGAAGTTATTTCCCTTGTAAGAATTACTCACTCCATTCATAAAATTGTTCTTGTTTTAGATACTGACATGGTCTGTGTATCTTTGACCGTCACATCGTATACATGTATCTTGGTAAGATGTTTTTTCAAGATAGTACTATTTTTACTTTACCATTATTAATATTTTCTTATATGTTCATATTCAGAGTTGAAAAGGTTATATTGCACACTTTGTATGAAGTCATGTATCTCTTTATTTTTTTTGCGGGTGAAAGTCATGTACTCCCTCCGTTTCTTTTTACTTCGTGTATAAGATTTATGTCAAGTCAAACTTTACAAACTTTGACCAAATTTATATTAAAAAATATCAACTTCTATAATACCAAATATATACAATATGAAACTACATTCCGTAATGAATCTAACGATATAGATTTAGTATTATGAATGTTGATACATTTTTCAGTCAGTTTGGTCAAATTATAGATACTTTGATTTCAGACAAAATTTATATGCAAATTAAAAAGAAATGGAGAGAGTATCTTCGAATGGAGATAGTACTATCCTAGTCTGTGCTAGAAGTAAATCTAGTTGGCAACAAGGCAACAATGGACTGTCATTTGGCCAATGTAGACGCATGCATGGTACTTAATTAGTCGAATGATTTATCTATTTCTCAGCGGCTGAGAAATAGACTAATTATCCCTGTTTTGTTGCAGTGAATGTCAGGCGAGCAAAGCAAAACCAGGAACAGGGCAGCCGGCTTTCTTATGCGGCACGAAGGTAGACGCAACGACAGCGATCCTGCCTCCGTGGCTCCACCGCTACAAATGCACAACATACACCAGTACAACATACTGCGGCACGAGTCTCCAAGCAAACGTACGTACGCATAACATATTCAGATAGATACATGTATGTGTAATACAGTATCACTCATGCATGAAGTCGTGAACTCACGATCTGATTACCCGTGACACATGCAGGGTGCTTGCAGCCGGCCGAAGTTCACGGAGCTCACCGCGCAAAATCTCAAGATCCTGTGTGACGCGCTTGAGCAGCGAGTTCCGCGGCACGCAAGCATCGTTCCCGGCATATCCAGCACGGTGCTCCGGTGCCGATCCGGCGTGACGAGACGGAGGGCGGGGAACAAGCCGATGACATGTTTGTTCTTCCAAGGAAGGGACAGTGGCGGCAAGATGGCGATTGCTCTGGAGCTCGCGAGGCTTGTGTTTGGCTCCTACGCCGAATTCACCGCCCTGCAGGGTAACACCGACATCCCCGCACGCACCGGCAAACTCTCAATCAAGAGAAAGCGATCACCGGATAGCGACGGCAACATTGGAGCGAGGCTGTTCGAAGCGATCGAGGAGAACCCTCACCGTGTTATACTGATAGACGGTGTCGACCGACTGGATCGCAATGCAGAAATACTCATCAAGAACACGATCGCGGGACGAACAATGGTGGGGGGATGCAACGACGACGTGGTCGGTCTGGAGGATGCCATCGTGGTGCTGAGCTCTGACTCGTGTGACTCGACGTCTGTGGCTTCCTCTTCCTCCCCACGGGTGAAGCGACGACAGAACAACGAGGATGAAGATGATGTCACGGACATGGAAGTGAGACCAAGTCGTCGTCTTTGCTGGGATCTGAACGTTTGTGTAGTGGATGGGGAAGAGGAGGAAGACAATTTGGCTGACGATGAGGGGTTCCTGAATGTTGTGGATGGTGTTTTCCTTTTCAATTAGCAGAGGATAATCTTCTTTCAAACCATTCTAGGTGTTTTCAACTGTTTTGAAACTGGATGGCAGGTGTTAGACCAAGTAGCATAGTTTATAGTAGAGTTTATGAAGTCTAATATGAGCATTTTCTCAGACTGTTTTAATAACCCCTCTAAAACCTTCTGCTTGTGCTGTAAGTCTAGAACATCGGCGGCTTTGCAACTTAGCTTGAGATATTGTCAATTCGGGGGTCTCTGGGGCGAAAAAAAGCACATGGGGCCCTTTAATATAAATATGGAAATATGATTTAATACACATATTATATATGAAATATCCCTTGTCTTCTTATTAAGATTATCCTAATTCTTGGTGCATAAACATCCATAGTAAAAACAAGTATCTCGTTTATACTAGCAGATTATGGAGCAGATGAATTAAATATGAGATTATGGTCACTAACATTGTTATCAATCATGTTGATGTCAACATTGTCTTCCATAGGATTTTCCTCTTCCAGACTTTTCAATTTGTTCCTCCATAGCGACTATTACCGACTCATCCCGGAACGCGGATGAAGTGCTTGTTCTCTTATAAAATTAACCAATGGATCACTACAAAATCAATGGATCATCTTCCACAACTTGTCCCTCCACGAGCAGAGCACCACCAGCTCACGGAGGGCCTGGTCGCCGGCGAAGCAGGCCCTCGCGTCCATGCTCGCGGAGAACCCAGACCACATCGATGAATAGGGGGTGTTGTACGAGTCAGTGCAGACACCATCCGCTGCGAGCGGTGGCAGCTCCGCGTCAATGTGGCGGAGCACCACCGCCTGTTCGAGGAGATCATATCAGAAGTGGACGCGGAGGCGACACAGTCGGTGGCGAACGGGAACACTGCCAACATCGACAGCTCTGCGTCGTTTGCGCTGGACAGCAACAATGACGAGGCCGGACCGTCCTGCTCGATCGTCGGCCTCACCTCAACCGATGGCATCGAGAGCCAAACGGCGGACTCCGGCGAGAAAAAGTAGGACATGGAACATAAACGTGCCCACGTCAAGTGAAGAAAAAGACATTGGATACAGATGTCCCCACGTCCACCTAATACAACTACGTTGTTTTACTTTTACTATATGTATAAGAGAAATCCTAAATATTAATAAAAATGCAGTGTCAACTTTTATTGGTACACTGGGTTGGATAAACATCTCGCTTTCCGCTATCCACGGACACATTTGGACGTGTCCACATACGTTTGAAGTATTCGAATTTATGGGCGGCATTGGAGATGCCCTTAGAGCAACTCCAATACGCTGAACTAAATGGACACACACTTTGTTCGCTTTTTATCTGTTTAGATCGGCCGCCCGCTTGTCGTCCGCCCTCTTTTGCGCTTGGGTCTGCCGTGTGCCCAACGCGCAGACCCATTTCTTGTCCGCAACAAATTTTAAAAAGGCCCGCGGCCATAGTTCTTGCCAACGGCCATGTCATTGCCCAGAGTTCATGCTGGCGCCATGCCAGCGGCCGGCATAATACCAGCCTGTAAAAAAACACCACACAGTCCATGCTGGCGCACTTGCCAGCGGCCGGCACACGTGCCAGCACACAAAAAGGGGCGGGAGTTCGACCACGCCATGTCGGCCGTGGTCATGCCAGCACACTTGCCGGCATACAATAAAGGATGACGCTCCCCGCCATAGATCACTCGTCATCGAACTTGAGCATGTGGCCTTCATCTTCTCGAACCAAGGCCTCTTTCCCGGGGACACCTTGCTCAAGTCCACCTTCATGATCTCCACCCCTATCATCATGCAAGCGAGCGCCACTTCTTTTGCCTTGGTCTTGGCATTGGTGGCCTCGATCTCAAGCATCTTCCTTTGCTTCTCCGCCTCCATCTCGAGCTTCTTCGCTTGCTTCTCCGCATCGAGCTCAAGCCTCCTCCGTTGGATCTCCATGAAGGCCTTCATTTGCTCTTCCTTGTCTTGCCGGTGCTTCTCCTCCCTTGTGTCCTTCTTGGTCATCATTGCCTTCCAAAGTGGCATGCAAGTCAATCGACGCCGCATCGCGCTTGTCCTCTTTCTTAGAGTTGGTCTTCCCCTGCGGCCATGGCTTCTCACCCCCACCATGGTCCTCGACGGCTTCCTCCCCTTCATGCACCTTGATGGTGGCATATTGCGCCTTGAACTTCTCGTCCCCGTTGATGACCATTCAACAATGGGTGAGGTTGAAGGACTTGCCGCCATGTTGGGCCATGAATGCCTCCAAAGTTTGGAATGCCTACAAATGGAATAGCATGCAAGCATATGGGCAAATTGACATGTAAGAATATTGGTAAATGGACATGGACATGCAAACACAACGGAAACGAAGAGGGTCGCATGTATACCATATCTTTGATGTTGAGGCCGCACATGGGACGTCCCTCAATGCTCTCAAGGGTGGCACAAAACTTGTTGCACTCTCGTTGTATCACCAACTAGTAGAAAATAGGGCATCAGTCCCGGTTCCAGAGGGCCTTTAGTCCCGGTTCTGCAACCGAGATAAAACGATCGGGACTAATGCCCATTACTTTTAGTCCCGGTTGGCTTACGAACCGGGACTAAAGGAGCTCCACGTGGCCGCTGTGGGGCGCCCAGGTAGGAGGACCTTTAGTCCCGGTTGGTAACACCGACCGGGACTAAAAGGCAGCCACGCGTCAGCAGCTCCCAGGCGCTGGGGTTTTGTTTTTTTTAAAGGGGGAGGGGGGTAGGGGTTTTGGAGGGTTTAGGGGTTTCATATTGTGTTAGCTAGCTACTATATATAGAGAGAAGTGACCTCTCTTTCTCCGTGCTTGGTCGACGCTAGCTACTACATATAGAGAGAACTCGACGCTACCTAGTAAGCAAATGAAGGAACCATTAATTACACAACATCGTCATGAACATATATAGAGAGAAGTGACCTCTCTTTCTCCGTGCTTGGTCGAACAACAAATTTTCGTATATCTATCCGACGCTACAACATATATAAAATATAACATCTCTTACGATCCCTGACATCATGCACCAAAATCCATTTGCACTTCCTGATGGTATTCTCCGTTTTCAGCTATGACGTGGTCAAGAAAGAATCCCGCCAATTCCTCTTGAATTCCTCGTATGCGATCATGTGGTAGGAGTTGATCCCGCATCTGCCAGAACTAATTTAAAGAAGGGGGTCAATACATATACATATATATATATATATATGAATGAAACTCAACACAATTGATGGTAATAAAATAAAATTGTGAATATTGTTTACGTACTTCAAATTGTTTGTCAGATAAGCCCCGCTCAGAGGTCGAGTGGCGAATGAACTCGCAAACGTAGTATCCACATAAATTATTCCCGGCTGCCTGCCACAAGCACTTTACGAGAATAGAGTTCAATCAAACTGATAATCAAGCATGATAATGGTATTGATGAAATTAGAATCAATGAGAGATGCGCGGAACTAGCTAGTACTACTTAGTTTGAGGTGTGTAAATCGCAGCTCCTTCTTCAGACCCGGAACCATTCCAGTGAACTTTTTCTAAACCCTGCCCGGCAAAGAAAATGATTACTTGATATCAGGAAATGAACGAAAGTTGCCGATATGGTGCGATAATGATTGAACTTACCTCTAGAGCATTTCACTCATGTCCGCCCACTCCTTTTGCTCTTTACGTCTCGAGTCTAAGACAGTTACTACTGCCCCGTCAAGCTTAATGGATAGCAGAATAAAGTGGAATCTGCGCACGCATAACTCATCAATTATGCACAAGACAGTAACACTCACTTGAAGTTGTAAGGAAAGAGTATTTCCCTTTTGTTTTGATGTCGAAGGAACGCTTTTAGCAAGTTTTCCTCAGTATATTTGGCTCTCTTTTGTACCGCCCATTCATTTACGGTATTTGAGCTAATGAACCCAATGTCATAGATTTATCCTCTTTTGCATTCGACGATCTTCAATCTGCATAATATAGTGAGGATAATTATATATACATACAATGAACGAGCTGAGCTAGGGACTTAATTACAGAAATAATACTTACAGACAGTAGCAAGTCATGAGTTGTTTGTCGATGGCCTCTTGATTGAATAACTGAAATAATTCCACAAATTCAAAAGGCATCAGGTCGACTCCAATGAAGACGTTGTCATCTTTAATTCCCAGCATCATACTATCGGTCCCATCCTTCCTGCAGGTTTCCAAGTACCAGTCATGCAATCTTCGCATCATCGTTGGTAGATGCGGGAGCTGATCAGGTTTGACGAGAGGCTTCCTGTGCTCATATCTAAATGTCTCTACTACCTCAGCCATTTCAAACTGTACATCATCGCCCACGTAATCACCAAGAGTGGTACCGGGCGCTAGCCCCGGATGATTAGCGATACCGCTAGACACCTTGAGCGGGGGGCACGATTGCTTCTCCTGTTCACCGAGCTGGGGAATTGTTTTCCCACTTCGTCTTGCAGCACTGGTAGTACTTCTCGACCGCCGCGCTTCATCATATGTCTTTCCAATACAGCGGTCATAGTGTGATTGCGGCGGAGGCAGTGGTGGTCTCCTAAGGGCATCCAGAGTGCGCTTCATTTTCACCGGATGTATTATTTCCTTCGGAGGTGGACGTTTCCATTCAAAATGGGCCTGCAATTCGGCAGCCACGATGTCCTTGTTTTCCTCTTCAGTCCTCCCATATGGTAACTTTGGAGGAGCCCTGAGGCTTGGACCAGCTTTGAATTTCTTCCCGCGTGTTGTACTGCTAGCCGCCGGAGCAGTGGCAGCTCTCTTCCGCCGTTGCTGAGGCGGCGGAGTCCGCTGACACACCAAAGAAGGCGGAGGAGGAGGCAGAGTCCGCTGACGCGCTGGAGGAGGCAGAGTCCGCTGACGCGCCGGAGACAGCTGAGGCGCAAGAGGACTCTGTCGTGGTTCTAAGACTGATAGTAGAATAGGGGGTAGGTATGAGGAGGCAAGATCCTAGCTACGATGAGGTTGTGCACGCAAGATTTACGAGTTCAGGCCCTTCTTGGAGGAAGTAACAGCCTTACGTCTTGGTGCCCGGAGGCTCGGTCGACTGGATTATGCGTGAGGTTACAGGGGGTGCGAACCCTTGTGCTAGTGGAGGGGGGGTGGCTTATATAGAGTGCGCCAGGACCCCAGCCAGCCCACGTTACAAGGGGTTCAATGTACATTAAGGTGAGACGTTCCTGGTAACGCCAATAGTAAAGACATATAAATGATCATTAAGACTACGGAGTGAACGCCTGACCGTTGCCATCCTGAGTGACCTTAGATCTTCTGTACTCCAAGTGGTTTCTGGTGTGGTCGAATGATTATACCCTGGTCGAATGGAATTGGGTTATCCGAGTGAACTGTTGGTCGAGTGGGTTGCACCCTGAGGTGATTTCAGTCGGTAGATGATGCTATCCTTTGAATGCCCTTGGCTTTAGAGCCGTGTCCTCGGGAAGGGTGTCTAGGTCAGGCCTATTACCCTACCCTAGGTACATGTCATCGTCATTAGCCCCCGAATGGATCTGGGTCCGAGTGGAGAAGGGGTTGAAGATGGTTCCGACCTGATTTATATGCTTCAGAGGCATTTTAACCGGGCCGGTGATCTATGTAAAAACTTCAACTTGATTTTCAGTCACCTGGGTCCATTCAGAGGTTGTCGAGTGAACTTTGCTGATAAGCTCCGAGTGTTGGTATGGTATAAAATCTTTAGCGCGATTGGTCGCACTACTGCTCCCGGATCTCACGGGGTTCGAAATTTGGAGAAGCGCGCGGGACGGAGAGAACCGCAGTAAACGGAGCAGATTAGGCAGGGACGCCTCGATTCTCGTACCACCTTTTTCACCACGTACCGAGCGCGTGACTGTTGCGGGATTTGACAGGATTGCTTGGGCCCACGAGTCAGCCACTCGGAAGCAGGCCCATATAAGGCGACGGGGCCGTGGTGTTTGTACAGTGCGCCCCATTCCCCTTCTTCTCCCTCAGCTTCTCCACTGCGTTCACCTCCACCCTCGACGCTGTCGCCCCGCCCGAGCGCAGCCTGTTGCGATGGGAAAGGACAAGACGGCGGCCCTGGAGCGTGCGAAGAAGGAGACGACGAAGGCGAAGGGCAAGAAGACGAGTCGGGGGGGGGGGGGGAGGGATCGTCGTCGAGATCTGGCCTGTCGCCTGGCTGGATCCAGGGCGACTGGATTCGATCCACGATTCAGCAAGAGGATATGAAGGATCTGGTCGAGGGTGGCAGTCGACCTGGTTTTATTGTAAGGACAAACCAACCCCTGGTCAGTCGACTGGCCTTCCCCCCTTCACCATGGGGCGAATTGAGAAGCCCTCTTCCTTGAAAGTGACACCAGCAGAAAAGGTGGAGGTGACTATGTTGGTTGAACGAGTAATCCAACTTGTCCGCGATGGTGTGACTGGCATGGATTTGCTAGAGGTGTTTCTCAATCGCCGCATCCAGCCGCTCCAGGCCCGCGATCATCCTATGTGGATGTACTCGGGTACTGATGATACCACTCGGATCCACCCGGAGGAAGTTGCCGAGGAGACGGTGGCGCAGTGGCTGCAGGGCATCACTGGAAACAAAGACAACCCTAGGGAGTCCAGGAGAATTCCACCACTCGACGCTGATAACGAACCAGACAAGGTCTGACCTTTGGTGCCGAGTGACTTTTACTCTGATTTGTAAACTGTCTTTGGAACCGACTGATACTTGTTCAATTCTTTGCCTCGTAGATATATACTGAGATGTACTCGATGCCCAACGGGGAGCAGATCCAGGAAGGAGAGGAGAGCGGAGGCGACAGCGGTGATTGGAACTCTGATGACGAGAGTGATGAAGAGCACGAAGACTCGAGCAGTGGTGAGGAGGTCGATTCTCCACCTCACGTGGAAAAGCGTTCCAAGCAGAAGCACGACCCAGCAAGTATCCGGGGTAAAGTGGCGGCACCGACTGGACAAACTTCGAAGCGCACTCGGACATCTTCTCCGGTGCCGACTAAGAAGGCTCTGAAGCAGCTCAAGACTGCGCCATCAAAGCCACGAAAGGCCTTGCCCAAGATCAAGGTTGATGTTCCCGTCGCCTCTGCGTAAGTGTTTCATTTTCACCCTTTGCTCCAAGAATCTTATATCAGTTGTCGACCCATTCTCTTGCTTGACCGAGTGAACCTTGAAATTTGCAGTGCTGCTACCTCTGGGACTTCTGCTTACAAAGATGATGATGACGAGGAGATGGAGGACGCGGTCACATCCAAAGCGGGTATGACTCCTGTTATCTTGTCTTTTCTTTGCTAACCACTTCTACAGTCGACTGAACTCTTGTGGTCGATTCTTTTGCAGCTCCGCAAAATGTTATTGAACTTCCAGATGACGATGAAGATGTGCCACAGAAGCTCATGGGAAGGAGGAGCAGGACCTCGGGCAAAAAAGGCACCAGCTATCAAGACGCTTCAGTCGACGCCGGCGGCAGAACCAGCTATCCAGCAGCCCGGGGACCTCAACCGTGCTTCTGTTACTTTTGCGATTCCCTTGTCGAGTGGTCGTCCTTCAGCGTCGACTGCACAGGCCCCTGCTTCATCTGTGCAACTTCATGCCTCAAGCTCTCAAGCTGCTGCAGCTGATCCACCGTCTCCACTTTTCACCGCCCATCACGTCCCAGAGGACCAAGTGAGTGCTGCCAAGGAAGCTATACGCCAGGCAGGCATTATGATGGAGCAGATGAAAGTGGTGCGCGAGACCAGTCAAGCTGCCTATGATGCCAGCTCAGCACTCCAGGCCAATGTCCAGGTTAGCTTACTTCCGACTGAACTCCATCTTGACGCTTGTTATGTTAGGATATGATATTTAGAAACTGCTGCTTTATTATCTGCAAGACGTCCGTGGATGAGCGTTTTGGAACCTTAATTGCACGCCCATTGTCAGTCTGTACACCCACTGGGTGTTTTAATTTCTGTTGAGTAGTTTTTCCACTTGAGTCGACTAGGTTGTGTTGATTGAATCTCTGAACCAGTGGGGGCACGCTGAGTGCACCCACTGGGTGTAGTCCCCGAGACCGCCGTCGAATGTTTGATTCGGCGGGGGTCTTAGAACAGAACTTTTCCACTCGGTCTGAGCAGATCATGTCGAGTGGAACCTGGACCAGTGGGGGCACGCTGAGTGCACCCATTGGGTGTAGTCCCCGAGACCGTAGTCGAATGTTTGATTCGGCGGGGGTCTTAGAACAGAACTTTTCCACTCGGTCTGAGCAGATCATGTCGAGTGGAACCTGGACCAGTGGGGGCACGTTGAGTGCACCCACTGGGTGTAGTCCCCGAGACCGTAGTTGACTGCGGGCAGTCGGCTATGGTCTGAGTTTTTTTTTCCTGACTGGACGGACCAAGTCAATTGAAAAGTCAAACCAGTGGGGGCACGCTGAGTGCACCCACTGGGTGTAGTCCCCGAGACTATTGTTGAATGTTTGATTCGGAAGTAGTCTTAGAACTCTTTGAACTTGTTACTTTATTGCTCGGAAGCAACCAATCTTTGTGACTGCCGACTGACTATCTTCTGAACACAGAAATCTTGTGATCTTGGAGCCCGGTTCGCTGACTTGGAGTAGAAGCAGATCCAACTCAATCTTGATCTGGAGTTGGCTCAGAATAACTTGCAGAAGGATAAGGATGACGCTGCTGGTAAGGAAAGCTTGTCGACTGGTTCTCTTGCCATCTTTTCTCCTCCTTTTTCTGATTCGAATGTTATTCTTTCTAGAAACAATGAGACATGCTTTGGAGAAGAAGGACCTTGACCTTGCGGCTGCGAAGAAAACCGCAGAAGAAAAAACGGCACTCGCTGACCAAAAGCTGGCCTCAGTCGGAAAGTTGGAGGGAGAGAATACCAAGCTGAAGGCTGCTCTCGATGAAGCCAACAAAGAGGTAACTCAACTGAAGAAGGATAAAGGGACCCTGACTGACAAAGTGGAAGACATCACCCGCAAGAGGGACGAGCTAGAGAATTATCTCGGAGGACTCGCCAAGAAGTTATTCCTCATGCTTGAAGGTACTTTTCCCTGTCCGATTGATTTGCTTTCGTTGACTCATCATATAACTGTCGACTCATTATTTCTCTGTGAGTGCAGAATTCTGTCAAAACTTTGAGGAAGAGACTGGACGAGTCGAGACAAGCTTGGACCCCATCAACTCCCCTGTTAAAGATGAAGCTGCCATGAACGTGCTCCGACTGGAGTCTTGCCTTGCCAGCGACATGAATTACCTTGCTCGACTGAAGGTTGCGGTGTCGCGGATCGACACGGTGCTCTGGCCAAGGGAAACGCTCCAAAATGATCTTGAGTCTTTGATGACTCGACTCAATGAGATTCCTGGTCGAGTGCAGGAATGGAAGAAGTCCTCTGCTCGATGCGATGCCGACGTAGCTCTGTCCCTGGTTCGTGTTCATTATAAGGAAGCCAAAGAAGAGAAGCTAGCGGCAATCAAGGTTGCCAATACCAAGAAACTTGACTTCCAGTCCTTCATGGAGACTTTTATCTGTGCTGCTACTCGAATTGCAAATGGAATCGACCTGGATGAGTTCGTTGATCCTGCCAGCCCTCTTGCGGAGTGAACAAATTTTTTACGATCTGATTAAATTTGCCTCGGTATGCCGAGTGGTTTTGTATCCGTTAAACTCCTTCGGGCCGGATGCCCGAGTACTTTAATCTGCGGTCTGGAACCTCATGGGGATTAGTCCGAACTTAGTTTTCCCTTCAATATGCTTGTTTTTATTTCCGAGTGGAACTTGTACCTTCACTCGGAACAGACTTTTGTTGTTGTGATGCAATTCTGAGGAGAGGATCGCGGACGACCTACACCTCGTCATTCTTGCAGATCAGGATGGAGCACACATTGTACTTGTGGCGTAGCTCTGAAGAGAAGGTCGCAGTCGACCTGCACTTCATTGTCCTGACGGATCAGGATGGAGCGTGTTTTAAACTTAGGCGAGTACAGGACTGCAGCTAAGCCCCCGAGTGAGAGGGTTGCTCTTCACTCGGTGGGATTTTTCAAACTTAGGTGAGTACAGGACTGCAGCTAAGCCCCCGAGTGAGAGGGTTGCTCATCACTCGGTAGGATTTCTTAAACTTAGGTGAGTACAGGACTGCAGCTAAGCCCCCGAGTGAGAGGGTTGCTCATCACTCGGTGGGATTTTTCAAACTTAGGCGAGTACAGGACTGCAGCTAAGCCCCCGAGTGAGAGGGTTGCTCATCACTCGGTGGGATTTTTCAAACTTAGGCGAGTACAGGACTGCAGCTAAGCCCCCGAGTGAGAGGGTTGCTCTTCACTCGGTGGGATTTTTCAAACTTAGGTGAGTACAGGACTGCAGCTAGCCCCCGAGTGAGAGGGTTGCTCATCACTCGTAGGATTTCTTAAACTTAGGTGAGTACAGGACTGCAGCTAAGCCCCCAGTGAGAGGGTTGCTCATCACTCGGTAGGAATTTTTTAAACTTAGGGAGTACAGGACTGCAGCAAGCCCCCGAGTGGAGGGTTCTCATCACTCGGTGGATTTTTTAAACTAGGTAGGCATTACAGGACCAGCTAAGCCCGAGTGAGAGGTGTCTCACTCGGTAGGGTTGGCATATGATCTAGTACGATGAGGAGTTTTTAAACTAGGCGAGTACAGGACTGCAGCTAAGCCCCCGAGTGGAGGGTTGCTCTTCACTCGGTGGGATTTTTAAACTTAGGCAAGTACAGGACTGCAGCTAAGCCCCCGAGTGAGAGGGTTGCTCATCACTCGGTAGGATTTTTTAAACTTAGGCGAGTACAGGACTGCAGCTAAGCCCCCGAGTGAGAGGGTTGCTCATCACTCGGTAGGATTTTTTAAACTTAGGCGAGTTACAGGACTGCAGCTACCCCGAGTGAGAGGGTTGCTCATCCTCGGTAGGATTTTTTGAACTTAGGCGAGTACAGGACCAGCTAAGCCCCAAGTGAGAGGGTTGCTCATCACTCGTAGGATTTTTTGAACTTAGGCGAGTACAGGACTACAGCTAAGCCCCCGAGTGAGAGGGTTGCTCATCACTCGGTAGGATTTTTTAAACTTAGGCGAGTACAGGACTGCAGCTAAGCCCCCGAGTGAGAGGGTTGCTCATCACTCGGTAGGATTTTTTAAACTTAGGCGAGTACAGGACTGTAGCTAAGCCCCCGAGTGAGAGGGTTGCTCTTCACTCGGTGGGATTTTTCAAACTTAGGCGAGTACAGGACTGCAGCTAAGCCCCCGAGTGAGACGGTTGCTCATCACTTGGTAGGATTTTTTAAACTTAGGCGAATCGGATTCGCGGCTAAGCCACCCACTGGGGGATTTTGGACACATGTATTAGTAACAACAATCATTTAGGAGACTGTAAAACCATGTCTTTGATAAATGAACTGAAAGGTACTCCTTATTACATCAGTCTGAACACTTAAGTATAAAAACGGCGGAGTAACTCCGCATTCCAAGCGCGTGGCTCGTCTTTATTCTGCTCCACATTGTAGAGGTGATACGCTCCGTTGTGGAGCACTTTGGTGATGATGAAGGGACCTTCCCAAGCGGGGGCAAGTTTGTGAGGCCGTTGCTGGTCCACTCGGAGCACAAGGTCCCCTTCCTGAAATGCTCGACCCTTCACATTTCTGGCATATAATCGACGAAGGTCTTGCTGATAAATGGTCGATCGGATCAAGGCCATCTCTCTTTCTTCTTCCAGAAGATCAACAGCGTCTTCTCGAGCCCGTTCTGCTTCGGCTTCTGAAAAAAGTTCTACTCGGGGTGCATTGTGAAGCAAGTCACTCGGCAGCACAACCTCAGCCCCATAGACCATGAAGAAGGGGGTTCGACCGGTCGACCGATTTGGTGTTGTTCTTAATCCCCAAAGGACTGATGGTAGCTCATCTACCCAAGCGCCGGCTGCATACTTGAGGTCGCGCATCAATCGAGGTTTCAGCCCTTTGAGAATCAAACCGTTCGCTCTTTCTGCTTGTGCATTCGACTGAGGGTGGGCGACTGAAGCATAGTCAACACGAGTACCTTGGGAAGCGCAGAAAGCTCGGAACTCATCTGAATCAAAGTTTGACCCATTATCCGTGATGATGCTGTGCGGAACTCCATATCTAAATGTTAACCCTCTGATGAAGCTGACAGCAGTACTTGCTTCCAGGTTTTTGATAGGTTTAGCTTCAATCCATTTAGTGAACTTGTCGACTGCTACAAGCACATGGGTGAAGCCACTCCTGCCAGTCCTTAGAGGTCCGACCATATCTAATCCCCAAAAAGCAAATGGCCAGACGAGTGGAATAGTCTTCAAGGCTGAAGCAGGTTTGTGGGACATGTTGGAGTAGAACTGACAGCCCTCGCACTTGTCAACTATTTCCTTTGCCATCTCATTTGCCCGTGGCCAATAAAACCCTGCTCGGTATACTTTGGCCACGATGGTCCGAGAGGACGCATGGTGACCACAGGTCTCTGAGTGGATATCATTGAGGATCATTCGGCCTTCTTCTGGAGTGATGCATTTCTGAACGGCCCCAGTAACACTCTCTCTGTAGAGCCGTCCACCCATTACCATGAAGGCTTTGGATCGACAGACAATCTGATGAGCCTCTTCTTCATCCTCTGGAAGCTCTTTCCTGAGAATATATGCAATATATGGCACTGTCCAATCAGGAATGACGACTAAAACCTCCATGATCAAGTTGACCAGTGGGGGCTCTTCAGTGGAGCTCTTAGGCTGTGGGGGCTCTTCAGTGAAGGGATCTCCTTGAACTGATGGTGCGTGAATATGCTCCAAAAACACATTGCTGGGAATAGGCTCCCGCTTGGAACCTATTTTCGCCAAGTCATCAGCTGCTTGATTCTTCAGTCAGGGTATATGGTGGAGCTCTAGCCCTTCAAACTTCTTTTCTAACTTTCTCACCGCATTGCAATAACCAGTCATAGCTGGGCTCCTGACGTCCCACTCCTTCATCACTTGATTAACCACTAAATCTGAGTCGCCGTAAACCATTAGGCGACGGACGCCGAGTGAAATGGCCATACGCAACCCGTACAGGAGTGCCTCATATTCGGCTTCATTGTTGGAGGAATCAAAGTGAATCTGGAGAACATATCTGAGGTTGTCGCCTCATGGAGATACCAGGACTACTCCTGCGCCTAAACCATTCAACATCTTGGACCCGTCGAAGAACATAGTCCAATGTTCTGACTGTATCTGGGTCGGTAACTGCTGTTCAACCCACTCGACGAGGAAATCCGCTATTGCTTGAGATTTGATCGCTTTCTTTGCCTCAAACTTGATATCCAGCGGAAGGAGTTCAATCACCCACTTTGCCACTCGACTAGTTGCATCTCTGTTGTTCAAAATTTCTGACAACGGAGCATCGCTGATGACTGTAATCGAATGATCTGAGAAGTAATGTGCAACCTTCTTTGTGGTCAAGTAAATTCCATATACAAGCTTCTGATAATGTGGATATCTCTGCTTGGATGGGGTTAAGACTTCAGAAATATAGTACACTGGGCGTTGAACTTTGTAGGTTTTACCTTCTTCTTCCTGCTCGACCGTGAGTACTGTACTGACAACCTGTCCAGTGGCTGCTATATAAAGCAGTAAAGGCTCTTTGCTGATTGGAGCAGCAAGCACCGGCTGGGTGGAAAGCAGGGCTTTGAGCTCTGCAAACACTGCGTCAGCTTCAGGAGTCCACTCGAACTTATCAGATTTCTTCATCAGTCGGTAAAGAGGCAATGCCTTTTCACCGAGACGAGAGATGAATTGACTCAAAGCGGCCAAACAACCAGTAAGCTTCTGAACGTCGTGTACACGCACAGGGCGTTTCATTCGGAGGATTGCACCAACTTTCTCTGGGTTTGCATCGATCCCACGTTCGGAAATGAGGAAACCGAGTAACTTTCCACCTGGAACTCCAAATGTACACTTTGACGGATTAAGCTTGATATCATATCTTCTCAAATTGGCAAAGGTTTCAGCAAGGTCAGTCAGCAGGTCGGAACTTTTACGCGACTTAACCACGATGTCATCCATGTATGCTTCCACATTCCGACTGATTTGAGTTAGCAGGCACTTCTGTATCATGCGCATGAATGTGGCACCAGCATTCTTGAGTCCAAAGGTCATGGTGACATAGAAAAAGCACCCGAATGGGGTGATAAAAGCTGTTTTTATTTCATCAGGTCCATAAAGTCGGATCTGATGGTACCTGGAATATGCATCTAGGAAGGACAATCGCTCACATCCCGCAGTCGAGTCAACTATCTGATCGATGCGGGGGAGAGGAAAATGATCTTTCGGGCAGGCCCGATTGATATGCTTGAAATCAATGCACATACGAAGTGAATCGTCCTTCTTGGGAACCATGACAACATTGGCGAGCCACTCGGAGTGGTAAACTTCGCGGATGAACTCAGCCGCCAGAAGCTGAGCCACCTCTTCACCGATTGCCTTTCTGTTCTCCACAGCGGACCGATGGAGATGCTCTTTCACAGGTTTTGCCTTTGGATCGACTCGCAAACGGTGCTCAGCCAGTCCCCTGGGTACACCCGGCATGTCAGACGGCGTCCATGCGAAGATGTCCCAGTTCTCACGGAGGAACTGGACGAGCGCTTCTTCCTATTTGCTGTCGAGTGTTGCTGAGATATGAGTCGGAGCAGCACTGGGATCGGTCGGGTGAATGTGAACAGGCTTTGTTTCACCGGACGACTGAAATGCAGACTCTGAAGCAGGCTTCTTAGCACACAACAAATCACTCGGATCTGCAGTCTTATATTCTTCCATTTCTACTGCTGCCATCTATTCATCGGCTATCTTAGAGCCCTTCTGGAGGCACTCTTCTGCTTGTCGCCGATTACCAGTGACTGTGATCACGCCCCTGGGGTCAGGCATCTTCAGCTTGAGGTACACGTAACACGGTCGAGCCATGAAATGGGCATATGCAGTTCTGCCCAGAATAGCATGATAGGCACTGTGAAAATCCACAACTTCAAATGTCAACTTCTCCTTACGGTAATTCTTTGAATCACCGAAAACCACGTCAAGAGCGATCTGGCCGAGTGAATCAGCTTTCTTTCCTGGAATGACACCGTGGAATTGCATGTTGCTCTCACTGAGCTTGGACATCGGAATGCCCATCCCACGGAGGGTCTCAGCATACAAAATGTTCAAGCCGCTGCCACCATCCATCAGGACTTTGGTCAGTCGGGTGCCCCCGACGACTGGGTTGACCACCAACGCTTGCCTCCCGGGGGTGGCAACATGCGGTGGGTGGTCAGATTGGTCAAATGTAATGGGAGTCTTTGACCATTTCAAATATGTTGTCGTTGCCGGAGCAACCATGTTTACTTCTCTGTTGATGACTTTCAGTCGACTTTTGCTTTCAATGTCAGCAAAAATCACCAAAGTGGAATTGACGTTAGGAAAACCGTCATCATCTTCTTCCTTGTCCTCATCCTTGTCAGACTCTTTTTCCTTCTCATTGGGTTGTTTCTCTCGGAACTGCTGGATTAGGAGCCGACATTGTCGAGTGGTATGTTTGGGATAAATCAGATTACACTCTTCATCCTTCTTGGTGTGAATGTGACATGGCAAATCCAACACATCATTCCCTGCTTGATCTTTCACCTTCTTGGGGATCCAGGGCCCTTTGGGCTTCCCCTTGAATTTTCCTTGAGTTACAACTGCAGCTTCACCAGGACCTGCTGGCTCGGCTTTGCGTTTCTGCTTCCGACCTCCTCCGGTGTCTTGGGCGACTGGCTTGCCCTTTCCACTGCGGAGTCGATCCTCTTCTTCACCATTAGCGTACCGAGTGGCTATTTCCATCATTCGGGTCAGAGACATATCTCCTGTCCGACCAAATTTCAGGTTAAGCTCTCGATACCGAACGCCC
This sequence comes from Thinopyrum elongatum, assembly GCA_011799875.1. Lineage (NCBI taxonomy): Eukaryota > Viridiplantae > Streptophyta > Magnoliopsida > Poales > Poaceae > Thinopyrum > Thinopyrum elongatum. The sequence continues at coordinate 583,402,537 of CM022300.1, read as the reverse complement.
TCCTTGAAGGCGCAAACTGCTTGGTGATGGGATACATTTTCTACTGTGTGATGTAAAGTGGTCCATCTTTGGATGTAATCCCTCAGAGTTTCATTCGGTTTCTGTACACAATGTTGCAATTCTGTCAACCCTGCAGGTCGTTTGCATGTGCCCTCGAATGTCCGGACAAACACTCGAGCTAACTCTTCCCAGCTGAATATACTGCCTGGAGCCAACTGATTCAGCCATGCTCTAGCCGATCCTTCCAACATGAGAGGAAGATGTTTCATAGCTACCTCATCATTTCCACCACCGATCTGAACAGCTACCCGGTAATCTTCCAGCCAAGTGTCAGGCTTCGACTCACCGGTGAACTTACTAACCCCAGTCGCCAACCTGAAGTTGGGGGGGATCTCAGCAGCTCTGATGGCCCTGCTAAAACACTCGGGGCCTGAAACATGTACTCTGCTTCCACTCGGGTGATCTCTGTCTCGCCCTTCTCTGTGTGCTCGGTTCCTGTCGACCAAACCTTGCACCAAAATTGACCTCGCATCAAACCCTGGCTCTCTTGGGTCGACTGGCACCCTCCGCTCTTCGCTGTTCGGGCGCCTGTCATCATAACGTCGGGGCACATATGATCCGCCTCTCAGAGGGGGCGTAGGCACTCGACGGTGGTCACCACAGCCGAGCCGATGATCATACTGCTCGTGGTTCCGACCCAAGTACTGTTCTTGGCGATGCCCATGTCCCTCATGCCGCAGAGGCGATCTTGGGTTGTGAGCTGATTGAACTGTGTCGGCCACCACAGATCTGCTATGGATTCTGTTACGCGACTGAGATACTGCAGTATTTTGCTCTCCTGCTACCCGGAGCAGAGCCCGGATCTGCATCAAACCTCGTCTAGCCTACGACTGGGATGGTTGGATGGACTCTGCTATACGAGCTGCGGCCGTAATATTCTGAATAGGAGTGTGGTATACCTGAGGTTGAGGCGGGAACAATTGCCGCTGTCGACTGGACTCAGGAATCTGCTGCCGAGCACGTTCGTCCAGTGCATGCTGAAGGTTCTCCAGTCGAGTGCGTTCAGCCAAAGTGGCCAAGCGCGCTGCCTCCAAGGCCTGAGCCTCAGAGGTCTCTCCGACGATGGGCGTGTGGAGTGCCTCCTCGTTGCGGCGGTGGAGTTCCTCCCTCCGCTGCAAAGAGAGGGTTTCGGGGTGATATTCCTCGTGAACATGCGACGGATCGCCACCGCCATCGCCGCCACCGTTGCGACGCATGCCAGGTGGGCCACGCGGTGTGTCGACCATCAAGACCTCCGCTGCAGGGTCGCTGCTGTCGCACTTGGACAGGGTCTCGACGGAGCCAGTCGACAGATCGAACATGCCGTAGAGAGATTCATCGGGCTCGATCGCCGCGACTTGAGGGGTGGCCGACTGACGCGCCACCGCATGCTTCACCCACCGCTGAAGCCGTGACCGACCGGATCGCTTGCGACGACGAATGGCGGGGGACGAAGTTACTGCGGGAGCCGACCAATACTGGGTCGACGGCTGCCGCAGGAGGACGCCGCGGACACATGCGCGAAAGTGCGTCGCCCCGCGGACGGGGAGTGTCTCGACGTCGAGGGGGCCCTCCTGGAGCCAGGCGGAGTCATCGGCGATGAAGACGAGCACGCCGAGAAGGATCTCGCGGTCCTCAGCCGAACCTCCACCAGAAACCATGATGCTGGGAATCGAAAAAAATCGCAACCTCACCGGAAAGTCGCTAAGACACCTGCCCCACGGTGGGCGCCAACTGTCATGGTTCTAAGTCTGACAGTAGAATAGGGGGTAGGTATGAGGAGGCAAGATCCTAGCTACGATGAGGTTGTGCACGCAAGATTTACGAGTTCAGGCCCTTCTCGGAGGAAGTAACAGCCCTACGTCTCGGTGCCCAGAGGCTCGGTCGGCTGGATTATGCGTGAGGTTACAGGGGGTGTGAACCCTTGTGCTAGTGGAGGGGGGGTGGCTTATATAGAGTGCGCCAGGACCCCAGCCAGCCCACGTTACAAGGGGTTCAATGTACATTAAGGTGATATGTTACTGGTAACGCCAATAGTAAAGACATATAAATGATCATTAAGACTACGGAGTGAACGCCTGACCGTTGCCATCCTGAGTGACCTTAGATCTTCTGTACTCCGAGTGGTTTCTGGTGTGGTCGAATGATTATACCCTGGTCGAATGGAATTGGGTTATCCGAGTGAACTGTTGGTCGAGTGGGTTGCACCCTGAGGTGATTTCAGTCGGTAGATGATGCTATCCTTTGAATGCCCTTGGCTTTAGAGCCGTGTCCTCGGGAAGGGTGTCTAGGTCAGGCCTATTACCCTACCCTAGGTACATGTCATCGTCAGACTCTGCTGAGGGGCTTCCTCCACTGGAGACGGCTGAGGCGGCAGAGACAGCTCACGCGCCGGAGACGACTCAGGCAGCTGAGACGGCTGAGCTGGACTGTGAGAAGTCTGCTGAGGTGCCTCCTCTGGTTGAGTCTGCTGAGGCGGCGTCCAGTTTGGAAGCTTGATGTTCTCCTTTCTCCATAGACAGGTACTCCTTAAGGCATTTTTCAGAAGAATCTCCCCTTCACCTATAGGGTACTCAAGCTCCAGCCCCTCAAATTCCTCCATTATTTCATCCACCCCGACAATAGCAAAGCCATGTGGAATCAGACGGCAATGGAAAGTTCCCTCAGCTCGAGGAGGTAAGACAGAGCCGACCTCAACCTTCAAGGTCAGGTTATGGCATTTCGCCATTAGCACACAATGATCATTCTCCGTGATACTATCCACGGGGTAGCGAGAAGCCGTGATATTAGGTTGAACGAGCTCCGTGGAAGCCACGCTGCTTCTCCGCTGAGATGGTGGGGTAGCTTCGGGGGCAGTATCCAATGAAGGATCTTCGTGCCGCTGAAATGGTTGGTCGGTAGCTCGCTGGCTCTGAAGTTCCTCTAGTTTCCCTAATCGTTCATTGATCTTCTGCATTTTGCTTGCTTCCTCTTTCTTCTTTCTACCTCGGCTTCTATAAGTGGCACTATTGTTCGGAAACCCATGCACCCACGGAATGGAGCCTGATGTGCCTCGTGTTCGTCCAGGGTGTTCAGGATTCCCGAGGGCCTCTGTCAGCTCGTCCTTCTCTTTGTCAGGATGGAACCTCCCTTCCTGCGCTGCCTTTATTGCTTCCTCAAGCTTCTTGACGGGTATTGCAAGTTGAGCGTTCGTCCAAACACACTTCCCTGATTCTGGGTCCAAAGTTCCCCCAACCCCGAAGAACCAAGTCCTTGACCGATCTTGCCAGTGCAATGTCGCTGGTTGGACCCCTTTAGCAAGCAGGTCTTGCTCAGCTTTGTCCCATGTAGGCCGGGCTTTGCTGTAGCCACCTGACCCCGTAACATGGTGATACTGCTTCTTTGCAGCATTTTGCTTGTTTATCTGTGACCTTTGCTTAGCCTTCTCCGATTTCTTGTAGGCCACAAATGCGGGTCAGTGATCTCTTATCTTCTCATATTGACCGGTGAATTCTGGAGTCTTGTCTTTGTCGACAAACTTTTCCTTCAAATCTTTCTTCCAGTTCTTGAATAGTTCTGCCATCTTCTTAAGAGCAAATGCCTTGACCTTCGGGAGAATAACTGGCTTATTCGGATCCTCCTCTGGCGGTAGGCTGAAATTTGTCATCAGCGAGTTCCAAAGATCATCTTTCTGTCTATCGTGGACATAAGAAACTTCAGGGTCCTTCTTCTTATTCCATTCTTGGATGCTGATCGGGACGCTGTCCCTAACAATAACTCCACACTGATGTACATATTTGTTCTTGGTCCGCTTGGGAGCAATCGGTTGGCCATCTCGAGAGACTTCTTCGATCGTGAACCTTTCATCCTGGCCCAACCTTTTCTTCGGGCCTCGTCTCCTTACCGAAGTTTGGCTCGATCCGAAGGGCTAAAAGAAGAAAGAAGAGTCACTATATGTACATACAAAACAATTAATGCATCTAGTCAGCAGAGGCTTAATTTATATATTATATATATATATATATATATATATATATATATATATATATATATATATATATATATATATATATATATACCTTGCCGGACTTTGCAACAGTTAAGGCTCCCTTCTCCGTTGGATCACCGGAGCCGTCATGATCTCCTTCCTCCTCCATTGGATCACCGGAGCCATCATGATCTCCTTCCTCACCATCGGTGTCGTTGAGAAACGACAAGGTGATATCACCTCCGTCGCGGATTATATCCCCCAACAACTCTTCTTTTTCTAAGTCTCTGTCCATAGTTTCTGCAAATATGCATATGAGCAATGGATTAGCGGCAAACATCATGCAAAGTTCACAAGTTTTATAACAGTCAGTTTCAGACGATCGTCGAGGACTCCTCCCCCCTCATGTCTGATGAGTCGTCCTATCTTTCGAGAGAGGATACTTTGCGAACCGCCTTTCTCATGGTCGTCGAGGATACTTGCAGACCCCCCCCCCCTCATGTCGAAGTTATCGGGGATATGTTGAATTCCCGAGAGAGTTAGGGGTGTTCTAACGCGGCACTACACGATATAGGTGAAGGGGGATAACATCCGGGAATGTTTTCCTGAAGTCTGCATTTTCGGACAGATGAAACGAAGGGGGACGGTTCCAGGTTCGCTATGCTAGCTTTAACAGAGAACATTCATCGAACAAACTTAATATGAGTTTTAGCAAGATCATCATGAACAAATATATTTTAACCAAGTCTATAGAAAAACAATAATATCATCTCCATATATGAGTTTTAGCAAGATCATCATGAACATTCATCGAACAAACTTAATATAAGTTTTAACATAGAACATTTATCGAACAAACTTAATATGAGTTTTAACAGAGAACATTCATTGAACAAACTTAATATGAGTTTTAGCAAGATCATCATGAACATTCATCGAACAAACTTAATATGAGTTTTAACATAGAACATTCATCGAACAAACTTAATATGAGTTTTAACAGAGAACATTCATCGAACAAACTTAATACGAGTTTTAGCAAGATCATCATGAACAAAAAATTCACACTAATTTCTATGAACAAAAAAAAATTCCACACAACATCTCATCTCATCTCCACAAAACATCTCATACATCTCATCTCATTTCATCTCATCTGGAAAACAGAGCACATATAAAAAAACAGAGCACATTTCATACATCTCATCTCATCTCCACATGAACATCTATCTATCTATTCATCTAAAAAAACACATTTAGCAACGGCCGGCGGCGACCATGGAGCAGTGGTAGCAAGGGGCTCGGAGGCACACGGCGGCGGGGAGTAGGGGACCATGGGAAAGGGGGAGCTCACTGGGGGGCGCGGCGATGGAGCTGGAGGGCCGGCGGGCTCGGGGGCACGCGGCGACGGGGAGGAGGGCGCGCGAGGAGGTCTGGCGCATCGGCGAGGGCGTCGGGGCAGGGGGCGGTGAGGGCGTTGGGGCAGGTGATGTCTACTACGCAACCTTCTTCTTGTAGACTCGTGTTGGGCCTCCAAGCGCAGAGTTTTGTAGGACAGTAGCAAATTTCCCTCAAGTGGATGACCTAAGGTTTATCAATCCGTGGGAGGCGTAGGATGAAGATGGTCTCTCTCAAACAACCCTGCAACCAAATAACAAAGAGTCTCTTGTGTCCCCAACACACCCAATACAATGGTAAATTGTATAGGTGCACTAGTTCGGTGAAGAGATGGTGATACAAGTGTAATATGGATGGTAGATATAGGTTTTTGTAATCTGAAATTATAAAAACAGCAAGGTAGCAAGTGACAAAAGTGAGCAAAAACGGTATTGCAATGCTTGAAATCAAGGCCTAGGGTTCATACTTTCACTAGTGCAAATTCTCTCAACAATGATAACATAATTGAATCATATAACAATCCGTCAACATGCAACAAAGAATCACTCCAAAGTTTCTATCGAAGAACGTAGGACGAGAACATGCATCAACCCCTATGCATAGATTACCCCAATGTCACCTCGGGAATCTGCAAGTTGAGTGCCAAAACATACATCAAGTAAATCAATAGAACATCCCATTGTCACCACAGATATCCCATCGCAACACATACATCAAGTGTTCTCAAATCCAATACTCAATCCAACATAACGACACCTCAAAGAGCAAGACTCAATTCATCACAACAAGAGATAGAGAGGGAAGAAACACCAGATGATCCAACTATAATAACAAAGCTCGCGGTACATCAAGATCATGCCAAATTAAGAACACGAGAGAGAGAGGTCAAACACATAGCTACTGGTACATACCCTCAGCCCCGAGGGTGAACTACTCCCTCCTCGTCATGGAGACCGCTGGGATGACGAAGATGGCCACCGGTGATGGTTTCCCCCTCCGGCAGGGTGCCGGAACGGGCTCCCGATTGGTTTTTCGTGGCTACAGAGGCTTACGGCGGCGGAACTTCCGATCTAGGTTTCTTTTCGGGGGTTTCTGTATTTATAGGAGTTTTTGGCATCGGTCTCATGTCAGGGGGGTCCACGAGGCAGCGGCAAGCCAGGGGGCGCGCCCTGGGAGGGGGGGGAGGGGGGGAGGGCGCCCCCCACCCTTGTGGTTGCCTCAGGACTCTTCTCCGGTATCTTTTCGCTCCAGTACTTTTTATATTTTCCAAAAATATTCTCCGTGAATTTTCAGCTCATTCCGAGAACTTTTATTTCTGCACAAAAAATGACACCACGGTAGTTCAGCTGAAAACCGCGTCAGTCCGGGTTAGTTCTAATAAAATCATATCAAAACCATATAAAATTGTTGTAAACATGGCATGAATACTTCATAAATTATAGATACGTTGGAGACGTATCAGCATCCCCAAGCTTAATTCCTGCTCGTCCTCGAGTAGGTAAATGATAAAAGAAATAATTTATGAAGTGTGAATTCTAGCAAGTGCACAAGTTTAATCAATAATAATTTCAACCACTTTTTCTAGCATCATTATATATCATAACAGTAGCTCATATCATAAAACTTCTCATGATCAAGTAGCAAGCTATTCACATGTTAAAGCATAGACCATAAACTTTCTTGAAAACTAACAAACTATGTTCTCAGTCATCAAACAATTGCAATTCATCTTATTTTAAGGAAGGGTCTATGTAAGAGCTTTGATTTAGCAAATTCCACATACTCAACTATCATATAGTCTTCCATGATTGCTACCACTCAAAGCATATTTTTAGAACAAATAGCATCCATCGAACACAGAGAAAGATAGGGGCTTAGTGTTTTGCCTCCCAACTTATTTATCATATAGATAATTGTCAACAATAATAATTCATGATCAAATATATTTGAATGGCCATATATGCTTGGATCTTTCCCCACCACATGGTACTTGCCAACTAGAGAATAATTGAGGTTGAAATGAGAAGGAATACTATTGACTCTTGCATAAAAGTAAAAGATAGGCCCTTCGCAGAGGGAAGCAGAGGTTGTCATGCGCTTTTTATTTTTGGATGTGCAAACCCTTAATGCAAAGGAACGTCACGTTGTATTGCCCTTTGTGATAGCAACCTTTATTATGCAGTTCGTCGCTTTTATTTCTTTACCATCACAAGTTCGTACAACGCTTATTTTCCCTTACAATAAAAGATCATACATATTTAGGAGCAATTTTTATTGCTTTTTGCACCGATGGCAACTTACTTGAAGGATCTTATTCAATCCATAGGTAGATATGGTGGACACTTATGGCAAGAAACTGGGTTTAAGGATTTCGGATGCACAAGCAGTATTCCCGCTTAGTATAGAAATTTTGGCGAGCAAAATATTCTAAATAGCGAGCACCACATGTTGGAGGATCCATAACAATATAACTTCTATGCCAATATACGCAAGCATAACTCATTATGTTTTCTTCCTTGTCCAACTTCAACTAATTTGCTCAAGTTTGAAAATAATTAATGGGGTTCACAATCATAGAAGATGTCCAAGATAGTATATTTATATGTGAAATCTCTCTTCCTTCAATATTCTTTCATGAATTGTTCAAGTGACCAATACAATGTTTGCTAACTTTCAATAAATTTACCACCTATACTTCTTATATGTGAAGTCATTACTCCCCATGGGATAAGCATATGAAACATATATAATTTCAGATTTATGATATTCAATTCATTCAACCATTTACTCATAGGATATAAGTGAAGCACACGAGTAAATGACAAACTACTCCAAAAAGATATAAGTGAAGATCAATGAGTAGTCAAAAATTAAGTAACTAGGTGAATACTCTATCATCTAAGAATTTCAGATCTTAAGTATTTATTAAAATAGCAAGCAAAACAAAATAAAATGCCATTCTAAGGACAGCACATATCATGTGAAGAAGCAAAAACTTAGGCTCAACCGATACTAACCGATAATTCTTGATGAAGAAAGGTGGAATGCCTACCGGGGCATCCCCAAGCTTAGATGCTTGAGACTTCTTGAAATATTATATTGGGATGCCTTGGGCATCCCCAAGCTTGAGCTTTTGTGTCTCCTTAATTCCTTTTATATCACGGTTTCCCTAAATCTTAAAAACTTCATCCACACAAAACTCAACAAGAACTCGTGAGAAAAGTTAGTATGAATCAATGCAACACCTTATCATTCTCTACTGTAGAAAATCACTAAAAATATTATTTAACAATGCGTACTAAATGCCTCTGCATATTTAATACTCCTATCCTCAAATAGAATCATTAAACAAGTAAACATATGCAAACATAACAACAATCTGTCTAAACAGGACAGTCTGTAAAGAGTGCAATTGTACTCACACTTCCCTAACTCCAAAAATTCTGAAAAATTACCACACTGTAGAAAATTTGTTGTTACTCATTGTGTAAACATTTCAAGATTTTATCATATTCTGACTTTCCATAAGAATTCAGACAACAATAGAAAACTTTCTGTTTTCAAAACAGCAACATATAGACTTGCAAAATAAGCATGGTAAAGGCTATACTTGACACTTTTATTGAAATAAAAGATGCAAAACATTACTCTAAATAACAGCAAGCAAATAATAATAAAATAAAATGACGCTCCAAGCAAAACTCATATCATGTGACGAATAAAAATATAGCTCCAAGTAAGGTTACCGATAATGTTGGAGACGAAAGAGGGGATGCCTTCTGGGGCATCCCCAAGCTTAGTTGCTTGGGTATTCCTTGAATATTACCTTGGGGTGCCTTGGGCATCTCCAAGCTTAGGGTCTTGTCACTTCTTATTCTCCTCATATCGATATCTCACCCAAAACTTGAAAACTTTAATCACACAAAACTTAACGGAACTTCGTGAGATGGGTTACTATGATAAAACAAATCATTCACTTTGGTACTGTCAAGACAAGATTCATAATTTTTCTCTCATGATGCCTACTGTACCCTATCATTTCTACAATTTATATTGAGCAATATAAGCCATAGAAACTAGAAAACAAGCAAACTATGCATTGAAAACAGAATCTGTCAAAAACAGAACAGTCTGTAAAGATCTGAATTAAGGTCATACTTCTGTAACTCCGAAAATTCTGAAAAATTAGAAAAACGTAGACAATTTGTGTATAAATACTCTGTAAAATATTCAGAGTTTTTCCTTTTTCCAGTGAATTTTAAAAATTCTGTTACTGGACGCAAAAGTTTTTGTTTTTGCACAGAATCAAGTCAACTATCATCCACACTATCCCAAAGGCTTTAGTTGGCACTTTATTCAAACAAAAGCTATATAAAACATGATTAATACAGTAGCCTAATCATGTTAAAACACAAAAACAGTAGAGGTAAATATTGGGTTGTCTCCCAACAAGCGCTTTTCTTTAATGCCTTTTTAGCTAGGCATGATGATTTCAATGATGCTCACATAAAAGATAAGAATTGAAACATAACGGGAGCATCATGATGTTGGGTAACGTTGCATGGAAAACAAAAAAAATTCTACGCACACGCAATGATCTATCCATGGAGATGCATAGCAACGAGAGGGAGAGTGTGTCTATGTACCCTCGTAGACTGTAAGCGGAAGCGTTTCACAACGCGGTTGATGTAGTCGAACTTCTTCACGCTTCAACCGATCAAGTACCGAACGCACGGCACCTCCGCGTTCTGCACACGTTCAGCTCGGTGACGTCCCTCGCCTTCCTGATCCAGCAAGACGTCGAGGTAGTAGATGAGTTCCGTCAGCACGACGGCATGGTGACGGTGATGGTGAAGTGATCTCTGCAGGGCTTCGCCTAAGCACTAAGAAAATATAACCGGGGGTGTAAACGGTGGAGGGGGGCGCCACACACGACTAGGCAATTGTCTCGGGTGTGCTAGGCGCCCCTCCTCATATATATAGGTGGGAGGGAGATGGGAGAGGCCAAGGGGTGCCCCAAGTAGGTCCGAATCGTACTTGGGCTCCTGCCCTTGGCCGCGCCCCCCTGCCATGTTTGTCGGAGGGGGAAGGAAAGAGGGGGGGAGAGGGAAGGAAGTGGGAATCCTAATCCACACTTACCTTTCCCTTCTCCCCTTTCCTTCTCCTCCTTAGGCCGGCCCATATGGGGGGCGCACCAGCCCCTTGTGGCTGGTGTGTTTCCCCTCTTGGCCCATAAGGCCCATATCTTTTGCCAGGGGTGCCCGGAACCCCTTCCGGTGACCCAATAAGTACCCGATACCCCCTGAAACACTTTCGGTGTCCGAATACCATCGTCCTATATATCAATTTTACCTCTCAACCATTTCGAGACTCCTCGTCATGTCCGTGATCTCATATGGGACTCCGAACAACATTCGGTCACCAAATCATATAACTCATATAATACTATATCGTCATCGAACGTTAAGTGTGCGGACCCTATGGGTTCGAGAACTATGTAGACATGACCGAGACACCTCTCCGGTCAATAACCAATAGCGGAACCTGGATGCCCATATTGGCTCCTACATATTCTACGAAGATCTTTATCGGTCGAACCGTTATGACAACATACGTAATTCCCTTTGTCCATCGGTATGTTACTTGCCCGAGATTTGATCGTCGGTATCTTCATACCTAGTTCAATCTCGTTACCATCAAGTCTCTTTGCTCGTTCCGTAATACATCACCTTGTGACTAACTCCTTAGTCGTTTGCTTGCAAGCTTATGATGTGTATTACCGAGAGGGCCCAGCGATACATCTCCGATACTCGGAGTAACAAATCATAATCTCGATCTATGCCAACTGAACAAATACCTTCGGAGATACCTGTAGAGCATCTTTATAATCACCCAGTTACGTTGTGACGTTTGATAGCACACAAGGTATTCCTCCGGTATCCGGGATTTGCATAATCTCATAGTCGAAGGAATAAGTATTTGACATGAAGAAAGCAATAAGAATAAAACTGAACGATCATTATGCTAAGCTAACGGATGGGTCTTGTCCATCACATCATTCTCCTAATGATGTGATCCTGTTATCAAATGACAACACATGTCCATGGTTAGGAAACCTTAACCATATTTGATCAACGAGCTAGTCTAGTAGAGGCTCACTAGGGACACGGTATTTGTTTATGTATTCACACATGTATTTAAGTTTCCGATCAATACAATTCTAGCATGAATAATAAACCTTTATCATGAATAAGGAAATATAAAGTAACAACTTTATTATTGCCTCTAGGGCATATTTCTTTCACATGAAGCATATGACTAGCACATTTAAGTCTAACCCACTTCCTATGCATAGGGATTTTATGAGCAAACAATTTATGGGAACATGAATCAACTAGCATAGGAAGGCAAAACAAGCAAAACTTCAAGATTTTCAACACATAGAGAGGAAACTTGATATTATTGAGATATGTAAAAGCATATGTTCCTCTCTCATAATAATTTTTAGTAGCATCATGAATGAATTCAACAATATAGCTATCATATAAAGCATTCTTTTCATGATCCACAAGCATAGAAATTTTATTACTCTCCACATAAGCAAATTTATTCTCATGAATAGTAGTGGGAGCAAACTCAACAAAATAACTATCATTTGAGGAATAATCCAATTGAAAATTAAAATCATGATGACAAGTTTCATGGTTATCATTATTCTTTATAGAATACATGTCATCACAATAATCATCATAGATAGCAACTTTGTTCTCATAATCAATTGGAACCTCTTCCAAAATAGTGGATTCATCACAAAATAAAGTCATGACCTCTCCAAATCCACTTTTATCATTATAATAAGATTCAACACCCTCAAAAATAGTGGGATAATTATTATCTAAAGTCGACACTCTTCCAAACCCACTTTCATAAATATTGCAATAATCATTAATAGGAGATATGCTATCATCATAATAAATTTGCTCATCAAAACTTGGGGGACAAAAAATATCATCTTCATCAAACATAGCATCCCCAAGCTTATGGCTTTGCATATCATTAGCATCATGGATATTCAAGTAATTCATACTAACAACATTGCAATCATGCTCATCATTCAAAGACTTTATGCCAAACATTTTATTGAATTCTTCTTCTATCAATTGAGCACAATTTTCCTTTCCATCATTTTCACGAAAGACATTAAAAAGATGAATAATATGAGGCAACCTCAATTCCATTTTTTTGTAGTTTTATTTTATAGACTAAACTAGTGATAAACAAGAAACTAAAAGATTCAATTGCCAGATCTAAAGATATACCTTCAAGCACTCACCTCCCCGGCAACGGCGCCAGAAAAGAGCTTGATGTCTACTACGCAACCTTCTTCTTGTAGACTCATGTTGGGCCTCCAAGCGCAGAGTTTTGTAGGACAGTAGCAAATTTCCCTCAAGTGGATGACCTAAGGTTTATCAATCCATGGGAGGCGTAGGATGAAGATGGTCTCTCTCAAACAACCCTGCAACCAAATAACAAAGAGTCTCTTGTGTCCCCAACACACCCAATACAATGGTAAACTATATAGGTGCACTAGTTCAGCGAAGAGATGGTGATACAAGTGTAATATGGATGGTAGATATAGGTTTTTGTAATCTGAAATTATAAAAACAGCAAGGTAGCAAGTGACAAAAGTGAGCAAAAGCGGTATTGCAATGCTTGAAAACAAGGCCTAGGGTTCATACTTTCACTAGTGCAAATTCTCTCAACAATGATAACATAATTGAATCATATAACAATCCCTCAACGTGCAACAAAGAATCACTCCAAAGTTTCTATCAAGAACGTAGGACGAAAACGTGCATCAACCCCTATGCATAGATTACCCCAATGTCACCTCGGGAATCCGCAAGTTGAGTGCCAAAACATACATCAAGTGAATCAATAGAACATCCCATTGTCACCACAGATATCCCATCGCAAAACATACATCAAGTGTTCTCAAATCCAATACTCAATCCAACATAACGAAACCTCAAAGAGCAAGACTCAATTCATCACAACAAGAGATAGAGAGGGAAGAAACACCATATGATCCAACTATAATAACAAAGCTCGCGGTACATCAAGATCGTGCCAAATCAAGAACACGAGAGAGAGAGAGAGAGGTCAAACACATAGCTACTTGTACATACCCTCAGCCTTGAGGGTGAACTACTCCCTCCTCGTCATGGAGACCGTCGGGATGATGAATGTAACACCCCATGTCATTAGCCACAGTAATCACTTTTGATAATGACAAGTCAGCTAGATTAATAGTGCATAATCATCATTTGCATCATATTGCATTTCAACTCCTAGTTCAAACTTTAATTAAATTAAAGTGGAAAAATAAAAGTTATTCAAAACAGAAACTAAAATGTTCATTAAATAACAAATATTCCAGAGACAATTCTAAAATTGTAATCACCATTTTCTAAATTAATTAGGTGACTCTAACAGCAACAAAACAGAATTAAATTAATACCTTTTTGTTTAAATAAAATCCATATGGGAACATTTGGACTCAAAACCTTTTTATATCAATGTTAAATATTGCACTGCTATTATATGGGCAAGTTCCATATTTTATAAAAGTCATTAGGTTTAAAAAGAAAAGACAAAACAGAAATAAGAAAAGAAAACAGAAAAGAGAAAAGAAGAAAAAGGAAAGGCCCCGGGGCACTGGACCTAAGTCCACAGTGCCCGGCCGAGCCCATCTAGCCTCGCCTCCCACCTCGCGCTGTTCACGCGCGCTCACTGTCGCCTCTGCTGCACGCCACGCACCGGCCCCCCCTCGCCTCTGCTCGACAACGCACGCTGCTGCCGTCACGGACGCCTACAAGGAGCCCCCCCTCGACCCCGCGGACGAACCCTAGCACCTCTCCCCTTTCTCCCTCGCTCTCTCCCACCTCACCCGATGCCTCCATGGACAGCCGCGGCTGAGCTGCGTGGCCACCGTCACCGCCCCGACTCGCGGACGTGCCCACCATGCTCGCCGTCGTCGCCTGCTTCGACCGCGCGAACGAACCGAAGCCCGGAGCCACCGCAGCGCCTCCCCGAGCTTTCTTCCTCCTCGGATCGCCGCCGCACGCCGCCGTCGATTTGCCGCCTCGAGCCCTTCCCGAGCCCGCTTTCGCACACCCACAGGGCCCGGTGAGCAGTCGCCGCTCTCCCCCTCCCTTTTCTGCTCGATCTCGTCGCCGTAGCAATCGCATTGGAGATACTCGAGCTCACCGCCGCGGACCTCGTCGCCGGCGACCATTTGATCCCTTGCTGCTGTCCATCCTGCTCGCCGTGCCGCGTAGAGCCTCCCCAGCGTCTCTCCTCGTTCGTTTGCACGCGGTAGCCCCGATCCCGCTGCACGCCGGAACGCCTCGCCGCTGATGAGCTCATGCCGCTCAACTCCGGCCGTCCCAGCACCTCGCACCGCCGCCATTCGATGCGCGACGCCGAGCCGCGTCGAACGCGCCCAACCCCGGCCCCTTAGACCCCCTGTGCGCGAAAACCGAGCACCTCCCGAGCCGCGCCGCCGCGTTTGGCTCGCCGGAGTCAATTCCGGCGCGTCTCCGGCCGGCACCGACGTGGCCGGTGGGTCCCGCCTCTGTGCCACTGACTGTGGGCCCCCGCGGGCCCCTGTTGACTCGCTGACTTGGATCAATGCTGACTGGGCACCCCTGTCTCGCTGACATGCGTGCCCCACCCCAATAAACTAATTAAAATAAATGATTAGTTAGTTAATTAGTTACTTAACCACTCGCTAACAGTTGGCCCCACCCACTAATTAATCCTATTTAGTTTAAATTAACTCTGTTTAAACTAATCAGAGGCTGACATGTGGGTCCCACTGGACCCACCTGTCTGGTTTGACTGGTCAACCGACCAGTTGACCTGCTGACGTCACTCTGATGTCATGCTTGCGTCA
The DNA here is from genome assembly GCA_011799875.1 of Thinopyrum elongatum. Taxonomy (NCBI): domain Eukaryota; kingdom Viridiplantae; phylum Streptophyta; class Magnoliopsida; order Poales; family Poaceae; genus Thinopyrum; species Thinopyrum elongatum. The sequence continues at coordinate 583,387,175 of CM022300.1, read as the reverse complement.
TCATACACTATTCTAGATAATGTTGGACTAAATGGATTAAATAAATTTAGAAAATGATTAAAACTTTAGAAAATCATATAAAATAATCCGTAACTCCGATGAAAATAATTTATGTATGAAAGTTGCTCAGAATTTCGATACGAATCTGGATACGCCCTCCGTATTCCTGTCAGATGCCCCTAGCTAGATGAACATGGAACTTTTAGACCGATTTCAATAAATGAATAGTGCCCAACTTTAATTAAAATAAATCCATATAAATTCCTAAGTTAACTAAATCATTTAGTTAGGCAGTAGAACACCTCGGCATATCATTTAGGCATGTCATACATATTGTTTGCATTTTTGCCGTGAATTTATTGTTTCTCCCCCCTCCTCCTCTCTCGATAGACGCCGAGACCGACACCGTTGCAGCTAGGTACGAATACTCTATAGACGAGTAGCCCGTTGACGACCCCTCTCTCTTGCCAGAGCAACCAGGCAAGCCCCCCCCCCCTTTTGAGCATCCAGATATCGCCCATTCCATTTCTCCTGCTTGCATTAGATTTTGCTACTGTTAATGTTTGCTCCTATTCTGATGCATAGCCTGCTTTTGTAACATGTTTATCGTTACCTTACCTGCCTATGTTAAACTGCTTAGTATAGGTTGGTAGTGAACCATCAGTAACCCCACCACCTTACCCTTGTTGCCCCTGCTTGATCATCGATGACTCGATCAACGTGATCGTCGACTAGAGACCGACACATCACTTCACCCCCTTCGTTGTACGACTCTGCATAGTTACTATCAAGTGCCGAGGGTGATACCTCGTAACACACTCCTGATGAATACTCTGCAGTGTAGCTGTTCGGTCGTGGTCATCGAGGGTGATTCCTCCTTCTCCACTTTCGATACAACTCTGTCGTGCAACCCCTTAGTGTGAACCTCGAGGGTGATGCCTCATACGTTCACCCTGATGATTTCATCGAGTGGAATCCACCGAGGGTGATTCCTCGGGGTTTTCCCCTTGATGTTATGACCACACGGTTACTTTGACCTTTGTTACAGGCGGGTCGACCCTGATGGGTACCCGCAGGGGATCTATGATGTCGGGTGTGTCGGAAGGGCACTCGAGTGTGATATTGTGGCGGAGCTTCAGAAACTCTGATTGTCTCCGCGTGTTTCTAAATCAGCCTATCGGATTTGGGTATTTGATCTGAGTGGGTCGACGTGCCCTATACGCACTACCACCACACGGGATTATGGTTTATGGGGCCCTCTACGTCGTACGTTTCTCCCGAAAGCTCTTCAGACGTCACGGTTCACCGTGCGGGCTGATTGTCGGGAATGGGCTGGATACTTCACTGATGAGTTCAGTGTCGCGCCTGCACCCCGGCCAGTCTCGCAACGCGCAGGGTGCCCAGGGCGATGGCCCAAGACCTCTAGGTGCATAGGTTTGTCCGGCGTGCTGACCTCTCTGCTGAGCCTAGGTAGGGCACTGCTTCGTGTTGATCTTCCAAGGCCGGGCATTACCCAGCAAGTGTGTCCAACCAGATTTTAATCGAGCGTGTTGGGTAACAGTAGTGCACCCCTGCAGGGAAGAATAATCTATGGATAGCCAGTCCTACAGTAGAGGACGCTCAGTTTGTGTATCCCGATCTAGTACTTGAACTGGATACTTGTTACTTAATTGAAGCTTCGGGATCGCTTTCTCGCAGGGAGTCGAGGAAGGATCTCTAAGCTGTACTTCAACATGTTTGCTTAATAAAATGCTATTCTACTCTCTTCTATTGCTGCAAGATGGTGGCTCGTGAAGATGTTTGAAGATGCTAGTCTTCGATAGGACTAGGCCTTCTCTCTATTCTGGCATTTCTGCAGCCCAGTCCACATATACAGCCTTTCCCCTTTGATAATGTTGCATATGTAGTGTAGATCCTTGCTTGCTGAGTACTTCGGATGAGTACTCACGGTTGCTTTGTTACTTCTTTTTCCCCATACCCCACTTTGATGATACCTCAGACGATGGAGCCTAGGAGCCAGATGCCACCTCAGGAGCTTACTACCAGGAGGGTCCAGATGACACGTACTACTGAATCGAGCCAGATGACCAGGATAAGGATCGGAGGCTCCCAGGAAGGAGGCCTTCGCCTTTCGATCTAGAGTCGTTGTTTGTGCTAGCCTTCTTAAGGCAAACCTTGGCTAACTATGTCTGTACTCAGATATTATTTGTATGACTGAGTTATGTATTCGGATCTTCGTGATCCCTGGTCTGTAATATTGTGGATCTCCGTTTGTTTGTGTTAGAGTTGTGTTGTGATATCTTCCCGTGAGTCCCTGTGCTTGATCATGCATGTTTGCGTGTATGATTAGTGCACGATTGAGCCGGGGGCGTCACAATGAAGATGGCCACCGGTGATGGTTTCCCCCTCCGGCAGGGTGCCGGAACGGGCTCCTGATTGGCTTTTTGTGGCTACAGAGGCTTACGGCGGCGGAACTTCCGATCTAGGTTTTTTTCGGGGGTTTCTGTATTTATAGGAGTTTTTGGCGTCAGTCTCACATCAGGGGGGTCCACAAGGCAGCGGCAAGCCAGGGGGGCACGCCCTAGGGGGGGCGCCCCCCACCCTTGTGATTTCCTCGGGACTCTTCTCCGGTATCTTTTCGCTCCAGTATTTTTTATATTTTCCAAAAATATTCGTAAATTTTCAGCTCATTCCGAGAAATTTTATTTCTGCGCAAAAAACGACACCCCAGTAGTTCTGCTGAAAACAGTGTCAGTCCGGGTTAGTTCTAATAAAATTGTACCAAAACCATATAAAATTGTTGTAAACATGGCATGAATACTTCATAAATTATAGATACGTTGGAGACGTATCAGCAGGGCTCAAGGAGGCGAAGGCGCGGTCCGGCAGCCTGGCGGCGTCGAGGTGGTCGCCGGCGCCAGCGGGGGAGAGGAGGAGATCGAAGAAACTGAATGGAAAACTTCTAAGTGTTGCAACCGGGACTAAAGACCCCCCATTGGTCCCGGTTGGTGGCTCCAACCGGGACTAAAGACTCCCCCATTCGTCCCAGTTGGAGCCACCAACCGGGACTAAAGGTCAATTTCAGCAGCCCAAAGGGCGGGAAGCACAGACCTTTAGTCCCACCTCGCTAGTTGAGAGGGGCTCGGAGTGGTTTATAAGCGCTGCTGCCGCCACCCTCTCGAGCTCCTCTCTATTGCAGGCAGTACATGCCTATCTGACGCCCTGCTGGGCCTGCTTCCACTGCGGGCCTGCATCCTGGCCCAATTCTACGGTTTCTAGTCGTATGCAGGCCGTGGTGGCTAGTAGGTGGGCCTTTTTTTCCATATGTTATGTTTTTAAATTTTTAATGTTATTTTTTGCATATGTTATTTTTTGTTATATAATTTTAGTTGCATATATTTTATATAATTTTAGTTGCATAAATTTTATATAATTTTAGTTGCATAAGTTTTATTTATTATTGATTCTTTTTAGTTGATTCCTTTTGCTATTAGAGTTTTATAAAAGCTTTTTAGTTTTCTATTAAAGTTTGTAACAAAAAAAGGCTTCTATCCTTGCATGGTTAGAGGACCAATGCCTGAAAATGCCGACCCATCCAGTCTCCGATGGTGTCATGAAGATGAACTGTTTGAAGCAAATTTCCAGTTTGCAAAGGCTTCAGCAGCTCAAAACAAGAAGGACCTTGGGATTGACTTCAACCCTGGTCCAGCTGCTCCAAGGCCTGATGGCAGTCGCGAAGCTGAGCCAAACCTCATTGGCCCCTTTGAGGATTTTGATTCATACTTGGCACATTGTGCCGCTCAAAGGGCCACTATTGAAGAAGCTGCTGAGGAATAGGAACATGCTGAAGTTCCAGAGCCCCCGAAGCCAAAGAAGAAAGCAAAGGCTCCAAAGCCATCTGTTGCACCAAAAGCTTCAAGTGTGAAGCCAATGCAATCTGCACCACCTGAATCCAGTGTGCAGTCTGGAGACTTGTCTCGCATCTCCAAGAAGTCCAAGAAGCCCAAGAAGATTTCTGGGCAAGGTCTCACTCCAGCAAGCATCCTGCGCAATGAAGACGATGTCATCGATCTGTCCAGTGATGAAGATCTGGCTGATGATGCTCTGGAGATGCTAATCAAGAGCAAGCAGGAGGCTGAGATCTTCAAAGATTTGCCTCTCTTTGATGCTGACATACTCAACAACTTCATCGATGAATGGTTCGAAGACTCTACTCTCACCATTGATGATCTGCAGCTGCCAATTGACATCAACGTCACATTCTAGGGCTGCATAGCTAAAGAGCTTGCTATTGCTCAAAAGATTGTTGAACTGAAGAACAAAATAGACCATGAGAAAGCTCAATTCAAGAAGCACATGGCCAAGCTCAGTGTCTCTGATGTTCAAAACTTCAAGAAGATGATGGCAGATCTCAAGGATGAATTCCACCGGCGTCGCACTAAAGCCAAAGGCTCTAGGGAGCGCATGAAGTACTATGCAGAGAAGTGTGCACAGGCTCATAATGAAGCTGTGAAGAGAAAGGCCCTTGGGCGTCCTGGAATTGACCCCCGCCGCCAAGAAGAAGCAGCCCGTTGAAGCTGAAACCGAAGCTCCAAGGCAGGAAAGACCAAGCATTGTCTTCCCTGCCAGTATGACTGGCTCGAAGCCAAAGGTCCCATCAGCTGCTTCTGAAAAGAAGAAGACAAAGCAGGCTGAGGCTGAGGCCAAGAAGCGAAAGCAAGAAGCCTCTGATGCTGCTCCTTCACAGAAGAGGCTGAAGACAAAGCCCTCTAAGGCTTCAAGAAGGGCCCAAGCACAAACTGCCTCATCTGCTCCTGGAGAGCCACTGCTTGTTGAACCCATTTCTGTTGCCCTTCCTGCATCCTCCAACCGCGAGCGTCGTCTGGTTGTTCATGAGCCTGCTCCCACAGAGGCTAATGTGTCTGAAGACATTCCAGCTGCTGACACCATTGTAGCTGAAGACATTGGTCATGAAGACAATGTAGTTGATGATGAAGTCCTTCCTCAGTTCCCCCAGATCATGCCCAAGCCGGTATCATCGCCTGCTCCCACGAGCAGTGAATAGATTAACATTGGCGGTCCCACGACGCCAATCACAAAAGATGATTTCTGGGAAGAGCACCACCCCAACACTCCGCTCCATGAGGTCATTCCTCGCACACCACCAGCTCAAGTCACTACTCCTATGATTGAGACTCCGCAAGACACTCCTGAAGACATGGAGAAGACCACGCCTTCACCACAGGCGTCACCATCTTTCCGAAGGCTTCGCAAAGGCCCTAGGCCCACGGTCTCCATGTCGAGCATTCCTGAAGAGGATGTGCAAGCCACAAGCTCAGTAGCACGTCAAGTGTTCCCTGAAGCCATACCTACAGAAACTGCTCAAAAAACTGAAGCCAAAGAGGCTGAAGACATTCCGGCTGCATCAGCGGAAGAGAAAGAAGTAGATCAAGTTGTTGTTCCCCCTACCATTGAAACAAGAGAGAATGAAGAAGTGATTGTGCCTGACCCACCAGTACCTGAAGCCACAGCAAATGAGGCTGCTGATACAACCGCTACTGAAGCCAATGACGTTGTCATGGCTGAAGACAATGCACAGCCCGAAGCCACTCTTCAGACTGAAGCCCATGATGCCACAGAAGATCTTCAGCCATCCTCCTCGGATGTTGCTGCTGCTCCATCTATTCCACATACAATGGCAAGGGCCTTCAATCGTGCAGGTGAGCTCATCAGTGTCAAGTGGCCCATTATGATGCCTCCAGTTGCTCATGGTCCCCAATATGATTATCATGTTGAGCAAAGGCCTCAGACACAGAAGCCGAAGCCCAGACTGCCAAGACTTCCAAGTGATGTTACAACTCAGGGTGCTTTCAGTGTCTTAAGCTTCAGAGAGCACAACACATTCTTTGACAAGGCCAAGAATCCTTACAAGAAGCCAAAGATCTCCTCTGACAGGTTCTGGAGCCACCAGCAATGAAGCTATTACTCTTGCATCTTGTACAACCAGGACAGGATCTTCCCTCACAAGCGCCTGTGCTGCGATGCCATTGCTGGACTCCCCTGCCTTGAGGAAGCTCTTGACTGCTTTCGTGAAGTTGGCTTGCTCCCATTTGTCGTCGAGAAGGAGCATTGGAATGAGGAACTCTTGCTGCAATTCTATGCCACTCTCCATATATCAGGCTACAACAGGGATCCGAAGACATGGGTCCTTGAGTGGATGTCAGGTGATGTACATCACGAAGCCAAAGCTCAAGATATCATCGAGCTAACTTCCCTGCCCACTCCTGGTGATCTGTATGAGCCAGGTTGTCAGCGCTATGAACAAGAATTGCAAAGCATCTTCCAGAAGCCTGAGCCCAACATGAGCCAAATGCTCAGCATGATGAAGCCTTTGCCAGTTGATGCTGAATTCCCCAAGGAATTTCTTGTCAATGACCTCGAGTACTTGCCCCACACTATCTATCATATACTGAGGCATACTCTATGGCCAGTTAAGGGGCATTCTCCACACGCCAAGATTGAAGGCGCTATGAAGACATTGGTCTTCTACATCATCAATGGCATCAGGTTCAATACTCAAGACTTCTTCATCTGTCAGTTGGCAGCTTCAGGCATCGATCTGTTTGGCCTCAAGTTCTATGCTCTATGGGTCATGCGGCTGATTAAGCTTCACTCCACCATCAACTATCAAGCTTCAGTGCAACCATGTTGTCTTTCTGTCAGAAGTGGATACGTCTCATGAAGCCATATATCCTGAGTCTACCAAGGAACCTGTTCGTGAAGACAATGCTGCCTTCCAAAGCTTCACTCAACCACTTGAAGGCATACATGTGCCTAATCCTCCTGCTGCTACTGGTCCTCTTGCTGGTCAGCTTCGGCTGCCGCATCATGCCAACACTGATGCTACAGCAAGCACAGTTGCCCAAAGGCCTCAGAAGCGTGCTCGTGTGCTGAATGATCGAGAGCTTCTTGTTTCACTTCATCAGACGCAGGATAGGCATCATGACTGGATGAAGTGCCAGATGCAAAGTCTTCATGTTGATGTCAATCGCATACGCAACCTTGCAACCAAGAACTCATTTGTTGCTCATGAAGCCTGTCGGCGCGCTTGGAACAGCCTCACACTGCTATGCTCTGAAGATGATCTTCAAGCAGATGGCTTCACTGAAAAATTCAAGTTTGACTCCAAGCCTCCACAGCCAGCAAGTTGGCGTCCAACTCCTTCCATTGAAGATTCTGAGTATTCATCTTCAGCTCCAACCATTGTTGCGCGAGTCATTGATGAAGAGGACAAGGCCACTTCACCAGCTATGGCTTCACTGCATCACGATTCTGCATCAGGCCCCTCTGCACCGCCCAACTCCACCGTCGACCCTGCTGCCCCAACATCTACACCAATACCGCCTGGGAACGCTTAGACACTCTATGTCTTCACTCCTTTTTGGTCATTCCTGACAAAAGGGGGAGAAGCTTATGAGTTGATAGTCTTCAAGCGGGTCTATATGGGTCGGGTGCTTATTTTTGCTAAGTTTTACAACTCTCGTTCTTGAACTATTGGTTTTGAGTTGTAACCCTTAAACCTTGATGGTTGTCTACTACTTTTAATGATACCTTTTATTGCAATGATAAATTCCGCATACTGCAGACTCCCATTTCTCATTGTGCATGTCATTAACTTCACTACATTTTTATATGCATGATGAATTGTCTTCATGAGTTGAAGAAGATCTCCACAAAGCAGAACCTGCCATGTGCATTTGCATTCAAAGGCAAATTACTTATATGCACATCTTCAGGGGGAGCCCTTTCAACTTCATGAAGCCAATGACCATGTTCTTTAACTTACACATATTTTTATCCTCGTTGAAAACTTCAACCAGTTTGTCATCAATCACCAAAAAAGGGGAGATTGTAAGTGCATCTAGTGCCACCCCTAGTTGGTTTTGGAGTATTGATGACAAACGTGGTTGAGGGACTAATGTGTTTGTGAGAATTGCAGGATAACACAGGTAGAAGTCCCTCATTGATTCGGTTTTCCTACCAGATATGACCCCTAAAAATGTATGAAGACATTGAAGACAATGGTGGTTCGTGAAGACATTCACGTCGAAGATAATGACGTGTGAAGACATTCACTTGAAGACTATGGAGTGCGAAGACATAGTTTCTTTCATAGTTTCATTTTCTTCTTTCTTGAGTCATAGGAACCACCGTACTGTTAAGTGGGGTCCAAGTGAACAAAGTCAGAAGGCTGAAGTGATGCTCAACCAAAAACCTATGTCTTCGAGCGAAGACAATGAGAGCAAATCTTATCCAGAGTTGGATGAGTCAGCTTTGCTTGTAGCCCAAGCCAAGCTGCCGCGTGTGTTTGAAATCCGATCGTTGGACACGTGTCGGTTCCTTAGTGACCCAGGGTCATTTCGGACATATCATGTCGGGTTGCCTGCTGTCTATAAATAGCCCACCCCCTCCACCATAAATTGGTGGCTGCTTAGAGTTAGTGCACGGCTTTTGTCGTTTGAGAGCAACCCACCTCCGAAGCCTTTGAGAGAGAGATCCTTGCGAGGACAAAGCCCAAAACACCCAGAGCCAAAGAGTGTTAGGCATCACTGAAGTCTTTCTGTCCACGTGACCCGAAGACTTGTTACACTTGAGGACTGTGTATCCTCCAGCCGGTTAGGCATCTCGTTCTGAGGATCCAAGAGTCATTGTGGATCGCCGGTGAAGGGAGTCTGTGAAGGTTTGGAGGTCTACCTTGAATACTTACCAGAGTGATTGGGCGAGGACTGGGTGTCCTTAGCTCAAGGGAGAATAAGGTGAAGACGTGGTCTTCTGAGTTCAATCTTAGCCTCCCTTACCAGGCGTGCAGTTGTCACATCAACTGGAGCTGGTCTACCAAATCCTTGTCTTCACCAAGTTACTGGTTCTATCCCCCACCTCCTTTACATTTCAGTTTGTCTTCGTGAGGTCATTGCTTGTTTGCCTGATCTGTTTGACTTCACAGTGCAAAGACTATTACCTGTTTGGCTTCATATTGTCTTCCATTCCGATCTGTACTACCTAGCTGCTATTAGTCCTCATGCTTCCATTACAATGCTTACTTGACTATGGTCTGTCTCGAGTAGTTTATCTTCTGCTGCATATCATATAGGTTCCATTTGATTGTCTATCTTCAAAGACCTCGTGTTTTGAAGACTTTCATAAAAATCGCCTATTCTCCCCCCTCTAGTCGATAACTAGCACTTTCAACAGGGCACTGGATCAATAGGTTAGTCCAATAAATCATATAAAATATTGCCAAAAATATGTGAAAGTTGTATAATATTGGCATGAAACAATCAAAAATTATAGATACGATGGAGACGTATCACATAGCAGCTCATGGTTTGAAACCATAGAACGGCTCTCACGCGCCACCTCTTATAGTGGATACCCTCAAACATAGGAGGTCTCATGGAAGCAGCAAAACCACTCGGGGTAAATTGCCTATAATAAGGTTTTTGGATTGTTGGAAATATGAGCAATTTACCATGTGATTTTATGAACAGAAATACTAGATAAAACATGACTATTATAACAGAGATAAAGCAAGTCATGCAACCTGACATAGAGAAGGTAAAAAGCATCTGCATATATGAAGTGGATGAACTAGAACAGAGCATATGTAGGACAAAGGCTAGGACAAGAAAGGGTAGAGCAAGAAACTGTAGCATGATCTTAAACAGAAAGAACATGAAGACGTACAGAGCTGCGGCAGAAGCATAGGTCTTGGGGTCGAGGTCCTCGCCAGCCATGTCGTCGAAGAGGTTGTCGACGTCGGGGAAGAAGTCATCGTTGGGGAAGTGGTCGTCGGTGTCTGTAGTGTCCGTGATGAACTGGTCATTAGTCGCGCAGAGCGCTCCCCAAAAACCTTATCACCCTTCTCCCATACAGGACTCAAAGAGGTGGGGTTTCGGAGGCCTACTGTCCCGACCTGTGGTGCACGCCGCAAGCCAGGATGGGGAAGATCGTGGCAGTAGCTCAGTGCTCAGGAACTCGGTGACGAGAGGAAGATGATGTTCTGATGTGTCTCTCTGGAGAGGAGCGACCTCTCTTTTATAGGCACAGGAGAAGTAGGCGAGAGGGCAGCGACGGGAGGTGAAGCAAAAGAGGGAGACGAAGCGAACAATCTGCAGCCGAAGAGGTGCGCCGTTCGGATTCAATCTCCACTACAGAAAAATGTTTCAGCTCCCGTGTGATCATTCATATACCCGTCATGCGTGGCAAAAATTTAGACATCAGCTTGGCTCATTCCCGCAACCCACGGTGCGGCATGACGAGGCGTGGCGAGGCGGGCGGCGGAGGAGGAGCGAGCGTGAATGTCCCTCTTGTTCTCATGCTCATACATGTGGGGAAACAACCTCCCTTATAAGGAGGTCCAACTCCTACCAAACTAGCAATGTGGGACTAAACTTTGGTTCCACCTCTTGCCTCGCACGAATGGGCTGAGTGGGCCTCTAGGATTTATTAGGAATTTCTGAAATTGCTATTGGGCTAGCCCAAAGTAGATTAAATTCCAGCAATCCCCCACCAGATCCTAGAGGTACACAAAAATTTGCCTTTGGTTCCAAAACACTGTTTTATATACCGGTACTGCAGTGGAGACTGTTAAGTTGAACTTCCACCTAGAACTCTATGCTACACTAGTAAGCAACTTGAACAATGGACTAGGCCTTGAACTGCAAGTTTTCTGCGAATCTAGCTTCACACAAAGCCTTGACCAATAGTAGGCTACCGTGGGTCTTCCCCACTGGTGGAGCTTATGCGTCATACTCCGAGGCCTTTCATGAGTTTACTAGAGAGCACCCTACTCTCATAGATTGCGACGTTTAACAATCAGACTCATATAGGTGTGTTCTTTAAAAGATGTTCTGCATGACAACATCTCTGCTTAAATGAGCCACTTAGAACACATTAAGATATACATCAACCTGCCACGGAGATTAGGAGAGTATTGCATCTTCAAGGAGTGGTATTGTTAATAGTAAGGATACTCTCCTCTCAGTTGACCAATAGCTTGTCTTCCACATCTAATTCACGGGATCTCCGATCACATATACTAGGTTACCACTATGAACAACTCATATTGTGGGTCTCATACCCATCTCCTTTGATGCATTATCTATCACATTACGTGACAGACCCTTAGTAAAATGATCTGCCAGATTTTTAGACATTTGGATATAATCCAATGCAATAACTCCAGAGTTTTTCATTTTCCTGACAGACTTCAACCTTCTCTGAACGTGTCTTGACGACTTCATGTTATCCTTTGAGCTGCTCACTTTCGTGATCACAATTTGATTGTCGCAGTTCATAAGGATACCCGGTACAGGTTTCTCAACAACCGGCAAGTCATCCAAGAGCCGACGAATCCAATCTACTTCGATCGTAGCTGTATCTAGTGTTGTGAGTTCTGTTTCCATTGTTGACCTTGTTAAGATGGTCTGCTTGCAAGACTTCAAAGAAACAGCGCCACCTCCATGAGTGAATACATATCCGCTCGTGGTCTTTAACTCATCAACATCTGAGATCTAGTTTGAGTCACTATACCCTTCCAGTACCATTGGGTACCCAGTGTAGTGAATTCCATAAGTCGCAGTGCCTTTCAAGTAATGCATAACTCTCTCTATAGCTTTCCAATGCACATCTCCTGGTTTTGAGACAACCCAGTTCAGTTTGCTAACAGCAAAAGAGATGTCAGGTCTTGTAGCACTAGCTAAATACATAAGCGAGCCAATAATCTAAGAATATTTCAATTGATCTCTAGCAATTCTTTGATTCTTTCGAAGCAGCACGCTAGTATCGTATGGTGTTGGAGAGGGCTTGCAGTCACTGTAGCCAAAGCGACTCAAGATCTTTTCCACATAGTGAGATTGAAGCAATGTAATCCCACCATCATCATCTCTTAATAGCTTGATGTTTAGAATAACATCCGCTACTCCTAAATCCTTCATCTCAAAAAAACGAGATAGGAAATCCTTGACTTCCTTAATAACATTCAGATTTGTTCCAAAAATCAATATGTCATCAACATACAAGCAAAGGATAACTCCCTCGCCCCCACCATGGCAAAGTACACACATTTGTCAGCTTCGTTTACAACAAAGCCTGCAGCTGTTAAAGTTCTTTCAAACTTCTCATGCCGCTGTTTGGGTGCTTGCTTAAGTCCATACAAAGACTTCAGCAACTTGCACCCTTTTCCTTCCTGACCATCTACTACAAACCCATCTGGTTGTTCCATATAAATTTCCTCGTCCAACTCTCCATTTAGGAAAGCAGTCTTAACATCCATTTGATGAACGAGAAGACCATGTGAGGCAGCTAGTGAAAGTAGTACTCGAATAGTGGCCAGTCGAGCCACAGGTGAGTAAGTATCAAAGAAGTCTTCACCTTCCTTTTGGGTATAACCCTTAGCCATGAGCCATGCCTTGTAGTTCTCAATAGTACTGATGCGGCTTGAAACTGCGTCGGTATTTCCCCAAAGAGGAAGGGATGATGTAGTACAGCTACAGTAGGTATTTCCCTCAGTTATGAAACTAAGGTATCAATCCAGTAGGAGAACCAAGCAACACTATGTAAACGGTACCTGCACACAAAGAACAAATCCTCGCAACCCAACGCGTAAGAGAGGTTGTCAATCCCTCCTCGGTAAAAAGACAAATTGTTTTGTATGTGTTTGGATAAATAGATCTGAATAAAACACGAAATAAAAGATGCAAATAAAAAGTGCAGTGAAGTATTTTTGGGTTTTTGGAATAATAGATCTGAAAACAAATGCGATGAAAAATAGATCGGAAAGCAATATGATAAAAGATAGACACAGGGGCCGTAGATTTCACTAGTGGTTTCTCTTGAGAAAATAGCACACGATGGGTAAACAAATTACTGTTGGGCAATTGATAGAAGATCGAATAATTATGACGATATCCACGACGATGATCAATATATAGGCATCACGTCCAAGATTAGTAGACCGACTCCTGCCTGCATCTACTACTATTACTCCACACATCGACCGCTATCCAGCATGCATCTATTGTATTAAGTTCATGGAGAAACGGAGTAATGCAATAAGAACGATAACATGATGTAGACAAGATCTATTCATGTAGGAATAGACCCCATCTTGTTATCCTTAATAGCAACCATACATGCGTGCCTCGCTGCCCCTTCTGTCACTGGGAGAGGTCACCGCAAGATCGAACCCATCACAAAGCACCTCTTCCCATGGCAAGAAAAATCAATCTTGTTGGCCTAACTAAACCAAAGATTCGAAGAAGAAATACGAGGCTATAAATAATCATGCATATAAGAGATCAAAGAAAACTCAAATAATATTCATGGATATAGATCTGATCATAAACTCAAAGTTCATCGTATCCCAACAAACACATCGCAAAAAGAGTTACATCAAATAGATCTCCAAGAGACCATTGTATTGAGAATCAAAAAGAGAGAAGAAGCCATCTAGCTACTGCCTACGGACCCTTAGGTCTACGGTGGACTACTCACGCATCATCGATGAGGCACCAATGAGGATGATGAACCCCTCCGTGATGGTGTTAGATTGGATCTCGTGATTCTGGAACTTGCGGCGGCTGGAATTTTGTTTCGTCGACTCCCCTAGGGTTTCTAGAATATTTGGGAATTTATAGGGCGAAAAGGCGGTGCAGAGACCTTTGTGGCCCCCAAGATACATCAGGGTGCGCCTGGGCTCCTGGGCGCGCCCTAGTGTATCTTGGGCCCCACGGGCCTCCTTGATAACCCACAAGTATAGGGGATCGCAACAGTTTTCGAGGGTAGAGTATTCAACCCAAGTTTATTGATTCGACACAAGGGGAGCCAAAGAATATTCACGAGTATTAGCAGTTGAGTTGTCAGTTCAACCACACCTAAAAGACTTAATATTTTGCAACAAAGTATTTAGTAGCAAAGTAGTATGGAAGTAACGGTAATAGTGGCAAAAGTAACAGTAGCAGTTTTGTAGTGATTGTAACAGCAGTAGCAACGAAAGTAACTTAGCAAAGATCAATATGTGAAAAGCTCGTAGGCATTGGATCGGCAATGATAATTGTGTTGGATAATATTCATCATGTAGCAGTCATAACCTAGGGTGACACAGAACTAGCTCCAATTCATCAATATAATGTAGGCATGTATTCCGTATATAGTCATACGTGCTAATGGAAAAGAACTTGCATGACATCTTTTGTCCTACCCTCCCGTGGCAGCAGGGTCCTAATGGAAACTAAGGGATATTAAGGCCTCCTTTTAATAGAGAACCGGACCAAAGTATTAGCACTTAGTGAATACATGAACTCCTCAAACTACGGTAATCACCAGAAAGAATCCCAATTATTGTCACCTTGAGGTATGCGGATCATAACTCGTAATAGGTGTCTACAACTTGCAAGATAGGATCAAGAACACAAATATATTCATGAAAACATAATAGGTTCAGATCTGAAATCATGGCACTCGGGCCCTAGTGACAAGCATTAAGCATAGCAAAGTCATAGCAACATCAATCTCAGAACATAGTGGATGCTAGGGATCAAACCCTAACAAAACTAACTCAATTACATGATAAATCCTATCCAACCCATCACCGTCCAGCAAGCCTATGATGGAATTACTCACTCCCGGTGGTGAGCATCATGAAATTGCTGATGGAGGAAGGTTGGTGATGATGATGGCGATGAATCCCCCTCTCCGGAGCCCCGAACGGACTCCAGATCAGCCCTCCCGATGAAGAACAGGAGTCGGCGGCGGCTCCGTATCGTAAAACACGATGAATCCTTCTCTCTGATTTGTTCCCGAATAGGTAATTATAGAGTTGGAGTTAGGGTCGAAGGAGGTCTAGGGGGCCCACAAGCGTGCTAGGCGCGCCCCAAGGAGGGCGCCCCCAGGGCTTGTCGCCTCTGGGTGGACCCCCTCTGGTTACTTCTTGTGCAGGTATTTTTTATATATTCCACAAAAATTCTCCGTAAATTTTCAGGTCAATCCGAGAACTTCGATTTCTGCAGAAAAATAACACCATGGCAATTCTGCTGAAAACAGCGTCAGTCCGGGTTAGTTCCATTCAAACATGCAAATTAGAGTCCAAAACAAGGGCAAAAGAGTTTGGAAAGGTAGATACGATGGAGACGTATCAACTCCCCAAGCTTAATGATACGTCTCCAACGTATCTATAATTTTTGATTGTTCCATGCTGTTATATTATCATTCTTGGATGTTTTACAATCATTTTATATCATTTTTTGGTACTAACCTATTGACATAGTGCCCAGTGCCAGTTGCTGTTTTCTGCATGTTTTTTACATCGCAAGAAATCAATACCAAACGGAGTCCAAACGCAGCGAAACTTTTTCTGGATTTTTTTGGACCAGAAGACATCCAGTGGGCCGGAGAAGCACCTGGGGGTGCTCCGAGGGGAGCACAACCCACCAGCGCACGCCTGGAGGCCCAGGCGCGCCCAGGTGGGTTGTGCCCACCTCGGGGGCCTCCCGCACCGCCTCTTTGCTCTATAAATACCCCAATATTCCAGAAACCCTAGGGGAGTCGACGAAAATCAATACCAGCCGCCGCAAGTTCCAGAACCACAGATCCAATCTAGACACCATCACGGAGGGGTTCATCATCCTCATTGGTGCATCTCCGATGATGCGTGAGTAGTTCATTGTAGACCTTCGGGTCCGTAGTTAGTAGCTAGATGGCTTTCTCTCTCTCGTTTGATTCTCAATAGAATGGTCTCTTGGTGATCCATATGATGTAACTCTTTTTGCGGTGTGTTTGTTGGGATCCGATGAACTTTGAGTTTATGATCAGATCTATCTTTTTATCCATGAAAGTTATTTGAGTCTTCTTTGATCTCTTATATGCATGATTGGTTATAGCCTCGTATTTCTTCTCCGATATTTGGGTTTTGTTTGGCCAACTTGATCTATTTATCTTGCAATGGGAAGAGGCGCTTTGTGATGGGTTCGATCTTACGGTGCTTGATCCCAGTGACAGAAAGGGAAACGACACGTATGTATCGTTGCCATTAAGGATAACAAGATGGGGTCTATTTCTACATACATAGATCTTGTCTACATCATGTCATCATTCTTATTGCATTACTCCGTTTCTCCATGAACTTAATACACTAGACGCATGCTGGATAGCGGTCGATGTGTGGAGTAATAGTAGTAGATGCAGGCAGGAGTCGGTCTACTAATCTTGGACGTGATGCCGATATAATGATCATTGCCTGGATATCGTCATGAGTATTTGAAGTTCTATCAATTGCCCAACAATAATTTGTTTCCACCGTTTGCTATTTTTCTCGAGAGAAGCCACTAGTGAAAACTACGGCCCCCGGGTCTCTTCTTTAATATATTTGCCTTCAAGATCTATTTTGCTATTCACTCTTTTATTTATTTGCAACTTTTATTTTCAGATCTATTAATCCAAAAACCCAAAAATACCTCGTTGAATTTTATTTGCTTTTATTTGCATCTTTCAATCTACTACAATTTTATCTATCTCGTTACCCGAAAGGGATTGACAACCCCTTTAACACGTCGGGTTGCAAGTATTTGTTCTTTGTGTGCAGGAGCTGTTTACGTGGTGTTGCGTGGTTCTCCTACTGGTTCGATAACCTTGGTCTCATCACTGAGGGAAATACCTACCGTCGTTGTGCTGCATCATCGCTCCCTCTCTGGGGAAAAACCGATGTAGTTCTAGCAGGCATCAAGAGGAGTTTCTGGCGCCGTTGCCGGGGAGACATCATCAACATCAACTAGGTTCCTAATCACAAATCTCATCTCCTTGCAATTTACATTATTTGCCATTTGCCTCTCGTTTTCCTTTCCCCCCACTTCACAAAAATTTGCCGTTTTATTCACCCTTTTTTTGTTCATCGTTTTCTTGTCAGATCTATTCACGTTCTTGCTTTCTAGTCACAATGGCTAGTTTGACCACTCCTCCTTTGTTACCAGATTTTGAAGTTTTATACTTCAAACAAAGACAAGGAGAAAATTTAAAAGGTGCTTTGTATAGGATTTGCAATGCTCATAATAGATCTATCTGAAAGCAATGTATCGTCGTTCTTCTTCGCTATTTTTATGTGGGTATCACCACTTGGTATAGATTCGTCCTTGATATGATTACCGGTGGAAATTTCTTGATGTGCCGCTCTCTTGATGCTTTTAATGCTATGGGAAATTTAGTGGGTTCTCCACCACTTATGATTAATGAAACAACCTTGACTCTTGAGCGTGTTATGGAAAGACTAGATGCTATCGAAAAGAAAATGCTTACCGAGGAACATATTGAAAATCTAGATAAAAAGATGCATAATTTTTCTACTAAAATTGGCTCAAAAGCGGGAGAAGTTTTTAAGTTGTTAAAAGAAAAGGGGACTGTAATTCATGAAAGAATTGAAGAAAGCCCGTCTAGGATTGATAAACTGGAAGAAATCTTTAGTAATCTAAGTACGGCTTTTGCTTCCGCCAAAACCCCCGTAAAATTTGGCAAGACTACCCAAGTTACTAAAAACAAGGGTGCAACTTCTAGTAATGATAAAGGGGATCTTAAGATGATTAGTATCCATCCTGATTTTATTGAAGTGATAAGAGACCCTTTTTGCAAGAATGAATTTTTCAATCTCGTGCCTAGAAGTATTGTCGTTGAGAATTTATATGCTAAATCTTTGAAGAATTCTAAGTGTTTGATTGAGGAGTTGGAGGACAAAGTTGACAACACTTAGATCTTTTACATTATGCCTAGCTAGGGGCGTAAAACGATAGCGCTTGTTGGGAGGCAACCCAACTTGTATCTTTTTGCTTTTTGGTTTTCTTGCTGTTTTCAATAAAATTCCCAATTATGCCTCTGATTAGATGTGTTTTTGTGGTTTAAATTAGTGTTTGTGCCAAGCAAAGCCTTTGGGTTGATTTGGGTGATAGTCGATTTGATCTTGCTGAAAAACAGAAACTTTTGCGCTCACGAAAATATTTATTACTTTTTACAGAAGAGCGATTTTGAGTTGATTATTTTTTCATAAGATTAATAAACAAATTTCTCACATTGTCCTAATTTTTCAGAATTTTTGGAGTTACATAAGTATTCGAAGTTTTCAGATTACTACAGACTGTTCTGTTTTTGACAGATTCTGTTTTCTTTGATTTGAGTGCTTGTTTTGATGATTCTATGGTTTTCTTTGAAGTGTTTTTGCCATAGAAAAGTTGGAATACAGTAGATATAATGCAAAAATAAAATATGAATGGGTTTGCAACAGTACTTAAAGTAGTGATTTGTTTTCTTATACTAACGGACCTCACGAAGGTTTTGTTGAGTTTTGTGTGATTGAAGTTTTCAAGTTTTGGGTGATATTACGATGGATGAAGGAATAAGGATTAGCAGAAGGCTAAGCTTGGGGATGCCCAAGGCACCCCAAGATAATATTCAAGAAGTATCAAGCAACTAAGCTTGGGGATGCCCCCAAGTGGCATCCCCTCTTTCTTCTAACGACCATCGGTATTTTACTTGGAACTATATTTTTATTCGTCACATATCATGAGTTTTGCTTGGAGCGTCTTGTATGATTTGAGTCTTTGCTTGTTTTGCTTTTTATTTTAAGTCTTGAATCCTTGCTGGACACACCTTTTTGGGAGAGTCAAAAACTATGCTATGCTTGCTCCTATGCTTCACTTAAATTTTTAGAGCCTTGGAATTGCTCTAGTGCTTCACTTATATCTTTTTTTGAGCATGGTGTGCTTTGTTATTTTTTGAAGAAATGCTCTCATGCTTCACTTAGATTTATTTGGGAGTTAGTAAAATTTTGAAGAAATTCTCTCATGCTTCACTTAGATTAATTTGAGAGAAAGAAATATTATGCTCATGTTCTTCACTTATATTTGTTTGAGCTTATTAAAAGCAACATATGAAAATAGTCCCAAAGTGATAGATATCCAAGAAGGATATAATAAAAACTTTCATGAAGATCATTGGACAAAATAAACTTGGTTCTTTGCAATAGTTTTGAGATATGACAATATAATATGTGAGCCATGTTGATGAGTAATTGTGCTTTAGTAAGAATATTGGGGTTAAGGTTTGTGATTCCCTATGCAAGTACGAAAGTCAATAGTTATGCAATGAAATTATATCTTACTTATGGTGCATTATTCGGTGTTACTTATGCTTAATGCTTGCTTACGAGATTATTCGTTTCTTGGTTGGGCGCTTCTCAATCTTTTTGCTAGCCTTCATTTGCACTAAGTATGATCACTACTTGTGCATCCAAAACCCTTTAAACCAGTTTTGCCATATGAGTCCACTATACCTACCTATATGCGGTATTTCCGTGCCGTTCTAAGAAATTTTTTATGTGCCATCTCTAATTTTCAAAATAAATTTCTCTTTTGTGTGCTCGTACCGCTCGCGAGGCGGTGAGGGGTGGCCGATATTTTCCATGCTAGATGTGTTATTCCCACGATGAGTGTTTATCCACTTGTCATTGCACGAGAGTACGGCAAAGATATTAGGGATGCCCAGTCCCAAAATGAAAAATGAATTTACTTTATGTTGTCAAATAATAAATTCCTTGGAAAGTGTTGGTATGGAGGTCACTCGTGGATACGGCTAGCCATGGAAAGTGAAAGAAATGGTGGAAAAAGGAATAAACTTTATTTTCTGTTTGGGAACCGCCTATGATATATCTAGCATGGAAAGTGTTGGGATCTCTAAGTCATTTTTGTTGGTGAGAAAAGTATGCCTCTCAAAATGTTTTTATCTCTCAATTTAAGCTTTGAGCTCTGGCACCTCTACAAATCCCTACTTCCCTCCGTGAAGGGCCTTTCTTTTACTTTATGCAATTTTTATTTTTAATTTGAGTCTCCATCTTCTCTTACAAAGCACCAACTAAGGGGCACTATGATCGTACTTGAGCATTGGGTGTAGCTAATATTCAAGTGTGTTTCATGAATAGATCAATGATTGAGCATGACGGGCTAGGGATAACTTGCTTTAGTGTTGATATTTTGAAAGACATGGTTGCTTGTTGATATGCTTGAGCATTTAAGTTATCATGTCAAAACTAGAATAATGCTTTGAACCATATAAAAGTCCACATGTCCATGCTAATAAGAAAAGAATATGTGATGAACATGTTAGGCAGCATTCCACATCAAAATTTTTGTTTTTATCATTTACCTACTCGAGGACGAGCAGGAATTAAGCTTCGGGATGCTGATACGTCTCCAACGTATCTATAAATTTTGATTGTTCCATGCTGTTATATTATCATTCTTGGATGTTTTAAAATCATTTTATATCATTTTTTGGTACTAACCTATTGACATAGTGCCCAGTGCCAGTTGCTGTTTTCTGCATGTTTTTTACATCGCAGGAAATCAATACCAAACGGAGTCCAAACGCAGCGAAACTTTTTCTGGATTTTTTTGGACCAGAAGACATCCAGTGGGCCGGAGAAGCACCTGGGGGTGCTCCGAGGGGAGCACAACCCACCAGTGCACGCCTGGAGGCCCAGGCGCGCCCAGGTGGGTTGTGCCCACCTTGGGGGCCTCCCGCACCGCCTCTTTGCTCTATAAATACCCCAATATTCCAGAAACCCTAGGGGAGTCGACGAAAATCAATACCAGCCGCCGCAAGTTCCAGAACCACAGATCCAATCTAGACACCATCACGGAGGGGTTCATCATCCTCATTGGTGCCTCTCCGATGATGCGTGAGTAGTTCATTGTAGACCTTCGGGTCCGTAGTTAGTAGCTAGATGGCTTTCTCTCTCTCGTTTGATTCTCAATAGAATGGTCTCTTGGAGATCCATATGATGTAACTCTTTTTGCGGTGTGTTTGTTGGGATCCGATGAACTTTGAGTTTATGATCAGATCTATCTTTTTATCCATGAAAGTTATTTGAGTCTTCTTTGATCTCTTATATGCATGATTGGTTATAGCCTCATATTTCTTCTCCGATATTTGGGTTTTGTTTGGCCAACTTGATCTATTTATCTTGCAATGGGAAGAGGCGCTTTGTGATGGGTTCGATCTTACGGTGCTTGATCCCAGTGACAGAAAGGGAAACGACACGTATGTATCGTTGCCATTAAGGATAACAAGATGGGGTCTATTTCTACATACATAGATCTTGTCTACATCATGTCATCATTCTTATTGCATTACTCCGTTTCTCCATGAACTTAATACACTAGGTGCATGCTAGATAGCGGTCGATGTGTGGAGTAATAGTAGTAGATGCAGGCAGGAGTCGGTCTACTAATCTTGGACGTGATGCCTATATAATGATCATTGCCTGGATATCGTCATGAGTATTTGAAGTTCTATCAATTGCCAAACAGTAATTTGTTTCCACCATTTGCTATTTTTCTCGAGAGAAGCCACTAGTGAAAACTACGGCCCCCGGGTCTCTTCTTTAATATATTTGCCTTCAAGATCTATTTTGCTATTCGCTCTTTTATTTATTTGCAACTTTTATTTTCAGATCTATTAATCCAAAAACCCAAAAATACCTCGCTGAATTTTATTTACTTTTATTTGCATCTTTCAATCTACTACAATTTTATCTATCTCGTTACCCGAAAGGGATTGACAACCCCTTTAACACGTCGGGTTGCAAGTATTTGTTCTTTGTGTGCAGGAGCTGTTTACATGGTGTTGCGTGGTTCTCCTACTGGTTCAATAACCTTGGTCTCATCACTGAGGGAAATACCTACCGTCACTGTGCTGCATCATCCCTCCCTCTCTGGGGAAAAACCGACGTAGTTCTAGCAGACATCACTTAACCCATTGCTTGTCCTCAACCAATTTATTTGACAAACTGAAAGGGACAAAGAAAAACTTTTACAAACTCTCTTTGATCTTGTTGTTGCAAATATGTCTAGCCAGGATTCAGGTTTTCAGCAAAGATTATGAACTAACCATATTCACAATGACATTTAGGTCTCACATTTACTCATATCAATAGCATAATCAACTAGCGAGCAATAATAATGAATCTCGGATGACAACAGTTTTTCCAAAACAATCATGATATAATATGATAAAATGGTATCTCGCTAGCCCTTTCTGAGACTGCAAAAAATAAATGCGGAGCACCCCTGAAGATCAAGGACTGACTAGACATTATAATTCATGGCAAAAGAGATCCAGTCACACTCATACTCAGCATCAATTAATAACAAAGCATACAAATGACAATGGTGCTCTCTAACTGGTGCTTTTTATAAGAGGATGATGACTCAATAATAAATGTAAATAGATAGGCCCTTCGTAGACGGAAGCAGGGATTTGTAGAGGTGCCAGAGCTCGAAGCTTTTAAAACAGAGATAAATACAATTTTGAGTGGTATGCTTTCATTGTCAACATAACAACCAAGAGATCTCACTATCTTCCATGCTAGATACATTATAGGCGGTTCACAAACAGAATGGTAATGTTTTTACTCCCCGTCCACCAATCAAACACACTCCATGGCTAGCCGAATCCACGGGTACCGTCCATACCAATAACAGTCCTGGGGGAGTTTTGTTTCATTATTATATTTTGATTTGATTTTGAGCATGGAACTGGGCATCCCGAATACCAGCCACTTTCTCGTGAATGACAAGTGAATAAACACTCATCAAGAGAATAACCCACCTAGCATGGAAGATACTGACAGCCCCCAGGCGCTACATGAGCGATTTGGGCATACTAAACAGATTATCATTTGAAGGTTTAGAGTTTGGCACATGCAAATTTACTTGGAACGGCAAGTAAATACCGCATATAGGTAGGTATGGTGGACTCATATGGAACAACTTTGGGTTTAAGGAAGTGGATGCACAAGCAGTATTCCCACTTAGTACAAGTGAAGGCTAGCAAAAGATTGAGGAGCGACCAACTAGAGAGCGACAACGGTCATAAACATGCATTGGGATTAATCAACATTGAATGCAAGCATGAGTAGGATATAAATCACCATGAACATAAATATCGTGGAGGCTATGTTGTTTTTGATTCAACTACATGCGTGAGCATGTGCCAAGTCAAGTCACTTAAATCATTCAAAGGAGGATACCATCCTATCATACTACATCACAACCATTTTAAATGCATGTTGGCACAAAAGATAAACCATTATCCACTCCTAGCTAATTAAGGATGGCACGAGTAACTATAATCTCTAATTGTCATTGCAAACATGTTTCATTCATAATGGGCTGAATCAGGAACGATGAGCTACTCATATTTACAAAAAACAAAATAGGTCGAGTTCGTACCAGCTTTTCCTCATCTCAATCATTTCATCATATATCGTCATTATTGCCTTTCACTTGCACGACTGAACGGTGTGAATAATAATAAGAGTGCACGTGCATTGGACTAAGCTGGAATCTGCAAACATTTATTCAAAGGAGAAGACAAGGTAATATGGGCTCTTTGTTATATCAACAATAATGCATATGAGAGCCACTCAACATTTTCATCGTGGTCTTCTCCTTACGACCCAAAGAAAAAAGAAAAAGAATTTCAAAGAAACACACTGAAATAGTTTTGGAGTTTTTGTTTTTCTGAAGTAAGTAAAACGAAAACGAGAAAAACTATTTACACGGGAAAGCTCCCAACAAGCAAAAGAAGAACGAGAAATCTTTTTGGGTTTTCTTTTAATAGTACAACTAAATAAACTAGAAAAAAAACTAAAACTAAGCGAGAACTAATTTTTTTGGATTTTCTCAAAGTTTTTCAAACACATAAGAAGAAAGCAAGAAAAATAAACTAACATGGATAATACAATGAAAAAGTATGAACACCGACAACTGGAATGAGTGTGTGAACATGAATATAATGTCGATGAGAAATACATACTCCACCAAGCTTAGGCTTTTGTCCTAAGTTGGTCTAGGGCCACGGCTCGAAATAACCCCCTCGTGGATACTGCGGAGGGTCTTGAGGGTTCCACTGGTTGGTGAGCTCCTGTGGCTCCCACTGATAAATAGGCTCCTGATATGGATCAGGAACTGGTGCTGGCTCAGGTGCTGGGGGTTGTGAAAGACCCCAAAATCTGTAGATGTCCTATGGCATAATGGTGTACCTGCCTGAATGAATATCGAACAAAGAAGGTGCAGGCAAGGTAATAATCTCACAAGTACCCTGACTAAAAACTAGGTTGTAGAGGAGCCGCTTGTCATCGTCTTTTTTAATAAAATCATATGCTACCATACTAGCATAGTTTAAATTTAGTGGGTAACAACATCTCCTCCTCCTCATCATGCCTATCGGGTATCTCAAAATGTTTAGCAAGGCGTGAGGCATAGACACCTCCAAAAATAGCACCCTTCGAGCGGTTCATGTTCAACTATCGAGCAACAATAGCGCACAAACTAAAAGTTCTCTCAGCATATAAAGCATGGCGCAAAAATGTCAAGGTCAGGGGCACTGAGGCCTCCACTCTCCCATCAACTAATCAAACATCTCCCGGCAAATAATGAATAATAGCGTAAAACAGGAAAAAATGTAAACTAGCCACTCTCGCCTCTGACACTCCTCTCTCTTCCCCCACAGTAGTGTCAGCAATGAAATCCTCCACATCCCTAGGACGTGGCTCACTGATGCTGCCCTCATAAGGTATTTTGCAAACTTCCCGAAAATCATAAAGTGTCATTCGCTTAGGCACATCATACAAGTGAAATTCTACCATGGGAGGATCCTTCCTAGAATTGAAGTGAAAATTTTGCATGAAGGTATTAGTGAGTAGGAGGTATTGGTCACACTTATCTTGGAGGAAGGCGGTGATGCCGGCATTCTCTGCCAAATAATAGAAATCATCATAAATTCCTGCCTCCCTCAAGAATGTATCACATGGCCACTCACACGGTCGAACCTCCGTAGCGCGAGGAAGGTTGTACTTGGGCTTCTTCTTCTCCTCATTTTCATTTCCATCGGAGTTGCCGCTCGAAGAACCCCTTAACCACCTCCTCATGGTTTCTCTTTCCTCTGAAAATTTCTGAAATTTTTAGTGACTCAAAATAAAAGTGAACCAAACTCAACAAAACTAATAGCAACTACTCCCACAAGTGTCTAGAGGCTATATCATGCAACAAAACTACTTTGGACCATATAAATTTGACATGCAAGCTCAAGAACATGGTCACCACAGCAGCAAAAATTTGCAATTTATAAAGCACTATAGCAAAAACTAATTGGACCAACGGAGGAGTCACATACCGATGAACAATCCCCCGAAACAGTTTCGGAAATGAAGTTCTGAGCAAGGAGATCGAAAATGGCAGCAAAATGAGCAAGAACACAGGTTTGAGCAATGGTGGGATTTTTTTCTGGAGGAAGATGAAGTGAATGGGTGCTGGAATAAGTGAGGGGGACCCACGTGGGATCCACAAGCCTGCTAGGCGCGCCCTGTGGGCTTGTGGCCCACTGGTGCACCCCCCCTGAGTTGTGTTCAGTGCCAAAAAATCTTAAATATTACAGAAAAAATCATACTAAATTTTCAGGGCATTTGGAGAACTTTTATTTTTTGGTCATTTTTTATTGCACAAATAATTCAGAAAACAGAAAAATAATAGTATTTTTGCTTTATTTATTCTAAATAACAGAAAGTAAAGAGTGCGTACAGAGAGTTGTGTTTACTAAATGCATCCATCTCATGCCCGTCAAAAGGAATCCATTAACAAGGTTGATTAAGTCTTATTAACAAACTTCTTCCGAATGGCATGAAACCGGAGAATCTTCATAGAACACTAGGTTACCTCAACGGGGATATGCATGTCCCCAACAATAAGAATATCATATTTCTTTTTGACAGTAGGAAGAGGAAATTCAAAACCTCCAATAGTAATTGTTGAAATTTTTCCAATAGAGTTGATACTATTCACTCGAGGTTGTTTCTTCGGAAAGTTTACCGTATGCTCATTACCATTAACATGAAAAGTGACATTGCCTTTGTTGCAATCAATAACAGCCCATGCAGTATTCAAAAAGGGTCTACCAAGGATGATTGTCATACTATCGTCCTCGGGTATATCAAGAATAACAAAGTCAGTTAAAATAGTAACATTTGCAACTACGACAGGTACATCCTCATAGATACCAATGGGTATAGCAGTTGATTTATCAGCCATTTGCAAAGAGATTTCAGTAGGTGTCAACTTATTCAATTCAAGTCTATGATATAAAGAGAAAGGCATAACACTAACACCGGCTCCAAGGTCACATAAAGCAGTTTTAACATAGTTTCTTTTAATAGAGCATGGTATAGTTGGTATTCCTGGATCTCCTAGTTTCTTTGGTATTCCACCCTTAAATGTATAATTAGCAAGCATGGTGGAAATTTTAGCTTCCGGTATCTTTCTTTTATTCGTAACAATATCTTTCATATACTTAGCATAAGGAGACATTTTCAGAATATCAGTCAAACACATACGCAAAAAGACTGGTCTAAGCATTTCAACAAAGCGCTCAAAGTCTTCATCATCCTTTTTCTTGGATGGTTTAGGAAGAAATGGCATGGGTTTCTGAACCAATGGTTCTCTTTCTTTACCATGTTTCCTAGCAATGAAGTCTCTCTTATCATATCTTTTATTCTTAGGTTGTGGGTTATCAAGATCAACAACAGGTTCTATCTCCACATCATTATCATTGCTAGGTTGAGCATCAACATGAACATCATCATTATCATTATTACTAGGTTCATGTTCATCACCTGATTGTGTTTCAGCATCAGAGACGGAAATATCATTTGGGTTCTCAGGTGTGTCTATAACAGGTTCACTAGAAGTGTGCAAAGTCCTATCATCTTTCTTTTTATTTCTAGAAGGACTAGGTGCATCGGTATTAACTCTCTAAGAGTCTTGTTCAACTCTCTTAGGATGGCCCTTAGGATACAAAGGTTCCCGAGTCATTTTACTACCTCTAGTCATAACTCTAACAACATTATCATTGTTCTTATTATTCATCTCATTAAGCAAATCGTTTTGTGCCTTAAGAACTTGTTCTACTTGAGTTTTTACCATGGAAGCATGTTTACTAACAAACTTGAGATCATTAACAGTTCTACACATATAGTCACTCAAGTATTCAAACATATAAGCATTACGTTTCAATTGTCTACTAACATATGCATTGAAGTTTTCTTATTTAATAATAAAGTTATCAAATTCATCCAAGCATTGACTAGCAGATTTATTATGAGGAATATCACCTTCATCAAATCTATAGAGAGAATTTACCTCTACTACCTGTGTCGGGTTATCAAGACCATGTATTTCTTCAATAGGTGGTAAATTCTTAACATCTTCAGCTTTAATACTTTTTTCTTTCATAGATTTCTTTGCCTCTTGCATATCTTCAGGACTGAGAAATAGAATACCCCTCTTCTTCGGAGTTGGCTTAGGTGGTGGTTCGGGAAGAGTCCAATCATTATCATTACTCAATATATTATTCAATAGTACTTCAGCTTGTTTCACAGTTCGTTCCCTGAAAACACAACCAGCACAACTATCTAGGTGGTTGAGGGAGTCCTGGATTAGGGGGTCCTCGGGTATCCGGTCCATTTGATATGGGCCGTACTAATGGGCCGTGAAGATAAAAACAGAAGACTATCCCCCGTGTCCAGGTAGGACTCCTGTATGCGTGGACTGCAAGTTTGGTGTCCGGATGTACTATTCTTTCCTCTGCAAACCGACTCTATACAACCCTAGATCCCTCCGGTGTGTATATAAACCGGAGGGTTTAGTCCATAGAGGCTATCAGAATTCTCATAGGCTAGACACCTAGGGTTTAGCCATTACGATCTCGAGGTAGATCAACTCTTGTAACCCCTATACTCATCGAATATAATCAAGCAAGACGTAGGGTTTTACCTCCTTTAAGAGGGCCCGAACCTGGGTAAACATCGTGTCCCCATCGTCCCTTGTTACCATTGATCCTCAGACGCACAGTTCGGGACCCCCTACCCGAGATCCGCCGGTTTTGACACCAACATTGGTGCTTTCATTGAGAGTTCCACTATGTTGTCGATAAAAGGATCGATGGCTCGCCTTGTCATCAACAAGGATATCACTTCTGGAAGGCGCCTAAATTCAGGACAGGTCCTCCAGCTCGGCGGTTTTACCGTGGGCGCCCACACGGCCATCGAGCCGACGGCGCCCCCCGCGGTCGCCCAACATCACCTCCGCATCGGTCTCGAACACTCCGAAAAGATGGATCCGACAGACATCTCATCCTTAAACGAGTTGTTAGATCACATCGCCGCCCTGGGGCTTTCAACGGATTATGATCGGATCGGGCTTAAACCTGACCAGAGGGAAATCAACGTTCCGCCGATCACTCACCTGGTGACAGTCGTCGAGGAACGAGGCAATAACACTTCTTCCCCTAGGTTAAAAACCAGCTATGTTCGGGTCTCCAAACCCATTGAACCGGAGGAGGCCCCACGTCCCCCGAACTCAGGGCCGGACTTAGGGTCCAGGGAGCGTTTGGATCTTCCCCGACCCGAATCGGTAACCTTGGAGACTTTACAAACTCCGAACACAACTTCGAGTAGGGATTCAAGTTTTAGCCCACCCACCCACCACAATCAATACTCTCCAAGCAATTCAGGCCCTCCTGACATATACGACCTGATGTATGTACGGCAGCAACCTCAGGAAACGGTCCATCACTTTTGGGCCAGGTTTCTACTTGTCAAAAACAAGATCAAAGATTGCTGCGATAACGATGCGGTCTCGGTTTTTCATCAGAATTGCACCGATGAGGGAATTCGGAATACCCTCGACCACCGTCGCATACAGAGTTTCACGGAACTATCTCACATAGTACGGAAGTACTGCTCGATGGAAAGCACATGGAAGGCCCAAAAAACCCAATTGGAACCTGCTGCCTTAAAGCAGTGCACTGCCCGGGCAAAACGGATACACCCTTACCAGGCATCCGATCATAAGTCCGCCGGCAAGAAAAATAAACCCTTTACGGGACACAGGTCCGTTCTTGATGAGTTCCTCGATAAGCCATATCAGATACATGCAACGCTGAGCACCGAACCAACCCATAGCCTTCGGGCATGTTGGGTACTCTGGCAAGTGGCTAAAAGCAGTGAGGCTATCCTCAACATCGCTACTCCCGAGAAGCATTCTCCGAAGGATGACGACATTAACGTCTTCACGGTCTTTGAGACCTTCTCCTCAAATAATCGGTGTAAAAGGGCACTCCGCGACCTCGCCGAAATTACCCAAGTTACCGCAATGAGCCCATGGAACGACGCGGCAATAACTTTCACCGCCAACGATGAACCAAGGGCCCGATCAGTCCGAGCACCTGCCGCCTTGGTCTTAAACCCAATCATGGACGGCTTTCGACTTACTAAAGTGCTCATGGACGGCGGCAGTGAGCTCAACCTCATCTATGAGGACACGCTCGACAAAATGCATATTGACAGAGCACGCATCGAGCAAAGCAGTACCACCTTTCGAGGTATCATCCCCAGTCAAGAAGCACAATGTTCGGGGAAAATCAAACTTGATGTGGTATTCGGCACGCCTGAGAATTACAGGTCCGAAGAGTTGCTTTTCCACGTGGCTCCCTTCAATAGCGGGTATCACGCCCTTTTGGGGCGGGACGCTTTCTCACGCTTCCAAGCCATACCCCATTATGGGTACATGAAGCTTAAAATGCCAGGGCCCAATGGAGTAATCACAGTCACAAGTGATCCGGATATAGCACTCCGCGCCGAAAACAAAACCGCATCCTTGGCTCTTGAGGCACTATCCGAAGCCCTTGCGGCCGAAGAACTAACCACCCTACGATCTACGGTGGACAAGGATGATGTGATCCTCGATAAGAGACCCAAATCCACCTCTTTCAAACCAGCAGATGAAATAGTTAAATTTCAAGTGCACCCGACGGATCCTAACAAAGCAGCGTCCATTGGAGCACAGCTGGATCCGACGGTTGATGCCGCCCTACGAGCGTTCCTGCTCGAAAATTGGGATATTTTTGCCTGGCACCCTTGTGACATGCCCGGGATCCCACGCAGACTAGCTGAACATAACCTCAACATAATCAAGGGGTTCAAACCAGTCAAACAAACGTTGCGATGATTTTCTGAACCCAAACGACAAGCTATGGGGGAGGAGCTAGCTAAACTACTCGAAGCCGGGTTCATCAGAGAAATCAAACACCCATATTGGCTAGCCAACTTGGTCATGGTACCGAAGAAGGATAAGTCTTGGCGCCTTTGTGTCGATTTCAAAGACCTCAATAAGGCTTGCCCCAAAGACCCTTTCCCATTGCCCCGCATTGACCAGATTATTGACGCGACCGCAGGACACGACTCCTTGTGTTTCCTCGACGCTTACTCCGGATACCATCATATTAAAATGAAGGAGTACAACCAGGCCACAACGGCATTTATCACCCCGTATGGGCCTTTCTGTTTCAACACTATGCCTTTTGGGCTTAAAAACGCTGGTGCCACTTACCAACGCATGATTCAAACATGTTTGGAAAAACAAATCGGCAAGACAGTGGAAGCATATGTGGACGACGTGGTCATTAAGACTAAACACGTTGAATCATTGGTGGACAATCTCCGCCTCACATTTGACAACCTCCGAACATACGACATACGGCTTAATCCGGAGAAATGCGTTTTCGGTGTTCCAGCCGGAAAGCTACTAGGGTTCATTGTTTCCAATAGAGGAATCGAAGCAAACCCAGCCAAAATCCGAGCCTTGTCGCAACTGGCCATACCAACAGACTTAAAGCAGGTCCAGAAACTAGGAGGGTGCGTGGCAGCTTTAAGCTTCTTCATCTCCAGATTAGGAGAAAAGGCATTACCACTTTATCGACTGCTCCAACGCACCAACCACTTCGAATGGACGGATGTGGCTACAGCTGGATTGGAAGAAATAAAAACCCTGTTAGCAGGCAACCCAATCCTAGCCACCCCAAGTGTTGGCGAGCCTATGTTGCTTTATATATCCGCGACTCACCAGGTAGTGAGCGCCGTACTCGTCGTCGTGCGAGGGGAAGAGGGACATAAACTCCCCATCCAGAAACCAGTATACTATGTATCAGCGGTCCTTACACCATGCAAATCCCGATACCCTCACTATCAAAAGATAGCTTACGCGGTCTTTATGGCATCCCGCAAGCTCCGGCACTATTTTCAAGAGTGTTCGATCACGGTGGCATCCGAAGTACCACTCAATGACATTATAAATAATAGGGATGCCACCGGCCGCATAGCTAAATGGGCCATTGAGCTCTTACCATTTGAAATAACATACAAGCCGCGCCGAGCTATTAAATCTCAGGTGCTGGCCGACTTCGTCGCCGAGTGGACGGAAGCCGAGCTCCCTAAAGAGTACAGTTCATACTCCAACTGGATCATGTACTTCGAAGGCTCTAAAATGCTAGCCGGAATGGGGGCTGGTGTCATCTTGACATCCCCCACGGGGGACACAGTCCACTACGTGCTGCAAATCATGTATACGGACTCCAATAACGCAGCCGAATATGAGGCACTTCTACATGGTCTCCGAATGGCTATCTCCATGGGCATACAACGCCTAGAGGTGCGTGGTGATTCAAATCTCGCAATATCCCAGATAAATGGAGAGTTCGATGCAAAAGATCAAAAAATGGCGGCATATTGAAACGCCATATTAAAAATATCTGCTCGTTTCGAGGGGCTCGAGTTTCATCACGTTGCTCGAGACAGTAACCAGGCAGCGGACATCCTGGCTCGAATGGGCGCCAAGCACGACCCCGTCCCACCTAATACCTTTGTGGAAAGGCTTTTTAAGCCATCCGTGGTGTGGCAAGACGAGAACGGAAACACTAGTCCAGACCTGATCATGCCCCCAGTAGCCGAGCACAATACGGATATCATCGGGGGTTCGGGTACCAAAATAACACCCTCCGCCCATGAAATCATGGCCGTTATTGCTCCATGGACCGAACCCTTCCTGGCCTACCTTAATAGGCAGGAGCTTCCTGATGATCAAAATGAGGCCCGTTGGATAGTTCGACGTTCTAAAGCCTATAAAGTTTACGCAGGCGAACTGTACAAGAAAAGCACTACTAGAGTCCTCCAAAGGTGCATCTCTGAAGAGGAGGGACGGCAGCTCTTGGCTGAAATACATGCTGGTCTAGGCGGCCATCATGCCGCAGCTCGGGCCCTCATAAGCAAGGCTTTTCGGACAGGTTTCTTCTGGCCAACGGCCCGAGCAGACGCACAAGCCCTTGTGCAACGTTGCGTAGGATGTCAGCTTTTCACCAATCAAAGTCATATGCCTCCCACTGCCTTAAGAACAATCCCCATCACGTGGCCTTTCGCGGTCTGGGGGCTAGATATGGTTGGACCCCTTAAAGGGGGAAGCCACAAGAATTTTTTTTTACTGGATATGGTGGATAAATTCACTAAGTGGATAGAGGCAAAACCAGTAAAAAGGGCTGAAGCAGGGCCAGTGATCGACTTTATATCCGGCGTGGTACACCGTTATGGTGTCCCGCACAGCATCATCACTGATAATGGCTCCAATTTCACAGCCGATGAGGTGAAAAACTGGTGTGCCAACTTGGGCATTAAACTCGACTATGCATTCGTCTATCACCCTCAAACAAACGGTCAGGTTGAACGGGCCAATGATCTAATAATGAGCGGCATTAAACCCAGACTGGTGCGCTCCCTACGGGAGTCAGATAAGCACTGGATTGAGGAATTCGATTCCGTGCTCTGGGGGCTGCGGACCACGCCTAATCGAACGACCGGATACAC
The DNA here is from genome assembly GCA_011799875.1 of Thinopyrum elongatum. Taxonomy (NCBI): domain Eukaryota; kingdom Viridiplantae; phylum Streptophyta; class Magnoliopsida; order Poales; family Poaceae; genus Thinopyrum; species Thinopyrum elongatum. The sequence goes on along the minus strand of CM022300.1, from coordinate 583,354,333 downwards.
ACCTTTTTTCATGGTGTACGGCGCAGAAGCTGTTTTGCCCTGTGACATTATTCATGACTCACCTCGAGTGCGCATGTACGAAGAGAGAGAAGCCGAGCTCGATCGGCAGGACGACTTAGACGGCCTTGAAGAGGAGCGTGACACTGCACGAGCCCGTTCCGCATTTTATCAACAACAGGCTAGGCGATACCAAAGCAGAGAGGTGCGGGCCAAGACTTATAACGTTGGCGAAGTCGTTCTGCGCCTCCCAGAGAAGAAGAAGGATAAGCTCAAACCAAAATGGGAGGGCCCATTCATCATAGATGAAGTTCTCACAGGAGGAGCCTATCGCCTTCGTAAGGCATCGGATAATCGCCTTGAGCCGAATCCATGGAACGCTGCTCGGCTCCGACGATTCTACGGATAGTTCGGCCGCATCCTTTTTATTTTTTCTGGTTTCCTTTTTTTTCTACTCTTCTTTTTAATCTCTGTTTTATACATCCCAGGGTATGTTCGGATCTGCCGAACTGTTAGGTGTACACATCTTTAAATGTATACACCCCACTTTGACTTGGGGCTTCTTTGACAAAGCTTATTATTAAGCTTGTGGCTTATATTGTCCATGTCGTTTTACACCTTTGCCATTATATGCACCTCTATGACTTAAGTTTTTGCCAAGCTGGGTTGGCTCGCTCCTGTGTTTATACCCTACGTTCCTGATTGTTCGGCTAGGGTGTAAAGGGAGCACCTCTGCGATTGCTAGAACCGGGTAATCCGGATCTGTACCTCAGACGGGTGAAGCCGAAAGCTAGCGTTCTTAAGAGAATAATTGGTCGGCAAGCAACGACGGATTGTTTACGTTTTTATAACTCTTCTAAACAAATACGGGATCGGCTCCCCGTAATTCAGATCAAAGCCTAGGCATGCGTAACTAAGCGTGCCAACCTAAGGAAAGGAACCCTTAACAGAACTATTTTTCTTGGAAGATGTTTCTTACGTTAAACAGTAATATAACATAACTCCCGAACAATTTTTTTGTCTGTTTGAGCAATATGGCCGGATTGCCTGGTTTCCGGACATAATGAATGTTTCTCACATTCCAACATGGTATCCGGAAACACTCCACCTTCTTGGTTCAGAGATTGAAGCCGAAGGCCTGCGATGACATAATTCGAAATGTTCGGTTGGAGATAAGTTCGATAATAAAGTACATCGATACATTGAATCAAACGCCTACTCTTTCTCTATACCATCTATAAGACTGTCTAAACTACAGTCTTCTTGCGAATATTTCGCAGCTATCCTCACTTGGTCATATACCAAGTTCACGGGAATCTCCTTTCCGTCTGGTCCCTGAGGTCCAACTCGGGCCATGTGATTCGGATCGAGTCCGGTGTAGCGTGTTTTCACCATCGCCCATGCTTCTCGTGCACCTTCACGACATGCAGACGCCTTCCATCGTTCAAAGCGGCGCCGGGCACCTTTGAACAGGTTCGCCAACCCCTCCATACTTTCTGAAGGGGTATCGGATGGCCATATAGGCTTGGTCATATTTCTCATGGCTTTCCGGGCCCGCTCATGCACCAAGGACAACTCCTTAAGCACGTCGCCTCGAAATCCGGACACTTCCTCTTCAGGTCGACCAGTTAATAGACCTGCAGCAACAGAGTTGTGACAATCCGAATTATGGGATAGTATGAGTCTCTCTGATGGTTCAAGAGATCATACCGAATATGCCGCCTTTCAACTTCTTATTCTCTTTTTGCGCAGCCGATAACTGAGCCTTTAAGCTCTTTATCTCTTCGACTTGTGTGTCTTTTTCCTCCTCAAGTTTGTTCTTCTGACCAGTTGTCATTGTGGCCTTTTTCATCTCCGCAAGTTCTGTGGTGACGGCATTCAGCTGTGTCTGGTTTATTTTCAGTTCCTGGGACAGCGCGTTGTTTTTCTCCTTGAGAACCTGCAGGTCATAACGATCCTTAAATCGGTTGGCCTAACCGCTTCAAGTCTCGGGGGCTACTGGCATATATGTATTAAATTTGCACAAACTCATTACCTCGATGCATGTCAAGGTATACTGGACATCACTATCTGAAATTTGGTAGTGAACGACAAGTCTGATGCTGCAATTCAAAGGAAGTTCCTTTGAATTGTAGTGAACGACAAGTAGTATTGCGAACTCAGACTTTGGCAGCGGTACAAAGAACCCCTACCTGCCTCATTCCGCCACCTAGTGTCTTCATAAGAATTTTAGCCTGAAAGGAAGTACTATTTGTCAGATTTTCCTTGCATGTTCTCTTAAGAAAGCAGCTTAAACTTTCTAGCGGAAATAGCATCCATCATCACCTCTTTATGAAGGCCTTGGAACCAACAATAACCGATCCAACAGGAGCACCCAACCCTTTCGAGAGGCATACCTGCACTTGGACGTTCAACAGACAAGATACAGTCACACATCCTATATCAGTCAAGTGTAGCCCATTACATTCTCAGGTGGGCTGCATATGCAATCTAGCATTGTAACGTAGTACCTACCAGATTTATACGTACCGAAACCCAATCAGCAGCTCTCACAAGTCTATCAACAGGATCTCCAGGTTCCTGATGGGCACGATCACAGTGATATAAATGTACACATGGTTGGTAGTTTGACATGTCCGTTAATTGATCCCATAGTATTGTTTTTTAGTTGAAGATCCCATAGTAGTTAGTAGTACTTGGCACGGAAGCATTGAAAATACGAGCTCTGTCGATATGGACCCCATATATGACACATTGACACACAGGGTCCACGCCGACCCCAGCACGAAGCCACCTGTTTTTTTTTTAAACGCCGACCCACCGGCTTGAAGACATCTGTTCTTTTTAACGCGTGAAGGAGCGAGCTTGCAAGGATTAGAACTCATGACCTTGCAGTCCTGGCGCGAGCTGCTAACCCCTCGACCTGATGGCTACCGGTGATCATGGGAAGCGCGAAATATATAAGAACACACAACAGTGTTCAGATTCGAAAACATTTTAGAAACATTTCTTGAAAATTGCAAACAATTTTGAAATGCCTCAATATTTTTTGAACGCGCATTTTTTTGGAATTCCAAACTTTTTTGGAATTCCCAAATATTTGCTTAATTTACCAACAAATTTTGAAAACATGAACATTTTTAGAATTTCTGAACAAATCTAATAAATAGGAACTTTTTTAAAACTCCCCAACATTTTTGGAATTTGTTAACAAATTTTTAAAATGTGAACATTTCAGAACATTTTTGGAATTTGTTAACAAAATTTTAAAATGTGAACATTTTTGAAATTTTGAAATTCTAATTGTTTCTGAATTGTGAACATTTTTTGAAAAGAAGCAAACAATTTTCGAAATTATAAACTCTTTTGAATTACTACTCATTTTTTAAAATTTCTGAACAAAATCTGAATACAGGAACATTTTTTAAATTTTGAACATGTGAACATTTTGTAAATTTCTGATATTTTTCTAGAAAATAAAACTAGATTTGAGAAAAAAGAAACAGAAGAGCAAAAGAAAAAATAGAAACAGAAAAAACTGAAAAGAGGGCCGGCCCAGTCGTCGGCGCCCCTATGCAAAGCACCGACTACTTGACGAAGTGCACGTCAAATAGTTTTTACTGTGCTTCGGTAGTTTCTTGTGCCGCCCTTGGGGACGAGTGATCGCGGAGTGCTGCCAAAAATTAACTTATATGAGGCCTAAGAAAACAAAAAAAAAAATAATCAACATATACGAATTCATAGAACCATAATAATCTCAGAAAAGAAAAAGTTGACAGAATCAAAATCTTTTTATGGTACAAATGCCTTTTTTAGGAATCACCAGAGGTGCAAGATGCCCCACCTGAATATATTTTTCGATAAAAGGGCGCTTTTATTAACTCATAATGTAGCATCAAGTGGATATAAAGCATAATGAGCGACACCCGACCTCTGCATAGCTAAGATGCACACAGCCTTAACGAAGAGTCTAGCAAAGTATAAAAAAAAACGACAAGTTGGCAATAGTAAAGCCATATGAGTCCAAAACTATGCCAATGTCGACGGAGGAGGTTGATCGATCCGGAGATTATGTTGCCATCCATGTTGGGTAAAAACCTCCCTGGCCACCCGCTCCAACCGCATACACACCGCCTTGAACAGCGATTGATACTCCGTTCGATGTAGCGTAAACCACGTACGAAGCCAGTGGGTACAACGGTAAATAACCTGCATAGGAGAAGAGGTTTTGCCATTAAAAACACAATCGTTTCTACATAGGCAAAGCAACCATAATAAGGCAGACGCTCCCCCCCCCCCCCCCCCCCGCGGTATTAGCGTACTAAAAGTATTTGGTATTTCATCAAGACAGTGACCATATATATTGGCAACACTTGTTGGTGGATACAAATTGCAAAGCAGCCGATGTTCTAGAAGAACAACACAAGCAGGAGGTTTCACAAGGGTTATTACAACAGCCAGGCCTAGGACTTTGGTCTGAAAAAATGCTCATATTAGACATTATAAACTATTATCTTTGAAAAATACTCTAAAATATGATAATTGGTGTGACTAATACCTGCCATCCATTTTCCAAACCGTTGAAACCATCTGGAATGGTTTGAAAGAACATCCTCTGCTAATTGAAAAGGAAAACACCATCCACCACATTCAGTATCCCCTCATCATCAGCCAAACTGTCTTCCTCCTCTTCCCCATGCACTACACAAACGTTCAGATCCCATAAAAGACGACGACGTGGTCCCCCTACGATGTCTATTACGTCACCTTCGTCCTCGTTGTTATGTCATTGCTTCACCCGTGGGGAGAAGCGGAAGCCACATACGTCCTCGAGCGACGCACGTCAGAGCTCAGCACCACGATGGCGTCCTCCGGACTAACCACGTCACCGTTGCATCCTCCCACCATTGTTACTCCTACGATCACGTTCTTGATGCGCATTTCCTAATCGCGATCCAATCGGTTGACACCGTCGATCAATATGACATGGTGAGGGTTCTCCGCAATCGCTTGGAACAGCCTCGCCTCGATGTCGCCACTGTTGCCATCGTCGTCGTTGTCCAGTGATCTCTGCCTCTTGAGGGCGAGTTTGCCGGTGCGTTCAGGGATGTCAGAGTTACACTGAACCTGCAGGGCGCTAAACTCAGCGTAGGAGCCAAACACGAGCCTCGCAAGCTCCCGAGCAACCGTTCTCTGGCCGCCATCGTCGCTTCCTTGAAAGAGCAGCCAGGTTGTTGGCCATATGCCCGCCCTCCGCCTCGTCACGCCGGATAGTCACCGGAGCATCGTGCTCGATACGGCGGGAATGATGTTCCTAGGGATGGCAGTAGGTATCCATTACCCACGTACCCTGCGGGTAAAAACCCTATTAGGGTAAGGGCATGGGACAAAAAGTTACCCATGGGTATGTAAATAGGGAAATCTCAAACCCATCGAGTAGAGTGGGTACGTGAAAGTGCGTTATATCGACTAGAGGGGGGGTGAATAGGCGATTTTTACAAATTCGTCACTGAGGAATTTCAAGGTGAGGAAATTCCTAAGCGACGAACTACTTAGCAGCGGAATGAGTACTCAGATGCAAGCATAACAGAGCAGTAGCACAGTCATCATGATGAAATGAAAATAAGCACAAAGTACGAGTAGCGTAAACACAGGATAAGCAGGCTGAAGACAAACTGACTAAAGACTTTGAACTGAGGAAATTGAGAAAGTCTTCAGACAAAGTCTTCAAACAGTAATGATCAAATACATAGCAAGTATGCGAGGAAATGAAAGGGTTGAGGAAATAGAACCAGTAGCTCGGTGAAGACATTGATTTGGTAGACCAGTTCCAACTGCTGTGACAGTTGTACGTCTGGTTGGAGCGGCTAGGTATTTAAACCTGAGGACACACAGTCCCGGACACCCAGTCCTGAACACACAGTCCAGGACACCTAGTCCTCACCGTATTCTCCTTGAGCTAAGGTCACACAGACCTCGCCCAACCACTCGTGGTAAGTCTTCAGGTGACTTCCAAACCTTCACATACTCGGTCACTCGGCAATCCACAATTTCCTCTTGATGCTCTAGACCATGATGCCTAACCGTCTGGAGGATGCACAGTCCTCAAAGGTAACAAGCGTCGGTTCCACACAGGAACAATCTCTTCAGTGATGCTCAATCACTTTGGGTTTGTAGGTGTTTGGGTTTTTGGGTTTTTCCTCACTTGATGATTTTCGCTCAAAGTCCTCGGAGGATGGGATGCTCTAAATGACAAGTGTCAATCTATTTCTTGGAGCAGCCAACCAGCTAGTGGTTGTAGAGGGCGGCTATTTATAGCCTAGGGAGCAGCCCGACATGATAAGACATAAATGCCCTTCAATGATATGACCGTTAGGTGGGTAGGATATTTGGACAGCTGGCGCGCAGCACAGCAACGGTCGGATATTTGAGTATCAAATTCCTCAGGGCTATCATGTTCCTCACTTGTAGGCAATTCGCACTGGCGAATTCCTAACTCCTCAATCAGAACAAATTTCTCAGAGAACAGAAGAACTTCGTCTCTGTCACTGAAGAACTTGACTAAACTGTATGAGATTTCCAATGGCTTCACTCGAAAGGATTGGGTAGGTGTAGGATTTTGAGTTGAGCATCACTTGGAAATTTTTCCTTAGTTTTACCTCGACCCCCTTTAACAGTACGGTGTTTCCTATGACTCAAGAAGAAGAAAATGAAACTACGAAAACAAAAGTCTTCACGCTTCATAATCCTCGCATGAATATCAAGTCTTCAGGGTCACACCAATTTCTTCACTTTCAAAGTCTTCAAGAAAACCAAAGTCTTCAGTTGAAGACATTCATTTTTAGGGGTCGACATTCATCGTAAATAACAAACTCCTCATAGGCTTATAGACCTGTGTACACTCACAAACACATTAGTCCCTTAACCTATAAGTCTTCAATACACCAAAATCACTAAGGGGCACTAGATGCACTTACAATCTCCCCCTTTTTGGTGATTGATGACAATATAGGTTAAGTTTTCAACGGGGATAAACATATGAAGTGTAAATACTAATATTGAGGAATTTGACTGCAAGATATAGAAGAACTCCCCCTGAAGATGTGCATATTTGAAGAATTTGCTTTGAAATAGCAAATGCACATTGTTGAATAATATCATGGAGATCTCCTCCTATATCTTGAAATTCATACACGCATTTATCATATGATATGAAGAATTTGAAATGCATGATGAAATATGGTGTCTGACGAAATTTAGCCTGCGTGCATTATGGTATTGAGGAAATAGCATGCAGAAAAACAGAGCAAAAGTATCAGACCACCATAGGACTTAAGTTTACAACTCATCAGAGCAAACACCTCAGAAAAGCAAGAGTTGAAACTTAACAGAAATATAGCCCATATATATAAGAGACCCGCTTGAAGACTAAACTCAAATTTCTCCCCCTTTGTCATCGAATGACCAAAAGGGACGAAAAATGAGGACTAATGCCCCTGAAGAATATCATCATGATGTCGATGGAGGAGCGCCAGCATTGTTGGGGTCGTCTGTTGAGGTAGGGCCTGCCGCAGTGTCGTTCAAGTCTTCAGCTTCATCCGTCTCGCGCGATGAAGAATATGAACTGGCAACAAGCCGAGGAACTTTGACTTTCTTGAATTTCTTCGAAGGTGGCTGGGACCAGTCAAAGTCCTGTTGGAAGCCCATCTCCTTGAGTTCTTCAGCACTATGAAGATTAGACAGAATCGCCCAAGTGCGGTCAAAGACTTCATGCAAGAAGTAGTGATTCTTCTTCACAGTATTTTGAGTGACTGTCATGTTCTGAAGAATTGCACCAAACTGACGCTTGACCCACTTGTGATTTCGATCAACTTTCTGATGAAGACTAAGGAGAAGTTCACGATCAGTCATCACACGCGGAGCTATGGCTTGAGGATGATGTTCTGAAGCTTTGGCGGCAGAATCTTGAGTTGCAGAGTCATCATTGGTGGAATAGGAAGTAGCTTTGCGAAACTGTCCATCCAATGGATGAGTACCTTCATCAATAACAACAGCTTTGCCCTTCTCGTCAGCTGAGGAAATAGTCCGTTTGAGGACTTCAATAGGGGGCAAATAGCTGAGATGATTTTGAAAGTCAGCAATGTAATGAATTGAAGACCTTGATCTGATTAATCTCATGATCCAGGGAGCATAAGGCTTCAACTCAAAAGGTGACAGTGCATCATTGGCCAAAGTCCTCATGAAGAAATCGTGGTAGTTGATAGGAATACCGTGAATGATATTGAACAGCAGATTCTTCATAATGCCAACAACTTCTTCATCATCAGAGTTGTGGCCCTTGATTGGACTGAGGGTTTTGGTCAATATGCGATAGACTGTCCTTGGCACATAGAGCAATTCCTTGACGAGGAATTTGGTCCTTGGAGCTTGGCCTGGCTTCAAAGGCTTCATCAGCACTTGCATCAGATGATCAGATAGTTCAGGTTCAACATAGAGAAGCCTTGCACCTTCAGTGGGAGGACTGACTGGGACGGCATGAAGCAATTCAGAGGCCGATGCTTTGAAATGAGTATTATCGGTCATCCAGTCCAATACCCATGAATTGACATCATCAACATTTCCAGTAATGTGCAGCGTGGCGAAGAATTGAAGAATGAGTTCTTCATTCCAATCGCAGATGTCGGTGCAGAAATGGAGTAACCCAGCGTCATGAAGAACACTGAGGACTGGTGTGAAGCAGGGCAGCGATTCCATATCTACATGAGGAATTTGCTCATGTTCAAAGATCTTATCCTTATCAACCAACAATGAGGAGTAGAAGTTCATCTGGCTTGCAGTCCAGAAACGCTTGCGACGAAGACGAGCAGAGTCATAGGGATTGTAGTCAGTGAAGAATATGTGCTCGTTGAAGAAATCCTCAGCATTAAACTTCTGCTTCTTGGAGTGAGGGTTCTGTGGCTTGGGCTGAAGATTAACAGTTGAAGAATTTACAGCCTCTTGAGGTGTAGCCACTGGAGCCACTGGCTGAGGAATTTCAGCAGCAGCCTTGGCCTTCATTTCTTCAGACATATGTACATCAGCGCTAGTGACTGGAATTTCTTCATCAGCTCTGGCGCTTTCATTTTCTTCAGCAGACTGAACAGATGTTCCAGTCTAAGGAAATATGGGTTGCGATGAAGCTGCAACACTTGGAGTAAATCCTTTTGCCATTCTGACGAATCTGACTTTGGCACCTAGCCAATCTGCATGGAATGCATGAAATTCATCACTGAGTGCTTTGATCTCAGCCTGCATAGACACAAGTTCTTCAGGAGACATGTTCACAACATTGTTCTTCAGAAAACACTCCTTCTTGTACTGAGCCTTCTTCACCTGCCTGGCCTTTTCAAATTTCCATTTTTCTTCATTTATGAAGGCCGTCAACATGTGACTTTGACCAGGAGTGAGGTTTATTTCAGGCAAAGGTGTGTTAGGGTTCTTGTGCCATAGATCAATAAAATCAAGGATCTTTCTTGGATCCAGCATGAGGGGCACAGCACTGCCTTTGGCTCTAGCGGCCCTTTGTTGTCGATCTCTGATGAGCTCAGCTAATTCTTCATCATCAGCTTCGTCTTCGCTTGACGGAACCTAAAAGGCGACTTGCTTCTTGTGAGGACTTGGCCTTGTGCCTCGTCCAGCAGTGGCCTTTTTCTTCAGCAAGGTCGGAGTTGTTGAAGACTGAGGTGGAGCTGAAGAACTTGCAGAGACTCCTGAAGCAATTGAGATTCCAGTAGTCCTTTGGCATGTGGCAAGATGCACAGGTGCTGAGGACTTTGCAGGAGCAGCTGAGGATTTTGCAACCGAGGGAGTTGGAGCAGCTTTTGAGGAATTTGCTTGAGGAACAGGCCGTGAGGGCATTGCAGCTGAGGAACTTGTCTTAACAGCTGATTTCTTCAGCATAGCCTTCTTAGACTTGATAGCAGAGGCCTCAGCGGCGGCGGCAACAGAATCTTCATTGAATTTCTTTACTGCCTCTTTAGCCACTTTGGCCAGCTTGGCTTGACGCTTAGCCCACTCCTGAGGAAATTCCTCACCTCTTCTGATGCTAGTGGGATCAGCTTCTTGGCCAGGAGCCAATGGAGGTCTTGGACATGGAGGGTTAACAGCAAATTTCTTCATGTACTTGGGAGTGACATAGCGATATTCCCTCCATTCTCTTGCCCATCTCCTCTCAATCTTCTGAATGCGCACTTTGCGCTGATTTTTGTTCTCCTTGCCATGAGTTGCTTCATCAGGAGTACAATATTCATCATAGATGTCATCAGGGATCTCAAAAGCAGTATTTGTTTCTGGCCTCTTTCCTCCCTTCTGAGGTCTTTTACCATTAGCCATTTTCTTCACTTGAGGGTTTTGAACAATCGAATTTTCTGATGAGGTATGCAATTTTTCTTCAAGGAACGCTGCAAATGAGTTAAGTTGATGAGAACCTAGAGATTCAGCAGCGGACATGTGTACCTGTGAACAGAATATAGGTGCGAAGAGTTTTGGAGAGGTCATATGCGTTCTCAGAAGATTTTCAAAAGTATCAAGTTTGAGGAAGATGACCAGGGGTGTCTCGAGGAATTTCACTAAGCATTTTTGACTTAGGTTCCAGAGTTGTGTAGATTGAAAATCCACACAATTGAGGAATCTTGAAGAAAAACGTTGCTTAGAGAAACTGATCAAGGACAGAAGCAAGTTGGTGTTTAAGAACATGAAAGTTGAAGAATAAACACCTTTTGAAGATTTTGTGGAAATCATCAGAATCAACAAGGGCAGTAAAAATAAATTTTATTTACCCTTGACGAAGAACACGACGAACTGAGAGTGGCAGTGGAGATGTTCGTCCGTTCAGATCTTCCACGCCCTAACTTGGCGATGGAAAACAGCTACGGCGGCGGCGGAGTGAGGATTTCCGCGGCCGGCGTGAGTACGACGGCGACGAGGTCGAGGCAGTGAAGCTCTTCCTCACCGGCGACGATGGAGTGTAGCGGCGGCGCTAGGTCTGAGAGCTCGAGCGAGGGAGTAAGATCGAGTGGGGTAAATGTGCTCTGAGGAGGGTGAGGGGTATTTATAGCAGAGGTGAAAAACCGCTCGTCCGAAGAAAATGGACAAACGTGCCCCTGACCCTTCTCATCCTAGCGACATGTGTCACCCACGAACTGTGAAGTGGAGATCGTGTTAGATCGAGGGTGAATAGATAAATCTTATCGAGGGATAAGGAACGGTTTGAACGGCAAAAGCTGAAAATTCAGATAAGAATATTTTAATGTTTCGTTCGCAAATTCTTCAGCTGTCAAGGACACAGTGAAGACTTTGAACGGGTTTCAAATAGAACGCACATGAAGAATTTGTGAACGGACTGGATTGAGTTTAGCATTGAGGGGGAACGGGTCCGATCACATTCACTTAGAAGAAACACAACTTGAAGAATTAGCAATAAGTGAATGCTGTAGAGGACAGAAAACTCAAATATATATATATATATAGTCAATGAAGAACATAGACGGAAAGAGTGAAGATTTTGCAAAGTTGAAGAATTTGAAAATTTGAAGAATTTGCACAATGATGAAAAACTCAAATTTTGAAGATTTTCAACTTTTTGTGGTGGCGTGACCCACCGTGTAAGAATGATGATTTCAGACACCGCGTACAATTGTCGTAGGGCTCTGAGAATCAAATTCTTCATTAATTTCTTCACACTTAGAGGGTTAGTCTTCATTGATTGAAGAAAAATGTTTCTTCGTGTGTTGCACATCTAAGTCATCAATTTGCATAAGTGTTAGGATGTGTGTCCATTTCAAAGGACATTCGAAGATTCTAAGATATTTAGCTCACACCGCAACTTGCTAAATCTCGTCTCATCCAAGGGCTTTGTGAAGATATCCGCTAGCTGTTCTTCAGACTTCACGGGATCAATAGAGATGTCACCCTTCAACACATGATCTCGAAGAAAATGATGACGAATCTCGATGTGCTTTGTCTTCGAGTGCTGAACTGGGTTATGAGCAATTTTGATGGCACTCTCGTTGTCGCAGTAGAGTGGCACATTCTTCACATTGATGCCGTAGTCCTTGAGGGTTTGCTTCATCCATAGCAATTGAGCACAGCAAGAACCAGCAGCAATATACTCAGCTTCAGCAGTAGAGAGTGATACGCAGTTCTGCTTCTTCGAGGACCAACATACTAAGGATCGTCCGAGGAAATGGCATGTGCCTGAAGTTGACTTGCGATCCACACGATCACCAGCATAGTCAGAGTCAGAATATCCAATGAGATCAAAAACCGAGCCCTTGGGATACCATAATCCAAGTGTTGGAGTGTGAGCTAGATATCAAAGAATATGTTTCACAGCCTTATGGTGTGATTCCTTCGGTGTAGCTTGAAAACGGGCACACATGCAAACACTAAGCATAATATCCGGCCTAGATGCACATAGGTACAATAAAGAACCAATCATGGAGCGGTATACCTTTTGATCGAAGTCTATTCCATTTTCTTCAGTGCATAGATGGCCATTTGTGGGCATAGGGATTTTGACGCCTCTGCATTCTTGCATACCGAATTTTCTCAGAACGTCCTTGAGGTATTTCTCTTGAGAAATGAAAATGCCATTATGTTGTTGACGAATTTGAAGACCTAAGAAGAATTTCAATTCTCCCATCATGGACATTTGATATTCCTCACTCATCATGTAAGCAAATTCGTCACTGTAATGTTGGTTAGTACAGCCAAAGATAATATCATCAACATATATTTGGCACACGAATAATTCATCATCATAGGTTTTGGTGAAAAGAGTTGGGTCGAGTGAACCGGGTTTGAAGCCTTTCTTCATGAGGAATTCCTTCAGAGTATCATACCACGCCCGAGGGGCCTGCTTGAGGCCATAGAGGGCCTTATTGAGTCTGAAGACTTTGTCAGGATGTTTAGGATCTTCAAAACCTGGGGGTTGAGCAACATATACTTCTTCCTCAAGCTTACCATTAAGGAATGCACTTTTCACATCCATTTGATATAAGATGATATTATGATGGTTAGCATAAGCAAGCAATATGCAAATAGCCTCAAGTCTAGCAACAGGTGCAAAAGTCTCATCGAAATCAATTCCTTCAACCTGTGTGTAGCCTTGAGCTACAAGACGAGCCTTGTTCCTCACCACTAGGCCATTTTCATCTTGCTTGTTGCGGTAGATCCATTTGGTACCGATGATATTGTGCTTGCATGGGTCCGGTCGCTTGACAAGCTCCCACACATTGTTCAGCTTGAATTGATGTAATTCCTCTTGCATTGCTTGAATCCATTCAGGCTCCAGAAATGCCTCATCAACTTTGGTGGGCTCTGTGATAGAGACGAAAGCAAAATGCCCACAAAAGTTAGATAAATGTGAAGCTTTTGAGCGAGTCAGAGGACCTGGTGCGTTGATGTCGTTGATGATTCTCTCAATCTGTACTTCATTTGCAACGCGGGGATGAGCAGGTTGACGACTTTGATTTGGCTCAGCATTTTCTTCAGAGCCATTTTCTTCAGATGCGCCAGCATGCTGTTCTTCATGTTCTGGAATGATTTCCTCAGCAGATTCTTCGGAAGGAATGACATCCTCAGTAGCTTTGAACTTGATGGTTTCCTCAGGCGTCTTTTCATCTAGCACAGGAGGTAGGTGCTCTCTTTGCGAGCCGTTAGTTTCATCGAACCGCACATCTACAGTTTCAACAACCTTGTTGTGATAGGCATTGAAGACCCTGTAGGTGTGCGAGTCCTTTCCGTAACCAAGCATAAAACCTTCATGTGCTTTCGGTGCAAATTTAGAATTGTTATGTGGATCTCTAATCCAGCATTTAGCACCGAAGACTTTGAAATAACTCACATTGGGTTTCTTCTCAGTGAGGAGTTCATATGAGGTCTTCTTGAAGAATTTGTGAAGATATACCCTGTTGATGATGTGGCATGCAGTATCAATTGCCTCAGGCCAGAAGTGACGAGGTGTCTTGTATTCATCAAGCATGGTGCGAGCCATCTCAACAAGAGTCCTGTTCTTGCGCTCCACAACGCCATTCTGCTGAGGAGTGTATGGGGCAGATAGCTCATGAGTAATACCAAGTTCATCGAGATAGTCATCAAGACCAGTATTCTTGAACTCAGTCCCATTGTCACTACGTATATGCTTGATCTTCACGCCGAAATTCGTCGAAGCCCTTGAGGAAAATCGTCTGAAGACTTCCTGCACTTCAGTCTTGTAAGTAATGACATGCACCCATGTGTAACGAGAATAGTCATCAACAATGACAAAGCCATATAGAGATGCTGCATTTGTTAGTGTGGCATAATGAGTACGGCCAAAGAGATCCATATGAAGCAATTCAAAAGGGTGAGAAGTAGTCATGATAGTCTTCGAGGGGTGCTTGGCTCTGGTCATCTTTCCAGCCTCACAAGCCCCACAAAGATGATCTTTGAGGAATTTGACACCCTTGATGCCAATGACGTGCTTTTTCTTCATGAGCGTGTGTAAGTTCCTCATGCCAGCATGACCCAGTCGTCGATGCCATAGCCAGCCTTCTGAAGCTTTAGCAAGTAGACAAGTGGCAGGCTGTGGTCCTGCAGAGAAATCAACAATATACAAGTCTCCTCTCCTAAAGCCTTCGAAGACTTTGGAATTGTCAGATTCCATGAGCACTAAGCAACGATATTTGCCAAAGACAACAACCATATCAAGATCACAAAGCATTGAGACAGACATGAGGTTGAATCCGAGGGACTCGACAAGCATGACTTTATCCATGTGTCGATCCTTTGAGATTGCAACCCTACCTAGACCCAATACCTTGCTTTTGCCTTTGTCAGCGTAGGTGATATGCTTCAAGTGTGATGGAGATAAAGGAGTGTTCATCAGTAAGCTCTTGTCACCGGTCATGTGATTTGTACATCCACTATCGAGGACCCACTCAGTAGCTTTGGGTAAATCATCCTGCAGATGAATTAGTGCATCTTACGAACTCATATACTTCAGAGTGAAGAATATGACATCAAATTCATCAGACATATTTCATCAATTAAAGCAACATATGTATATATAGCAATGTGAGGACGTGAGAAATGAATAAATCATTTCTTCATGATTAGCTTGCGTCCTTACAAGCATTTCAGGTCTCCAGCAAATTCTTCAGACGATTTAGTTCGTCTGGAGACCTGACCCTGCATAAGAGATTAGTTCCTTTTCTTCACCACCCACATCTGGAGGGGTGGCAAAGAGTTCATCATTCTGCGAGCTCCATAAGAGAAAGGTGGCATAGACGCCAGACCACTTCGTTTCACATAAGAGGGGTTAGGGTAAGCATATGAATAAGCAGAGAAATTCTTCGAGGACTTATGAATATAATGGTTAGAAGAATAATGCTCATATTCATAGCCCTTAGGCTTTCCCTGCGAAACAGAAGTGTTAGCACGATGATGTTCATGTGAGGACTTTGATCCAAGTGAGGAATTTGATTCATATGAAGAATTTGATCTGGGGTTCTTATTCTTCACAGGTGGTGTCATGAGGACATTCACCTGAAGACTTTCAAGGCACTTTTTGGGAACCCAGATTTTCTTCATAGGGGAACCGTTCCTGCAGTTAGATCCAACATATCTAGCAAATACCTCACCATTCTGATTTTTGAACAGTTTATAGTTGGAGTCAAATGACTCATCAGATGAATATGAGGATTCACAAGTAAAGCCAGATAAAGTGGATGGATCTACGGGAGGTCCCTTCGCAGCAACCCATGAGGTTTTGGGATACTGCTCCGGTTTCCAGTAGGTTCCATCAGCATTGAGTTTCCTCTCAAAGGCAATACCCTCTTTCCTAGGGTTCCTGTTCAAGATCTGCTTTTTGAGCACATCACAAAGAGTCTGATGCCCTTTGAGGCTTTTGTACATGCCTGTCATGTACAATTCCTTCAGCCCTGCATCATCAGTGATACTAGCAATGTCCTCAGATGAGGAATTAGTGATAGCAGAGACAGTTGAAGAATTTGTAGCATTAGTAGCATTTGAACATTCAGGTGAAGAATTAGCAGATTCACGTTCAATGCACTTTAAGCATGGAGGAACATTTTTGAAATTTTGAAATTCTAATTGTTTCTGAATTGTGAACATTTTTTGAAAAGAAGCAAACAATTTTCGAAATTATAAACTCTTTTGAATTACTATTCATTTTTTAAAATTTCTGAACAAAATCTGAATACAGGAACATTTTTTAAATTTTGAACATGTGAACATTTTGTAAATTTCTGATATTTTTCTAGAAAATAAAACTAGATTTGAGAAAAAAGAAACAGAAGAGCAAAAGAAAAAATAGAAACAGAAAAAACTGAAAAGAGGGCCGGCCCAGTCGTCGGCGCCCCTATGCAAAGCACCGACTACTTGACTAAGTGCACGTCAAATAGTTTTTACTGTGCTTCGGTAGTTTCTTGTGCCGCCCTTGGGGACGAGTGATCGCGGAGTGCTGCCAAAAATTAACTTATATGAGGCCTAAGAAAACAAAAAAAAATCAACATGTACGAATTCATAGAACCATAATAATCTCAGAAAAGAAAAAGTTGACAGAATCAAAATCTTTTTATGGTACAAATGCCTTTTTTAGGAATCACCAGAGGTGCAAGATGCCCCACCTGAATATTTTTTTTGATAAAAGGGCGCTTTTATTAACTCATAATGTAGCATCAAGTGGATATAAAGCATAATGAGCGACACCCGACCTCTGCATAGCTAAGATGCACACAGCCTTAACGAAGAGTCTAGCAAAGTATAAAAAAAACGAAAAGTTGGCAATAGTAAAGCCATATGAGTCCAAAACTATGCCAATGTCGACGGAGGAGGTGGATCGATCCGGAGATTATGTTGCCATCCATGTTGGGTAAAAACCTCCCTGGCCACCCGCTCCAACCGCATACACACCGCCTTGAACAGCGATTGGTACTCCGTTCGCTGTAGCGTAAACCACATACGAAGCCAGTGGGTACAACGGTAAATAACCTGCATAGGAGAAGAGGTTTTGCCATTAAAAACACAATCGTTTCTACATAGGCAAAGCGACCATAATAAGGCAGACGCTCCGGCCAAGTTGAGCGCGTTAATCAAGTGCTTGAAGATATGCTTCGAGCTTGTTTATATCCTTCGGTAAGAAATGGGAGGAATCTCTCCCGTATGCCGAGTTCTCTTATAACAACAGCATCAGGCTAGCTTGAAAATGGCCCCCTTTGAGGTTCTTTATGTCGTAAATGTCGAACCCCTCTGAATTGGTCAGAAACTGGGGAACGACCTCTTGTTGGACCGGACATTATTCAGCATGCCGAAAACAAGTCAGAATTGTCCGGGAGAATCTCAAAGCAACTCAGACCGTCAGAAGAGTAATTATGATCGTAAGCGATGGGGTGTGATCTATCAACCTGGTGATCCAGCTTATCTTCGTGTCACTCGATGAAGGGCACACGTTGTTTCGGAATCAAGGGCAAGCTAGCTCCTCGCTATATTGGTCCTTTCCGCATCGTGGCTAGACGTGGACAGGTGGCATATAAATTGGAGTTGCCACCGCAATTCTCCCATATTCATGATGTCTTCCATGTGTCGCAACTTCGTAGTGCTTCAAGGAATCTCCGCACCGTGCAGTGGATCATGAGATGCTCGAGCTACAAGATGATCTTCCTATAAGGAGCATCCGATCCGCATCCTCGACGAAGCTGAACGTCGAACTCGTCAGAAGACGATACAGGGCGCGGGAGGGGATAGGCTGAGCTCCGCCACTCCCTCTGGCTCCCTGTTCACTTCTCTGTCCTCTCCCTCGCCGCTCTGTCCTCTTCCCCTTCTCCAGATCTGGCCACGGAGCGCCGTCGACGCCGCGCCTCTGCTCAGTCGTGGCCACCGGCGCACCCCGCTCGTCCACCGTGTCGGTCAGCTCCGCCGTCGTCTTCTTCATCTAATGGAGGATACGGGTGGAGCCGAGGGGCCCCGCTGACGCTGCACGACGCCGCCCCCTTCCGCTTCGGCTCCGGCGATCTTCCTCGTCTTCGGCGCGAACTGCTGCTCCTAGCTGTCACCGGGCCACCGTGCGCCTTCACTGTGAGCCACTCCTCCCTTCTCATCTCTCTGGGCTCCGCACGAACGCGCTGGCAGCTCCTCCCCGCGAACCCGAGCCCGTCGCCGGCAAGCCTCCGGTGACCCAACGAGCTCGGGGTCGAGTCGAACGCACTCACCGCATCGCGTAGAGCACGCCTAGGCCTCGCGCTCGAGCTGCTGCGCGCCGTAGTTTCGTTTTCATCATAGGCCCGAATACGCCGCCGCTTTTGCTCGTCGCCGCGCCGTTTCCGGCCAAGTCTGGCTGCGCCACCGCCACGTTTGGACGCGGCGTTGAATGCCCTTCGAAAGAACCTAACCACGGGTCGGACGGTGCCCCTAGTGCATTTCCGGCCGCCTCCGGCGATCGGCCACCGCGTAATTGGTCGCCGGCGCAACTCCGGCGCCAGCAGCCGACGTGGCTGGCCGGCCCCACCGGTCAGCGACACTGGCCGTGGGCCGGGGGCCCCCGTTGACTGGTTTGACCAGTCAACGTGCTGACGTGGCAGCACAGTGCCACTGACGTCTGGGCCCGCGCTAATTAAAAAATTTAAAGAAAAAGAAAAATGTTAATAAGTTAATTAAACTAAATCTCTCACTGACATGTGGGGCCCACCCCTCTAATCACTCCGTTACTGAAATATCCACTGTTAGTCTTAACAGAGACTAACATGTGGGTCCCACTGGACCCACATGTCATATTTGACTGGTCAGTGGCGCTGTTGACCGTGACGTCACAGTGACATCAGGCTGACGTCATAATTCATTTCTGTAAATAAATAAATTCCAGAAATTCCAATAAACTTCGAAAAATCATAACTTTTAAACCGTAGCTCGGATCGAAAAAGTTAAAACTGAAAGTTGCTCAGAACGACGAGACGAGTCTGATCGTGTCGTCCGTTTCTTTGTCGGAACCCCCTACGTAGAAGAACTCGTAACTCCGGACCCGTATCCGGCAGATGAATAGTGCACACACTTCGATAAATAATCCCAGAATAATTCTAAAAATAACTATAATGACTTAATGCATGTTTAGGCAACCCTGCACTGCTTCATAGCATCACACGCACCATATTGCATTTTTTGCATTATGTTTACCTGTTTCTTCCCCCTCTTCTCTCTCGGTAGACCCCGATGTTGACGTAGCTCCCGAGGCAGACGCAGCTCAGGAGTATGACTACGTCCCGACGACACCACCGACGACCTTCCCTTGCCCAGAGCAAACAGCAAGCACCCCCATTTGAGCATGCCTATATCGCCTACTTCTCTTCTCTCTCATGCTTGCATTAGAACTGCTACTGCTACTGTTTTCCTATATCGCTGCATAGCCTGATTATTGTACCCTGCCTTGTTACCTTACTGGTTATCCTAGACTGCTTAGTATAGGCTGGGTAGAGACACGACAGAGACCCCACTTGATCCCGACTGCCCTGCTGGACATCAGAAGACCCGATCATCGGGATTGAAGACCAGAGCCTGGCACCGCACACACTTCCCCTTAGTTGCCGACACTGCTGGGTTACCGTCGAGTGCCGAGGGTGATACCTCGTCAGCACTTCTGATGTTAACCTTGTAGGTTAGTTACTCGGTCGTGGTAAGCGAGGGTGATCCTCCTACACCACCCCCGATAACGACATCGTCGCGCAACTCTTCAAGTGTGGACCTCGAGGGTGATTCCTCCTTCGTCACCTTGACTTAACATCAGGTGGGATTCCATCGATGGTGATTCCTCAGGATTCCCCTGGTGTCAGACACACAGATACTGTTGTTGTTTTGACTTGCACTAAACCATGTTACTAAAGACGGGTCGGCCCTGAGGGGTACCCGCGCGAGCTTAATGCGAAGTGATGTGGAGTCGGGTTGACCTGAGAGGTGCCCGCGAGATAACTACGAGGCGTGGCCGGGCATTCTCAGCCCTTGCCGCAAGTCCTCGAGACGGGGCGATGGGGTCACATCGATCTGAGTCTCTGCTCATTTTCCGCGCGCTCCTAATCCACTACAGTTTGGATATTTGATCCGAGGGGCCTCTGGCCCGATAGCACTAACCATCACGTGGCATAGTATGGGCGTTCTGCGTCGTATACATCAGCCGAAGCTTGTTTGACGTCAGTAAGCGGCACACGCCGGTTGGACTGGAACGCAACCGCGCTTGTATAAGGGGTTTCTAGGTCTGCTCTCGGTGGCCCCGTAACGTGCAGGAGTTCCCGGGGCGATGGCCCAAGACCCCTGGGGCATAGGTTTAGTCCGGCGTACTGACCACTCCTATAAGCCTAGGTCGGGTTGCGGCGTGTTGCTTAGCCGAGGCCGGGCATGACCCAGAAAAGTGTGTCCGGCCGGAGTTAAGCGAGCGTGGTGGGTAAGTTGGTGCACCCTGCGGGAAGAAACTTCTATCGATGCCTGTCCTACGGTAACGGACACTCGGAGTTGTATCCCATCGGTACAACTAGAACATGTGATGAGAACTAAATAGTACGGCTCTGGGATTGCTTTCTCGAAGGGAGTCGAGAAAGGATCTCAGGTCGAGGTTGATGATACTACTACTACTACTTTACATTATGTTCATCTGATCTCTTCTATTGCTGCAAGACTGTCGAAGTTGTTGAAGATCTATTCTTCGATAGGACTAGGTTTCCCCCTCTATTCTAGCATTTCTGCAGCCCAGTCCACATATACAGCCATTCCTTTGACAATGTTGCGTATGTAGTGTAGATCCTTGCTTGCTGAGTACTTCGATGAGTACTCACATTTGCTTTACTTTCTTTTTTTCCCCATATTCCATTTGATGCCACCAGACGACGGAGCCCCTGAGCCAGACGCCCCAGCCGACGACCAGTACTACTACCCGCCTGGCGAGTACTACTACTACGAGGAGCTGTTTGACGACCAGGAGTAGGATCGGAGGGTCCAGGGCAGGAGGCCTACGCCTTTCGATCGTAGTATTTTATTTTACCCGCCTCTGTGAAGGCCTATTTTCTCCTCTCTGTAATATTCTGTACTCAGATATCTGATGCTTCCGCTGACGCTTGTATGCCATCGAGCTATGTATTCGAGCCCTCGAGGCCCGGCTTGTAATATAAACTTGTATGAATTTATTTATGTTTTAGAGTTGTGTTGTGATATCTTCAAGTGAGTCCTTAGGCTTGATCGGTGCATTTGCGTGTATGGTTACTGCACGATTAAGCCGGGGTCGTCACAGTAGGAAGCATGATAAGATCGATCCCCTCAACCTAACCCATTTTAAGTGGAAGCATATGGATTTGAAAACAGAAATTAAGTAAGATAGTCGCTGCATAGCTATGCAAGTTCGTCTGATCCAAAAACAAAATATACCTAAACTGGTTGATACTTTACTGATTAAATACAGATGGACAGTACAAATTCGCACCCATAGCTGTCAGAAACACGACGCACACTGAACTTTACCCTCGAATCTCGATTCGAAGGAGAAGCGTCAAAAAGGGGAAAAAACCTTTGGTACTGCTAGCTCTTGGGCCGACAGACGCTTTCCGGGCAGCCTGGAATCATAAACACCGCGGTGGTCCTGGCGGCATGGACACCTGTCGTCGGAAGGGCGCATCGGCGAGGTGGACCGGGGGCCGCATCAACAATCGGCGGGCGTTGGAGTGGGTCGAATATGGCAGCGAGGTAGACGGTGAGCACACCCATGAGGTGTACTCGAAGCACGGGGTGCGGAAACGGATCTAAGCAGCACCGGTGGTGCGAACAGGTGCACAACCCGGCTCGGTGGAGGGAGAGCTTTGCGGCAACCTGGGACGGCGAGTTCGGCTAGCTCGGGATGAGATCGCCAATGAGAGGCTGAGACAGGCTGGGGTGGATGGGTCATCTCAGCCCGGTCAAGGTGAGTTAGTTAGGACGGGGCAGAGGCGAATTAACTCGAGACAGATCAAATTGTGCGCTTAATTGAAGGAATCGAAGATTTGCTTGTAAATATGAACGTGGGATTAGAGGAGAATCAACAACGCCGAGTGGTCTGACGAAACTTTCCTACCAGACTTCTGATAGGAAGCGTTTCCCCACATTTTATAAACATCATCACTTTCTTGTAAACAACAACACATAAAACACCAAGACTAGTTATAACACTCTCGTACTATATCATACATTTTAAGTTCACAAACTCACGATAATGGGTAGAGGTATTTTTCCATACTTGCTAGATTTTTATAAGGGTACATGGGTATGCGGGTATGGGTTATATGATCTCATACCCGTACTGTAAGTGCATCTAGTGCCCCTTAGTGATTTGGGGTGTATTGAAACTTATAGGTTAAGGGACTAATGTGTTTGTGGTGTACACAGGTCTATAAGTCTATGAGGAGTTTGTTATTTACGATGAATGTCGACCCCTAAAATTGAATTCTTCAACTGAAGACTTTGGTTTTCTTGAAGACTTTGAAAGTGAAGCAATTGGTGTGACCCTGAAGACTTGATATTCATGCGAGGATTATGAGCGTGAAGACTTTTGTTTTCGTAGTTTCATTTTCTTCTTCTTGAGTCATAGGAAACACCGTACTGTTAGGGGGTCGAGGTAAAACTAAGGAAATTTCCATGTGATGCTCAACTCAAAATCCTACACCTACCCAATCCTTTCGAGTGAAGCCATTGGAAATCTCATACACTTTAGTCAAGTTCTTCAGTGACAGACGAAGTTCTTCTGTTCTCTGAGAAATTTGTTCTGACTGAGGAGTTAGGAATTCGCCAGTGCGGATTGCCTACAAGTGAGGAACATGATAGCCCTGAGGATTTGATACTCAAATATCCGACCGTTGCTGTGCTGCGCGCCAGCTGTCCAATATCCTACCCACCTAACGGTCTATCATTGAAGGCATTTATGTCTTATCATGTCGGGCTGCTCCCTAGGCTATAAATAGCCGCCCTCTACAACCACTAGCTGGTTGGCTGCTCCAAGAAATAGATTGACACTTGTCATTTAGAGCATCCCATCCTCCGAGGACTTTGAGCGAAAATCATCAAGTAGGAAAAAACCCAAAACCCAAACACCTACAAACCCAAAGTGATTGAGCATCACTGAAGAGATTGTTCCTATGTGGAACCGACGCTTGTTACCTTTGGGACTGTGCATCCTCCAGACGGTTAGGCGTCATGGTCTAGAGCATCCAAGAGGAAATTGTGGATTGGCGAGTGACCGGTATGTGAAGTTTTGGAAGTCACCTGAAGACTTACCACAAGTGTTGGGCGAGGTCTGTGTGACCTTAGCTCAAGGAGAATACGGTGAGGACGGTGTCCTGGACTGTGTGTTCAGGACTGGGTGTCCAGGACTGTGTGTCCTCAGGTTTAAATACCTAGCCGCTCCAACCAGACTTACAACTGTCACAGCAGTTGGAACTGGTCTACCAAATCATGTCTTCACCGAGCTACTGGTTCTATTTCCTCAACCCTTTCATTTCCTCGCAACTTGCTATGTATTGGATCATTACTGTTTGAAGACTTTGTCTGAAGACTTTCACAATTTCCTCAGTTCAAATTCTTCAGTCAGTTTGTCTTCAGCCTGCTTATCCTGTGTTTACGCTACTCGTACTCTGTGCTTATTTTCATTTCATCATGATGACTGTGCTACGCTCTTTTATGCTTGCATCTGAGTACTCATTCCGCTGCTAAGTAGTTTGTCGCTTAGGAATTTCCTCACCTTGAAATTCCTCAGTGACGAATTTGTAAAAATCGCCTATTCACCCCCCCTCTAGTCGATATAACGCACTTTCACGTACCACTCTACTCGTGGGTTTGAGATTTCCCTATTTACATACCCATGGGTAACCTTTTGTCCCATGCCCTTACCCTAATAGGTTTTTACCCCGCAGGTACGTGGGTAATGGATACCTACTGCCATCCCTAGGAACTCATTCCCGCCGTATCGAGCACGATGCTCCGGTGACTATCCGGCGTGATGAGGCGGAGGGGGCGGCATATGGCCAACAACCTGGCTGCTCTTTCAAGGAAGCGCGATGGCGGCCAGAGAACGGTTGCTCGGGAGCTTGCGAGGTTCGTGTTTGGCTCCTACACTGAGTTATCGCCCTGCAGGTTCAGTGTAACCTGACATCCCTGAACGCACCGGCAAACTCGCCCTCAGAGGCAGAGATCACTGGACAACGACGACGATGGCAACAGTGGCGACATCGAGGCGAGGCTGTTCCAAGCGTTGCGGAGAACCCTCACCATGTCAATTGATCGACGTTGTCAACCGATTGGATCGCGATTAGGAAATGCGCATCAAACGTGATCGTAGGAGTCAACTGGTGGGATGATGCAACGGTGACGTGGTTAGTCCGGAGGACGCCATCGTGGTGCTGAGCTCTGACGTGCGTCGCTCGAGGACGTATGTGGCTTCCGCTTCTCCCCACGGGTGAAGCAATGACATAACAGCGAGGACGAAGGTACGTAATAGACATCGTAGGGGGACCAGCCGTCATCTTTTATGGGATCTGAACGTTTGGTAGTGCATGGGGAAGAGGAGGAGAACAGTTTGGCTGATGATGAGGGGATACTGAATGTGGTGGATGGTGTTTTCCTTTTCAATTAGCAGAGGATGTTCTTTCAAACCATTCCAGATGGTTTCAACGGTTTGGAAAATGGATGGCAGGTATTAGTTACACCAATTATCATATTTTAAGTATTTTTCAAAGATATAGTTTTATAATGTCTAATATGAGCATTTTTTCAGACCAAGTCCTAGGCCTGGCTGTTGTAATAACCCTTGTGAACCTCCGGCTTGTGTTGTTTTTCTAGAACATCGGCTGCTTTGCAATTTGTATCCACCAACAAGTGTTGCCAATATATATGGTCACTGTCTTGATGAAATACCAAATACTTTTAGTACGCTAATACCGCCGGGGGGGGGGGGAGCGTCTGCCTTAGGTCGATGGTTTATGTGAAACGTATTTGTTTTTTTTCTGGTTTGTATGGCAGAGGTTAGAAGGGGCGTGAGGGTAGGGAGATTGTGGCGCTGAGTTTATTCAGGCTGTAAGATGTGATGTTTGTTTGTGGCGTTTGGGAAGGATGTGTGGGCGGGGGGGGGTAGGTGGGTTAGTATATGGTGCGTGACTGGCATGTGTAACTTTAGTACGTAATACGCCGGGGGGGGGGGGGAGGACGTTGCCTTATTTATGGTCGCTTTGCCTATGTAGAAACGATTGTGTTTTTAATGGAAAACCTCTTCTCCTATGCAGGTTATTTACCGTTGTACCCACTGGCTTCGTATGTGGTTTACGCTACAGCGAAAGGAGTACCAATCGCTGTTCAAGGCGGTGTGTATGCGGTTGGAGCGGGTGGCCAGGGAGGTTTTTACCCAAAATGGATGCAACATAATCTCCGGATCGATCACACTCTCCGTCGACATTGGCATAGTTTTGGACTCATATGGCTTTACTATTGCCAACTTTTGTTTTTTTTATACTTTGCTAGAATCTTCGTTAAGGCTGTGTGCATCTTAGCTTGCAGAGGTCGGGTGTCGCTCATTATGCTTTATATCCACTTGATGCTACATTATGAGTTAATAAAAAGCGCCCTTTTACAAAAAAAATATTCAGGTGGGGCATCTTGCACCTCTGGTGATTCTAAAAAAGGCATTGTTACCATAAAAAGATTTTGATTCTGTCAACTTTTTCTTTTCTGAGATTATTATGGTTCTATGAATTCGTACATGTTGATTTTTTTGTTTTTCTTAGGCCTCATATAAGTAATTTTTGGCAGCACTCCGCGATCACTCGTCCCAAAGGCGGCACAAGAAACTACCGAAGCACAGTAAAAACTATTTGACGTGCACTTAGTCAAGTAGTCGGTGCTTTGCATAGGGGCGCCGACGACTGGGCCGGCCCTCTTTTCAGTTTTTTCGTTTCTATTTTTCTTTGCTCTTCTGTTTCTTTTTTTCTAAATCTAGTTTTATTTTCTAGAAAAATATCAGAAATTTACAAAATGTTCACATGTTCAAAATTTAAAAAATGTTCCTGTATTCAGATTTTGTTCAGAAATTTTAAAAAATGAATAGTAATTCAAAAGAGTTTAATTTCGAAAATTGTTTGCTTCTTTCAAAAAATGTTCACAATTCAGAAACATTAAATTTCAAAATTTCAAAAGTTCCTCCATGCTTAAAGTGCATTGAACGTGAATCTGCTAATTCTTCACCTGAATGTTCAAATGCTACTAATGCTACAAATTCTTCAACTGTCTCTGCTATCACTAATCCTCATCTGAGGACATTGCTAGTATCACTGATGATGCAGGGCTGAAGGAATTGTACATGACAGGCATGTACAAAGCCTCAAAGGGCATCAGACTCTTGTGATGTGCTCAAAAAGCAGATCTTGAACAGGAACCCTAGGAAAGAGGGTATTGCCTTTGAGAGGAAACTCAATGCTGATGGAACCTACTGGAAACCGGAGCAGGATCCCAAAACTCATGGGTTGCTGCGAAGGGACCTCCGTAGATCCATCCACTTTATCTGGCTTTACTTGTGAATCCTCATATTCATCTGATGAGTCATTTGACTCCAACTATAAACTGTTCAAAAATCAGAATGGTGAGGATTTTGCTAGATATGTTGGATCTAACTGCAGGAACGGTTCCCCTATGAAGAAAATCTGGGTTCCCAAAGTGCCTTGAAAGTCTTCAGGTGAATGTCCTCATGCACCACCTGTGAAGAATAAGAACCCCAGATCAAATTCTTCATATGAATCAAATTCCTCACTTGGATCAAAGTCCTCACATGAACATCATCGTGCTAACACTTCTGTTTCGCAGGGAAAGCCTAAGGGCTATGAATATGAGCATTATTTTCTAACCATTATATTCATAAGTCCTCGAAGAATTTCTCTGCTTATTATATGCTTACCCTAACCCTCTTATGTGAAACGAAGTGGTCTGGCGTCTATGCCACCTTTCTCTTATGGAGCTGCCAGAATGATGAACTCTTTGCCACCCCTCCAGATGTGGGTGGTGAGAAAAGGAACTAATCTCTTATGCAGGGTCAGGTCTCCAGACGAACTAAATCGTTGAAGAATTTGTGGGACCTGAAATGCTTGTAAGGACGCAAGCTAATCATGAAGAAATGATTTATTCATTTCTCACGTCCTCACATGCTATATATACATATGTTGCTTTAATTGATGATATGTCTGATGAATTTGATGTCATATTTTCACTCTGAAGTATATGAGTTCGGAAGATGCACTAATTCATCTGCAGGATGATTTACCAAAGCTACTGAGTGGGTCCTCGATAGTGGATGACAAATCACATGACCGGTGACAAGAGCTTACTGATGAACACTCCTTTATCTCCATCACACTTGAAGCATATCACCTACGCTGACAAAGGCAAAAGCAAGGTATTGGGTCTAGGTAGGGTTGCAATCTCAAGGATCGACACATGGATAAAGTCATGCTTGTCGAGTCCCTCGGATTCAACCTCATGTCTGTCTCAATGCTTTGTGATCTTGATATGGTTGTTTCTTTGGCAAATATCGTTGCTTAGTGTCATGGAATCTGACAATTCCAAAGTCTTCGAAGGCTTTAGGAGAGGAGACTTGTATATTGTTGATTTCTCTGCAGGACCACAGCCTGCCACTTGTCTACTTGCTAAAGCTTCAGAAGGCTGGCTGGCTATGCATCGACGACTGGGTCATGCTGGCATGAGGAACTTACACACGCTCATGAAGAAAAAGCACGTCATGGCATCAAGGGTTCAAATTCCTCAAAGATCATCTTTGTGGGGCTTGTGAGGCTGGAAAGATGACCAGAGCCAAGCACCCCTCGAAGACTATCATGACTACTTCCACCCTTTTGAATTGCTTCATATGGATCTCTTTGGCCGTACTCATTATGCCACACTAACAAAGCAGCATCTCTATATGGCTTGTCATTGTTGATGACTATTCTCGTACACATGGTGCATGTCATTACTTACAAGACTGAAGTGCAGAAGTCTTCAGACGATTTTCCTCAAGGGCTTCGACGAATTTCGGCGTGAAGATCAAGCATATACGTAGTGACAATGGGACTGAGTTCAAGAATACTGGGCTTGATGACTATCTCGATGAACTTGGTATTACTCAGAGCTATCTGCCCCATACACTCCTCAGCAGAATGGCGTTGTGGAGCGCAAGAACAGGACTCTTGTTGAGATGGCTCGCACATGCTTGATGATACAAGACACTCGTCAATTCTGGCCTGAGGCAATTGATACTGCATGCCACATCATCAACAGGGTATATCTTCACAAATTCTTCAGAAGACCTCATATGAACTCCTCACTGACAAGAAACCCAGTGAGTTATTTCAAAGTCTTCGGTGCTAAATGCTGGATTAGAGATCACATCACAATTCTAAATTTGCACCGAAAGCACATGAAGGTTTTATGCTTGGTATGGAAAGGACTCGCACCCCTACAGGGTCTCAATGCCTATCACAACAAGGTTGTTGATAACTGTAGATGTGCGGTTCGATGAAACTAACGGCTCGCAAAGAGAGCACCTACCTCCTGTGCTAGATGAAAAGACGCCTGAGGAAACCATCAAGTTCAAAGCTACTGAGGATGTCATTCCTACCGAAGAATCTGCTGGAAGAAATCATTCCAGAACATGAAGACAGCATGCTGGCGCATCTGAAGAAAATGACTCTGAAGAAAATGCTGAGCCAAATCAAAGTCGTCAACCTGCTCATCCCGCGTTGCAAATGAAGTACAGATTGAGAGAATCATCAACGACATCAACGCACCAGGTCCTCTGACTCGCTCAAAAGCTTCACATTTATCTAACTTTTGTGGGCATTTTGCTTTCGTCTCTATCACAGAGCCCACCAAAGTTGATGAGGCATTTCTGGAGCCTGAATGGATTCAAGCAATGCAAGAGGAATTACATCAATTCAAGTGAACAATGTGTGGGAGCTTGTCAAGCGACCGGACCCATGCAGCACAATATCATCGGTACCAAATGGATCTACCGCAACAAGCAAGATGAAATGGCTAGTGGTGAGAACAAGGCTCGTCTTGTAGCTCAAGGCTACACACAGGTTGAAGGAATTGATTTCGATGAGACTTTGCACTGTTGCTAGACTTGAGCTTGCATATTGCTTGCTATGCTAACCATCATATATTAATCTTATATCAAATGGATGTGAAAAGTGCATTCCTCAATGGTAAGCTTGAGGAAGAAGTATATGTTGCTCAACCCCCAGGTTTTGAAGATCCTAAACATCCTGACAAAGTCTTCAGACTCAATAAGGCCCTCTATGGCCTCAAGCAGGCCTCGGGCGTGGTATGATACTCTGAAGGAATTCCTCATGAAGAAAGGCTTCAAAACCGGTTCACTCGACCCAACTCTTTTCACCAAAACCTATGATGATGAATTATTCGGTGTGCAAATATATGGTGATGATATTATCTTTGGCTGTACTAACCAACATTACAGTGACGAATTTGCTTACATGATGAGTGAGGAATATCAAATGTCCATGATGGGAGAATTGAAATTCTTCTTAGGTCTTCAAATTGTCAACAACATAATGGCATTTTCATTTCTCAAGAGAAATACCTCAGGACAGTTCTGAGAAAATTCGGTATGCAAGAATGCGAGGCGTCAAAATCCTATGCCCACAAATGGCCATCTATGCACTGAAGAAAATGGAATAGACTTCGATCAAAAGGTATACCGCTCCATGATGGTTCTTTATTGTACCTATGGCTCTAGGCGGATATTTGCTAGTGTTGCATGTGTGCCCGTTTTCAAGCTACACCGAAGGAATCACACCATAAGGCTGTGAAACATATTCTTTGATATCTAGCTCACACTCCAACACTTGGATTATGGTATCCCAAGGGCTCGGTTTTTGATCTCATGGATATTGACTCTGACTATGCTGGTGATCGTGTGGACGCAAGTCAACTTCAGGCACATGCCATTTCCTCGGACGATCCTTAGTATGTGGTCCTCGAAGAAGCAGAACTGCGTATCACTTCTACTGCTGAAGCTGAGTATATTGCTGCTGGTTTCTTGCTGTGCTCAATTGCTATGGATGAAGCAAACCTCAAGGACTACGGCATCAATGTGAAGAATGTGCCACTCTACTGCGACAAAGAGAGTGCCATCAAAATGCTCATAACCCAGTTCAGCACTCGAAGACAAAGCACATCGAGATTCGTCATCATTTTCTCGAGATCATGTGTTGAAGGGGGACATCTCTATTGATCCCGTGAAGTCTGAAGAACAGCTAGCGGATATCTTACAAAGCCCTTGGATGAGACGAGATTTAGCAAGTTGCGGTGTGAGCTAAAATCTTAGAATCTTCGAATGTCCTTTGAAATGGACACACATCTAACACTTATGCAAATTGATGACTTAGATGTGCAACACACGAAGAAACATTTTTCTTCAATCAATGAAGACTAACCCTCTAAGTGTGAAGAAATTAATGAAGAATTTGATTCTCAGAGCCCTACGACAATTGTACGCGGGGTCTGAAATCATCATCTTACACGGTGGGTCACGCCACCACAAAAAGTTGAAAATCTTCAAAATTTGAGTGTTTTTATCATGTGAAATTTAAATTTTCAAATTCTTCAACTTTGCAAAATCTTCACTCTTTCCGTCTATGTTCTTCATTGATCTATATATATTATATATTGAGTTTTCTGTCCTCTACAGCATTCAATTATTGCTAATTCTTCAAGTTGTGTTTTTTCTAAGTGAATGTGATCGGACCCGTTCCCCTCAATGCTAAACTCAATCCAGTCGTTCACAAATTCTTCATGTGGTTCTATTTGAAACCGTTCAAAGTCTTCATCGTGTCCTTGACAGCTGAAGAATTTGCGAACGAAACATTAAAATATTTTATCGAATTTTCAGCTTTTGCCGTTCAAACCGTTCTTATCCCTCGATAAGATTTATCTATTCACCCTCGATCTAACACGATCTCTCACTTCACAGTCGTGGGGGACACATGTCGCTAGGATGAGAAGGGTCAGGGCACGTTTGTCCATTTTCTTCGGACGAGCGGTTTTTCACCTCTGCTATAAATACCCCTCACCCTCCTCAGAGCACATTTACCCCACTCGACATTACTCCTCGCTCGAGCTCTCAGACCTAGCGCCGCCGCTACACTCCATCGTCGCCGGTGAGGAAGAGTTCACTGCCTCGACCTCGGTCGCCGTCGTACTCACGCCGCCGCGGAAATCCTCACTCCGCCGCGCCGTAGCTGTTTTCCATCGCCAAGTTAGGGCGTGGAAGATCTGAAGGACGAACATCTCCACTGCCACTCTAGTTCGTCGTGTTCTCGTCAGGGTAATAAAATTTATTTTTACTGCCCTTGTGATTCTGATGATTTCCACAA
This sequence comes from Thinopyrum elongatum, assembly GCA_011799875.1. NCBI lineage: Eukaryota > Viridiplantae > Streptophyta > Magnoliopsida > Poales > Poaceae > Thinopyrum > Thinopyrum elongatum. The sequence continues at coordinate 583,322,867 of CM022300.1, read as the reverse complement.
AACTTCAAAAGGTGTTATTCTTAAATTTCATGTCTTAAAACCAACTTGCTTCTGTCCTTGATCAGTTTCTCTAAGCAACGTTTTTCTTCAAGATTCCTCATGTGTGGATTTCAATTACACAACCTGGAACCTAAGTCAAAAATGCTTAGTGAAATTCCGAGACACCCCTGGTCATCTTCCTCAAACTTGATTTTGAAAATCTTCTGAGAACGCATGAACTCCCAAAACTCTTCGCACCTATATTCTGTTCACAGGTACACCTGTCCGCTGCTGAATCTCTAGGTTCTCATCAACTTACTCATTTGCAGCGTTCCTTGAAGAAAAATTGCATACCTCATCAGAAAATTCGATTGTTCAAAACCCTCAAGTGAAGAAAATGGCTAATGGTAAAAGACCTCAGAAGGGAGGAAAGAGGCCAGAAACAAATACTGCTTTTGAGATCCTGCTGACATCTATGATGAATATTGTACTCCTGATGAAGCAACTCATGGCGAAGGAGAACAAAAATCAGCGCAAAGTGCGCATTCAGAGAGATTGAGAGGATGGGAAGAGAAGGAGGGAATATCGCTATGTCACTCCCAAGTACATGAAGAAATTTGCTGTTAACCCTCCATGTCCAAGACCTCATTGGCTCGGCCAAGAAGCTGATCCCACTAGATCAGAAGAGGTGAGGAATTTCCTCAGGAGTGGGCTAACGGTCAAGCCAAGAGTGGCCAAAGTGGCTAAAGAGGCAGTAAAGAAATTCAATGAAGATTCTGTTGCCGCCGCCGCTGAGGCCTCTGTATCAAGTCTAAGAAGGCTATGCTGAAGAAATCAGCTGTTAAGACAAAGTTCCTCAGCTGCAAAGCCCTCACGGCTGTTCCTCAAGCAAATTCCTCAAAAGCTGCTCCAACTCCCTCGGTTGCAAAATCCTCAGCTGCTCCGCAAAGTCCTCAGCACCTGTGCATCTTGCCACATGCCAAAGGACTACTGGAATCTCAATTGCTTCAGGAGTCTCTGCAAGTTCTTCAGCTCCACCTCAGTCTTTCAACAACTCCGACCTTGCTGAAGAAAAAGCCACTGCTGGACGAGGCACAAGGCCAAGTCCTCACAAGAAGCAAGTCGCCTTTTAGGTTCCGTCAAGCGAAGACGATATGATGATGAAGAATTAGCTGAGCTCATCAGAGATCGACAACAAAGGGCCGCTAGAGCCAAAGGCTAGTGTTGCCCCTCATGCTGGATCCAAGAAAGATCCTTGATTTTATTGATCTATGGCACAAGAACCCTAACACACCTTTGCCTGAAAATAAACCCACTCCTGGTCAAAGTCACATGTTGACGGCCTTCATAAATGAGAAAAATGGAAATTTGAAAAGGCCAGGCAGGTGAAGAAGGCTCAGTACAAGAAGGAGTGTTTTCTGAAGAACAATGTTGTGAACATGTCTCCTGAAGAACTTGTGTCATGCAGGCTGAGATCAAAGCACTCAGTGATGAATTTCATATCCATGCAGATTGGCTAGGTGCCAAAGTCAGATTCGTCAGAATGGCAAAAGGATTTACTCCAAGTGTTGCAGCTTCATCGCAACCCATATTTCCTTAGACTGGAACATCTGTTCAGTCTGCTGAAGAAAATGAAAGCGCCAGAGCTGATGAAGAAATTCCAGTCACTAGCGCTGATGTACATATGTCTGAAGAAATGAAGGCCAAGGCTGCTGCTGAAATTCCCAGCCAGTGGCTCAGTGGCTACACCTCAAGAGGCTGTAATTCTTCAACTGTAATTCTTCAGCCCAAGCCACAGAACCCTCACTCCAAGAAGCAGAAGTTTAATGCTGAGGATTTCTTCAACGAGCACAATTCTTCACTGACTACAATCCCTATGACTCTGCTCGTCTTCGTCGCAAGCGTTTCTGGACTGCAAGCCAGATGAACTTCTACTCCTCATTGTTGGTTGATAAGGATAAGATTTGAAACATGAGCAAATTCCTCATGTAGATATGGAATCGCTGCCCTGCTTCACACACAGTCTCCCAGTGTTCTTCATGACGCTGGGTTACTCCATTTCTGCACCGACATCTGCGATTGGAATGAAGAACTCATTCTTCAATTCTTCGCCACGCTGCACATTACTGGAAAGTTGATGATGTCAATTCATGGGTATTGGACTGGGATGACCGATAATACTCATTTCAAAGCATCGGCCTCTGAATTGCTTCATGCCGTCCCAGTCAGTCCTCCCACTGAAGGTGCAAGGCTTCTCTTGTGAACCTGAACTATCTGATATCTGATGCAAGTGCTGATGAAGCCTTTGAAGCCGGCCAAGCTCCAAGGACCAAATTCCTCGTCAAGGAATTGCTCTATGTGCCAAGGACAGTCTATCGCATATTGACCAAAACCCTCAGTCCAATCAAGGGCCACAACTCTGATGATGAAGAAGTTGTTGGATTATGAGAATCTGCTGTTCAATATCATTCACGTTATCCTATCAACTACCACGATTTCTTCATGAGGACTTTGGCCAATGATGCATGTCACCTTTTGAGTGAAGCCTTATGCTCCTGGATCATGAGATTAATCAGATCAAGGTCTTCAATTCATTACATTGCTGACTTTCAAAATCATCTCAGCTATTTGCCCCCTATTGAAGTCCTCAAACGGACTATTTCCTCAGCTGACGAGAAGGGCAAAGCTGTTGTTATTGATGAAGGTACTCATCCATTGGATGGACAGTTTCGCAAAGCTACTTCCATTTCCACCAATGATGACTCTGCAACTCAAGATTCTGCGCCAAAGCTTCAGAACATCATCCTAACCATAGCTCCGCGTGTGATGACTGAGTGAACTTCTCCTTAGTCTTCATCAGAAAGTTGATGAAATCACAAGTGGGTCAAGCTCAGTTGGTGCAATTCTTCAGAAACATGACAGTCACTAAAATACTGTGAAGAAGAATCACTACTTCTTGCATGAAGTCTTTGACCGCACTTGGGCGATTCTGTCTAATCTTCATGTGCTGAAGAACTCAAGGAGATGGGCTTCCAACAGGACTTTGACTGGTCCCAGCCACCCTTCGAAGAAATTCAAGAAAGTCAAAGTTCCTCGGCTTGTTGCCAGTTCATATTCTTCATCGCGCGAGACGGATGAAGCTGAAGACTTGAACGACACTGCGGCAGGCCCTACCTCAACAGACGACCCCAACAATGCTGGCGCTCCTCCATCGACATCATGATGATATTCTCAGGGGCATTAGTCCTCATTTTTCGTCCCTTTTGGTCATTCGATGACAAAGGGGGAGAAATTTGAGTTTAGTTTCAAGCGGGTCTCTTATAATATGGGCTATATTTCTGTTAAGTTTCAACTCTTGCTTTTCTGAGTGGTGTTTGCTCTGATGAGTTGTAAACTTAAGTCCTATGGTGGTCTGATACTTTTGCTCTGTTTTTCTGCATGTATTTCCTCAAACCATAATGCACGCAGGCAAATTTCGTCAGACACCATATTTCATCATGCTTTCAAATCTCATATCATATGTAAATGCGTGTATGAATTTCAAGATATAGGAGGAGATCTCCATGATATTATTCAACAATGTGCATTTGCTATTTCAAAGCAAATTCTTCAAATATGCACATCTTCAGGGGGAGTTTCTATATCTTGCAGTCAAATTCCTCAATATTTATATTACACTTCATTGTTTATCCCCGTTGAAAACTTAACCTATTGTATCAATCACCAAAAAGGGGAGAGAGATGTAATGCATCTAGTGCCCTTAGTGATTTGGTTTTGAAGACTTATAGGTTAAGGGACTAATGTGTTTGTGAGTGTAACACAGGTCTATAAGCCTATGAGGAGTTTGTTATTTACGAGAATGTCGACCCCTAAAATGAATGTCTTCAAACTGAAGACTTTGGTTTTCTGAAGACTTTGAAGTGAAGTGAGAAATTGTGTGTGACCCTGAAGATTGTATTCATGCGAGGATTATGAAGCGTGAAGACTTTTGTTTTCGTAGTTTCATTTCTTCTTCTGAGTCATAGGAAACACCGTACTGTTAAAGGGGGTCGAGGTAAAACTAAGGAAAAATTTCCAAGTGATGCTCAACTCAAAATCCTACACCTACCCAATCCTTTCGAGTGAAGCCATGGAAATCTCATACAGTTTAGTCAAGTTCTTCAGTGACAGAGACGAAGTTCTTCTGTTCTCTGAGAAATTTGTTTGATTGAGGAGTTAGGAATTCGCCAGTGCGAATTGCCTACCAAGTGAGGAACATGATAGCCCTGAGGAATTTGATATCAAATATCCGACCGTTGTGTGCTGGCGCGCAGCTGCCCAAATTCCTACCCCACCTAACGGTCATATCATTGAAGGGCATTTATGTCTTTATCATGTCGGGCTGCTCCCTAGGCTATAAATAGCCGCCCTCTACAACCACTAGCTGGTTGGCTGCTCCAAGAAATAGATTGACACTGTCATTTAGAGCATCCCATCCTCCGAGGACTTTGAGCGAAAATCATCAAGTGAGGAAAAACCCAAAAACCCAAACACCTACAAACCCAAAGTGATTGAGCATCACTGAAGAGATTGTTCCTGTGTGGAACCGACGCTTGTTACCTTTGAGGACTGTGGCATCCTCCAGACGGTTAGGCATCATGGTCTAGGCATCAAGAGGAAATTGTGGATTGCCGAGTGACCGAGTAGTGAAGGTTTGGAAGTCACCTGAAAATTACCACGAGTGGGTGGGCGAGGTCTGTGTGACCTTAGCTCAAGGAGATACGGTGAGGACTAGGTGTCTGGACTGTGTGTTCAGGACTGGGTGTCCGGGACTGTGTGTCTCTAGGTTTAAATACCTAGCGCTCAACCAAGACGTACAACTGTCACAGCAGTTGGAACTGGTCTACCAAATCAATGTCTTTCACCGAGTACTGGTTCTATTTCCTCAACCCTTTCATTTCCTCGCATACTTGCTATGTATTTGATCATTACTGTTTGAAGACTTTGTCTGAAGACTTTCACAATTTCCTCAGTTCAAAGTCTTTAGTCAGTTGTCTTAGCCTGTTATCCTGTGTTTACGCTACTCGTACTTTGTGCTTATTTTCATTTCATCATGATGACTGTGCTACTGCTCTGTTATGCTTGCATCTGAGTACTCATTCCGCTGCTAAGTAGTTGTCGCTTAGGAATTTCCTCACTTGAAATTCCTCAGTGACGAATTTGTAAAAATCGCCTATTCACCCCCCCTCTAGCGATATAACGCCTTTCACGTACCCACTCTACTCGATGGGTTTGAGATTTCCCTATTTACATACCCATGGGTAACTTTTGTCCCATGCCCTTACCCTAATAGGGTTTTTACCCGCGCAGGACGTGGGTATGGATACCTACTTCCATCCTCAGGAACATCATTCCGCCGTTATCGAGCACGATGCTCCGGTGACTATCCGGCGTGACGAGGCGGAGGCGGGCGGGCATATGGCCAACAACCTGGCTGCTCTTTCAAGAGACGACGATGGCGGCCAGAGAGAACGGTTGCTCGGGAGCTTGCGAGGCTCGTGTTTGGCTCCTACGCTGAGGTTTAGCGCCTGCAGGTTCAGTGTAACTCTGACATCCCTGAACGCACCGGCAAACTCGCCCTAAGAGGCAGAGATCACTGGACAACGACGACGATGGCAACAGTGGCGACATCGAGGCGAGGCTGTTCCAAGCGATTGCGGAGAACCCTCACCATGTCATATGATCGACGGTGTCAACCGATTGGATCGCGATTAGGAAATGCGCATCAAGAACGTGATCGTAGGAGTAACAATGGTGGGGGATTGCAACGGTGACGTGGTTAGTCCGGAGGACGCCATCGTGGTGCTGAGCTCTGACGTGCGTCGCTCGAGGACGTATGTGGCTTCCGCTTCTCCCCACGGGTGAAGCAATGACATAACAAACGAGGACGAAGGTGACGTAATAGACATCGTAGGGGACCACGTCGTCGTCTTTTATGGGATCGAAGTTTGTGTAGTGATGGGGAAGAGGAGGAAGACAGTTTGGCTGATGATGAGATAGGGGATACTGAAATGTGGTGGATGGTTGTTTCCTTTTCAATTAGCAAGAGGATGTTTTTCAAACATTCCAGATGGTTTCAACGGTTAGTTTGGAAAATGGTGGCAGGTATTAGTACACCAATTATCATATTTTAGAGTATTTTTCAAAATAATAGTTTATAATGTCTAATATGAGCATTTTTCAGACCAAAGTCCTAGGCCTGGCTGTTGTAATAACCTTGTGAAACCTCCTGCTTGTGTGTTCTTTCTAGAACATCGGCTGCTTTGCAATTTGTATCCACCAACAAGTGTTGCCAATATATATGGTCACGTCTTGATGAAATACCAAATACTTTTAGTACGCCAATACCGCGGGCGGGGGGGGGGGGGGGGAGCGTCTGCCTTATTATGGTTGCTTTGCCTATGTAGAAACGATTGTGTTTTTAATGGCAAAACCTCTTCTCTATGCAGGTTTATTACCGTTTGTACCCACTGGCTTGTACGTGGTTTACGCTACAATCGAACGGAAGTATCAATCGTGTCACAGGCGGTGTGTAGTGCGGTTGGAGCGGGTGGCAGGGAGGTTTTTACCCAAATGGATGGCAACATAATCTCCGGATCGGTCACCTCCTCCGTCGACATTGGCATAGTTTTGGACTCATATGGCTTTACTATTGCCAACTTGTCGTTTTTTTTTTACTTTGCTAGACTCTTCGTTAAGGCTGTGTGCATCTAGCTATGCAGAGGTGGCGGTGTCGCTCATTATGCTTTATATCCAACTTGATGCTACATTATGAGGTAATAAAAGAGCCCTTTTATCGAAAAAATATATTCAGGTGGGGCATCTTGGACCTTGGTGATTCCTCAAAAAGGCATTTGTACCATAAAAAGATTTTGATTCTGTCAACTTTTCTTTTCTGAGATTATTATGGTTCTATGAATTCGTATATGTTGATTATTTTTTTTTTTGTTTTCTTAGGCCTCATATAAGTTAATTTTTGGCAGCACTCCGCGATCACTTCGTCCCCAGGGCGGCACAAAGAAACTACCGAAGCACAGTAAAAAACTATTTGACGTGCACTTCGTCAAGTAGGTGGTGCTTTGCATAGGGGCGCCGACGACTGGGCCGGCCCTCTTTTCAGTTTTTTTGTTTCTATTTTTTCTTTGCTCTTCTGTTTCTTTTTCTCAATCTAGTTTTATTTTCTAGAAAAATATCAGAATTTACAAAATGTTCACATGTTCAAAATTTAAAAAATGTTCCTGTATTCTAGATTTTGTTCAGAAATTTTAAAAAATGAGTAGTAATTCAAAAGAGTTTATAATTTCGAAAATTGTTTGCTTCTTTTCAAAAAATGTTCACAATTCAGAAACAATTAGAATTTCAAAATTCAAAAATGTTCACATTTTAAAATTTTGTAACAAATTCCAAAAATGTTCTGAAATGTTACATTTTAAAATTTGTTAAACAAATTCCAAAAATGTTGGGGGAGTTTTAAAAAGTTCCTATTTATAGATTTGTTCCGAAATTCTAAAAATGTTTCATGTTTTCAAATTTGTGGTAAATTAAGCAAATATTTGGGAATTCCAAAAAAGTTTGGAATTCCAAAAAAATGCGCGTTCAAAAAATATTGAGGATTTCAAAATTGTTGCAATTTTCAAGAAATGTTTCTAAAATGTTTTCGAATCTGAACAACGTTGTGTGTTTATATATTTCGCGCTTCCCATGATCACCGGTAGCCATCAGGTCGAGGGGTTAGCAGCTCGCGCAGGACTGCAAGGTCATGAGTTCAATCCTTGCAAGCTCGCTCCTTCACGCGGTTAAAAAGAACAGATGTCTTTCAAGCCGGTGGGTCGGCGTTTAAAAAAAAAACAGGTGGCTTCGTGCTGGGGTCGGGTGGACCCTGTGTGTCAATGTGCATATATGGGGTCCATATCGACAGAGCTCGTATTTTCAATGCTTCCGTGCCAAGTTACTACTAACTACTATGGGATTTCAACTAAAAAACAATACTATGGGATCAATTAACGACATGTCAAACTACCAACCATGTGTACATTTATATCACTGTGATCGTGCCCATCAGGAACTGGAGATCTGTTGATAGACTTGTGAGAGCTGTGATTGGGTTTAGTACGGTATAAATCTGGTAGGGTACTACGTTACAATGCTAGATTGCATATGCAGCCACCTGAGAAGTTAATGGGCTACACTTGACTGATATAGGATGTGTGACTGTATCTGTCTGTTGAACGTCCAAGTGCAGGTATGCCTCTCGAAAGGGTTGGGTGCTCCTGTTTGGATCGGTTTATTGTTGGTTCCAAGGCCTTATAAAGAGTGTGTGATGATGGGATGCTATTTCCGCTAGAAAGTTTTTTTTAAGCTGCTTTCTAGAGAACATGCAAGGAAAATCTGACAAATAGTACTTCCTTTCAGGCTAAAATTCTATTGAAGACACTAGGTGGCGGAAATGAGGCAGGTAGGGGTTCTTTGTACCGCTGCCAAAGTCTGAGTTCGCAATACTACTCTGTCTTCATACATTCAAAGGAACTTCCTTTGAATTGCAGCATCAGACTGTCGTTCACTACCAAATTTCAGATAGTGATGTCCAGGATACTTGACATGCATCGAGGTAATGAGTTTGTGACAAATTTAATAACATATAGCCAGTTAGCCCCGAGACTTGAAGCGGTTAGGCCAACCGTTAAGGATCGTTATGACCTGCAGGTTCTCAAGGAGAAAAACAACGCGCTGTCCCAGGAACTGAAAAAAAACCAGACACACTGAATGCCGTCACCCAGAACTTGCGGAGATGAAAAAAGGCCACAATGACAACTGGTCAGAAGAACAAACTTGAGGAGGAAAAGACACACAAGTCGAAGAGATAAAGAGCTTAAAGGCTCAGTTATCGGCTGCGCAAAAAGAGAATAAGAAAGTTGAAAGGCGGCATTATTCGGTATGATCTCGAACATCAGAGAGGACTATACTATCCCATAATTCGGATTGTCACAAACCTTGTTGCTGCAGGTCTATTAACTGGTCGACTGAAGAGGAAGTGTCCGGATTTCGAGGCGACGTGCTTAAGAGGTGTTCCTTGGTGCATGAGCGGGCCGGAAAGCCATATGAGAAATATGACCAAGCCTATATGGCATCGATACCCTTCAGAAGAAAGTATGGAGGGTTGGCGAACCTGTTCAAAGGTGCCCGGCGCCGCTTTGAACGATGGAAGGCGTTCTGCACTGTCGTGAAGGTGCACGAGAAGCATGGGCGATGGTTGAAAACCGATACACCGGACTCGATCCGAATCACATGGCCGAGTTGGACCTCAGGGACCAGAGGAAGGAGGATTCCCGTGTGAACTTGGTATTGACCAAGTGAGGATAGCTGCCGAAAATATGCAAAAGAAGACTGTAGTTTAGACAGTCTTATAGATGGTTATAGAGAAGAGTAGGCGTTTGATTCAATGTATCGATGTACTTTATTATCGACCTTATCTCCAAGCCCCCCCCCGGCGGTATTAGCGTACTAAAAGTATTTGGTATTTCATCAAGACAGTGACCATATATATTGGCAACACTTGTTGGTGGATACAAATTGCAAAGCAGCCGATGTTCTAGAACAACAACACAAGCAGGAGGTTTCACAAGGGTTATTACAACAGCCAGGCCTAGGACTTTGGTCTGAAAAAATGCTCATATTAGACATTATAAACTATTATCTTTGAAAAATACTCTAAAATATGATAATTGGTGTAACTAATACCTGCCATCCATTTTCCAAACCGTTGAAACCATCTGGAATGGTTTGAAAGAACATCCTCTGCTAATTGAAAAGGAAAACACCATCCACCACATTCAGTATCCCCTCATCATCAGCCAAACTGTCTTCCTCCTCTTCCCCATGCACTACACAAACGTTCAGATCCCATAAAAGATGACGACGTGGTCCCCCTACGATGTCTATTACGTCACCTTCGTCCTCGCTGTTATGTCATTGCTTCACCCGTGGGGAGAAGCGGAAGCCACATACGTCCTCGAGCGACGCACGTCAGAGCTCAGCACCACGATGGCGTCCTCCGGACTAACCACGTCACCGTTGCATCATCCCACCATTGTTACTCCTACGATCACGTTCTTGATGCGCATTTCCTAATCGCGATCCAATCGGTTGACACCGTCGATCAATATGACATGGTGAGGGTTCTCCGCAATCGCTTGGAACAGCCTCGCCTCGATGTCGCCACTGTTGCCATCGTCGTCGTTGTCCAGTGATCTCTGCCTCTTGAGGGCGAGTTTGCCGGTGCGTTCAGGGATGTCAGAGTTACACTGAACCTGCAGGGCGCTAAACTCAGTGTAGGAGCCAAACACGAACCTCGCAAGCTCCCGAGCAACCGTTCTCTGGCCGCCATCGTCGCTTCCTTGAAAGAGCAGCCAGGTTGTTGGCCATATGCCCGCCCTCCGCCTCATCACGCCGGATAGTCACCGGAGCATCGTGCTCGATACGGCGGGAATGATGTTCCTAGGGATGGCAGTAGGTATCCATTACCCACGTACCCTGCGGGTAAAAACCCTATTAGGGTAAGGGCATGGGACAAAAGGTTACCCATGGGTATGTAAATAGGGAAATCTCAAACCCATCGAGTAGAGTGGGTACGTGAAAGTGCGTTATATCGACTAGAGGGGGGGTGAATAGGCGATTTTTACAAATTCGTCACTGAGGAATTTCAAGGTGAGGAAATTCCTAAGCGACAAACTACTTAGCAGCGGAATGAGTACTCAGATGCAAGCATAACAGAGCAGTAGCACAGTCATCATGATGAAATGAAAATAAGCACAGAGTACGAGTAGCGTAAACACAGGATAAGCAGGCTGAAGACAAACTGACTGAAGAATTTGAACTGAGGAAATTGTGAAAGTCTTCAGACAAAGTCTTCAAACAGTAATGATCAAATACATAGCAAGTATGCGAGGAAATGAAAGGGTTGAGGAAATAGAACCAGTAGCTCGGTGAAGACACTGATTTGGTAGACCAGTTCCAACTGCTGTGACAGTTGTACGTCTGGTTGGAGCGGCTAGGTATTTAAACCTGAGGACACACAGTCCTGGACACCCAGTCCTGAACACACAGTCCAGGACACCTAGTCCTCACCGTATTCTCCTTGAGCTAAGGTCACACAGACCTCGCCCAACCACTTGTGGTAAGTCTTCAGGTGACTTCCAAACCTTCACATACTCGGTCACTCGCCAATCCACAATTTCCTCTTGGATGCTCTAGACCATGACGCCTAACCGTCTGGAGGATGCACAGTCCTCAAAGGTAACAAGCGTCGGTTCCACATAGGAACAATCTCTTCAGTGATGCTCAATCACTTTGGGTTTGTAGGTGTTTGGGTTTTTGGGTTTTTCCTCACTTGATGATTTTCGCTCAAAGTCCTCGGAGGATGGGATGCTCTAAATGACAAGTGTCAATCTATTTCTTGGAGCAGCCAACCAGCTAGTGGTTGTAGAGGGCGGCTATTTATAGCCTAGGGAGCAGCCCGACATGATAAGACATAAATGCCCTTCAATGATATGACCGTTAGGTGGGTAGGATATTTGGACAGCTGGCGCGCAGCACAGCAACGGTCGGATATTTGAGTATCAAATTCCTCAGGGCTATCATGTTCCTCACTTGTAGGCAATCCGCACTGGCGAATTCCTAACTCCTCAGTCAGAACAAATTTCTCAGAGAACAGAAGAACTTCGTCTCTGTCACTGAAGAACTTGACTAAAGTGTATGAGATTTCCAATGGCTTCACTCGAAAGGATTGGGTAGGTGTAGGATTTTGAGTTGAGCATCACATGGAAATTTTTCCTTAGTTTTACCTCGACCCCCTTTAACAGTACGGTGTTTCCTATGACTCAAGAAGAAGAAAATGAAACTACGAAAACAAAAGTCTTCACGCTTCATAATCCTCGCATGAATATCAAGTCTTCAGGGTCACACCAATTGCTTCACTTTCAAAGTCTTCAAGAAAACCAAAGTCTTCAGTTGAAGACATTCAATTTTAGGGGTCGACATTCATCGTAAATAACAAACTCCTCATAGACTTATAGACCTGTGTACACTCACAAACACATTAGTCCCTTAACCTATAAGTCTTCAATACACCAAAATCACTAAGGGGCACTAGATGCACTTACAGTACGGGTATGAGATCATATAACCCATACCCGCATACCCATGTACCCTTATAAAAATCTAGCAAGTATGGAAAAATTACCTCTACCCATTATCGTGAGTTTGTGAACTTAAAATGTATGACTATGTACGAGTGTTTATAACTATGTCTTGGTGTTTTGATGTGTTGTTGTTTACAAGAAAGTGATGATGTTTATAAAATGTGGGGAAACGCTTCCTATCAGAAGTCTGGTAGGAAAGTTTCGTCAGACCACTCCGGCGTTGTTGATTCTCCTCTAATCCCACGGTTCATATTTACAAGCAAATCTTCGATTCCTTCAATTAAGCGCACAATTTGATCTGTCTCGAGTTAATCTCGCCTCTGCCCCGTCCTAACTAACTCACCTTGACCGGGCTGAGATGACCCATCCACCCCAGCCTGTCTCAGCCTCTCATTGGCGATCTCATCCCCGAGCTAGCCGAACTCGCCGTCCCAGGTTGCCGCAAAGCTCTCCCTCCACCGAGCCGGGTGTTGCACCTGTTCGCACCACCGGTGCTGCTTAGATCCGTTTTCCCGCACCCCGTGCTTCGAGTACACCTCATGGGTGTGCTCACCGTCTACCTCGCTGCCCATATTCGACCCACTCCAACGCCGCCGATTGTTGATGCGGCCCCCGGTCCACCTCGCCGATGCGCCATTCCGACGACAGGTGTCCATGCCCGCCAGGACCACCGCGGTGTTTATGATTCACCAGGCTGCCCGGAAAGCGTCTGTCGGCCCAAGAGCTAGCAGTACCAAAGGTCTTTTTCCCCCTTTTTGACGCTTCTCCTTCGAATCGAGATTCGAGGGTAATATGTTCAGTGTGCGTCGTGTTTCTGACAGCTATTGGGTGCGAATTTGTACTGTCCATTCTGTATTTAATCAGTAAAGTATCAACCAGTTTAGGTATATTTTGTTTTTGGATCAGACGAACTTGCATAGCTATGCAGCGACTATCTTACTTAATTTCTGTTTTCAAATCCATATGCTTCCACTTAAAATGAGTTAGGTTGAGGTATCGATCTTATCATGCTTCCTACTGTGACGACCCCGGCTTAATCGTGCAGTAACCATACACGCAAATGCACACGATCAAGCCTAAGGACTCACTTGAAGATATCACAACACAACTCTAAAACATAAATAAATTCATACAAGCTTTATATTACAAGCCAGGGCCTCGAGGGCTCGAATACATAGCTCGATGGCATACAAGCGTCAGCGGAAGCATCAGATATCTGAGTACAGATATATTACAGAGAGAGAGAAATAGGCCTTCACAGAGGCGGGGTAAAATAAAATACTACGATCGAAAGGCGTAGGCCTCCTGCCCTGGACCCTCCGATCCTACTCCTGGTCGTCAAACAGCTCCTCGTAGTAGTAGTACTCGCCAGGCGGGTAGTAGTACTGGTCGTCGGCTGGGGCGTCTGGCTCAGGGGCTCCGTCGTCTGGTGGCATCAAATGGAATATGGGGAAAAAAAGAAAGTAAAGCAAATGTGAGTACTCATCCGAAGTACTCAGCAAGCAAGGATCTACACTACATACGCAACATTGTCAAAGGAATGGCTGTATATGTGGACTGGGCTGCAGAAATGCTAGAATAGAGGGGGAAACCTAGTCCTATCGAAGACTAGCATCTTCAACAATCTTCGACAGTCTTGCAGCAATAGAAGAGATCAGATGAACATAATGTAAAGTAGTAGTAGTAGTATCATCAACCTCGACCTGAGATCCTTTCTCGACTCCCTTCGAGAAAGCAATCCCAGAGCCGTACTATTTAGTTCTCATCACATGTTCTAGTTGTACCGATCGGGATACAACTCCGAGTGTCCGTTACCGTAGGACAGGCTATCGATAGAAGTTTCTTCCCTGCAGGGGTGCACCAACTTACCCACCACGCTCGCTTAACTCCGGCCGGACACACTTTTCTGGGTCATGCCCGGCCTCGGCTAAGCAACACGCCGCAACCCGACCTAGGCTTATAGGAGTGGTCAGTACGCCGGACTAAACCTATGCCCCCAGGGGTCTTGGGCCATCGCCCCGGGAACTCCTGCACGTTACGGGGCCACCGAGAGCAGACCTAGAAACCCCTTATACAAGCGCGGTTGCGTTCCCAGTCCAACTCGGCGTGTGCCGCTCCTTACTGACGTCAAACAAGCTTCGGCTGATGTATACGACGCAGAACGCCCATACTATGCCCACGTGATGGTTAGTGCTATCGGGCCAGAGGCCCCTCGGATCAAATATCCAAACTGTAGTGGATTAGGAGCGCGCGGAAATGAGCAGAGACTCACGATCGATGTGACCCCATCGCCCCGTCTCGAGGACTTGCGGCAAGGGCTGAGAATGCCCGGCCACGCCTCGTAGTTATCTCGCGGGCACCTCTCAGGTCAACCCGACTCCACATCACTTCGCATTAAGCTCGCGCGGGTACCCCTCAGGGCCGACCCGTCTTTAGTAACATGGTTTAGTGCAAGTCAAAACAACAACAGTATCTGTGTGTCTGACACCAGGGGAATCCTGAGGAATCACCATCGATGGAATCCCACCTGATGTTAAAGTCAAGGTGAACGAAGGAGGAATCACCCTCGAGGTCCACACTTGAAGAGTTGCGCGACGATGTCGTTATCGGGGGTGGTGTAGGAGGAATCACCCTCGCTTACCACGACCGAGTAACTAACCTACAAGGTTAACATCAGAAGTGCTGACGAGGTATCACCCTCGGCACTCGACGGTAACCCAGCAGTGTCGGCAACTAAGGGGAAGTGATGTGCGGTGCCAGGCTCTGGTCTTCAATCCCGATGATCGGGTCTTCTGATGTCCAGCAGGGCAGTCGGGATCAAGTGGGGGTCTCTGTCGTGTCTCTACCCAGCCTATACTAAGCAGTCTAGGATAACCAGTAAGGTAACAAGGCAGGGTACAATAATCAGGCTATGCAGCAGATATAGGAAAACAGTAGCAGTAGCAGTTCTAATGCAAGCATGAGAGAGAAGAGAATAGGCGATATAGGCATGCTCAAAATGGGGGTGCTTGCCTGTTTGCTCTGGGGCAAGGGCAAGGTCGTCGGTGGTGTCGTCGGGGACGTAGTCATACTCCTGAGCTGCGTCTGCCTCGGGAGCTACGTCAACATCGGGGTCTACCGAGAGAGAAGAGGGGGAAGAAACAGGTAAACATAATGCAAAAAAATGCAATATGGTGCGTGTGATGCTATGAAGCAGTGCAGGGTTGCCTAAACATGCATCTAAGTCATTATAGTTATTTTTAGAATTATTCTGGGATTTATTTATCGAAGTGTGTGCACTATTCATCTGCCGGATACGGGTCCGGAGTTACGAGTTCTTCTACGTAGGGGGTTCCGACAAAGAAACGGACGACACGATCAGACTCGTCTCGTCGTTCTGAGCAACTTTCATGTTTTAACTTTTTCGATCCGAGCTACGGTTTAAAAGTTATGATTTTTCGAAGTTTATTGGAATTTCTGGAATTTATTTATTTACAGAAATGAATTATGACGTCAGCCTGATGTCACTGTGACGTCAGCGGTCAACAGCGCCACTGACCAGTCAAATATGACATGTGGGTCCAGTGGGACCCACATGTTAGTCTCTGTTAAGACTAACAGTGGATTATTTCAGTTAACGGAGTGATTAGAGGGGTGGGCCCCACATGTCAGTGAGAGATTTAGTTTAATTAACTTATTTAACATTTTCTTTTTCTTTTAAATCTTTTAATTAGCGCGGGGCCCAGACGTCAGTGGCACTGTGCTGCCACGTCAGCACGTTGACTGGTCAAACCAGTCAACGGGGGCCCCCGGGCCCACGGCCAGTGTCGCTGACCGGTGGGGCCGGCCAGCCACGTCGGCTGCTGGCGCCGGAGTTGCGCCGGCGACCAATTACGCGGTGGCCGATCGCCGGAGGCGGCCGGAAATGCACTACGGGGCACCGTCCGACCCGTGGTTAGGTTCTTTCGAACGGGCATTCAACGCCGCGTCCAACCGTGGCGGTGGCGCAGCCAGACTTGGCCGGAAACGGCGCCGGCGACGAGCAAAAGCGGCGGCGTATTCGGGCCTATGATGAAAACGAAACTACGGCGCGCAGCAGCTCGAGCGCGAGGCCTAGGCGTGCTCTACGCGATGCGGTGAGTGCGTTCGACTCGACCCCGAGCTCGTTGGGTCACCGGAGGCTTGCCGGCGACGGGCTCGGGTTCGCGTGGAGGAGCTGCCAGCGCGTTCGTGCGGAGCCACAGAGAGATGAGAAGGGAGGAGTGGCTCACAGTGAAGGCGCACGGTGGCCCGGTGACAGCTTAGGAGCAGCAGTTCGCGCCGAAGACGAGGAAGATCGCCGGAGCCGAAGCGGAAGGGGGCGGCGTCGTGCAGCGTCAGCGGGGCCCCTCGGCTCCACCCGTATCCTCCATTAGATGAAGAAGACGACGGCGGAGCTGACCGACACGGTGGACGAGCGCGGGGTCGCCGGTGGCCACGACTGAGCAGAGGCGCGGCGTCGACGGCGCTCGGTGGCCAGATCTGGAGAAGGGGAAGAGGCAGAGCGGGCGAGGGAGAGGACAGAGAAGTGAACGAGGGAGCCAGAGGGAGTGGCGGAGCTCAGCCTATCCCCTCCCGCGCCCTGTATCGTCTTCTGACGAGTTCGACGTTCAGCTTCGTCGAGGATGCGGATCGGATGCTCCTTATAGGAAAGATCATCTTGTAGCTCGAGCATCTCATGATCCACTGCACGGTGCGGAGATTCCTTGAAGCACTTACGAAGTTGCGACACATGGAAGACATCATGAATATGGGAGAATTGCGGTGGCAACTCCAATTTATATGCCACCTGTCCACGTCTAGCCACGATGCGGAAAGGACCAATATAGCGAGGAGCTAGCTTGCCCTTGATTCCGAAACAACGTGTGCCCTTCATCGGAGTGACACGAAGATAAGCTGGATCACCAGGTTGATAGATCACACCCCATCGCTTACGATCATAATTACTCTTCTGACGGTCTTGAGTTGCTTTGAGATTCTCCCGGACAATTCTGACTTGTTCTTCGGCATGCTGAATAATGTCCGGTCCAACAAGAGGTCGTTCCCCAGTTTCTGACCAATTCAGAGGGGTTCGACATTTACGACCATAAAGAACCTCAAAGGGGGCCATTTTCAAGCTAGCCTGATAGCTGTTGTTATAAGAGAACTCGGCATACGGGAGAGATTCCTCCCATTTCTTACCGAAGGATATAACACAAGCTCGAAGCATATCTTCAAGCACTTGATTAACGCGCTCAACTTGGCCTTGGGATTGTGGATGATAAGCTGAACTCCAGGTAATATGAGTTCCCATTGCTTTCTGGAAACTTTCCCAGAAATGGCTAGTGAAAATGCTGCCATGGTCTGAACTGATTTCCTTGGGAATACCATGGAGTGAAACAATTCTGGAGATATATAGCTCTGCTAACTGACTAGCAGTAATAGTCTCCTTAACTGGCAGAAAGTGTGCAACCTTGGAGAGTTGGTCGACGACGACAAGAATAGCATCGTGACCCTTCTGAGACTTGGGAAGACCAGTAATGAAATCCATCTGCACTTTATCCCACTTCCACAGAGGAATAGGAAGTGGTTGCAGAATTCCAGCAGGTTTCTGATGTTCTGCCTTCACGCGACGACAAACGTCACACTCAGCAACATATCGGGCAATATCCTGCTTCATCCTAGACCACCAGTACCTTTGACGAAGATCTCGATACATCTTGGTACTACCCGGATGGATAGATAGAGGTGTATCATGGGCCTCCTTCATGACTTTGTCAGTCATCAGCTCGAAGCGAGGTACTACAATGCGGTCTCGGAAGTACAAGGTTCCATCTTCAGCAATCGAGAAATCCCTGTACTTTTGAAGGTGAAGCTCTTTCTTCATCAGACCAATTTCGGCGTCTTTAGCTTGCGCAATTTTGACAGCTTTCTCAAGATCTGGTTGTATCACAAGGTTATTAAGAGAACCTTGCGGCACGATGCAGAGATTCAGCTTGCGCAATTCTTCATACAGCTGGGGTTGAGCTTGCTTTACCATGAGGTTACTACAATATGACTTGCGGCTCAAGGCATCAGCCATGACATTAGCTTTGCCAGGAGTGTAGGAAATACCACAGTCATAATCGGTGATTGTTTCCAACCAACGCTGCTGACGAAGATTAAGTTCCGGTTGAGTGAATAAGTACTTCAAGCTCTGATGATCGGTGTAAATCTCACACCGATTACCAAGGAGGTAATGACGCCACTGCTTCAAAGCATAAATGACAGCAGCAAGTTCGAGGTCATGCACTGGGTAATTCTCTTCATGTGGTCGCAGTTGTCGCGAAGCATAAGCAATTACTCTTCGCTCTTGCATTAGGACGCAACCTAGTCCTTGGCGAGAGGCGTCGCAGAAGATCACAAAATCTTTGCGGGAGTCTGGAGGAGCAAGGACTGGAGCAGATGTCAGCTTGTCTTTGAGGGTCTGGAAGCTTTCCTGACATTTGTCTGTCCACTCAAACTTAACGCCTTTGTGGAGCAGGTTAGTCAGGGGCTTGGCAATCTTGGAGAAATTCTCGATGAAACGGCGACAATAACTTGCAAGCCCGAGGAAACTTCTGACTTGCTTGACATTCTTCGGAGGGGTCCAGTCAAGAATAGCCTGAACTCGTTCCGGGTTAACTGTGATACCATCCTTGGAGATGACATGTCCAAGGTAGGTTACCTCAGAAAGCCAGAATTCGCACTTAGAGTACTTGGCATATAACTTGTGCTCTCGTAGTCTCTCCAGAACAAGACGAAGGTGCTCAGCATGTTCTTCTTTGTTCTTCGAATAAACCAGAATATCATCCAGATATACCACGATGAATTTGTCGAGGTAATCCATGAATATGTAATTCATTAAGCGGGAGAAGGTAGCTGGAGCGTTGGTCAAGCCAAACAACATGACGGTGTACTCGTATGAACCATAGCGAGTAACGAATGCAGTCTTCGGAATATCCTCTTCGCGGACACGGATCTGGTGATAACCCAACCTCAAGTCGAGTTTAGAAAACACCGAAGATCCAGCGAGTTGGTCATATAAATCGTTGATCCGAGGAAGTGGATATTTATTCTGAATGGTTGCCTGGTTGATAGGACGATAATCTTGGACCAACCTATTCGTTCCATCTTTCTTCTTGACGAAAAGAGACGGTGCTCCCCAAGCGGAGGAACTAGGGCGAATAAAACCCTTCCTTAAGGATTTATCAATTTCTTCCTTGAGTTCAATAAGATGGTGAGGAGGCATTTTGTAGGGACGCTTCACAATAGGAGTGGTGCCAGGCTTCAAGTCGATGACGAACTCGACAGCTCTAGCAGGGGGTATTCCTGGAAGTTCTTCTGGAAAAACATCCGGGAAGTCACAGACAACTGGGATGTTCTCGATCCCATCAAGTGGAGAAGCATTCAACGCGTTCAAGGCATAAATTTGAGCCTCAGCGTTCTGGGTGAGATAAGCTTGATAATTCACTATCTCATTCGATGGGTGCAGGAGATGCACGACTTTAGTGGCACAATTGATTGAGGCGTAATGAGCCTTCAACCAATCCATTCCCAAGATAAGATCAATCTTGGAAGATTTCAGAATAATGGGGAAAGCTTGAAAATTTCTCTCTTCAATCATAATATTGACTTCGGGGCTGAATATGGTGGCTTGACACCGACCCGCGGAAGTGTTCACTATTAAAGGGTGGTGTAGTGTTTCACATTTAACGTCATGCAATAGTGCAAAATGCTCTGACATGAATGAATGCGATGCTCCTGAATCAAATAAAATAGATGCTGGTACTGAATTAATGAGTCTTGTTTCCTTGAACAAGGCTACGGAACTCAGCCTTCTTCCTAGCTATGACAGCTAGAGGAATGTAGCGGGCTCGGAAAGCAATCTTGAACTCTGCCCAAGTGACGACAGTATCAGGCGGCAGAGTCTGTCGGTGAGTGGCCCACCATTGGGCTGCGGGACCCTTCAGAAGATAAGTCGCAAAAGTGACATAGTTGACTTGGGCGACACCAGCAGACTCCATCTCATGGGAGATGTCACACAGCCAGTCATCTGCATCTAGTGGGTTGACTGTGTTGCGGAAAAACGATGGACTGAGCCTCATGAACTCTGGCAAGGTGATGGATGGTGGCTGCTGATTAGCATCAGGACGAGGGAATTGCTGCATAATTCCCGTCATAAACTGGCGGTTGAGTTCAAACTGTTGCATCATCGTTGCCATGTAATCAGGTGGTGGCGGCGGTGGCGGGTTGTTGTCAGCCATCCTGCTATTCCAACAGGGGTATTTCAGCAATAGCTTTTGCAAGTGTTTAACAATAAACATGATGTAACTCGACATTATTGAAAGAGTGCAATAGATGCTAAAAGTAGTCATTAAGACATACAGATCCATACACAGTCGGTTACAATCGGGCAGCATAACGGCGCAAATTGAAAAACTAGAGACACACTAGGCGGCACGCAGGCACGCGGTAAGGAAGTACACAACATGACATAGCAAAGGCTACATCAGCGTCGGAGAAAACCACTGAAACGGGGTAACTGCAAGCGCGGACAACGAATGTTCGTCGCGGCAGGATCCTATGCTCCATGTGCACTCTGATGCAGAACCCGGTCTCGAACTGTAAGAAGAGGTCCACGTGCAGGCGTGTGACCTCCCACTGCAGGCCAATCAATACCTGGCGGCATCTCGGTCCTGCGTGGGTAAAGAATATACTCCGGATGTATCCCTGCACGAACAACTGGTAGCAAATGTGTCATAGCCTCGTAGTAGCGTGCTCGAGTGGCGAACAACTCGACGGCAAGAGCCCGAATAGTGCGATCCAAAGCCTGAGTGCACTGAATCAGAACCTGCGGGTCGTAGCGTCGAGACTCGTACGGGGCACAGATAGCTGTGTAAAATCCAGTAGCATCTCCAACAGGTGCATACGGAATGTACCGAAACACAGAATCATCCAAGTTAGCATTGTGCTCTCCTCGGAGACGGGCGACAGCAGAGTAGGCGGCATCATGTACTGCCATCGCAATCGTCACGCCTATTCCGTGAAAAAGGTGTAGCTCGGTGGCCGAGTCATTCTGCTGATCATAGATCCGAACTTCAGCATAGTACTGCTCCTGGTTGAACTCGCGGTAAACCTCATAGACCATGTACTCGGGATACCAGCGATAACCCAGTCTACTCAGAAGGGCGATCAGAACAGCTGGAAACCCAGGGGCATCATGAGCCCAAGTGCGACGCATAAGCTGGGTCGTAGGCCGCGGTGGAAACAGTCGATCCATCTGAAACAGAGAAGTTCAGGGTTGTCATAAGACAATGAGAAGTATAACCGATCCCAGAAGGAAAGGTTAAACAAAACAATGGAAAGGAAAATGATTATCAGACTAATCAGATCAAAGACAGGGAAATCGCACTGAATCTAGCTCTCCGGGTGGATAGATTTAGCGAGAACCTAAATGTCGGTGTTAGTAAATTTTATTAAACCCGAATAGATGAGAGATTAGAATCCCAGAGTAAAGACGAGGAATAAAAGATCCTAATACCACCCAGTTGGCGACGTGGGCCCGTAAGCCACACAGCCAAGTTAGTAAAACAGTTTTTGACCACTAGACTCAACTTCGGCCAAGGAATTGGAAAGGGGGATACCTAGAGGCAGTCAGCTCTGATACCAACCTGTGACGACCCCGGCTTAATCGTGCACTAACCATACACGCAAATGCACACGATCAAGCCTAAGGACTCACTTGAAGATATCACAACACAACTCTAAAACATAAATAAATTCATACAAGCTTTATATTACAAGCCAGGGCCTCGAGGGCTCGAATACATAGCTCGATGGCATACAAGCATCAGCGGAAGCATCAGATATCTGAGTACATATATATTACAGAGAGAGAGAAATAGGCCTTCACAGAGGCGGGGTAAAATAAAATACTACGATCGAAAGGCGTAGGCCTCCTGCCCTGGACCCTCCGATCCTACTCCT
The DNA here is from genome assembly GCA_011799875.1 of Thinopyrum elongatum. Classification (NCBI taxonomy): domain Eukaryota; kingdom Viridiplantae; phylum Streptophyta; class Magnoliopsida; order Poales; family Poaceae; genus Thinopyrum; species Thinopyrum elongatum. Next base: position 583,300,647 of record CM022300.1, on the reverse strand, counting down.
GGTCGTCAAACGGCTCCTCGTAGTAGTAGTACTCGCCAGGCGGGTAGTAGTACTGGTCGTCGGCTGTGGCGTCTGGCTCAGGGGCTCCGTCGTCTGGTGGCATCAAATGGAATATGGGGAAAAAAAGAAAGTAAAGCAAACGTGAGTACTCATCCGAAGTACTCAGCAAGCAAGGATCTACACTACATATGCAACATTGTCAAAGGAATGGCTGTATATGTGGACTGGGCTACAGAAATGCCAGAATAGAGGGGGAAACCTAGTCCTATCGAAGACTAGCATCTTCAACAATCTTCGACAGTCTTGCAGCAATAGAAGAGATCAGATGAACATAATGTAAAGTAGTAGTAGTAGTATCATCAACCTCGACCTGAGATCCTTTCTCGTCTCAGTGCGAGAAAGCAATCCCAGAGCCGTACTATTCAGTTCTCATCACATGTTCTAGTTGTACCGATCGGGATACAACTCCGAGTGTCCGTTACCATAGGACAGGCTATCGATAGAAGTTTCTTCCCTGCAGGGGTGCACCAACTTACCCACCACGCTCGCTTAACTCCGGCCGGACACACTTTTCTGGGTCATGCCCGGCCTCGGCTAAGCAACACGCCGCAACCCGACCTAGGCTTATAAGAGAGGTCAGCACGCCGGACTAAACCTATGCCCCCAGGGGTCTTGGGCCATCGCCCCGGGAAATCCTGCACGTTACGGGGCCACCGAGAGCAGACCTAGGAACCCCTTATACAAGCGCGGTTGAGTTCCTAGTCCAACTCGGCGTGCGCCGCTCCTTACTGACGTCAAACAAGCTTCGGCTGATGTATACGACGCAGAACGCCCATACTATGCCCACGTGATGGTTAGTGCTATCGGGCCAGAGGCCCCTCGGATCAAATATCCAAACCGTAGTGGATTAGGAGCGCGCGGAAACGAGCAGAGACTCACGATCGATGTGACCCCGTCGCCCCGTCTCGAGGACTTGCGGCAAGGGCTAAGAATGCCCGGCCATGCCTCGTAGTTATCTCGCGGGCACCTCTTAGGTCAACCCGACTCCACATCACTTCGCATTAAGCTCGCGCGGGTACCCCTCAGGGCCGACCCGTCTTTAGTAACATGGTTTAGTGCAAGTCAAAACAACCATAGTATCTGTGTGTCTGACACCAGGGGAATCCTGAGGAATCACCCTCGATGGAATCCCACCTGATGTTAAAGTCAAGGTGAACGAAGGAGGAATCACCCTCGAGGTCCACACTTGAGGAGTTGCGCGACGATGTCGTTATCGGGGGTGGTGTAGGAGGAATCACCCTCGCTTACATGTCAGTGAGAGATTTAGTTTAATTAACTTATTTAACATTTTCTTTTTCTTTTAAGTCTTTTAATTAGCGTGGGGCCCACACGTCAGTGGCACTATGCTGCCACGTCAGCGCGTTGACTGGTCAAACCAGTCAACGGGGGCCCCCGGGCCCACGGCCAGAGTCGCTGACCGGTGGGGCCGGCCAGCCACGTCGGCTGCCGGCGCCGGAGTTGCGCCGGCGACCAATTGCGCGGCGGCCGATCGCCGGAGGCGGCCGGAAATGCACTACGGGGCACCGTTCGACCCATGGTTAGGTTCTTTCGAACGGGCGTTCAACGCCGCGTCTAACCGTGTCGGTGGCGCAGCCGGACTTGGCCGGAAACAGCGCCGGCGACGAGCAAAAGCGGTGGCGTATTCGGGCCTACGATGAAAACAAAACTACGGCGCGCAGCAGCTCGAGCGCGAGGCATAGGCGTGCTCTACGCGATGCGGTGAGTGCGTTCGACTCGACCCCGAGCTCGTTGGGTCACCGGAGGCTTGCCGGCGACGGGCTTCGCGGCGACGGGCTCGGGTTCGCGTGGAGGAGCTGCCAGCGCGTTCGTGCGGAGCCACAGAGAGATGAGGAGGGAGGAGTGGCTCACAGTGAAGGCGCACGGTGGCCCGGTGACAGCTTAGGAGCAGCAATTCGCGCCGAAGACAAGGAAGATCGCCGGAGCCGAAGCGGAAGGGGGCGGCGTCGTGCAGCGTCAGCAGGGCCCCTCGGCTCCACCCGTATCCTCCATTAGATGAAGAAGACGACGGCGGAGCTGACCGACACGGTGGACGAGCGCGGGGTCGCCGGTGGCCACGACTAAGCAGAGGCGCGGCGTCGACGGCGCTCGGTGGCCGGATCTGGAGAAGGGGAAGAGGCAGAGCGGGCGAGGGAAAGGACAGAGAAGTGAATGAGGGAGCCAGAGGGAGTGGCGGAGCTCAGCCTTATCCCCTCCCGCGCCCTGTATCGTCGGTGGCTGCCCCGGTGTCGCGCGCTCGGCCAGGGGCGCGCCGACACGCATGAGGAGGGAGAAGGAACGGGCCTGCTGGGCCGGGGTTCGGGGCACTGTGCACTAAGGCCCAGTGCACAGTGCCTCGTTTTCATTTTTCTGTTTCTGTTTCTCGTTTTCTTTTAATCTTTTCTGTTTTGAAATAGTTAGGGCATTTCTACACTTTTGTAAAATGTGAGAGTTGTCCCAATTATTGCAATGCAATATTAGCTCTCACCAAAAAGTGGCTTGGACAGATTTGGAAGCCATTTGAATTTGTAATGATTTTAAATGAATTTAATATTGCTGTTTTGGGTGCTGTTTCAACTTGTTTGAGTCACTTGTCCAACCCCAAATATTTTGATATTGGTTTTAGAAATGTTCCTGGATTATTTGCCATTTAATGAACATTTTCCCAACAGAGTTTGACCAACTTCATATTTCACTTTTGAATTTGAGTTGATTTTCAGATGTCAATTTGAATTGGATCATTAACCCATATGACTTGGCACTGCAAATGATCATGACTTGGCAATTTTAACAGAGTGTCACAGAGCTTATTACAAGGGGGTGTTACACCTACGTATGGAGCTTCCAACAAGTACTATACATTATTCTACTGTCTCTACAATTCTACATTTTCTTCTGTAAATTTGGTCTGTAGGTTGCAGGAACATGCATCTCCATGTTGGTGGGAATCTTAGTTTATTTCCATTTCAACTTTAGTGCTTCCAATGAAGAAAAATCATATTAACATTGCACATTTCCATGCTTCCTACTCATGGGGCATCTAAATTATACCTCATATATTTCTTCAGTTCCAACATATTGCCTATACACTTCCGGCTTCATACAAACAAAAGACAGATTAATTGTCTTTGATTTCACCATTGTAATATGGCATGCACCCATACTATACTGAATTTGTTTCTTTGGTCTACATCGTTTGCTTCCACAGAATACTCCCATGTTTTTTCTATACCGCCTAATGTACTTGATTTCATATGTTTTCCGTTTATCCAGGATAATGAAGCAAGGCAAGAGGTCTCGGCGACCTTGCTCGTCCACCATGCTCCAGCTCCCTCAACATGCTACCTGCCGACGACCACCTATGGTTCCTTTCCATCGTGCTAACCACCACTCCTGTGATCATGACGACGTGTTACATCTCTGATCTTCCCAGAGTGCTTTCACCGGAGTGCTCCCTTGCCGACATGGTCAATGGCGGCACTCAGGGCGTAGCATGGTGACTACGATCCAGCGGCTTCGTCTCTGTTGCCTTGAAGTGACTGGCCCCTTGCCTTAGTGTGAATGTTGTGATTCTTGTAACATATGCAATGCTTCAGGAATATGTATATTAAGTAGTCTAGTGACCCTGTATATGTGGGTTTTAGTACCATACATGTGCTTCGGTATCATATGTGTCATGCTTCCAACTTATGTACAATTAGCTTCCAAATGTCTACATATGTGCTCCTTTCTTTACACAGCAGGGATAATGGTTCTGTACTACTTTTTTCCTGCTTCAACATCTATCTGACTGTGCTTCGAATGGCTCACTACCACATAAATTCTCACTATTACATGTGACATGCTTCCCACATAAATAAAATACGTTTTCAATGACATACTTGCATGCTTCGTTCCTTACACTATCATAGCAATGTTTTGGTGCTTCATTTTAATGCTTCAACTACCATAAAATTGTGTTTCAAAGTACATCCAGACGTGCTTCATAGCACAAAACCAATTATGATACTACTTGAAAAAAAAAATGTGACTTAAAGAATTATGAAGCATGGCTTGTATTGTGGGAAGCATGTTTATCACATAATGCAATCAGGTATCAAATGGAAGGAAGCATTGTTTGTTTAGAGAAACATACGTGATTATAGGAACTGCATATATGGAAGCAACGTGAATAAAGGAATTGTTTTTTGGAAACTGCCGAGGCAGTTATCATACGTGATTATAGGGACCTCATATTATGGAAACTACGTGTATATAGGAAATTGTTTTAGAAACTGTCAAGGAAAGGGGGCGCTGTTGAAGGGATGCATCCAACGTCCAGCAATATTTCATCCAATGGCTATCCACTGGTCTGACGAAAAGCTAGGGATCAGTAGTCTGATCCCTAGTGGTTCCCTAAAATGTGGTGTGTTTATGATGTGTTGTTGTTTATAAGTATATATAGATGTTATTATGTGTGTTGTTTATAAATTATGATTGTATCTTGTTGTTTATGATTATGTGTCGCTCAAATTGATGTTATGCAAACATGGATATTTTTACCCGCGGGTACCCATTTACCCTGTCGGGTGAGGGTATGGAAAAAATTTGCACCCACTAGCAGGTATGGGTATGGATGACGGGTAAGCTTAAATGGGACAGGTGAGGGTATGGGGTGGCTCCACCCGTACCCAAACCCTGCGGGCGCCATCCCTATGTTCCCGTGCCCTCGGACGCGCCGCTCGAGCGGGTCGCACAGAATCCTGAGATTTTGCGTATTATTTGACAAATCTGGCCCCTTTGACCGACATCATGCACATCTGACCCCTGGGCAAAACTAATTCGGAATCTGGCCCCTTGGTCGGCGCCACACAGCATGGCGCCGAAGTTGTACAGCTCGGCGGTTTCAGATTTGCTCGGCGCCATACACCATGGCGCCGAACATGTACAGCTCGGCGGCGCACTAGTGTGGCGCCGAGCTGCATATGTTTGGCGCCATGTTTGGTGGCGCCGACCCAGGGGCCAGATTTCGAATTAGTTTTGCCCAGTGACCAGATGTGCGTGAAGTCAGTCAAAGGAGCCAGATTTGTCAAATAATATAAATTTTGCGCGGTGAGCTCCGTGAACTTCGGCCGGCGTTAACTAGTGTGCATGTATCAGGTCGTGAGTTCATGACTTCATGCATGAGTGATATTAGACACATGTATTTAACTGAGCTATACGTACGTACGTTTGCTGGAAGACTGGTGCCGCAGTAGCTCGTACCGGTCTATGTTGTACATTTGTAGCCATAGAGGCAGGACCGGCATGCATGATTTTTTTTCAAAATGGCAGTTATCCTGCATTTATTAAGAAGAAAAAAGTTGCTCAGTTAGTTAGGAAAAACCGATCGAAAATCAGATTGCCCAGTTTATTATAAAAAACCAAGTGAAAATCAACACAACTGCTGAGTAACACACATAAAAAAACCCACGCACACCGATCCAAAGAGGGTCACAACGAGACAGCACATATGTGTCATCGTCATCACTCCTCTCCTAGAGGCGTAACCACCACCCTACATTCTGAGCAAATTACTCCGACTTGACCGTAGGCGATCGTCGACTCAACCCACACCTTAGCAGACGCGTGATTGCGTGAAGCTGCATGCACATTTGCGTCAGAACTCAGCCACCTGCGGCCAGACAGCGCAATTCTGACTCTGACAGAGAACTTTGAAGGACAAAAATCAGGCACGGCTGACGCCACAAAAGATCGCCAAACGGGCCACCTCCAGCCTGTCATCGCATACCACAGGGACCCGTCACCGCAGCTTCGGTTCCACAGTAACAAACGAACCGGGGCAATACCGCGGACACGATGAAGAAGAGTCGACTACCGCAACTATTGCCGCGTCACCGACATCGCACCCATCATCATCATTGCCACGGAAGCCTAGACGCCACAACTGTCGTAGACCACCGGTCCCGCTTGCCGATGGCGAGCTTCTACATTATGGGACGGAGGGAGTAGTAAACTACCTTCCGTCCAGACAACGTCGGTGACGACCGGCCACCGGCGGGTGGAATTCCTGGACGATCTGAAGAGAACGAGATGCTTGTCCACCAGCCCTAGCCTTCTTGGGAATCGGACTGGGAGAGAAGGCGTGACGTCGGAACTTGCCCTGCTCCACTGCTTCGACGAGACGGCGCTGGCTCTGACCTGCGAGCTCAACAATCTAGCCGCGCGCATGACAAGACACGGTCGACGCTCGGGTCGGCGAGGATAGAGAGGACGAGCAGTTTGAGCTCGACCTTGCCGCCCCTGCGCCCCGGTGCGCCTGCGCCCGCTCCAGCGCAGCCACGAACGCGTTCGACGGCGCCGGCTCGACGCGGTCCGAATCGGGGGCGACGGCGGACGTTGGCCTGACCCCTTTGGCCAAGGAGAGGCGGCCGAGTGCCACGCCTAGGCAGAGGTCGAGCGCGCTGTGCTGCAACGGGTGGGACTGGGATCTGGCGAGGCGGATGCCTGCCGTTGCCGGGGACGCCGAGAGCATGGCGCTGGCGATGTGGAGCGGGGTCACCCGCGCGTGCACCCGCCGCCCCGTCAGGCTCTGCCGCAGCACGGCCCTCCTCCAGCGGGTGCGAATGCCCGCCGGCGGGCCACATACTAGACCGATCCTCCTAAGCTACCTAGCTAGCTACTCTTCGGGTGTAGGTAGACAGACGTGACGCACGCATAGATTTAATAGCGCGCGTGCGTCCTTGTGCAGCCCCACACCCCCTCTCTCTGCGCAGTAATGCAAGTGAGGCCGTGATCGAATTATGCGGCGGTTGTCGCGATGGACTATTATATTTGGGCTACGTACGTACGGTAGATATGTGGAGGACTTCGTCGCGTCAGCCGATCTTCAGTAGGTAAGAGCAACTACAATGCACCGACCCATTTCATCACGTGCGTCCATTTACAGTGAAATGAAGGAAAGTCGGTCCAACGCGCCGATCCAACAGAACCGCTTTTTGTCCGCCGGCCGACCCATTCTCAGCCCAAATTTGGGTCTCATTTGCGTCGGCGCGGACACGAAATGAACGCGCATGACGCCCATCTACTCCTTCCCCTGGCCCGTCAGTCCACGGCATAGCCACCCCCATTTTCCCCTCTTTTCCAAAAAACTCCCGCCCGCTCGCGCTCCCGGCCGCTCGCCATGAATGACGTGCCGATCCTCGACGTGGCCGCCAGCCTACCTCCCTCGCCTCCTCCGACCTCACCTTCGTCACATCCGCCAAAGGCAAGCCCCGTGCCACCGCAAGACAGCGGCGCCGACCAAGAAGAAGCCGTTGACGGCCGAGCAGCGGGTCGTGCAGTCTGCCAAGAAGAAGGACCGGAGGCACGCGCAGGACCGCAAGCTCGAAGCCGCGCCCGCCGCCGCACATCAAAAGGAAACCAATGCCAGAGTCGCCACGACAACGAGGGAGGCCCTGCTCTTCCTAGGATTAAACCCAGGCCAGCACGGGCTCGTCGGCGCCGCCATGGCCGCGGCCAACACGGGCTCGTTGGCCTTTCCTCGTGTGGCACTGCCAGAGTCGCCGCACACGTCTACCACACCGCCGATTCCCGGCTACCATCCTTATCTGCAAGCCTCCTGTTTCTCCAGGGAATGCTCGTTGGAGGTGAGCGTGGTGGCGCCGTCCACGCCCGCGCCCCTGGCCATCGACCTCAACGCTATACCTGTGATCGGTGGATCATCCTCCAGGGGCCAGAGGAAACGCCTGCGGGAGATCCCAGCTGACTTGCATCCCGACGCCTACAACCAGTTCGACAGAATGCCGGCCACGGACGACGAGACGGCAAACCGTTTCATCATCGAGAACATCATCTTCGAAGGTGGTGCGGTTGCCGCTGCCTTCGCAGGCGGGGTGGGCGCGGCTGCCTTCGATCCCGACGAGACCCAAAGCCAAGATGGCCGAGCCCCCTTCATGGCCAACACCTTTGATCAAGGTCATGGTGGCATGGCCGACCCCTTCATGCAAGACCAAGCCGGCATGGGCAGCACCTTCCCGCTCGACCATGAATTCCCGAAGGACTATGACCTTGAGGAAGAAGATGAAGTGGACATCGACATGGAGCCTTTGTTCGAAGACGAGCTCTCCACCTAAGCCGGCGCAAACAAGAAGCGTAAAAGCAAGCGGACGAAGGCATACACGTAGCCGGAGGACAAGCTCCTTTGTGAATATTGGAGGGACATTGGACAAGACCCAAAGGTCGGCGCCGAGCAAAAGACATGAACCTTTTGGCTAAGTGTTCATCGCGAATTTCATGAACGCAAGAAGTTTGCGCTGTACCAAATGGAGAGCAAGCGTGGGCGGGTGTCCCTCTCAAAATGTTGGAGGGTCACTAGTAGAAAACAGGGCTTTGGTCCAGGCCAGATAAGTGCATTAGTCCCGGTCGTGTTACGAACCGGGACTAATGGGTGCATCAGTCCCGGTTTGTGAGGCCAGGACGCCGGCCGGGCCACGGCAGGCACCAGTCCCGGTTCGTCTGACCCCTTTGGTCCCGGTTCCAGACACGAACCGGGACTATAGGGCCTCCCTCCTGGCGCAACCCCTTTAGTCTCGGTTGGTGGCTGGAACCGGGACTAAAGGTCAGTCTTCTGTCCCGGTTCTAGCCACCAACCGGGACTAAAGATATGCCTATATATATGCTCGCCCCTGCCCGCTCACTCCTCTGTTTTTTGGCCGGCCGGCGTGTGGGAGGTGTGTGCTGCTCTGCTCTCACCTCCTATGCACATGATGTGTTCGATGAAATGCTCGAGCCACACTTAAGCTTTCTCCTCTCCAAGCTCAACCTCCAAGCTGCATTTCCCCCAAGATTTATCTAGGTTTGGCGGTCCGTCCCGTCCCGTCCCCGTCCTCACCGCCGTCGATCGCCCGCGCCGATCTCGTCGCCGGCACCACCGTGGTGAGCCTCTTGTTCTTATCTTCTTTTTAAAAGAAAAAAATCTTACTTGTATGATTTAGATAGATACTTGTATAATTTTCTTACTTTTATTATTATTATATAGTGACATGGTTTTTGTCTCCGCCCCCGTCGGCCATCGTCCTGTCTATGATTCGGATGTGGTATATTATCTTTTATTACTATTTGTTTCGTTTAGTGTTTATGACAATTATGCCGACCAACGTGACATAGATGTTTTTATCTAGGAGGTATGTGAACCAGAAATTCCAACCGACCCTCTTGTCGAGAGGTTAAATTTAGTTGGAAAAGAAAACAATTACTTGAAGAAAAAATTGAAAAGAATTGAGGAGGAGAAGATGGAATTGGAGTTGCATGTTGCCGATGTCGTCGATGATCACAAGATCCAGATGGATGCAATGCGCTTGAAAATTAGAAAGATTAGAAAATATGCCATTGATAATGAGGCTTGGTATCATTATGCTGTTGGATCAATTGTTACCTTAGTTGCGATTATGATCGCATATATTGTTGCATTTAAATATTTTACATAGTTGTATGTTAGTTTCAATGTATGTTTTAATTAGATGCTCTAGAGAGCTATATGTTGTTCTATGAGAACTATGTATGAACTTTATATATTTATTTTTTCAGTAATAACATTTTATCACTACTGTACTTTGGTTTTAATGTGATGATGAACTTGTATTAATTTGGTCACTTCTCTATTCATGATGCTCTGTAATGGTTTTTGATACACTTAATTATATAATGCACGCAGATGAACCGGCAATGGATGTATGGTGACCGACGCACCTCCGAGTACATTGATGGCATGCATAATTTTCTCGAAGTGGCTGAGGCAAACAAGCAGAATGGTTTTATGTATTGTCCATGTACTGTCTGTGAGAATACGAAGGATTACTCTAACTTGAAAACCCTTCACTTGCACCTGCTTGAGAAGGGTTTCATGCCACACTATAATGTTTGGATCAAGCGCGGAGAAAAAGGGGTTATGATGGAAGACAGCGTAGAAGAAAAGGATGATGAAAACTATCCCCCTGTATACGGTGATACTGCAACGGGGGAAGCTAAAGATTAAGAGCAACCAGATGATGTGCCCGATGATGATCTTCGTCGGGTCATTGTTGATGCATAGAGAGAATGCCCAAGTGAAAGGGAGAAGTTGAAGTTCGATCACATGTTAGAGGATCACAAAAAAGGGTTGTACCCAAATTGCGAAGATGACAACACAAAGGTCAGTACCACACTGGATTTGCTGCAATGGAAGGCAGACAATGGTGTGTCTGACAACAGATTTGGGAAGCTACTAAAAATAATGAAGAAGAAGCTTCCAAAGGATAACGAATTGCCCGACAGTACGTACGAAGCAAAGAAGGTTCTATGCCCTCTAGGATTGGAGGTGCAGAAGATACATGCATGCCCTAATGACTGTATCCTCTACTGCAGTGAGTACGAGGATTTGAATGCATGCCCAGTATGCGGTGCATTGCGGTATAAGATCATACGAGATGACCCTGGTGATGTTGAGGGCGAGCGCCCCAGGAAGAGGGTTCCTACCAAGGTGATGTGGTATGCTCCTATAATACCACGGTTGAAACGTCTGTTCAGAAACAAAGAGCATGCCAAGTTGTTGCGATGGCACAAAGAAGACCGTAAGAAAGACGGAAAGTTGAGGGCACCCGCTGATGGGTCGCAGTGGAGAAAAATCGAGAGAAAGTGGGGGGACTTTGCAGGTGACGCAAGGAACGTATGGTTTGCTTTAAGTGCAGATGGCATTAATCCTTTTGAGGAGCAGAGCAGCAATCATAGCACCTGGCCCGTGACTCTATGTATCTATAACCTTCCTCCTTGGTTGTGCATGAAGTGGAAGTTCATTATGATGCCAGTGCTCATCCAAGGCCCTAAGCAACCCGGCAACGACATTGATGTGTACCTAAGGCCATTAGTTGAAGAACTTTTACAGCTGTGGAATGGAAAAGGTGTACGTGTGTGGGATGAGCACACACAACAGGAATTTGACCTACATGCATTGCTGTTTGTAACCATCAATGATTGGCCTGCTCTTAGTAACCTTTCAGGACAGACAAACAAGGGATACCACCCATGCACGCACTGTTTAGATGATACCGAAAGTATATATTTGGACAAATGCAGGAAGAATGTGTACCTGGGACATCGTCGATTTCTTCCGACCAAGCATCTCTTAAGAAAGAAAGGCAAGCATTTCAAAGCTGAGGCAGATCACCGGAAGAAGCCCGCCTTCCGTACTGGTGATCACATACTTGATATGGTCAAGGATTTACAAGTAATCTTTGGAAGGGGTCCTGGCGGACAATCTGTTCGAATGACGCTGAGGGACGCGCACCCATGTGGAAGAAGAAATCTATATTTTGGGACCTACCCTATTGGAAAGACCTAGAGGTCCGCTCTGCAATCGACGTGATGCACGTGACGAAGAATCTTTGCGTGAACCTACTAGGCTTCTTGGGCGTGTATGGGAAGACAAAAGATACACCAGAGGCACGGGAGGACCAGCAACGTGTGCACGAAAAAGACGGCATGCATCCAAAGCAGTATCAAGGTCCTGCCAACTACGCTCTTACCAAAGAAGAGAAGGAAATCTTCTTTGAATGCCTGCTCAGTATGAAGGTCCCGTCTGGCTTCTCGTCAAATATAAAGGGAATAATAAATATGGCAGAGAAAAAGTTCCAGAACCTAAAGTCTCATGATTGCCACGTGATTATGACGCAACTGCTTCCGGTTGCATTGAGGGGGCTTCTACCAAAAAATGTTCGATTAGCCATTGTGAAGCTATGTGCATTCCTCAATGCAATCTCTCAGAAGGTAATCAATCCAGAAATCCTACCAAGATTAAAGAATGATTTGGTGCAATGTCTTGTCAGTTTCGAGTGGGTGTTCCCACCATCCTTCTTCAATATCATGACGCACGTCCTAGTTCATCTAGTCGACGAGATTACCATTTTGGGTCCTGTATTTCTACACAATATGTTTCCTTTTGAGAGGTTCATGGGAGTCTTAAAGAAATATGTTCGTAACCGTGCTAGGCCAGAAGGAAGCATCTCCATGGGCCGGCAAACAGAGGAGGTCATTGGGTTTTGTGTTGACTTCATTCCTGACCTTAAGCCGACTGGTGTCCCTCAATCGCGGTATGAGGGGAGATTGACTGGAAAAGGCATGCTAGGAGCGGATTCAATAATATGTAGGGACGGGCATTCTTGGGCTCAAGCACACTACACAGTTCTACGGAATTCTACCTTGGTGACCCCGTATGTCAATGAACACAAGAATATTCTGCGCTCCAAACACCCGTAGCAGTCTGACGACTGGATTACATGTGAACACATCAGGACTTTCGGCAGTTGGTTTCAAACACAACTCATGGGTAACAACATTGTTGGAGATGAGCTGTACTCGTTGGCCAGGACACCATCTTCGATTGTATTGACTTACCAAGGGTACGAGATAAATGGGAATACATTTTACACGATCGCCCAAGATAAAAAGAGCACCAACCAAAATAGTGGTGTCCGCTTTAATGCAGCAACCAACAGGGGAGATGACACATATTATGGTTACATAGTGGACATATGGGAACTTGACTATGGACATGATTTTAAGGTCCCTTTGTTTCGATGCAAATGGGTCAATCTGTCAGGAGGCGGGGTACAGGTAGACACACAGTACGGAATGACAATAGTAGATCTCAACAATCTTGGGTACACAGACGAACCATTCGTCCTAGCCAATGATGTGGCGCAGGTTTTCTATGTGAAGGACATGTCTACCAAACCGAGAAAAAGAAAAGATAAGGAAGCGAATACATCATACGATGAGCCAAAGCGCCACATAGTTCTTTCAGGGAAAAGAGACATCGTAGGAGTGGAGGGCAAGACAGACATGTCTGAAGATTATGAAAAGTTTCATGAAATTCCTCCCTTCAAAGTGAAGGCTGACCCAAGCACCCAGTTAAACGATCAAGATCATCCATGGTTACGGCGCAATAAGCAAGGGACACACGCGAAGAAAAAGTGAAGACTTTCTCTCCACAACTATTCTGATGATGGCTTTGATCTAGAATATCACTGCAGTTACATGTCAAGAAATGAAATCCCTTTTGTAATAGATGAGTTTTCGTCTGAAACCCTGATACTTCGAAAGAGATTGTCCAGTTTGTATACGAAGGGCATCCAGTTTTTCCCGTAACCCTCTCAACATTTTAGCACATGCTATGTGGGTGAAATTATGATACCATGCCAAGTTTCAACCTTTTCAGAGTTCATTTGTAGTGCTTGTCAATTTCAGTGTCATTTAGCTCAAAATAAATCATTAAATGCATGAAAAATAGCAAATGAAGTCACAAAAGGGTTGAAAATTGATGATGTGGCTTTGAATGGTGCATTCTGAACACACAAAAAGTCAGGAGTTAAAATAAGTTAAAAAATGAAATCCCTTTGTAGTAGATGAGTTTTCGTCCGAAACCGTGATATTGCGAAAGAGATTGTCCATTTTTTACATGAAGTGCATCCAGTTTTTGCCGTAACCCTCTCAACTCTTTAGCATATGCTATGTGGGTGAAATGATGATACCATACCAACTTTCAACCTTTTAAGAGTTCATTTGTAGTGCTTTTCAATTTCAGGGTCATTTAGCTCAAAGAATGAACTAATAGCAAAAAGAATGAACTAAAAAGCTTTTATAAAACTCTAATAGCAAAAAGAATGAACTAAAAAGCTTTTATAAAACTCTAATAGCAAAAAGAATGAACTAAAAAGAATCAATTAAATATAATATTCTTCAATAGCAAAAAGAATCAACTAAAAAGAATCAAAATAATATTAACTAAAATTATCAAAGTATTTATTTGTTAAAAACTTTAATAGTAAAAAGAATTTTCATAAAGTATTTTGCAATGGCTTCAGCCTTGGTCTTGGGAATAAGCTTCCTGTATACAATATCGGCCCATGGTGGCCTCACAGTATTCTTCTTTGCATACTCTGGTGTGACAAAATGATACTGAAACCATTCCTCTACCCAATGTCTGCGAATCCATTGAACTCTGGATTTGCACTGAGTGTAGGTTTCATCTGGATCAGACTTGTATAGTTCATAGAGGTCTGGGGGCAAGTCCAAAGCAGTGTTGTCATGGCGCTGCCTACCACCCTTCTTTGCAGATTTGCCAGATGCCATTGACTTCAGACTGAATGGCTTCCCAACTGTGTTTGGCTTTAGGTGATTCAATGTGATCGGCTGGTCAGACAGGAGCTGGCTTTAGGTGATTCAATGTGATGCTGTAAGAACTCTACAAATGAATGCAGACTATGAGAACCAAGGGATTCTCCCATGGACATGTACATGTGACAGCATTAGAGATGCAAGGGAAGGGGAAGAGGTCATATGCATTCTCAGAAGATTTTGAAGATAAATCAGTTTGAGACAATGACCTCATAGCACGAAGACATTCACTTATAGATGTAAGTTGGTTCCAGATTTGTACGAATCCAAGAATAAGCACAAGTGAGGAATCAAACTAGATGTGAAGCGTACATAAGTGAAAGTACTTTGCAGATTATGAGATTCAGAATAGACAAGATCCAGATTTGGAAGTGTAAAAACATCTTTTGGAGGATGTGGACAGTACAACAAATCAAATAAACGGTAAAAAAGAGAGTTCTTATTTCCCGCACGAAGAACTGCTAGACGAGAAGGATGGAGGCCGAGCAGTTCAATCTCCCGTGCCCTACTTGGCGGCGTAAGACACCTACGGTGGCGGTGGGAGGGGGGAGATGTCCGCGGCCGACGTGAAGACGACGTCGGAGAAGTCGCGACAGCGAAGCGCTTCGTCTCCGGCGACGACTGATGCTAGCGGTGGCGCCAGGGTTTGAGCGAAATGGCGGGGGGAGAAGAAATAATGACCGCAGGGGTGGAGTATTTATAAGGAAGAGGGACGGTGCAGTGTAATTACTCAGGTGCCCCTGGTGGTTCACATCCGATGGACACGTGGCAGGCATGCAACAGATTGAAAGTTGCGCCCCAACCCCACGCGTGCCTGGTAATTCCGGCTTCTCTGGTATTCAGGAAAAAAGGATAGAGATAGTAAACGCGGTTTAAATGTTTGTCTCTTTATCTTCAACTGACAAGGACTCAGTGAAGACAATCGACACGTGTCAATAGAATGCATATGAAGAGACAGAGAGAGTTGGAGAGATAAGCATGGAAGGGGTTAGGGTCCGATCACATTCACTTAGTGCAGAAAAAGGCAACTTGAAGACATAGCTATAAGTGAATGCTGTAGAGGACAGAACACACACACACACACACACACACACACACACATATATATATATTAGTGAAGACCAAATCGAACAATGCAAAGATAAAACATGAAGACAGAGCAATGTTGAAGACAAACCAACTCTGAAGATAATGCAACATGACGCTAAATGAAAATCTTCAAAAATTGGTGGCGGCGTTACCCACCGTATAGGAAGTATTAGACCCAGACACGACGCACAATTATCGTGGCGCTCCAAAGTCAAATTCTGCATTAATGTATTCACACTCAGAGGGTATGTCTTCATGAATTGAAGTCATACATTACTTTGTGTGTTGCACATCTAAGTCATCAATATGCATAAGCGTTAGGATGTGTGTCCATTCACAGGACATTTGAGGATTCTAAGATATTTAGCTCACACCGCATCTTGCAAAACCTTTTCTCATCCAAGAGCTTTGTGAAGATATCTGCCAATTGCTCTTCAGTGTTGACGTGAATGATATCAATCTCTTCCTTCAACATATGATCTCTGAGAAAGTGATGATGGATCTGAATGTGCTTTGTCTTCGAGTGCTGAACTGCATTGTGAGCAATCTTGATGGTGCTTTCATTGTCACAGTAGAGGGGCTCATTCTTCATGTTGATGCCATAGTCCTTGAGGGTTTGCTTCATCCAGAGAAGCTGAGCGCAGCAAGATCCAGCAGCAATGTATTCAGATTCAGCATTGGAGAGTGATACACAGTTCTGCTTCTTTGAAGACTAACAGACAAGAGATCGTCCAAGAAAGTGACATGTGCCTGATGCAGACATGCGATCAACCTTGTCACCAGCATAATCAGCATCTGAGAATCCAACTAGATCAAACTCTGAGCCCTTTGGATACCATAATCCTAGCGTCGGGGTGTGAGCCAAATATCGAAGTATTCGCTTCACTGCGAGGTGATGCGATTCCTTTGGTGCCGCTTGGAATCGGGCACACATGCAAACGCTAAGCATTATATCTGGCCTAGATGCACATAAATACAATAAAGAACCAATCATGGAGCAGTATACCTTTTGATCGAACTCTTTACCATTGTCGTCGGGGCTCAATTGGCCTTTGGTAGGCATTGGCGTCGTGTAACCCTTGCAGTCTTGCATTCCAAACTTCTTCAGGCAATCTTTGAGGTATTTTTCTTGTGATATGAAGATGCCATTTCTCTGTTGACGGATTTGAAGACCAAGAAAGAATTTCAGCTCTCCCATCATGGACATCTGATATTGCTCTTGCATCATATGCCCAAACTCATCATTGTATCTCTTATTAGTGCAGCCGAAGATAATACCATCCACATAGATTTGGCATACAAACAATTCTCCATCATATGTCTTTGTGAAGAGAGTGGGATCAAGAGAACCAGGTTTGAAGCCTTTGCTCTTTAGGAAGTCTTTGAGTATGTCATACCAAGCGCGAGGTGCTTGTTTGAGGACATACAGTGCCTTGTTGAGTTTGTAGACCATATCAGGACGCTTTGGATCTTCCAAACTAGGTGGTTGAGCTACATACACTTCTTCTTCAATTTTGCCGTTGAGGAAGGCACTCTTCACATCCATTTGATACAGAAGGATGTTGTTATGGTTAGCATAGGCTAGCAGTATGTGAATGGCTTCAAGCCTAGCCATAGGAGCAAAGGTTTCATCGAAGTCAATTCCTTCCACTTGTGTGTAACCTTGGGCAACGAGACGAGCCTTGTTTCTGACAACTTGACCATGCATGTTCATCTTGCTTGTTGCGATAGATCCATTTGGTGCCTATAATATTGTGCTTGCGAAGATCAAGACGTTTGACAAGCTCCCAGACATTGTTCGGCTCAAATTGTTGAAGTTCTTCTTGCATAGCTTGAATCCATTCTGGTTCCATGAATGCTTCATCAACTTTCTTGGGTTCAGATATCGAGACAAATGCAAAGTGTCCATAGAAGTTTGCTAGCTGTGTTGCTCTTGATCGAGTGAGCGGACCAGGTGCATTGATACTATCGAGAATCTTCTCAATCTGAACTTCATTTGCAACCCGAGGATGAATAGGGTGAAGACTTTGCTCTTGCTGATTGCTATCTTCATCTTCAGCATTGTCTTCAGGCTGAGCATTGTCTTCACGTGGAGTAGGTGCTCGAACGAAGATTTCTCCAGTCCCCATCAGCTTGATAGATTCACTAGGGGAGGCTTCATCTAGCACATTTGGC
This sequence comes from Thinopyrum elongatum, assembly GCA_011799875.1. Taxonomy (NCBI): domain Eukaryota; kingdom Viridiplantae; phylum Streptophyta; class Magnoliopsida; order Poales; family Poaceae; genus Thinopyrum; species Thinopyrum elongatum. The sequence continues at coordinate 583,283,136 of CM022300.1, read as the reverse complement.
AGGTGCTCTCTTTGCGATCCGTTAGTCTCATCGAACCGCACATCCATAGTTTCAACCACTTTATAGTGAAAGAGGTTGAAGACTCTATAGGTGTGCGAATCCTTTTCGTAACCAAGCATAAAACCTTCATGTGCTTTCGGTGCAAATTTGGAAGTGTGATGTGGATCGTTGATCCAGCACCTGGCACCGAAGACTTTGAAATAGCTAACGTTTGGCTTTTTACCAGTCAGGAGTTCATAGGTTGTCTTCTTGAAGAACTTATGAAGATAAACTCTGTTGATGATATGGCAAGCAGTATCAATGGCTTCAGGCCAGAACTTTCTTGGAGTCTTGTACTCATCAAGCATCGTACGATCCATCTCAATGAGGGTCCTGTTCTTGTGCTCCACGACGCCATTCTCCTGAGGTGTGTATGGAGCAGAGAGCTCATGAGTGATGCCCAGTGTATCAAGATAAGTGTCGAGGCCAGTATTCTTGAATTCCGTGCCATTCACTCCTGATGTGCTTGATCTAGATGCCATAGTTAGTCATGGCACGATTGGTGAATCGTCTGAAGACATCCTGCACTCCAGTCTTGTAGAGAATTATGTGCACCCAAGTATATCTCGAATAATCATCAACAATAACGAAGCCATAAAGATGTGCAGTGGTAGTATGGGTAGAGTAATGAGTAGGGCCAAATAAGTCCATGTGTAACAGCTCGAAGGGACGTGATGTCGTCATGATTGTCTTCGAGGGATGTTTTACCCTGGTCATCTTCCCGGCTTCACAAGCACCACATAGATGATCCTTCTTGAACTTGACACCCTCTATGCCAATGATATATTTCTTCTTCACGAGAGTGTGCAAGTTCCTCATGCCCGCATGTCCTAGCCTTCGATGCCAAAGCCAACACTCTGAAGGTTTTGCTAGAAGACATACGACAAGCTGTGGTCCTGCGGAGAAATCTACCATATACAGATCACCTCTTCGATAACCTTCGAAGACTAGAGATTTGTCAGTTTCCATAAGCACAAGGCAACGATATTTTCCAAATATCACAATCATGTTCAGATCACAAAGCATTGAGACAGACATTAAGTTGTATCCAAGGGATCCAACAAGCATCACTTTATCCATGTGTTGACCCTTTGAGATAGCAACTCTACCTAGACCCAATACCTTGCTTTTACTAGTGTCAGCGAATGTGATGTGGCTTTTTGTAGATGGTCGTAGGGTTGAATCCATGAGAAGACTTCGATCACCAGTCATGTGGTTAGTGCATCCACTATCCATAATCCATTCAGTAGCTTTCGGAGTCGTACCCTACAGTGCAGTTAGTGGGATAGGCTTCACCAAGAGTATTGTGAAGCATAAACATTTGACGTACAAGCATACTATCAAAGTAAAGATTCTTGGATGGTAAGATAGGATGCTCATCAAGAAACCCATGGACGAAATAAATGGTAAGACCATTTTGGCACTTTATCTTGCGTCCCACAAGATGTTTCAGGTCCCCAGTATTGTCTTCAGAAGTCAATGATTTCCGGCTGGAGACCTTTCCCTGCAAGAGAAGTTAATTCTTCTTAACCACCCACATCTTAAGGGGTGGCTTAGAAGCAATGAGTCTAAGTGCAGCATCTGACAACTTTGGCTTTGGAGCCCTAGCAAATAGTTTTGCAGGAGGTGTGTAGTACTCAAATGAATATGCAGAAAAATTCTTTGATTTGTGAACATAGCGGTTAGAAGAAACACGCTCATATTCATGAGTCTGATGATAGTTTCCCTGCAAAACATTGGTGTTAGGGTGACCTTGTGAGGTCCTCTGTCTGTATGAAGCCTTTGGGCCATATGAAGCCTTTGGTCTGGGGTTTGTCTTCTTCCCTGGTGGTGTCATGATGACATTCACAGGAAGTTTCTCAAGACAACTCTTAGTAACCCAGATCTTCTTCAAAGGTGGCCCATTCCTGCAGTTAGTACCAATAAACCTGGCAAACACTTCACCATTCTGATTCTTAAACAGCTTATAATTGGAGTCAAAGGACTCATCAATGATAATGGGGTTAACACAAGTGAAGCCAGATAAAGTAGATGGATCTACTGAAGGACTCTTTGCAGCAACCCATGTGGTTTTGGCGTACTGCTCAGGCTTCCAGTAAGAACCATCAGCATTCATTTTCCTCTCGAAACCAACACCCTCTTTCCTAGGGTTTCGGTTCAGAATCTGTTTCTTGAGGACATCACATAGTGTCTGATGCCCTTTGAGGCTTTTGTACATGCCTGTTTCAAGCAATGTCTTCAACCTGGCATTCTCATCAGCAATAGTAGTGGTATCCTCAGAAGAGGGCTTAGTTACCACATCAGCCGTTGAAGATAATGCAACATCAGATGCAGTAGAACATTCAGCAATAGAGACAGCATTGTCATGCTTAAGACATTTTAAACATGGTGGCACAAAATCTTCCTGAGTGGAACTGATCTGTTGAGCAAGTAGTGAATCGTTCTCTTTTTGAAGATCTTCATGAGACGCTCTTAGTTTCTCGAGATCTTGCTTCCTTTGAAGATAATCATAGGAAAGCTTCTCATGAGTGGCTGAGAGGGTTTCATGACGACTTTCAAGTTCTTCATACTTAATGTGAAGGTTTTTGATGTCTTTGATTAAGGACTGAGTTCGATTCATTTCCTCGTCCAACAGGTCATCGCTTTTGTCTAGCAATTTTTGAATATGTTCCATAGCAGTTTGTTGTTCAGTTGCAATTTTAGCAAGAGTCTTATAGCTTGGTTTGGATTCACATTCAGAGTCATCTTCACTGGAGGTTTGAAAGTAAGCATCACGTGAGTTTACCTTGGCACCTCGTGCCATGAAGCAGTAGGTCGGAGCAGAGTCGTCCTCATCATCGGCTTCAGCGTCGGCGGCGAGACCATTGTCTTCAGTGTTGAAGATGGACTTGGCGACGAATGCCGAAGCTAGAGCTAGGCTTGCCACGCCTGAATCAGACTCCTCCTCAGACTCCACCTCTGCCTCCTCAGAAGCAGACTCCTCCTCTGAATCCATCTCCTTGCCAATGAATGCATGACCCTTGCCAGATGACCTCTTCTTGTATGATGAAGACTTTGATGAAGACTTCGAAGAAGACTTCGAGGATTTCTTCTTCTTGTCGTCAAAATCATATTCCTTGCTCTTCTTCTTTTTCTTGGCTTCCTTGTCCCATTGAGGACATTCAGATATGTAGTGACCTGGCTTCTTGCATTTGTGGCATGTTCTCTTCTTGTAGTCACGAGAGGAAGCCTCATCATTTTTGGAACTAGATCTTGAAGACTTTCCGAAGCGATTTTTCTTGGAGAACTTTTGGAACTTTCTCACGAGCATTGCTAGCTCTTTGCCAATGTCTTCAGGATCATCAGAACTGCAGTCAGATTCTTCTTCAGATGAGGAAACAACTTTTGCCTTCAAAGCACGGGATCGGCCATAGTTGGGGCCATATATATCTCTCTTCTCAGACAGCTGGAACTCATGTGTGTTGGGCCTCTCAAGTATGTCAGACGGATCGAGGTCTCTGAAGTCAGGACATTCTTGGATCATCAGGGCCAAAGTGTCAAATGAGCTGTCAAGTGATCTCAGTAGCTTCTTTACAATTTCATGCTTGGTGATCTCAGTGGCGCCGAGTGCGTGAAGCTCATTCATGATATCAGTGAGGCGATTGAACGTGAGCTGGACATTCTCATTGTCATTTCTCTTGAAGCGGTTGAAGAGATTGCGAAGTACATCAATCCTTGAGTCTCTCTGAGTTGAGATGCCTTTGTTGACCTTGGATAGCCAGTCCCAGACTAGCTTCGCAGTTTCCAGAGCACTCACTCGGCCATACTGTCCTTTGGTCAAATGACCACAGATGATTTTCTTGGTGGTTGAGTCCATTTGCGTGAACCTCTTGACATCAGCAGCGGTGACACCTTCACCGACTTTGGGGACGCCAGTCTTGACGACATACCAGAGGTCGATGTCAAGGGCTTCAAGATGCATCGCATCTTAATCTTCCAGTAGGGGTAATCAACGCAATCGAAAACGGGGCACGCAGCGGAGACCTTGATTATTCCTGCAGTCGACATAGCTAAAACTCCAGGTGGTTAAACCCAATCACACAGAACAAGGGAGCACCTTGCTCTGATACCAATTGAAAGTGCTAGTTATCGACTAGAGGGGGGGTGAATAGGCAATTTTTATGAAAGTCTTCAAAACACGAGGTCTTTGAAGACAGACAATCAAATGGAACCTATATGATATGCAGTGGAAGATAAACTACTCTAGACAGACCATAGTCAAGTAAGCATTGTAATGGAAGCACGAGGACTAATAGCAGCTAGGTAGTACAGATCGGAATGGAAGACAGTATGGAGCCAAATAGGTAATAGTCTTCGCACTGTGAAGTCAAACAGATCAGGCAAACAAGCAATGACTTCACGAAGACAAACTAAAATGTAAAGGAGGTGGGGGATAGAACCAGTAGCTTGGTGAAGACAAGGATTTGGTAGACCAGTTCCAGTTGCTGTGACAACTGTACGTCGGGTTAGGGAGGCTGAGATTGAACTCAGAAGACCACGTCTTCACCTTATTCCCCTTGAGCTAAGGACACCCAGTCCTCGCCCAATCACTCTGGTAAGTCTTCAAGGTAGACTTCCAAACCTTCACAGACTCCATTCATCGGCGATCCACAATGACTCTTGGATCCTCAGAACGAGATGCCAACCGGCTGGAGGATACACAGTCCTCAAGTGTAACAAGTCTTCAGGTCACGCAGACAGAAAGACTTCAGTGATGCCTAACACTCTTTGGCTCTGGGTGTTTTGGGCTTTGTCCTTGCAAGGATCTCTCTCTCAAAGGCTTCGGAGGTGGGTTGCTCTCAAACGACAAAAGCCGTGCACTAACTCTAAGCAGCCACCAATTTATGGTGGAGGGGGTGGGCTATTTATAGCCAGCAGGCAACCCGACATGATATGTCCGAAATGACCCTGGGTCACTAAGGAACCGACACGTGTCCAACGGTCGGATTTCAAACACACGCGGCAGCTTGGCTTGGCCTACAAGCAAAGCTGACTCATCCAACTCTGGATAAGATTTGCTCTCATTGTCTTCGCTCGAAGACATAGGTTTTTGGTTGAGCATCACGTCAGTCTTCTGACTTTGTTCACTTGGACCCCACTTAACAGTACGGTGGTTCCTATGACTCAAGAAAGAAAATGAAACTACGAAAGAAACTATGTCTTCGCACTCCATAGTCTTCAAGTGAATGTCTTCACACGTCATTATCTTCGACGTGAATGTCTTCACGAACCACCATTGTCTTCAATGTCTTCATTCATTTTTAGGGGTCATCTCTGGTAGGAAACCTGAATCAATGAGGGACTTCTACCTATGTTATCCTGCAATTCTCACAAACACATTAGTCCCTCAACCATGTTTGTCGTCAATACTCCAAAACCAACTAAGGGTGGCACTAGATGCACTTACACCAGTGCCAGTTCCTGTTTGTTGCATGTTTTTTGTTTCATAGAATATCCATATCAAACGAAGTCCAAACGCGATAAAAATTTACGGAGAATTATTTTGGAATATATATGATTTATAAGACTTGGAATCAACACAAACGGGGGCCCACAGCCACCACAAGACACCTGGGTGTGCCAGGCAGCCCAGGCGCGTGGTGGTGGGTTGTGCCCACCTCGTACGTCAGTTGGAGCTCTACTTCGGGCGCAAGGAAGCTTATATCTGGAAAAAAATCATGTTAAAATCTCAACGCAATCGGAGTTACGGATCTTCGAGAATATAAGAAACGGTTTTTGGCCAGAAAACAGGAGCGCAAAACAAAAGAGAACAGAGGGATAGATCCAATCTCGGAGGGGCTCCTGCCCCTCCGCAGACATGGAGGCCATGGACCAGAGGGGGAACTCTCCTCCCATCTAGGGGCGAGACCAAGGAATAAGAAGAAGGAGGGGGCTCTCTCCCCCTCTCTCCCGGTGACGCCGGAGTGCCGCCGGGGCAATCATCCTGACGGCGATCTACATCAACAATCTTGCTACCGTCAACACCAACTTTCTCCCCCTCTATGCAGCTGTGTAACACCCCTTCTCCCTGCTGTAATCTCTACTTAAACATGGTGCTCAACACTATATATTATTTTCCAATGATATGTGGTTATCCTATGGTGTTTGAGTAGATCCGTTTTGTCATATGGGCTAATTGATGATCGTGGTTGGTTTGAGTGTATATTTTATTTATGGTGCTATCCTACGGTGCCCTCTGTCTCGCGCAAACATGAGAGGTCCCTGCTGTAGGGTGTTGCAATACGTTCATGATTTGCTTATTGTCAATTTCCGGAGTGATAGAAGCCTGAACACGGATAAGTGGGTTGTTGTGAATGGGAGTAAGGAGGACTTGATACTTAATGCTATGGTTGGGTTTTACGACCTTAATGATCTTTAGTAGTTGCGGATGCTTGCTAGAGTTCCAATTGTAAGTGCATATGATCCAAGTAGAGAAAGTATGTTAGCTCATGCCTCTCCCTCATATAAAATTGCAAGAATGATTACCTGTCTAGTTATCGATTGCCTAGGGACGAATGACTTTCTTGTTGACAAAAGCTATCTACTTTTATTACCTTGCAATTTATTGTAGTTTTATTCTCGCAAAGTACTCGTAGTTTTATTCTTGCAAAATTGTTTCATACTTGTTTTAGGTAAAGCAAACGTAAAGTGTGCGTAGAGTCGTATCGGTGGTCGATAGAACTTGAGGGAATATTTGTTCTACCTTTAGCTCCTCGTTGGGTTCGACACTCTTATTTATCGAAAAAGGCTACAAACAATCCCCTATACTTGTGGGTTATCAAGACCTTTTTCTGGCGCCATTGCCGGGGAGCAATAACGTGGGGTAAATATTCTCGTGTGTGCTTGTTTGCTTTATCACTAAGTACTTTTTATTTTCTGTTCTAAGGTTTTCTCTATCTTTAGTTATGGATATGGAACACGACACCAAAAAAATAGTTGTACTTGCTACTCATGGAGATGGGGAACCTCCTAAAACCCTCGATGCTCGTTATGTGAAAAATATTATGCACTACTTTGATAATCCTGAGAAAACCCCATTCAACATGATAATGGGAGACACATTGGATCAACGTGAATACTTTCGGGATTATCGCTTGACACAAAAAGGGAAACTGTTATGGGATCAAATTGATATGTTGTATTGGTATGCTCGGGATTTATGCTTGAGACATGATTATACTTGTTGCTCTAGGATGAAGTCTCCACACCTTCCCTTTTCATGCAAATTTAGTGATTATTAAACCTTAGCTTCTTATGCTAAAGGTAGATATGACTACTATGATGTGGAACGAATAGAAGAATTTGTTGCTTTTAAGGGTGCTTATGAAATTGAATCTTTCTTTGAAAAGTATGAACATTATGATGATGCTGTTTATAGACCTGAAATTTTTTCTATACTTAAATATTGCTATGAAAATTATAAATACAATGCCAATATTGATGCTTTTATTGAGAAAGTCTCCATTGTCCAAGAAGAGACTAATATTTTGCAGGAAACTATGGAAGAAGAAATTGATGAAACTCTGAGCTCATTGGATGAAAAAGATGATGAGGAGAGCGAAGAACAAAAGGAGGAAGAGCGGATTGATCACCCATGCCCACCTTCTAATGAGAGTAACTCTTCAACTCATACATTGTTTAATGTCCCTTCGTTCTTACCGAAGGATGAATGCTATGATAAATGCTATGATCCCATTGATTCACTTGAAATATCCCTTTTTGATGAAATTGATGCTTGCTATGCTTGTGGCCAAGATGCCAATATGAATTATGCTTATGGAGATGAACTTGCTCTAGTTCCTTATGTTAAGAATGAATTTGTTGCTATTGCACCCACACATGATAGTCCTATTATCTTTTTGAATTCTCCAAACTACACTATATCGGGGAAGTTTGCTCTTATTAAGGATTACATTGATGGGTTGCCTTTTACCATTGCACATGATGATTTTGATGAATATAATATGCATGTGCTTGCTACTCCTACTTGCAATTATTATGTGAGAGGAACTATATCTCCACCTCTCTATGTTTCCAACATGATAAAATTGCAAGAAACTGCTTATGCTATGTATTGGCATTTACTTGATGTGCATGAATTGTTCTTGTATGACATGTCGATGCATAGGAAGAGAGTTAGACTTCATCATTGCATGATATATGTTGCTTTGTGCTCACTACTAAATGCCAAATCATTGTTAATTAAAATTGGCTTTGATATACCTTGGGATCCGGGTGGATCCATTACTTGAGCACTTTATGCCTAGCTTAATGGCTTTAAAGAAAGCGCTGCCAGGGAGACAACTCGGAAGTTTTAGAGAGTCATTTTATTCTGTTGAGTGCTTTTATAAAGTTTAAAAACAAAAAAAAATATAGAGGGGAACTTAAAACTTCACAAAAGGAAAAGTGAAAGTGAGAAGGACGAGCACCATGGAAGCAGGAGAATGCCTTGAACTTTGTTCATGCCCATGGAAACTTTGTGAATCTTGAATTACAGAAACTTTTCAACAAAAATAATTATCCCCTTTTACAAATCCATTGTATTATAAAAATAATGTGCCAAGATTTGCCTTTAGGATGATTAGATTGCTTGTTGGTATGTGCGGTGCAAAAACTTTGGTTGTAGTGCGTGATTTTACATTTTTTACTAGAACGTCAAAAGTTTCTCAAACTTCTTGCACAGTATTTCTATACAAATTTTTTATTTTCTCCTAATTTTTCAGAATTTTTGTATTTACAGAAGTATGGTCAAAGTTCAGATTACTACAGACTATCCTATTTAAGACAGATTCTGTTTTTGATGCATTGTTTTGCTTGTTTTGATGAAACTATCAATTTTATCGGTGGTATGAGCCATGGAGAAGTTATAATACAGTAGCTATAATGCAAAAACAAAATATGAATTGGTTTTCAACAGTACTTAAAGTATTGATTTGCTTTATTATACTAACGGATCTTACCGAGCTTTTTGTTGAGTTTTGTGTGGATGAAGTGATCAAAGATCGAGGAGGTCTCGATATGAGGAGAAGGAGGAGAGGCAAGAGCTCAAGCTTGGGGATGCCCAAGGCACCCCAAGTAAATATCCAAGGAGACTCAAGCGTCTAAGCTTGGGGATGCCCCGGAAGGCATCCCATCTTTCTTCAACAAGTATCGGTATGTATTCATCTTCGTTTCATTCATGTGATATGTGTAAATCTTGGAGCGTATTTTGTGTTTAGTTTTCATTTTTATTTTATGCACCATGCTGGTATGAGATAGTCCATGGTTGATTTATAGAATGCTCATTGCACTTCACTTATAATTTTTGAGTATGGCTTTATAGAATGCTTCATGTGCTTCACTTATATCATTTGAAGTTTGGGTTACCTGTTTCTCTTCATGTAGAAAACCATTATTTGTAGAATGCTCTCATGCTTCACTTATATTTGTTAGAGCATGGTATTTTGTAGAAAGAATTAAACTCTCATGCTTCACTTATATCTATTTAGAGAGTCAACAGGAATTGGTCAATTGCATGGTTAGTCATAAAATCCTACATAAAACTTATGGATCACTGAATATGATATGTTTGATTCCTTGCAATAGTTTTGTGATATAGAGATGATAATATGTGGGAGGTACTAGTAAACGGTTGTGGTTAGTAAGAATATTGGTGTTAAGGTTTGTGATTCCCGAAGCATGCACGTATAGTCTCTCGTTATGCTATGAAGTTGGAGCATGATTTATTATTGATTGTCTTCCTTATGAGTGGCGGTCAGGGACGAGCGATGGTCTTTTCCTACCAATCTATCCCCCTAGGGGCATGCGTAGTAGTACTTTGCTTTGAGGGCTAATAAACTTTTGCAATAAGTATATGAGTTCATTATGACTAATGTGAGTCCATGGATTGTACGCACTCTTACCTTTCCGCAATTTGCTAGCCTCTACGGTACCGTGCATTGCCCTTTCTCACCTCGAGAGTCGGTGCAAACTTCGTCGGTGCATCCAAACCCCGTGATATGATACACTGTATCACACATAAGCCTTATTATGTCTTCCTCAAAACAGGCACCATACCTACCTATTTTGGCCTTTCCATAGCCATTCCGAGATATATTGTCATGCAACTTCCACCGCTTCCATTTTGATGACTTGATCATTCATTGTCATATTGCTTTGCATGATCATATAGCTGACATAGTATTTGTGGCTCAGCCACCGTTCATCATTTTTTATACATGTTACGCTAGATCATTGCACATCCTGGTACACTGCCAGAGGCATTCATATAGAGTCATATTTTGTTCTAGGTATCGAGTTGTAATTTTTATTTCTTTTGAGTTGTAAGTAAATAGAAGTGTGATGACCATCATTATTCATTATTAAAGCATTGCCCCAGTGAGGAAAGGATGATGGAGACTATGATTCCCCCACAAGTCGGGATGAGACTCCGGACAAAGAGAGAGAAAAGAGAGAAAAAGAAAAGAAAAGAAAAGAAAAAGAAAAAAAAGAGACAAAGAGAGAAGGGGCATGCTAATTCCACACTTGTGCTTCAAAGTAGCACCATGTTTTTCATTTAGGGAGTCTCCTATGTTGTCACTTTCATATACTAGTGGGAATTTTTCATTATAGAGTTAGATGCACACCCACTTAGTTTTCATGTTGAGCTTTCATACACTTATAGCTCTTAGTGCATTCGTTGCATGGCAATCCCTACTCCTCGCATTGATATCAATTGATGGGCATGTCCATAGCCCGTTGGTTAGCCGCGTTGATGTGATACTTTCTTACTTTTTTGTCTTCTCTATATTTACCCCTATTATCATACTCTATTCCACCCATAGTGTTATACCCATGGCTTGCGCTCATGTATTGCGTGAGGGTTGAAAAAGCTGAAGCGCGTTATAAAGTATGAACCAATTGCTCGGCTTGTCATCGGGGTTGCGATGATAAATACTTTGTGTTAAGAAGACAGAGCATGACAAGACTATATGATTTTGTAGGGATAGCTTTCTTTAGCGTTGATATTTTGAAAGACATGATTGTTTGTTGGGATGCCTGAGTATTGATGTCTTTATGTCAAATAATAGACTATTGCTTTGAATCATTCGTGTCTTAATATTCATGCCATGATTAGATATATGATCAAGATTATGCTAGGTAGCATTCCACATCAAAAATTATCTTTTTTATCATTTACCTACTCGAGGACGAGCAGTAATTAAGCTTGGGGATGCTGATACGTCTCCATTGTATCTATAATTTTTGATTGTTTCATGTCAATATTATACAACTTTCACATATTTTTGGCAACATTTTATATGATTTATTGGACTAACCTATTGATCCAATGCCCAGTGCCAGTTCCTGTTTGTTGCATGTTTTTTGTTTCGCAGAATATCCATATCAAACGAAGTCCAAACGCGATAAAAATTTATGAAGAATTATTTTGGAATATATGTGATCTTTGGGACTTGGAATCAACACAAACGGGGGCCCACAACCACCACAAGACACCTGGGCGTGCCAGGCAGCCTAGGCGCGTGGTGGTGGGTTGTGCCCTCCTTGTACGTCGGTTGGACCTCTACCTCGGGGGCAAGGAAGCTTATATCCGGAAAAAAATCATGTTAAAATCTCAGCGCAATCGGAGTTACGGATCTCCAGGAATATAAGAAACGGTTTTCGGCCAGAAAACAGGAGCGCAAAACAGAAGAGAACGGAGGGATAGATCCAATCACGGAGGGGCTCCCGCCCCTCCGCCTCCATGGAGGCCATGGACCAGAGGGGGAACTCTCCTCCCATCTAGGGGGGAGGCTAAGGAAGAAGAAGAAGGAGGGGGGCTCTCTCCCCCTCTCTCCCGGTGGCGCCGGAGTGCCGCCGGGGCAATCATCGTGACGGCGATCTACATCAACAATCTTGCTACCGTCAACACCAACTTTCTCCCCCTCTATGCAGCGGTGTAACACCCCTTCTCCCTGCTGTAATCTCTACTTAAACATGGTGCTCAACACTATATATTATTTCCCAATGATATATGGTTATCCTATGATGTTTGAGTAGATCTGTTTTGTCCTATGGGCTAATTGATGATCGTGGTTGGTTTGAGTGTATATTTTATTTATGGTGCTATCCTACGGTGCCCTCAGTCTCGCGCAAACATGAGGGGTCCCCGCTGTAGGGTGTTGTAATACGTTCATGATTTGCTTATTGTCGGTTGCCAGAGTGACAGAAGTCTGAATACAGATAAGTGGGTTGTTGCGTATGGGAGTAAAGAGGACTTGATACTTAATGCTATGGTTGGGTTTTACGACCTTAATGATCTTTAGTAGTTGCGGATGCTTGCTAGAGTTCCAATCATAAGTGCATATGATCCAAATAGAGAAAGTATGTTAGCTCATGCCTCTCCCTCATATAAAATTGCAAGAATGATTACCGGTCTAGTTATCGATTGCCTAGGAACAAATGACTTTCTTGTTGACAAAAGCTATCTACTTTTATTATCTTGCAATTTATTTGTAGTTTTATTCTCGAAAAGTACTCGTAGTTTTATTCTTGCAAAATAGTTTCATACTTGTTTTAGGTAAAGCGAACGTCAAGTGTGCGTAGAGTTGTATCGGTGGTCGATAGAACTTGAGGGAATATTTGTTCTACCTTTAGCTCCTCGTTGGGCTCGACACTCTTATTTATCGAAAAAGGTTACAAACGATCCCCTATACTTGTGGGTTATCACTATGACACCACTCTTGGCAAACCTGAAGGAATTCTTGATCCTCAACAGGAACAGGCTTTTAAGAAAATGGATACCCTGTTTAAGGCTGCTCTCTTGAGTGTTCTTGGTGAGAACATAGTTGATGCTTATGCGTCAATTGATAATGGAAAAGATATGTGGGACACACTCGAGGCCAAATTTGGGGTCATGTTTTATCTAGTATTTCTGTTCATAAAATCGCATGGTAAATTGCTCATATTTCCAACATTCGCTGTACTGGCATGATTGGATATGAATAGATCAGAAGTTTTCCCGCAAAAAAAATGTCTGAATGACTTTTTTTGTCAAAACTTACCATGTCTGGGCTACGTAAGTTATCATGATGTTTACACTGAAGTTACCCGGACATAAAAAATGTTTCCCTACTCTTCTTGTCCACATGCATGCACCAGAGGACGAAAGCTGATGTCATGCTACATTGTCTCTAGTTTGAAAATTCAAAATGTTTTGTAAGTCAAACCGTCGTTCAATTTCAAAATCTGTTTTCACATAAATAATCTGTCATGACGAGACCTTAGGGTAAATACTGCATGCAGTGCTAAACTAGAGCATCCGACGGACATAAGGTCACTAGCCCTAGCTAGGCCAATTCCTTTTGTGCTCACCTACGCACAATGCATCGATGCAGACACGCAGTACCACCCAGCTTGTTTATGGTTGTGGCCTTCTTGGCAGTATTAATAACTTGCAGAATAATCATCGATTGCATGCTTATGTGTGCAATACCAATGTGACTGTTATTCTCCGGGTTGGAAAGCATGCTATACAATGCAGCTAGGGATACTATTGATGCTCTCAGGTGCATCTTTCTTTGGCCGGCTAAAGAAACCTGTTCCAGGGCTCAATGCCTCCTCACCTGGAATAACGTATATAAACCAACAAAGCACGATGGTTTAGGCATTGAAAACTTGCACGTTCAAAACAATTGCTTGCTTATGAAATTTGCATTCAAATCATTGCTCCCTTGTTGCACCCCCTGGCTAGACTGGATTTCTCTACAACACCCCGCCTTTGTTGCTCCAGTTTCCAACCATTCTTTTTTATGCAAAACAATCAACACTCAAATCCCACTTCTACAAAAAATATCTTTTGTCCTAAAAAACAATGGCTCCCCCACTGTAATTATTTAGTGTCTTTGTTGCAGGATTTCATGCCCTCATGTGACCTAGATGCTTGCTTCCTCATTGAAGGCCTAGACTTCTCCACAAAAAATGCATATGAGGCCATCCTTCACTAGTAGAAAATAGGGCTTTGGTCCAGGCCGGGTAAGGGCATTAATCCCGGTTCACTCACGAACCGGGACCAATGGGGGCATCAGTCCCGGTTCGTGAGGCCAGGGGGCCGGCCGGGCCTCGGGGGCCATTGGTCCCGGTTCGTCTGGCCCCATTGGTCCCGGTTCCAGACACGAACCGGGACCAATGGGCCTCGCTCCTGGCCCACAACCATTGGTCCTGGTTGGTGGCTGGAACCGGGACCAAATGGGGTCCTTTAGTCCCGGTTCTAGCCACAAACCGGGACCAAAGAGATGCCTATATATACCCCGCGAGCAGAGCAGTGGAGTGCTCTGTTTTTTTGGCCGGCCATGGGAGAGCTTTGTGGTGCTCTAGCTCACCTCCTATACACATGAGGTGTTCGATGAAATGCCCGAGCCACACTTAAGCTTTCTCCTCTCGAAGCACCTTGTCCAAACTCCATTTTCCTCAAGATTTGTCTAGGTTTGGCGGTCCGTCCTGTCCCGTCCCCGTCCTCACCGCCGTCAATCGCCCGCACCGATCTCGTCGCCGGCACCACCGTGGTGAGCCTCTTGTTCTTATCTTCTTTCTAAAAGAAAAAAGTTCTTACTTGTATGATTTAGATAGATACTTGTGTAATTTTCTTACTTTTATTATTGTTTGTTATTATATAGTGCGATGGCTTTGGTATCCGCCTCCGTCGGCCCTCGTCCTGTCTATGATTCGGATGTGGTATATATATATTATCTTTTATAACTATTAGTTTCATTTAGTGTTTATGACAATTATGCCGACCAACGTGACATAGATTTTTTTATCTAGGAGGTATGTGAACCGGAAATTCCAACCGACCCTATTGTCGAGAGGTTAAATTTAGTTGAAGAAGAAAACAATTACTTGAAGGAAAAATTGAAAAAAATTGAGGAGGAGAAGATGATATTGGAGTTGCATGTTGCGGATGTCGTCGATGATCACAAGATCAAGATGGATGCAATGCGCTTGAAGATTAGAAAGTATAGAAAATATGCCATTCATACTGAGGCTTGGTATCATTATGCCGTTGGATCAATTGTTACCTTAGTTGCGATTATGATCGCATTTGTTGTTGCATTGAAATGTTTTAGATAGTTTTAATGTATGGTTTAATTAGATGCTCTGGAGAGCTATGTTGTTCAATGAGAACTATGTATGTACTTTGGTTTTAATGTGATGATGAACTTCCATTAATTTGGTCACTTATCTATTCATGATGTTCTGTAATGGTTTTTGACACACTTAATTATATATAATGCACGCAGATGAACCGGCAATGGATGTACGGTGACAGACGCACCTCCGAGTACATTAAGGGCGTGCATAATTTTCTCGAAGTGGCTGAGGCAAACAAGCAGAATGGTTTTATGTGTTTTCCATGCCCTATATGTGGGAATACGAAGTCTTACTCTGACTCGAAAACCCTTCACACCCACCTACTTTATAAGGGTTTCATGCCACACTATAATGTTTGGACCAAGCACGGAGAAAGAGGGGTTATGATGGAAGATAGCGAAGAAGAAGAGGATGATGACAACTATGTGCCCCCTGAATACGGTGATGCTGCAACGGGGGAAGCTGAAGATCAAGAGGAACCAGACGATGTGCCCGATGATGATCTTCGCCGGGTCATTGTTGCTGCAAAGAAACAATGCGAAAGTGAAAAGGAGAAGTTGAAGTTCGATCGCATGTTAGAGGATCACAAAAAAGGGTTGTACCCCAATTGCGAAGATGGCAACACAAAGCTCGGTACCACACTCGAATTGCTGCAGTGGAAGGCAGAGAATGGTGTATCTGACAAAGGATTTGAGAAGCTACTGAAAATATTGAAGAAGAAGCTTCCAAAGGATAATGAATTGCCCGACAGTACGTACGCAGCAAAGAAGGTTGTATGCCCTCTAGGATTGGAGGTGCAGAAGATACATGCATGCCCTAATGACTGCATCCTCTACTGCGGTGCGTACGAGGATTTGAACGAATGCCCGGTATGCAGTGCATTGCGGTATATGATCAGACGAGATGACCCTGGTGATGTTGACGACAAGCGCCCCAAGAAGAGGGTTCCTGCCAAGGTGATGTGGTACGCTCCTATAATACCACGGTTGAAACGTCTGTTCAGAAACAAAGAGCATGCCAAGTTGATGCGATGGCACAAAGAAGACCGTAAGAAAGACGAGAAGTTGAGAGCACCCGCTAACGGGTCGCAGTGGAGAAAAATTGAGAGAAAGTGGGGGGACTTTGCAGGTGACGCAAGGAACATATGGTTTGGTTTAAGCGCGGATGGCATTAATACTTTTGGGGAGCAGAGCAGCAATCATAGCACCTGGCCCGTGACTCTATGTATCTATAACCTTCCTCCTTGGATGTGCATGAAGCGGAAGTTCATTATAATGCCAGTTCTCATCCAAGGCCCTAAGCAACCCGGCAATGACATTGATGTGTACCTAAGGCCATTAGTTGAAGAACTTTTACAGCTATGGAATGGAAACGGTGTACGTGTGTGGGATGAGCACAAACAGCAGGAATTTGACCTACATGCGTTGCTGTTTGTGACCATCAATGATTGGCCTGCTCTCAGTAACCTTTCAGGACAGACAAACAAGGGATACCACGCATGCATGCACTGTTTAGATGACACCGAAAGTATATATTTGGACAAATGCAGGAAGAATGTGTACCTGGGGCATCGTCGATTTCTTCCGACCAACCATCAATGTCGAAAGAAAGGCAAGCATTTCAAAGGCGAGGTAGATCACCGGAGGAAGCCCGCCGTCCGTACTGGTGATCACATACTTGCTATGGTCAATGATTTACAAGTAATCTTTGGAAAGGGTCCCGGCGGACTATCTGTTCCGAATGACGCTAAGGGACGCGCACCCATGTGGAAGAAGAAATCTATATTTTGGGACCTACCCTATTGGAAAGACCTAGAGGTCCGCTCTGCAATCGACGTGATGCACGTGACGAAGAATCTTTGCGTGAACCTGCTTGGCTTCTTGGGCGTGTATGGGAAGACAAAAGATACACCGGAGGCACGGGAGGACCAGCAACTTGTGCACAAAAAAGACGGCATGCCTCCAAAGCAGTATGAAGGTCCTGCCAGCTACGCTCTTACCAAAGAAGAGAAGGAAATCTTCTTTGAATGCCTGCTCAGTATGAAGGTCCCGTCTGGCTTCTCGTCGAATATAAATGGAATAATAAATATGGCAGAGAAAAAGTTCCAGAACCTAAAGTCTCATGACTGCCACGTGATTATGACGCAACTGCTTCCAGTTGCATTGAGGGGGCTTCTACCGGAAAACGTTCGATTAGCCATTGTGAAGCTATGTGCATTCCTCAATGCAATCTCTCAGAAGGTGATCGATCCAGAAATCCTACCAAGGTTAAGGAGTGATCTGGCGCAATGTCTTGTCAATTTCGAGCTGGTGTTCCCACCATCCTTCTTCAATATCATGACGCACATCCTAGTTCATCTAGTCGACGAGATTGTCATTCTGGGCCCTGTATTTCTACACAATATGTTCCCCTTTGAGAGGTTCATGGGAGTCTTAAAGAAATATGTTCGTAACCGCGCTAGGCCAGAAGGAAGCATCTCCACGGGCCATCAAACAGAGGAGGTCATTGGGTTTTGTGTTGACTTCATTCCCGACCTTAAGAAGATTGTCTCCCTCAATCGCGGTATGAGGGGAGACTAGCTGGAAAAGGCACGCTAGGAGCGGACTCAATAATATGTAGGGACGGGCATTTATGGTCTCAAGCACACTACACAGTTCTACAGAATTCTACCTTGGTGACCCTGTATGTCGATGAACACAAGAATATTCTGCGCTCCAAACACTCGGAGCAGTGTGACGACTGGATTACATGTGAACACATCAGGACTTTCGGCAGTTGGTTGCAAACATGTCTCATGGGTGACAACGCTGTTTCTGATGAGCTGTACTCGTTGGCCAGGGGACCATCTTCGACTGTATTGACTTACAAAGGGTACGAGATAAATGGGAATACATTTTACACGATCGCCCAAGATCAAAAGAGCACCAACCAAAACAACGGTGTCCTCTTAGATGCAGCAACCAAGAGGGGAAAGGACACATATTATGGTTACATAGTGGACATATGGGAACTTGACTATGGACAGGATTTTAAGGTCCCTTTGTTTCAGTGCAAATGGGTCAATCTGTCAGGAGGCGGGGTACAGGTAGACCCACAGTACTGAATGACAATAGTGGATCTGAACAATCTTGGGTACACAGATGAACCATTCGTCCTAGCCAATGATGTGGCACATGTTTTCTATGTGAAGGACATGTCTACCAAACCGAGAAAAAGAAAATATAAGGAAGCGAATACATCATACGATGAGCCAAAGCGCCACATAGTTCTTTCAGGAAAAAGAGACATCGTGGGATTGGAGGGCAAAACAGACATGTCTGAAGATTATGAAAAGTTTCATGAAATTCCTCCCTTCAAAGTCAAGGCTGACCCAAGCACCCTGTTAAACGATGAAGATTATCCATGGTTACGGCGCAATAAGCAAAGGACACAAGTGAAGAAAAAGTGAAGACTTTCTCTCCACAACTATTATGATGATGCCTTTGATCTAGAATATCACTGCAGTTACATGTGAAGAAATGAAATGCCTTTTGTAACAGATGAGTTTTCGTATGAAACCCTGATACTTCGAAAGAGATTGTCCGTTTTGTACATGAAGTGCATCCAGTTTTTGCCGTAACCCTCTCAACTTTTTATAACATGCTATGTGGGTGAAATGATGATACCATGCCAACTTTCAACCTTTTCAGAGTTCATTTGTAGTGCTTTTCAATTTCAGGGTCATTTAGCTCAAAAAAAATCAGTAAATGCATGAAAAACACCAAATGAAGTCAGAAAAGGTTGAAAATTGATGATGTGGCTTTGAATGGTGCATTTTGAACACACAAAAAGTCTAGAGTTCAAATAAGTTCAAAAAAATGAAATCCCTTTGTAACAGATGAGTTTACGTCCGAAACCCTGTTACTTCGAAAGAGATTGTCCATTTTGTACACGAAGTGCATCCAGTTTTTGCCGTAACCCTCTGAACTTTTTAGCACATGCTATGTGGGTGCAATGATGATACCATGCCAACTTTCAACCTTTTCAGAGTTTATTTGTAGTGCTTTTCAATTTAAGGGTCATTTAGCTCAAAGAATGAACTAATAGCAAAAAGAATAAACTAATAGCAAAAAGAATGAACTAAAAATAATCAATTAAAATATTCTATTATGATCAACTAAAACAAAACTATAATATTCTTCCTAGCAAAAAGAATCAACTAAAAAGCTTTTATAAAACTCTAATAGCAAAAGGAATCAACTAAAAAGCTTTTATAAACCTCTAGTATTTTTGAAACTAAAATTATATAAAATTTATGCAACTAAAATTATCAAAGTATTTTCTGTTCAAACATTAATAGCAAAAAGAATTTTCATAAAGAAATTTTTTGTTAGAAACTTTAATAGCAAACTAAAATAACAAAATCTGTTTTTGATTAAAACAGACATTTAAAATAACCTAAAAATTACCAAATTGAATATAATGATAAAACACAGTAATATTAAATAGCAGGAAAAAGAATCACTCAAAAATCTATTTTTATAGTAAAGTTATTCACAAACTAGTGATTCACACAAATTTAAAAGAATTCAAATTTATACTATTCAAATTTGAAAACTAATGGCACTAACAGAAAGTTTATAATTTTTGTGACCTAAAAGCAAAAAGAATCACTGAAAAACTGTAAGTATTTAGCTGTAAGTAGAAACAAAAAAATAATAAAGCAAAAAAGAAAACAAAAAAACAGAAGAAAAAAAATGCCGCCTATTGGGCCACCACGGCCTGAATACGACTAGAAACCCAGCTAGTTGGGCCAGGATTTAGGCCCGCAGCAGGCCCAGTAGGCCCACAGGCATAGCAGTGTGAGATTAGGCCCATAGGCCTGCAGTTCAGAGGAGTTCGAGAGAGAGGGCGGGGCAGAGCTTATAAACAACACTCGACGCGTCTCAGCTAGCGAGGTGGGACTAAACATCCCACCACACCACGCCAGTTACAGCACAAGGCCATTGGTCCCGATTCGTGCCGCCAACCGGGACCAAAGGTGGGCATTGGTCCCGGTTTGAGCCACCAACCGGGACCAAAGGGTTGGGTATATAACCAACACTTGTGAAAATTTTCATTTTCATCTCGCAGTTGCCGCCCCCGACGACGCCGACCTCCTCGACACCGCCAGGCTGCCCCGACGCCTTCGCCGTCGCCCGTGCCCGTGCCCCGCCCCCGAACCCACGCCGACGCCATCCGCCGCCCACGCCGTCGCCGTCCGCCGCCCCCGAGCGCGCACGGCCGCGCCCCTGCGCCCCGGCCCGCCCTCACCGCCGCCGTCGTCGCCGGCTCCGTCGCGCGCCGCCCCCGAGCGCACCCGGCCATGCCCCTGCCCTGGCCCGCCCCCATCGTCGCCGTCGCCGTCGCCGACGCCATCGCCGCCCCAGCCATCGCCCTCGCCGGCCACCCCCGCTGTGAGCCGCCGCCGCCCGTTTTTTTGTTCATTTTTTATATGATGAATTTTTTGTTCATATATATATAATGTATATATGTATGTATGTGGCTATATGTATGTATGGATGTTCATATATATATGTATTAATTTTTTTGTTCATAGCATTTTTTTGTTCATATATGTATTTTTTTTGTTCATATGTGTATTAATTTTTTTGTTCATAGCATTTTTTTGTTCATATATGTATTTTTTTTCATAGCATTTTTTTCCATGTATATATATATGTGGCTATGTATGTATAGATGGATATCATTTTTTTCCATGTATGTATGTCGTTGTCGATATACCTCCTCCCCGATAACTTCGACATGAGGGGGGGGGGTCGATATACCCCCTCCCCGATAACATTTTTTTCTAAGTTACTAATGTAAAATGTTCACCCCCCTCTCGATATACCGGGCGACCAACTCTCGAGGCCAACCAAACCCTAGAAAAAAAACGTTGTCGATCTCCTACCCCCTCCCGCCCCTACCCGACAAACTCTCGAGGCCACCCAAACCACTAGAAGAAAACTCCGGTAACTTCGACATGAGGGGGGACGTCGATCTACCCCCTCTCGCCCAAACAAGTCTATGTATCATTTTATATCGCTGTGGACATATATCAAAGTTTGATCATATGTCAAAGTTTGAATTTTGACATATGCAACATTTGATCATATATCAAAGTTTGATCATATGTCAAAGTTTGAATTTTGACATATGCAACATTTGATCATATGTCAAAGTTTGAATTTTGACATATGCAACAATATTTGATCATATGTCAAAGTTTGACTTTTGCCATAGATTTATCAAGAATGCCCCCATTATGGATGTGCACAAGTTAATCCAATTTTTAGCTGGAAGTAACAGACATATGATGCTATGAAGCTCTTCAAAGTTGTTTTGGAACGGAGTTCCGGATAGAATAATTCGCTTTTTGGTACGAATTTCAGCAAAGGCCTTCCAAATAGCGATATTCGGAAGGCTCTTGCTGAACTTCGTACCAAAAAACTAATTATCCTATCCGGGACTCCATTCCAAAACAATTTTGGAGAGCTTCGTACCATTATGCGCCTGTTACTTCCGGCTAATGATGAAGCCATGGTTTTCTTGAATCCTTTGACACTAGATAACGTGACATATAGAAGGGTAGATGAGATCAGGAAAAATATGGACCATTTTCTGCACATCCAGAATGGCGCCATTTTGTTAAATCCCTTAAGGAAGGTTAAGAGAATCCCCCCCCCCCCCCCCCATCCGCTCTCGCCCGACCAAACCCTGGAAGCGTTGCCGAGGCCACCCCAAACCCTAGAAGCGTCGAGGCCACCCAAATATACCAAGTTAAAAGAGCGTTGTCGAGGCCACCCAAAACCCTAGAAGCATTGTCGAGGCCACCTCAAACCGTAGAAGCGTCGAGGCCACTAATATGATTCCTTGTTTGCCGGCGCAGGCGGTTACAGAAGCCGGGAGAGAAAGAGGAAAGCGGAGCTGAGCTCAATGCAGAAGCTCAATGCAAGACTAGTAAAGCTAGAGGAACTTGCAGCTGCCGGCCAACCATCTCAGTGGCACGAAGATCCTGCCCAAGAAGCTACCCCACCATCTCAGCGGAGAAGCAGCGTGGCTTCCATGGAGCTCGTTCAGCCTGATTTCACGGCTCCTAGCTACCCCGTGGATACTATCACTGAGGCTCAACATTGCCAGCTTATGACGAAATGGCAGATCCTCACTTTGAAGGCGGCTGTCGGCTCTGTTGCACCTCTTCAACCTGACGGAACTTTTCACTGCCGTCCGATTCCACATGGCTATGCTGTTGTGACGGTGGATGAAGTAATGGAGGGATTTGATGAGCTTGAGCTTGACCACCCTACAGGTGAAGGGGAGAATCAGCTGGGTTATGCTCTGAGGACTACATGTCTATGGCGGAAGGAGTACATCAAGCTTCCAAACTGGACACCTCCACCTCCTCCTCCTCCTCCTCCTCCTCCTCCGGCGAGTGATCAGGGCACTCCGCCTCCTCCGGCGCGTGAGGGCACTCCGCCTCCTCCTCCGCCTCCTCCGGCGTGTGTGGGCACTCTGCCTCCTCCTCCGCCTCCTCCGAAGCGTCAGAGCACTCCGCCTCGTCAGCAACGGCGGAAGAGAGCCGCCACCGCTCCGGCGGCTAGCAGTACAAGCAGAGGCGGGAAGCAATTCAGATACGGTCCATCTCTCAAGCCTCTGGAAAAGTTACCATATGAGAGGACCGACGAGGAAACTGCGAAAATCAGTGCTGCCGAAGTGCATGAACATTTTGCACGGAAACCTCCACCTCCGAAGGAGACGATAGATCCGGTGAAAGCGAAGCGCACTATCGATGCCCTAAAGCGACCACCACCGCCTCCGCCGCAATCCAACTATGAGCGCATTATTGAAAGGACATATAAGGAAGCGGAGCGGTCGGGAAGTACTTGCAGTGATGCAAGGTTAGCAGAACGAAGAAGTGGGAAAAAAATCCCAGTTCGGCGAACAGGCGAACCAATCGTGCCCCCCACTCAAGGTTTCTAGCGATATCGTCGCTAATCATCCGGGGATGGTGCCCGGTACCAATCCTGCTGATTACCTGAGTGATGATGTAGAGTTTGAAACAATGAAGGTGGACGAATTCAGATACCAGTACGGGCAGCCTCTCGTCAAACCTGATCATCATCCTCCTCTAACAACGATGATGCGAAGATTCCATGAATGGTACATGAAAACTTGCAGCGAGTCTGGGAAGGATACTTTGATGCTGAGAATTAAAGAGGAGCACGACCTCGTTGGAATGGATCTGTTGCCTGTTGAATTTGACGAGTTTTTCCAGTTATACAATCAAAAGGCCCTCAACAAAACACTCGTGACTTGCTACTGTCTGTAAGTACTACTTCTGTAATTAAGTCTCTATATATAGCTCAGCTCTTTCATTGCATGCATATATAATTATCCTCACTATATTATGTAGATTGAAGATCGTCGAATGCAGAAATGCACAAATCTATGACATTGGGTTCATTAACCCAAATATCATACATGAATGGACGGTTCAAAAGAATGTCAAAGAAACCGAGGACAACTTGCTACAATCGTTGCTTAAAAATCAAAATAAAGAGAAAAATACTCTTTCCTTACAACTTCAAGTGAGTATTACTGTCTTGTGCATATTCGGTTTCCCTTATTACTCGAGGTTATAATAATGTAATTGATGAGTTATGCATGCGTGCGCAGGTTCCACTTTATTCTGCTAGAGATTAAGCTTGAGCGGGGAGTAGTAACCGTCT
This sequence comes from Thinopyrum elongatum, assembly GCA_011799875.1. Lineage (NCBI taxonomy): Eukaryota > Viridiplantae > Streptophyta > Magnoliopsida > Poales > Poaceae > Thinopyrum > Thinopyrum elongatum. The sequence goes on along the minus strand of CM022300.1, from coordinate 583,259,179 downwards.
TAGACTCAAGACGAAAAGATCCCCAGGACTATGCGGACATGACTGAAATGCTCCAGAAGTAAGTTCAATCCATTATTATCGCACTGTATCGGCAATTTTGTTCATTTACTGATATCAAGCAATTATTTTCTTTGTCTGGCAGGGTTTGGAAAGAGTTCACCGGAATTGTTCCGGCACTGCCGAGGGAGCTGCGATTTACACACCCAAAAGTAAGTACTACTAGCTAGTTCCGCGCATCTCCCATTGATTCTAGTTTCATCAATACCATTTATAATGCTTGATTATCAGTTTGATTGAACTCTATTTCTCATAAAGTGCTTGTGGCAGGAAGCCGGGAATGATTTTTGTGGATACTACGTTTGCGAGTTCATCCACAACGCGACGACCTCTAAGCGGGGCTACTCTGAAAAACAATATGAAGTGCGTAAGCAATAATATTCATAATTTTATTTTATTACCATCATTTGTGTTGAGTTTCATTCATATATATGTATTGACCCCCTTCTTCAAATTAGTTGTGGTAGATGCAGGATGAACTCCTACCACATGATCGCATACAAGCAATTCAAGAGGAATTGGCGGGATTCTTTCTTGACCATGTCATAAATAAAACCGGAGAATACCATGTGGAATTTGACATAAGATGTTAGGGATCGTACGTAAGAGATCTTATATTGTATATTTGTAGCTAGTAGCGTCGGATAGATATACGAAAACTTGTTGTTCGACCAATCTCTCGGAGAAAGAGAGGTCGATCACTTCTCTCTGTATATGTTCATGACGATCTTGTGTACTTAATGGTTCCTTCATTTGATTACTAGCTAGCGTGTCGAGTTCTCTCTATACGTATAGTAGCTAACGTCGACCAAGCACGAAGAAACAGAGGACACTTCTCTCTATTAGCTAGCTAACATAATAAGAAACCCCTAAATTAACCCTCCAAAACCACCTAACCCCCCCTTAAAAAAACAAAAAACCCAGCTCCTGCAAATGCTGACGCGTGGATGCCTTTTCGTCCCGGTTGGTGTCCTGCTTGGGCTCCCCGCAGCGGCCACGTGGAGCCCCTTCTGTCCCAGTTCGTAAGCGAACTGGGACTAAAGTTTTGGGGTTTAGTCCCGACCCTTTAGTCTCGGTTTCAGACCCGGGACTAATGGGCCTCTGGAATCGGGACAAATGGGCCGTTTTCTACTAGTGCTTCATGAGCCAGACGAGGACATCAATGCCATGATTTGGGAAACAAAGGTTCCAAACAAGATCAAAATCTTTGCTTGGTTAGTCTTTTGTTATCGAGTCAACACCATGTCTAACCAAGTACACAATAATATCACGACTATGCCGGTTTGCCCTAGATGCAACTGTGCTATCGAGTGTGCTTCGCACCTCTTCATCACATGTCCCTGCTCTACTCAGGTGTGGCAGCGTTTGGCGCTCATGCCAACCTCCACACTCACCGACAGGCCCGTCGACAAGGGAGGCCGAGGTGGGCGACCGCACAGGGCCCCGAAAATTTTGGGCCCCCAAATAGCTAGGTAGCGCTAATACATAGTATAAATAGTCTGATCAGTAATCACCATTAATCTAATGGCCAGCCTGCTAAGTAAACGTACCTCAGCCCATGAGCCACCCGTCGGTTAAGTGCTTATCCATCAATCCATGTATATGGATCGCTAACACTTCTGGCTTCTGCCAATCGATCAGCGGCGGTCTGCTGCCTTCCGCCATCGCCCAGGACGCCGTCCGGCTGCTTTCCGTGGTTTCCGCCAGTCGCCAAGATGATGCCTTCCGCCATGGGCGATTGCCCGGTGCTCAGGTAGTCAGGTATCGCCGTTTCGTCTATTTAATTTTATCCCTGTTCTTCATCACTACATAGTACTTAATTAAGTTTGATCTCTCTGACCTAGGTTAGGAGTAGCCGAGTAGGACGAGATAATTTGTTCTTGGATTAAATATTGGTAACGAATTTATTTGTCCACGGTGCTAGAATAGCACTAGGACGAAATTAAGTTGGTTCTTTATCAGTTGTAGATGCCTTTATATTTTGATTCACACTAATTAGGCACTTTTATGTTTAACAGGAAGTCGTTTATTTCTCAATCCTCATTATGTCTTCGAGAAACAGAACGTATGATTCTGGATGTAAAAAGTGTAAGAAAAAGGCAAAAGCTAGTAGCGCAAGCTCAATCTCAAAAGGGTGCTCTTGACAGATTTGTTGTGAAAGAATTTCCGTTAAATTCTGAAAATCAAACTCCCAATGATGTCTTGGAGAAGATTAGTATGAAGATATTGAAGATCTCATCTCAAGAAATACTAGACGGATTCTGCTTTTTGGTAGAACATGAGGTTAGTTTATTACTTTAGTGCCCTTCTATTATATTTTAGCATTTGTATTTGATATAAATCTAAATATTGTATACATAATAAAACATACTTGAAATTATATAATAAACCGAGAGTATACTTTAGATACATTATTACTTCTGTAATACAAATTTTTAGAAATTTTGGGCCTAATTTTGATTTTCGTCCCGGGGCCCCTAATTTCTGGAGATGGCCCTGCTCACCGACGATCTTCGGTATGCTATTTTCCTGCTCAAACAGCTCACCGTGTTTGGCCCTTTGCTCTCCTCTCTGTCATGTGGCAAATCGGGGATGCAAGGAGTACCAGAACTTTCAAAGGCAATGACACTCGTTCCATATATATTCTCAAGCATCATAGAAGACTTGGACTTATGGTCACATAGGATACCTAAGCCTAGTGACAAAGAAGATGTACTCTCTCCTCGCGCATTCTAATGCTTATTTAATCTCCCTCCCCCTACCTTGTCTCTGCCCTTGTAACATTTCAGTTGCTGCAGCCTTTTCAGGAATATATTCAGATGGGGGAACTCCCCCCCACCCCACCCTCGGTGATTCTAAAAAAATAATGATACTGGAAACGTTGGTCCATCACTTGCCAAGAAGTATATTTTTAAATTCCTGAATACTATTGGGATACACAAACACTTTTTTAATTTTGGTAAATTTTCAGTAAATTTAGTGAACATTTTTTAAATTCATTTTTTTAGATTTGTAAAGATTTTTAAAATCATGAATGTTTCAAAAATACCTCAAACATTTAATTTATATCTGACAACATTTTGCTAATCTGCTAGCATTTTTTAAATTAGGGAACATATTTTATATTCTTATTTAATAAAATAATCTTTTTACATTTTCTATCTTGAAAATATTAATTTCTAATTTGTAAATAAATCATGTTGTTGCTCATTTTACAAAAAAAAAGAAGCTTAAGAAAGTCCCTAGAGGAGCGCTCATCGTTGTAGTGGGCAAGCCAACTTAAGCGCTCTATGCGTCAACCAATGTGTTTGATGCACAGAGCAACAGGTAGGGTAGATCCTATTCGCCGCCCATAGACGACAAATAAATGAGGCGATGCCCTCGAGAGAGCTGAGCTGAGTCGGGGGTGGGGGGAGCGGAGGTTATGCGCTGGCTACGGAAAATCTTACTTGACACATTTTGCGGTAGATTGTCATCGATTTGCACAAGCACCACACGTATGTAATGGACTCAGGTATGTTTTTTTTTTCTTAAACCGATTTACTTTGGTTTCTTTTTCATTTCAAGTTTTTTTATATTTTTAAAAATTGTCCAAAAATTCAAATATAGTTCAAATGTCAAAAAATTGTCATGTTTTAAAAATTTCACAAATTAAAAATGTTTCTGAATTTCAAAATTGTTGGAATTTTCAAAAATGATTAGGGAGATTTCATGCGATGGCTACGCAAAATCATATTTGATGCATTTTGCGATAGACTGCTGTCGATTCGCACATGCACTGCACTTATCGGCTGGACTCAGGTATGGTTTTTTCGTTTTTCTTTCTCCATTTGTTTCTTTTACCGATTTCCTTTGGTTTATTTTCCTTTTCCATTTTTTTATTTTAGACAAATGTTCATAAGATTTAAGTATCGATCAAATTTAAAAAGTTTCTTGTTTTAAAACTTTGTTCACAAATTTAAAAGAATGTTTGAGAATTTCAACAAATATTTGTGTTTCCAAAGAAATGTTTGGGGATTTATAAAAATGTTCGTGTTTCGTAATTTCTCCGCAATCTTTAAAAAATATTGTTTGCGTTTTCAAGAATAACTGGAATATTCAAAAAATCTTCGCGTTCTTGTCTCAATTTCAAGAAATGTTCTTGTTTTTTAAAACTTCTAATAATGTTCATCTTTTCCACAAAATGTTTGAAAATTTTAGAAAAGTTTGCAAATTTATAAAAACCTTCGTGATTTCAGAAAAATTCTTACATTTGAAAAATCGATGTTTTGAAAAAAAAAACTCTGTTGCCTCCGGCACGGTCAACTGGCACACAAGAACCCAGTAGTGTTTATACATTACTAGATGACCCGGTTGCGCCAATGGCGCAAGAAGCCAGTTAGAAGCGATGTTAGTAGTGAGTAAGTAGGGAGATGTAGATCAAACCATAATGCAATGTGGATTGTATTACAGATAGTAGAATGACTTAAATTTGTTAGAATGACTTAGATGACCCGTTGCGCCCCTGGCGCAAAAAGCGAGAGCAAACCAAGTATTCAAGCAAGGACACAATTTCTACATATATGTTTTATTATTTGAGAAAGTTCACAGTACATGATTACACAATTACTAAAACAGTTTACTCAACATCATCGTATATCTGGTGAAACAGTTCCAAAACACAAAAAATCCATACATCATTGCCAATTTTATTAGTAAAAAAAACAGAGGCATACATTGCTCATTGTTCGGCTACCAAAGTATTTGGCCTCATGAAAAAATAGATGGCGAAGGGGGCAACCGAGTCTGATAAAGCTATGAAGTACAAACAAGGTCCAAAATACTGTTTTGCTACTTTACCGGTTAAACTCTGCAAGTGTTCATATTCTGTACTGGCAACCAAAAATAAACTAAACAACCATTAGAGTTATGATTCAATACCACACCCACCGGGGTGAAACTTTCATACTCAAATATGAAAACTTCTCAAGTATTTATCTTTTGTTATCTATTGATTATTTCACAATTGAATAATATAAATACATGACTCATTCTTCCTGAAGAATCTGAACTACCATTGACAATGGTGAGTATTAGAAAACCATAGATAACTAATAGACAGGAGCATAGTTCTACTTAATACACCGACAGATTATACAAATGACAAATGAAACAAATAGTGAACTTGTTACATGTGAACACCTCCAGCATGGCCCATGCGATGGCCGGGGGTGCAGTAAGTCCAGCTATGAATGCAGCGATAGGCTTTTCTGTTTTCCTCTCCTGAATCATTTGCATGTCAAGTTAGATTAGTTGATCAGAAATGTTACTCGCAGCATTTATCTAATCAAAGGGGGAAAAAAGAGTTCTAGCAAGTAGACACGTGCAAGATTATAACATGGAAAATCAGCAGTGCCTACTTATCATGTGTCACTTCAGAACACTAAGAAAACATCAGGACACGATTTTAACTTGTAAACCAGGCCAGATACAATCTAAGTTTTTACATGTCAAAAGACCACGAAAACCAATTGGACTTTACTGAAACTGAGTCATCTTCCTTTGCTAGTGATAATGGGTTGGGGTCACATGATACAATGGCCTATATAGCCAAAATGAGTATCCCAGAATGGAAATGTGCGGAATATTTGAACTTTTAAAGCTTTAGACTCGTGGCCATATGATCTCAAGCTAGGCCTAGACAGGGCGGAGATGGCTTGAAGCTTAGAAGTATGCAAGCGTACCAAGTCTTAAACCCAGACAAACTTTTGAGCTTGCCTAATAAGCATATTAAATTACAAACACACATTATCTAATGGTTACATCAGAAGGGCTTTTAAGACTTATCAATGCATCTTTTATGGCAAGATCATGATCATTTAAATGAACATTTGATAGTACAATACATGCAACATAAGTATGGCTTTCTAATCGCCATCAAGATTGAACTGCAATACATGACATAAAGAAGCATGCTACCATTTAGAAATATGCAAGGATGCTAAGAAGCAGGGCATGCAACAAGAAAAAGCTATCCCAACAAAACTCTCACCTGGATAAAGGCTGAAACATCCTCCTCAGCAGTACCTCCAGTTTCTCCAATAAGAACAATACCTAAAAACCACATACCAATTTTATCAGTGAGAACAATACTTAAAGAATATAATAGCGAACCATAAAGCATCATGACCTGATTCAATCCAAGTTTCAGAGACACCCAAAAGAGAGGAAAGGTGGATTAATTTCATCAAACCAGATAGAAAATGTATGCAGTAAGGCATGTGATTTATGTAGTAGATCAAATGTGACATCAGAGAAGCATGTTGTGGCATTAACGGTAGATCAAATGGTGCTTCAGAGAAGTCGGAACTTAAATAAAACATTAGTACACAGGCTAAAAATTAGATGCAATTAATGCATTTTGCTTAAAAAACCCAAACATAGAAGGAAAATAACCGGTGTGGATGTTCAAAGTTGAGAATCATATGGCTTGCCTAGACAACTTCGTGTCAGATTAGTTGGATGTTACAAAAGAGAATTCGTTTGACTTAGGTCAAAGCCCAAATGATAACTGAAAGCAAGTACATATGATCCTGATTCTACCTAGTTTCCAGCTGGTTCTATAAATTGTACATAGATCAAGTTTCCAACATTGAAGCTTTATTCTGAAGAATGATCTAAATGTTAACTTGATCAACCAACGAAGTAAGATGGCCGAATCATACCTAGCTGCATTTTGTTTCATGAAAGCACAATGGTACATCTCGGTGGCATCTAAGGTAACATGAACAATCTCTGTAAAAGAGGCAGCAAAGCATGCATCCTAGTTAGCACCATAAGGTTTCCAGTTCACGCCAAAAAGACACAGTATTAAAGAATGTAACAGGACATTCATATGCATTAATTACTATATATGGGATCAACGGCACACAGAAGAGTCACAAATTAGGGAGCTTATTTCTGTTATATAACTAATTTCCTTCAAAGGTATCAACACATGGGAGTCACAATGGTATCAATACAGGCCCAGAGCAAAAAATTGGTGGGATGTCCTCATGTGGGCATATACAAAGGTACACAACTTCAGCAGGAGTACAGATGAAGGTCTACTACTTATTTGTCAGCTTGCAACTGGCATTAATTGAGTGTGCAAAAGAGAATATCAAAATAAAAAGTCTTAAGGAACTTCTCACCTTTAAATTTCTTAGCATTATTTTGGTATACAACTTCAGCCCTGGATCAACTAATCTAGCATCGTAGCTTTTTCTTCTTACTGAAAGAACATATCTATAAGAACCGTTAGCTAAGCACAAGTCCAACTAATCTAGCAAACCAAGCCACGAATGGGAGAAAAAATCACCTTGCAGAGAGAATAACACAAGGCAGCTCTGCATCTCGTGCCATCTACAACCCCAAATGTGGACGCCATCCCCGCAGCTGTCACAACCAATGAATCATGTGGGAATTACATTTGTATAATGGGCATCATTTCATGAGAAATAGTTCAAATTATAGACAAACTAATGGCAAAGAACTGCCATCGATGGATTTAGCAAGCGATCAATTTAATTATGTTTGGTAAGCTGCGGATGGTACTGGTAATTACCAAACGTGATGTGTGTTGATCTTCTTAAACAACGCCTAGCATAATAAAAAATAATTATAGTAGGAAAATGAGAATAGGAAAGCGTATAGGTACCATACTAAATAGAGGGTCAGCAGCGGGCAACAACGATCGGACACATGAAAATAAGCCACTGAAATTGCAGAAACAAAATAGATACTCCCTCCGTTCCACAATGTAGCACGCACGCGTTTCCCAAGATTCAACTTTGACCGTAAATTTAACCAACCAGACCGACTGCGGCGGGGGTAAAAATTATATCACTAAATTCATATCGAAAATACGAATTCAGTGGTATAATTTTTGCTCCCGCCGCAGTCGGTCTCATTGGTTAAATTTATGGTCAAACTTGAATCTCGGGAAGCACGGTGCACTACACTGTGGAATGGAGGGAGTAGTTCGTGGGAGTTGAGAGCAGGGGACATTCAGTTGTTGGCGTGCACGTACGTATAAGAACAGTTCTCATGCATAGACAGGGGCACAGATCTAGACCGAAAATAGAAATAAAGGGAACCATGGTAAACACCAGCGTAGGCGAAGAACAAAAACACAAAGAAAGAGCATAATCAAGAAGAACGCACCTCGACTGAAGCAACAGTCGATCAACAGCAGGAACCGCAACCTCGCAAGTCCTAGACGCTGCAGAACAAAGGGTAATCATGGCAAGCAGCAACCTAGGCGACAAATGAAACCACAGGGAGAAGGAGGACCTGGAAGAAGGTACCTTAAGTACAGGCACGGACAATCAACATCATGAACCGACCCAACAGACCCAACAAGAGAAACAATGAACTACAATGCATGCAAGGAGCAGGGACGAGAAGGAACACAAAGAAAAAAAATTCCATCGGGCACAAGCATTTCATCGAACAGTAGGGAAGCAAGAAAGGTGAAGATGATTTTCTCACCTGAGTGCTGAACACAAGATCGACGCGACGCGAGGACCACTCTGGACGCAGAGCTGAAGCTCGTTGCTGCTGCCGTTGCTGCCCGCACCGCCGCCCTCGAGGCTGGCCCATAACGCGCCCTCCATGAGCGGGAGTAACGTGACGTACGCACGACGTGTCCTTCTCCTCGCGGCCATAGGCCCCGGCCCTGGCCTTGGACAGTTGGACTCCACCAGCAGAAGTGGCGTCTCGTGCGGGATGTCGCCGCCCTTGTCCCCCATCCTAAGCGCCATCCACCACACCTTGAACCGGAAGCATGCCATGAACGAGGAACGACACCCGCACGCCCCTGGCCAACACCGGCAGGCGAGCGGACGGACCTCATGGCGCCGAGGGAGACGAAGCGACGGGAGACCAGTTGGGCTAAGTAGGCGCAAAGGAAAGCGACGTCGACGGCAGCCCTTGCAGCTGCGGACAACGCCGATGTTGCGTCCGACCGGCCGCACAGCACCGCGCGACCACGGTCCGACAGCTCCCCGCCGGCGAGCCTCACGGACGACCGATCTCATCTCGTCCTCACCCTCCTTTCTCGCGCTCCGCCGGTGGGGATGGGAAGTGGAGCGTAGCAATGAAGAGGCGGTGAGGGGCTGAACGGAAGGAGCTGAGAAGGGAGGAGCCGGGTGGAAGAGGATCCGCGCACTCGAGAAGAGCAGAAGGAGAGCACGCACCCGGTCAGAAACAGCAATAGCTGGCGCTGTAACTCCTAGAGAAACCTAAAGAAAAACACCACACGCCCGATGGATGGGACCAAGGACAGGAAGGGGCCACCTGCAGCGGGACGAGGTCAAGCAAGCCCGCGTAGCAGCACGCAGAGGCTGGAAAACCTCTTTTACCCAGCGGGCTGAAGCGAGATGCCCACATGAGCAAGGAAGACCAGAAGAGCCGCGCACCCACCAGACCGACAGATGGGCCCGCCGCGGCTGAAGCGGAGGCGCTGCTGCTGGACGGTAAAAAAATGCCCTGCCAACCCACGTACGTCGCTGGCAACCCACGATCGATTCATCGCTGCTTTCACCCGGACAGAGGCACGCACACACTGCGTCGCTGCGAGGCTGGCCCGTGCGCAAGATTTGCCCATGCGTCAGTCCCTCTAGCCCGGTTACGCAGCGTACAGACGAACGAGCGTCCGGAGTATTACCACGGCGATGAAAGGTACGATGTCAACATCCAGCAAGGCAGATCGAGCGTACAGGATGGATTTGAAACCGCAAGGGCGCTAGTATATGTTCAATTGATCAAGGTTACCTTTGTGCATATTTCAAGGACCAGTTTGTTACTTTTTATATTCCTTGATGTCATTTCAGTTAATAGCTGCGATATACTGGCTTTTGTTCGTTAGAGCATCTACAGCCGGGACTTGCAAATCCGGGCTCTCAAATGCCCACGGACGCGCCCGGGTGCGTCCACGGGCACTCCTCAAATTCTGTCATTCACATCCGTGTATCTCATATTCGGTACCTCATATCCATACTAAGCATGCAACATTAGAAATAAACAACGTAGATCATCAAATAGACATAGAATCGGACATACAAATGCACATTCTGACCACCAAAAGATCATCAACGAATGTCCAAAAGATCGTCAAAGTTCACATAATTCACATAAACGATGGACAAGTTTAAACTAGATTACTAAAAACTTGAAATTGAAGACAGAGATGGCGGAGCTTCACCACTTCCTCGCCGGCCCTTTGCCCTTCCGGTCGCCGACGCAGCTGTAGGCGGCGGCGGCGGCTGGTGGCGGATCGTCCGAGTCATTGGACGAGGAGCCGTGGTCGTCGTCGTCAGAGGTGTCGGAGAGGATGATGAGCCCTTTCAACCGCCGGACCTCCCTATCCTTCTGCCGCTTGAGCTCCGCGAGCCGAGCCGCCTCCGCCGCTACCTCCGCCGCCTCGCGCTCGGGCTGCTCAATGGCAATCCGGAGCGCCTTGGCGTTCTTCCGGTGGAGCCGCCGCGCGTCCATCTCCACGATCGTAAGCGAGCGGCAGTAGACTCACTCGAAGCGCCGCGAGTCCTCGTCGGGCTTCGCCTGCATCCCGCGGCGGCGGCACACGGACTGCTCCGCCTCCTTCCTCTCCCTTTCTCGCTGCCTCTCGCGGCGGGTGGCGCGCGCCTCTGATTCTGGCGTGTGCGTCCGGGCCGGCGGGGCGAGCACGAGTGCCCAGCGCTGTCCACGTGGGGGATCAGCAGCCGGCGCGAGCAGGGGACGGCGTATGGGAGACGCGGATTGTGCATGCCTATCGGAGCTGCGCACGGGCCGGGAGGGGCCAGCGCCGGCGTCCGAGCCGCGTCTGCGACGACGCTGCAGATTCAGAGCCGCCCCCGGTCTCCACCTTGGACTGCTCCAACGCGATGCAGAGGGCAAGCTCAAAGTCTGGATCCAACTCGGAGTCAGAGCAGCTGCCGGAGCTCGACATTGTGCCGGTTTCGATCAGAATCGGTGCGGAGAGAGGAGAGAATGGAGCGAGAGAGGAGTGTGAGTGAGCTAGGGTTTTGGAGCGATGAGCCGATGGGGTTTTCTGTGGGACAGCTGTGGTGTCGGTGGTGGGCCGGGCTTGTCAGGAGGACGCGCCTGAGCATGCCCGGGCCACCCCATATCCGTCCCATATTTGGGCTGGATATTTTTCGATAAGGGGCGTTTTATTACTTAAAAGGTTTAAGCATTGACCCGGCCTCTGCATACTAAGATGCACATAGCCAAAAGAAGTCCACACACAAAACAAAAAACCAAAAAAGAGGCGAAATACTAAGAAACATCTAGTGTCTGTATAACGCCTAAGACGTAGGTGGGCCAATCCTGAGATCATGCTGCCACCTATGTTGGATAAAAGTATCTCTTGCCGTAGCCTTCAATCGTGTACAGACCTCCGTAAAGAGGTTGTGGTTCTCCACACGTTGTAGAGACGACCATAAACGAAGTGTCCCGGTACATCTGTAGATAACCTGCATTTGGACTGGATATGAGGGGTGTTGGTTAACCCGGGCGTTTGAGGCCTGTTTGAGGCGCCCGTTTGAGTTAGATTTTCATGACCGGTCAGTGGCCGGACGGACTGCTCTGGCGTTTGAGGCTGGTTTGAGGCATCCGGCTGTAAAATGGTCTTATATGCCAGTTTCTAGGTCCATCAGTACCCCTCCCTGTTGTTAAAAAATGTAATCCGGCATGCAACTTATTACCGAGCAGAAGATTGGTGACATTTGGTCCAATATTAACTGTCTTGTAAATGCTCCGGTGAGTAGCCAGTCGCAGCCGTACTATAGCTGCTGCTTGATCATTTGGGCACAGCACTTCGGCTAAGCTGGCTGCAGTAGAGAGGTAAATATTGGCTGAAGGTACACTGTCAAGATTGTCTCTGTTGCAACGCTGCGAGCCAAGATCAGAATTTTTTGGGCGTAAATGACAGAGCCGTGGCTCCACCTGCATGCCTTTACCGTTGGCTGTCTTTTGGATAAATGCCGCCAGTCGGACCATTTAATAGAGGAGGAGCTAATGTAAGATCAGGATATGCTTAGCCTGGATACGGCACAGTGCTCTGACGTTTCTGCTGCCACACTACCGGTGAACATCAGATTGATGTTGTGTGTGTGCGCGCGCGCGCATACGGAGCAGTGCACGATTAAAAGCTGCCGCAGCATGCTGCGTGCCATTTGGGAAGATTCTAGGCAGTACAGTAAATCTGTTCCACAGAGGGGATGGCAAGCTTTTCTGATTTTAGAATTTATATTGCACATGTGTTAGGTCTGAAGAATGAAGATGGATGGCAGTACTTCAGATTTGACCATGCATATCGTGAACACGCATAGTCTTGCTTTTAGATAAAACACTAGTAAGATATAGTGCACTGGGACTGCTATATCTAAACATCTATTTCATGCTATTAGATATAGCTTAAGATATACTGCATGGGGACACAAAGATAATCCCTCTTTCAGGTTTAAAGGGTTCATCCTAAAATTCTCAACAATCAAGGTAGATGGTGAGTGAAGGACACGAGTTTCACAAGTTCAAAGCTGCCTAATGAAAATATGTCCCACATGTTTGAGTCCCGAAGCTATAAGTGCATCATCCTCCCACTTATTCATTGGATTTGCATGTACATGTCAAATTTTCGAGAAGGGAATATATTAATATCGCGAAGATACCAATTACACCCGGCCTCTGTACCAACAAGATGTCCAAAGACATCAAGGATATACATACGGCCAAAAAAGAAAATTAAAAGAAAGAAGAAAAAAGCCCCGCCATGGTGATCAGTCACAAGCAACAACAGCCATCTAACCACCACCAAAGACAACACCCGGCTTACAAAAGAGGTTCTTCAAAAGCAACGTCTCCAAAAAGGAAACAATGCATAAGCGTTGTGGTTGCCCGATCGAAGATCTTGAGTTTTCACCCTGGAGAAAGTCCGAGTTCACCGAAAGAACAATGCCTTCAACAAGGCCATTCCTAGGTATAACCAATGAAGGCCAGACCTTGAGTTTTCACCCTGGGAATCGAGACTACTCGAGGAGCACCACCAAAATTCCAGACCTCCAGTGTTGCCGCCCCCGCTTGCCAAGGCCGTTGTTACAATCCACCAAATAAGAGTGCATGTATGGCCTCTAATTCTCCCTCTTATCTCAATGGATTAATATGGTGTGAGACTCAAAACACAAGTGAACGAGATCAAACGTGGGGCTAATATAGTGTAAATCTGAAAATTTTGACATATGCTCTTTAAACCGAAAGGGAGAGAGTTTTTGCGAAAAGGTTCTCAAAACCACTTCAGGGTCACTTCGGGGATGATTTATTTTGTTTTATAAACTCAGGGGATTAAGTAACCAGTTTTAGTGCTGAGGGTACTTCATTCTTCACACAATGATACATGCACATGCACACACAATATTGTTTTGTTGTACAAACATACGTACTACTACTCACTTCATTTCACTGATTTGCTCGTCCCTTATATTAATCATATTTTTCTGAATGGAGACAAAAGATTTGCCCCGTCAATTAATTAAGAAGAAGAGAATTTCTAAATTAATTAACAGAAAATGCGCAAAAACCGTTATAAACATGTCTACATGTGAACTACTACCAACGCATAGAATCACACGCCCGCAAAGGTGGCCCGGGAGACACTACCAACATGCAACAACTTCAAGCCCATGACATCTGAAACATAACATCGCAAAGGAACCCCTGGCCAGAACCCCTCGACAAATACATCGGACAACAAAGTCATACCATTGAAAACCTTTTCCGTATACAAGAGTACTAATTTTGTCGCATAGAGCCCACATGTTATTGGTCAAACTTGATTCTAGAAATGCGTGTCTTACTCGTTGATGCAATGCTGGATGAAACGAAGGGAGTATGTTGATGCAACGCTGGATGAAACGAAGGGAGTATATACTACTCCCTCTGGAGGGTTGGGCATGGAGTTTTAGATCTGCGATTTGACTAGCATAAAATGTGCTGTATGTTATAAAAGTATATATTTAGATTCATCATCGGATGAAATTTCTAAACATATTTTTTGTGGTGTATATATTATACATGTTTCGGTTCTTATATTGTCGACGTGAGTTCCCGTGTGCGAAACTTATATTCCCATCTGAAGAAAACACACTCTACTAATAATCCATGAAATTATAGCTGCTGTCCTTCGTATGTTCGGCAATAATCACTCGGTCGTGTCCACCATGAGTACTGCCGATGACCACATCCAGGCCACATGGATATAAATATGCCCAGATATATTTCTATATTTGGCCACTGCACCCTTCTGCCATGACTGCATGTACATGGATGAGGATGATGTACGGTCGATCTTGTGCCGGGACTAGTGACCACAAAGGATTTGCGGGGACGAGGTCCTCAGATCTATCGCACGTACGTAACCGAAATAATCCATCATGAAAACCTCGACATAATTCGATCACAGCCTCGCCTGCATAAATCTCCGCGTGGGGGTATGTGTACCACACCCGAAAGTACGTAGGAGTAGCCAGCTAGCGCGCGTGGGACGATCGGTCTAGCATGCGGATCACCGGCGGGCAGGAGCACGCGCTGGCGGAGAAGGCGGCCGCCGTGGTCCGGCAGGCGGTGAGCCTGGCGAGGCAGCGGGGCCACGCGCAGGTGACCCCGCTCCACATCGCCAGCGCCATGCTCTCCGCATCCCCGGCAGCGGCAGCCATCCTCCGCGCCGCCTGCGCCAGGTCCCAGTCCCACCCGCTGCAGCAGCGCAACGCGCTCGGCCTCCGCCTAGACGTGGCGCTCGGCCGCCTCCCCCTGACCAGGCCAGCGTCGGTGATCCACCAAGGTGGCGACCGCGTGGAGCCGGCGCCGTCGAACGCGTTCCTGGCCGCGCTGAAGCGGGTGCAGGCGCACCGGGGCCGCAGTGGGGCCGTTGTGGGCGAGCTCGAGCAGCTCGTCCTCTCCATCCTCGACGACCCGAGCGTGGACCGCGTCATACGCGCGGCCGGCTTCTCGAGTTCCCAATCCCAGGTCAGGGCCACCATGGTGAGGGCCGCCGTCTCGTGGGACCGGGAGCAGCCGATCCAGGCAAGTTGCGACGTCCCGGAACCTCAGCCGTCGGTCGTCGCCCACGTCGTCCCGGACGGAAGGTACGTAGCCTACTAGCTCCATAGTGTGGCATGCATGCACGTCTATGATTGACTTTTTTCTTCTTCCTGACTGGCACAAATGACAGCATAGGCATCGCGCGTGGTTCCGCAAGGGAAAGAGTGGCAACCTCCCCGGATCCGCTTCCCTGACCCGGGAAAGTATCAGGTACTCCCGGTGCTCCAATTTTTAAAAAACACTCATAAATGTTTCAAAAAATTCCGAAAAAAAGAGGTGAATGTTCACAAGGAATGTACTACAACCCCTAAAAATTTCAGGTCCAAACTCGAAATGTACATCAAGAAACAAAAATGTGAAATCTGGCATGAATAGTGTAAGAAAAAGACAAAATCAACATTGACACTATTCACATCTGGATTTCATATTTTTGTTTCTCAATGTACATTTCAAGTTTGGACCTGAAATTTCTGGGGGTTGTAGTTACATTCCTTGCGAACATTCACCTCTTTTTTCCGGAATTTTTGGAAACATTTCTGAGTATTTTTTTAAAATTGGAGCACCGGGAGTACCCCAAGGATGGGAGTACCAGATATTTTCCCGACCCGACCCTGAGGAACCTATGTTTTGAACTTGATGCGCCCGGCCTGTGTATAGATGGATCTTTAGCAACATAGGGTTTCAGTGTTTTCCTTTTTTTTTCTTTTCAAATTACTCCCTCCGCCCAGAACTACTTGTCGCGGAATTGGATAAAAATAAATGTATCTAAAACTAAAATACATCTAGATACATTCATTTTTGCGACAAATAATTCCAAGCGAAGGAAGTATTAAATAGTTCAGACCCTCACAATATTACAAGGCACACGTTTGGAAACACAACAAACGTCTTGGAAAGGAAGTTTACCTTTTGCAAACCAGCCTAATAGTTCAAATAGTGAGCAACTTGAACTATCACACTATGGAATCACGCGGTAACCGTGATAAAAGCAAGTCGCATTTCTTGACTTCCAAATAGACCAGAATACCGCAGGAACTCCCACAACTACAACTTCTCTGGCTTTATGACTAACGCTGTGAAATTGTCGAGAGCTATCGGTTTCTAGTTGTGCATTTTGCAACTGCACAGATAAATCTAGCAAGTGCACTATCAAAGAAAAGGTGCTCAATGATTACCACTTGATCACATAACATGCATTTATATCTTATTTAACATTATATCCCCACTTGAACAAATTGTCTTTAGCGAGAGAAAACTTTGACTTCCAAAGAGATCTAACAAGCCACAGACTTTAGATAATGAATCCAGTTCACCTGACTCGAACTTTATAGCTAGGTACATAGACTGAATAGAGAACTTTCTCCTGCCTTATGGTTCATGGATGTGAGTTTAATAAAATAAACATGCGGCAACAAACTAGCAAATTATAATAATGGTTCTCTAACATTTTTGTTTCACTCGGTGGCATGGTGTAAGGTGTCACTACATGGAGTCATGGACAATGAGAGTGTTATCATGCAGTTCTAGTGTTAGAAATGTAACCAGGGCTCTCTTCATCGACTACTACAGATGATGCCCTCTTTGTCCGACCATCGGGAGGGATGGCACTATATTTTCATCTATGCAGTTTTCCTTGCATGATGCACTATTCTATCCTGTCAATCATGCTTCTCATAGCGAACTTTTTACACAATCTTCGCTTTGTCATATGCCAACTTCTTTGGGATTAGGAGCCGACATGCTTACCGATATTTCATTCTTCCTCTAGTTTAGCAACGGTTTGAAGATGAAATGCTAATTTTGCCTAGCCGGTGAATTAAAAAACCGCCAAGGAAGAAGGTCCCTATGACTTCAGTTATTCTTTTTAATTTTGTCCTAGAGTTAATCTCCACTAGTTTTTTTGTGGGAATAATTTGCACTAGCTTACTTACATAATAATAAAAGTCATTTCCCTTGTAGAAGACCACTCCATTCATAAATTGTTAATATTTTCATATATGTTCATATTCGAAGTTGATAAAGGGTGTCTGTGGAATCGGGACCAACCAAACCTTATCGGTCTCGAATATCCTAGTCAGTGCTGGAAGTAAATCTAGTTGCTAACAAGGCAACAATAACCCATTTGGCCAATGTAGATGCATGCGTATGTATGGAACTTAATTAGGGCTGAGAAATAGACTAATTATGCATGTTTTCTTGCAGTGAATGTCAAGCTAGCAAAGCAAAATCAGGAACAGCGCAGCCGGCTTTCTTATGCGGCACCGAGGTGGTCGCAACGACGGCGATCCTGCCTCCATGGCTCCACCGCTACAAATGTACAAAATACACTAGTACAACGTACTGCGGCGCTAGTCTTCAAACAAACGTATGTATAACACATTTCCAGATAGATACGTGTGTCTAATGTATCATGCACGCATGAAGTCAAGAACTCACGATTTGATTATCCGTGACACGTGACACATGCAGTCTGCTTCCCGCCGGCAGAAGTTCAAGGAGCTCACCGCGCAAAATCTCAAGATCCTGTGCGACGCGCTCGAGCTGCGCGTTCCACGGCACGCGAACATTATTCCCGGCATATCGAGCACTGTGCTTCGGTGCCGGTCCGGCGTGACGAGGCGAAGAGCGGGCATATGGCCGACGACCTGGTTGCTCTTCCGAGGAAGGGACAGTGGGGGCAAGACGGCGGTTGCTCGGGAGCTCGCAAGGCTCGTGTTTGGCTCCTATGCCGAGTTCACCACCCTGCAGGTTCAGGGTAACCCCGACATCCCCGCACACACCGGCAAACTTGCCCTCAAGAGGCAGAGATCACCGGACATCGACGGCGACAGCAATGGTGGTGACGTCGGGGCGAGGCTGTTTGAAGCGATCGCGGAGGACCCTCACCGCGTCATATTCATCGACGGCGTCAACCGACTGGACGGCGATTCGGAAATGCGCATCAAGAATGCGATCGCGGGAGGAACAATGGCAAGGGGATACAACGACAATGTGGTTGGTTTGGAGGATGCCATCGTGGTGCTGAGCTCTGACGTGTGTGACTCGAGGTCTGTGGCTTCCGCTTCCTCCCCACGGGTGAAGCGACGACATAACAACGAGGACGAACGTGATGTGACAGACATGGAAGTGAGACCACGTCGAGGTCTTTGCTGGGATCTGAACGTTTGTGCAGTGGACGGGGAAGAGGAGGAATACAGTTTGGCTGCTGATGAGGGCGTCATGAATGTCGTCGATGGTGTTTTCCTTTTCAATTAGCAGAGGATATTCTTTCAAACCATTCCAGGTGTTTTCAGCCGTTTTGAAAAAGGACGGCAGGTGTTAGTCAGTGCCAGACCAACTATGGTATTTAATTTAGAGTATTTTTTCAGAGTTCATAGTTTATACGAAGTCTAATATGAGCATCTTTTTCCAGACAAAAGCCTTGCAAAGATTATTTGTAAATAGGGGTGCCAACAGAGACTCCGTCGGCTCCGACCCCAGGAGCACCATGGACAACAGAACATTGCCACCAGGAGTTGCTAGCCTGCTCCAGCTGCTTTTCCCCTTCGACTAACGCCAGTCTCCCACATGGGAAGGCCACCTCTACCACTAATAATGATCAGTAGAATGCCCGTGCGTTGCTACGGGCGACAATGTGGATAAACAAATACTACTCTAATTTTTGGAGAAAGATGTGCGTCCCTTTTCCTTTAGTTCGCCTTTTTTTATCTAGAGTGAACTTGTGCCTTCCTCCATTCCTATTTAGTTGTTCGCGCAAACCCATAGTGTTATATAGAGAACCCAACATCAGTTCCTGTTTTCTATCTAGACGGAACTTGTGCCTTCCCCATTTCCTATTTTCAGGACGTTTCTTTCTCCACAATCACCTTGCTAAGATACATGTGTGGTTTTGTCTCCTCAATTCATCCTTCTCCATCAGACCATCGGATCTAATGGACTATGCCGCTACATCTTTGTTGCGCACTACCCTCGGTACTTAGCACGTGCCAGGATAAAAAACCTGGACGATTTGGCATCCATCCCTCTGAATCTCAGTGTTAGGTGTAGTGTCGGCGCGAGACATTTCATCAGAGCACGTGATTGTTTTTGTTCCCACATCAATGTAGTTTCATTTTCCCATTTTCATATGACCGCAACATTAACACGTGACTCCTTCAACAAGCTAGAATGAGAACATGTTCCGAGAGAAGAATATACCGCATACATGCATTATATTAAATAAAATAAAATTATAAATGAATAGACATATAAAAATAGGGGGAAACTGTTTTGTTGATTTTGACCAGATTCCACAAAACAACTAATTATATTTATCAACAGAATATCAAGAGAAATGTTGTCATGGTGAAGCACACCTACAACACAATACTACTTTCTTTATCCGATGGGAGGGACTTTTCACATATGTACAACCAGCGGCCAAAAAGGTGGAGGACTCGGTAGGGCGAGGTGGGGCGTTCGCCCTACCTTGATTTCTTGTGATTTTTTAAAAGTATATGTATAGAGTTGATTGATCGCTAAAAAAAAACATGGTAACAAAGTAAACCAGCTGAAATCAAGGTGTCATGCATTATTGGGCCGTGAATCTTGTTGGGCCATTGACACGAACAGTCGAAGTGAGCCACAACCATCATCATCGATCAAGTCCTCCTGGCTCCAGTCCACGTTTTGTTTCGTCTACACGCACGATCACAAACCCCTAGCGCAGTAGCGCGTGAGGGCGTGAGGCCGGCAACCAGCATGAACGCACGTAGGTCGCAGCCAGAAGGAGCGACGAACAAGGGCGGCGGCCATCAGAATAGGCACGCGGGGGCAGCGATCAGCCCTTCATCTCCAATCTCCATGGTTCGTCTTCTCAAAAAATTTAGCGGTCGCTGGCGTGTCGATTTTTCCGGTGAAGTAAAAAGAGGAAAATGAACTGGAAGGGAAAACGGAAGACAAAGGAGAGAGGTAATTATTATTCAAATTTTATTATCATTTTGAGAAAATGACCGGACAATAGCATGATCTTAAAAAGTATTTGTGTGCATGAACTACTTTGGTTTTCATTGGAATTTTTTTTATGCTTTAGAGTCCGCCCCACCTTATTTATTTTTCGTCCTCCGCCATCCAACGCGTATTATCGAAGTCATCCCAGTTGTCTCTTCCACAACTCAAAAGAATTACAAAGATTTTCATACAAAGTTTTCAACCTTATCAAATTCTGAACCAGCAACAGATTGACACTTACCTATTATTTTTTATATTATGAAAACATGAAGATAGTCTTGCCCACACACATTTGGGATTTACCAGTGGATGCAATCAATGTATAAGTCTTCTATTTCTTGAATCAGGCCAGTCTACATTAATATGAACAAATGCAGCTCTAATATTTTTCCTTCTAAATAATATGATCAAAGAGTGTGGTTACAGTTTACTTTTTTTTAGGGATAATGGTTACAGTTCACAGAGACGCAGCAAAAAGGAGCTGCCGACAGCCCAACAAACAGATAGGGAGATACTCACACAACATGGGTATAAGCTCCAGATTAGCCACAATTAGGGAGGCACATCATTAGTATAAGCTTCAGATAAGCACATGCAACTCTCACTTCATATATCACTACTACACAATAAACAAGCAAAAACGAGGTCAATTACTTCATGAACTGAATGCTCTAAAGGTAATATGTAATTTTCCCTAAATTCTCAAGCAGGCATTTTTGCCTAAAGCCAAACAGGTGAAGATTTTCATACTGAAGTAAATTAGAGAAATGTGAAAGTATCTTACAAGAATTACCTATGGTTGACACCTGCAACTGCTCATCGGATGCCCGCAGCAGGTAAAAACATTTAACTTCTTTTGGCTTCTTTTCTTGCTTTGGTGTATCATTGTATATCAAAGTCCCTAGGACTAAATTTCTTGGATAAAATCTGTACGCGGACATAAACAAAAATCACAAGTAAGTGCAAAGAGAGAGAACAGAACAATTAGCAGTACAAAATTTGTTGCTCCGAGTGTGTCAGAAGCCAAAAACTGATGAAATGGCTTCTAGGAGTAGGGTGAAACTTACGGAGTATATGTTGCCGCTCTATTATAAAGATGATGACATTAGCTACATGAAACTTTTAACTCCAGCATAAAGAACAGGATAAACAACTCTAAACTCTATAAGATCATACGCTGTACAATTAGTCAATAAAAGGATCAAATCCATATAGTATTGTCCATCCAAACATGTTCCCAAGTTTTACCTGGATAACAAACATCTTATAAGTTTGGTACTACTCATAATGTAAACAAAAGAGCCACAGGTCTAAAACTCTATATACAACCATCATTAACATTTCAGTTATATCAATGGCATAAAAAAAATCAAAGTGCACTTATATTTACACATGATTTCTCTTGCTCCTTGGAGCGCCTCTCCTTCATATCCATTTTTGTCAAGAGACACCCAGAGTAACACACAGATCACAAACAAATCGAGCAAGATATGTATGGTCAGTTCTCTAGAAAGCAGGAGGATATACTATAGTGAAAGACAATACTATATGCCACTGTTTCAGTTTCCAGAAAAAGACCGAACTTTGAATTTGTCCTTCCAATTGCAGCTATGAGACGAATGGCTACATAAAAATTCAGAACGCCTAAAAATTGTAGAGGGATTGCGGCAAGAATTTAATGTGCGACAACTCCAAGAAATTAAATGGAACAAAATCATTAGCATTATAGTTCATTTTGGTAAATTTTGCACCTTGGAATAAACTCCAGATCGAATAACTCCATTATTCTCTTGCAAACCTGAATAATGAGGAGAGTTTTTGGCCCCGTTTGGTTTCGCTTTTTCAGTCGGATTCCGCTGCATGGCAGCCAAATCGTAATCAAAGAGCGAACGGTTCCAAATGTGATGTGAAGGATAAACACCTCCAAACCAGGCTAGCTACCGCTAGAGATCATGACACCTAAAAGAATAAAACAATTCCAATAGCATCCAAATCAAGCTAGCTAATAATCTTAGAAAAGATGCATTCTCGAAATTAGTCTGTCGTAAGGAATCGTATATTATCCAACTTCGTTACCTAGGACTTGTGCTGACAAAGCATATACCAATCTCACCTCCGTCGTGAATATGTAAACGTGCAAATGACAGTTGATGCCATCATTCCTACAGATGTCATCAGTGATGTAGTGCAGTGGCAGTGCCCTCTGTACTCTCCTATCTTGGTCATGCTCCTTGTTGTTTCTACCACCATATCCCCAGAAGTAGATGAAATCTTATTTCTGTATGTGCTTACGTAAAACAAATGCTCCTAAGCTATACAATTCAAAGAATAACAATTTTGAGAATTCTCCGTAGGGCATATCCAAGCATTGTGCACAACAAAAGATAGTGAACTGAACACCATGTTTGGATACGAAGTAGAACTAAATGCATGAAAAATCACAGAAATACTAAGAGAGGCATAGCAACCACGTGCATAAGAATTAACCAGAACAGATCATTGCTAAGAACCTGAGTATCTATACACACACAAAGAATCAGAAAGAGCCCTCTAGCTTACTATATAGGGCATCAATTGCATATCCTCACCTGAAATGGGTTTATTATCTCTCAGATCTACTAAACAGTTAGACAATTCTTTGCATCAGTTATGAAGATCCATGATTAAGCCTTCTCTTTGGATAGAGCTTGTTTCACTAATTCTCTTGATCGGTTCATTTTTCAAAGTTAGGAACAAGGTAGTACCATGACAAAAACTATAATAAAACACACCATCATTACCACGAAAAATATGACGTAGCACCAGAAATTGATCATTGGATTATCGACACATACCATTCCCTCTTGATGGGTGTTCAGAGGCGTGCACATAAGAGAATACCACCAACATGACCAATCTCGCCGATTCCAACACCAAACAGCTTACTCAACCCGCACTTTGTCTTCGGAAAGATGACAACTTCTTGGACACAATACAAACATATAAGGATGTTTAAAAAAAGTGGTCATAATCAACTCTAATTCAGAACTTGTACATTGAATATATAAGTGTTGATAATCTCTTGTAGTTCAGAGCTAGATATGGTCAAGGATTTGGATTCCGAATGGACAAATTTTCTCGTGGGGGGGCGATATTCACGGTTACCACGGTTACCAAGAAATTCCGAACATATTTTGGACGAAATTTATAATTGAATTTTGAATTCAAATTCTTCTAAACTAGATATACAAAGAACTTGAACTAATATCATACATAAAAGATGTAGTAGCTCAGTGGAAAGTGACTGCGCTCGCGATGTGGTGTGAGGCTGCGAGTTCGACTCCTTGTTTCTGCTTTTTTTAACTTTTTCTACTTACCTGTTCTGAAAAACAAAAAATAAAAGGTGCGAGAAGAGGACTCGAACCAGGTACCAGGTACCTCCCGAGGCGCAAAACACTTGCATACCACTACGCCACATCCAAGAACAATGTTAAAATAAGGATGCCACCCTAGTTTACCAGAGTTTGAGCGTTTAAATTCAAAAATTTCGGGATTTTTTGCTCGGGATTGGTAATTCTCGTGGGGCGGCGAGAAACGCGGATACCGCCCGGTATCCGAATTTTCCGGGCGGTACCCAAAACCATGGATATGGTAGTATTCTATTCTGAAATTGCACATGAAGTTGCACACAGCCTGCACATTGCATATACAGATAGCACAAACAGATTTCAGCATCCATTGCACTAAAAATATCACACACTGTGGCCTGCTACACCACTACTTGCTGCACAAATTTCACTAATCACACATTAGCCTGCTGCATTACAACTTGCCGAAGCCACTGAGAACATTGAAGGCACAATCAACAAGAACATCACAAAATCATGAAAAAGAGCTTCGCCAAATGAATTTTTAATTCAAAAGAAATAGGGATTACAGAGCGATCAATTATAAAATATCACAAACCGAATATGTCACAAAGGGGATTGCGAATTAAACTAGATATCCAGTCCATCGACCAAACTGAAACTAAAATTAATTTCCCCCTAAATTTAAGCAGTGCCAAAATCCCTAACAAAATCAGTGCATTTGGACTTGACAAATGACATTAAAACTGAATAACTATGCATTGAGTAAGAAGAAAAGAGAGCTCCGCACACACGTAGACATACATGGTAGCAGGTGACGTTCTGGAAGCAGCTGAGCTCCTGCGTGAAATCAGGTAGGCCGATGGTGTGGTGGAAGATCCTGTTGCTACCGACCTGCCGTAGTCGTTGTCGTTGGGGCCCTCGATGATGCAGACGACGGGGAGGTTTTCGCTGCAGGCGTTGAGCCCTCCGACGGTGAAGGTGACCGTGCAGGCGACGAACATGCTGCCGCGCGAGAGCATAGGCTTCGGCGGCGTAGGCGTCGTTGAGATCGTTGCAGCAACCGACGAGCCGCACCCCGCCGCCGGACAGCTGCTCGGCCTCGAGCTCGTCGACCAGCGTCAGCTTGAAGTCTCCCGGCACGGCGAAGACGTCCCGGGCGCCGCGTGAGGTGGCGCCCCAGCGTGGCCTCCTGCGGCATGGCAGCCGTGGAGGGGGCCTTCGCGGCGTCGACCTGGGAAGGCACCGAGCCGATGTCCCGTGGCGGCGGCGCAAGAAACCTAGCGGACGAGGGGAGAGGAGACGATAGGGTCGAAGCGTTTTTTTCGGGGAACTGAGTGAAGAAAACCGACGAGGGAGAATAAATCAAGCGAAGGGGGAGGGAGTATGCAGGCGCCTCTTTTTATTTTGGAAACCAAATCAAGCCTTTTTGACAGCCAAATCAACGCGCCTCCATTTTCTGGGAGTAAATATTGAAAAAGTGGCGGCTTACTCTGTTTTGGAAGCCAAATCAAGGCGCCTCCTCTTTTTTGGAAGCTAAATCAAGGCGCATCCAATGTTTGATAGCCAAATTAAGGTGATTCCTTTTATTTGGCAGCTAAATCAACGCGCCTAATAAATATTGAAAAAGAGGCGGCTTACGGTTTTTAATGTGGTTTTGTTTTTTAATGGGAAGAAAAAAATCAAGTGGGAGAGGGTGGTGGGAGGTGAGGCGGAAAAAAAACCGCGGGTACCGCGGGTTCCTTTTACGCTTTAGAGTCCGCCCCATCTTATTTATTTTTCGTCCTCTGCCATCCAGCGCGTATTATCGATGTCATCCCAGTTGTCTCTTCCACAACTCAAAAGAATTACAAAGATTTTCATACAAAGTTTTCAACCTTATCAAATTCTGAACCAGCAACAGATTGACACTTACCTATTATTTTTTATATTATGAAAACATGAAGATAGTCTTGCCCACACACATTTGGGATTTACCAGTGGATGCAATCAATGTATAAGTCTTCTATTTCTTGGATCAGGCCCAGTCTACATTGATATGAACAAATGCAGCTCTACTCTTTTTCCTTCTAAATAATACTCCCTTCATCCCAAAATTCTTGTCTTAAATTTGTCTAAATACGAATGTATTTAGTGTCGTTTTAGTGTTAGATACATCCGTATCTAGACAAATCTAAGACAAGAATTTTGGGACGGAGGGAGTATGATCAAAGAGTGTGGTTACAGTTTACTTTTTTTTTTAAGGATAGTGGTTACAGTTCACAGAGACGCAGCAAAAAGAGCTGCCGACAGCCCAACAAACAGATAGGGAGATACTCACGCAACATGGGTATAAGCTCCAGATCAGCCACAATTAGGGAGGCACATCATTAGTATAAGCTTCAGATAAGCACATGCAACTCTCACTTCATATATCACTACTACACAATAAACAAGCAAAAACGAGGTCAATTACTTCATGAACTGAATGCTCTAAAGGTAATATGTAATTTTCCCTAAATTCTCAAGTAGGCATTTTCGCCTAAAGCCAAACTGGTGAAGATTTTCATACTGAAGTAAATTAGAGAAATGTGAAAGTATCTTACAAAAATTACCTATGGTTGACACCTGCAACTGCTCATCGGATGCCCGCAGCAGGTAAAAACATTTAACTTCTTTTGGCTTCTTTGCTTGCTTTGGTGTATCATCTACTACCCTTATAAAAGTACGAGAGGGCGGAGAACCAATTAATCCTATCTATCAAATCCTGCGATCTGATGGTCTACATCCCTCTGTCATACTAAACGCGTTTTATGCTTTAATTACCCACCGTGCCATTCCTTTAATTAATTACCCACCCTGCCATTACGTTAACCCTCTCCTCTTTCACGCACGAACAAAACCCAAACCACTGCCACGTAAAAAAAAACGCTGCCATCTCCCGAGTCCCGACCACGCCCCACGCCTCGCCTCGAACCACCTCTTTCCCACAGCCTTGCCGCTGGACCACCTCGACTCCTCCCCACGCGCCGTCGGACCGCCTCCACGCGCCGCCGGACCGCCGCGCCCCCCCGCGCCCACGCTCCAGGCGCACGACCGCCTCCACGCGCCGCCCACGTTCCAGGCGGACGGCCGCCTCCACGCGCCGCCCGGACCGCCGACCGACGCGCCCACATTCCAGGCGGACGGCCGCCTCCACTCGCCGGCCGGACCGCCGACCGCCGCGTCCACGCTCCAGCCGAACGGACACGTCTTCCACGCGCCGCCCGGACAAGCGCCGCCAGAAATCCACCCTGCAGGTGCCTTCCCCTCAGATTCTGGTTGCAATGACAATTTTTTGTTTAATTGTTCGCATGTTCAATACCACAGGGGAAGGGGGGAGAGGGCGCCATCGGCATCTCTGTCCTCCTCTGCTTGGTGGCCGCCATGTACGCGGAAGACCATGAGGTCGCCGGGTCCGTCGCTGGCTGACCGAAGGGTACCCGGAGGACGGCCGTCGGCCAGAACCTGTCGTCGGTCGCGAGCCTCGCCGTCTACCTTCACCAGCCACCCCGAATGCCATTTGTCCGGCTGGGCGGGCATGGAGCGACGATTCGGAGATGTAGCAGAGCGCTTGGCGGCAGCTGCTCTCGGCCTGCGACGGCGTGCCCCGCGTCGAGAGGCTCGCCTCGGCGCCCACATCGTCCTCCTACTACTTCTCGGCGCCGCTGACCCGCCGGGAGCCGAGGGAGGTGACGTACATCTAGAGTATCTGCGCGCAGATGAACCGGCTCTGGTGCTCCATAGTCCATCCCCACCAAGGCGCAGCGTGAAATCTGGAAGAGGTGAGGATGCTCTTCTTATCTTGCTCGGTTATACGTTTCTGTATGCCGCGTGAGTTGCTGATGAGCGCGAGGCGGAGAGAGATCTCCAAGTACCGATGAGTTCTTCATGCGGGCAGGCGCAGATCACAGCTTTACGGTATGCTATTTTCGTCATTTTGGTTCCTTCGATAATAGCTACAATGTTAACAATTTTCGTTAGTTATTTGAACAAAATAGCCAGGGATGCTGTCCAGCTGATGCTTGGTATCGACTCGAAGTTCATCATCCACCGTATTGAGGTTATCTACCTGGACTCTGTAGTGACATTATATTTTCTATAAAAACATGAATTTCATGCTAGGTTATTCCCACAAAGGCACTGAATAACTGTACATTCCGACCCTTTCCTCGCCCATGTCATATGCTCGCCGTCATCAAACATCACAAAACAGAACCTGTTTATTTCATCAAAGTCACACAACCCACTAACTACAATCAAACTGAAGACTTCATTTTCCTTTACTTTGTTGCACATTTGCATCCAGGTCAAATTTCCCATTTCTACCTGAGAGTAAACCATGCTTGTATGCAGAAAAAATTGAGCACGTTTTGAACAGTCCTTGGTAGAAAAGATACATACTGATGATTGCCATCTCAAGTTTAGTGTTGTCAACTTCAAGTCCCTGGTCCGTGCTGCTCTGAACTGAGACATATTTGACCCACAGTTGGCTGCACACTAACCGTTGGACAGAATGTTGACATGTTGTGCTTACTTTATATCATGAGGTATGATTACTTTATAACATGTTATATGTCTTCGTAAACGGTCCCAAAAAGGCAGAGATAACTTCAGTTTTGTTTGGTGATTGCCAATGTTGCCATAGCACAGCACCACTCCAAGCTCGAGAAGGATTGCATTTTTTATGTTTTGTGCCATCACATATTGCTCCATCGTCACGTATGTATAACAGTATAAGTGAAGAATTACTAGACCTCTCCTAGGCACATGCTGATCCATTTCATATTCTTCTAAATTTAAGAGTCACCATTTAAATTGCCCTGGATTAAAGCTACGTGCACTGATATTTATTAATTGTTGAAGCTCTATTTTTTTGGTTCAATTTTGGCTAGGATCTCTCGATGATGATCAACAGTATTGCAAGTTCGGCAGAAATAAGTGAGTACTGGTCAGTATAATTATATGACGATAATATTGGGGTACAAGATCATTTCCTATATTTCATGGAGTTAGAGAACAAGATGGTGCGTTGCATGTTGCACATTCAGGATTGCTACATAATTAGCATGTGATCTTTAGACAAGTGAATGTCTAACTGCCATTGTCAAGTGACAGTGAGAAGAACAACGTTTACAGCCTGTGGGGTATCTTCCAAGTTAGATATACCACCCCGCAAGGTCAAGATTTACTGAAATGGATTATACTTATAGTTGGGACGCCTTACTTTTAACATCTCAAACAGTTTCCCTTCTCTAGGTATGGGTGTTTCTCAAGCTGTCGCTCGAGTTTGTCATCATGCTCTGCAATGAGATTTTCTACCTCTTCATGATCATTGTCCTGACAAGCGAAGTCCAAGATGGGTAGATTGTCGTTCATTCGCTTGGTATCTGGTACTTACTTGCTTACTCTTATTACTTGACTGCTGAGCTCACAATCAGAAGTTCAGAACCACAACTTGATGAGAACATTCTGAGCTAACTAAATATAGTGTGCTTCTCTTTTTATTCTACATTCTTTGGAATACTAATTATAGCATGGGAAGGTATGATCTTGATGGCCCTCTATGCTGCTATCAGGTCAGATTAGTTACAACTACACGTATAAACTGTTACTCTTTGCTCTGATTCTCATCTTGCCGAAGATTAAATTCTTGGCAAGTAGTTTCATCAGATAGTTCTTAGTAGTGCATTTTCCCAGTCACAAAATTTCCTTTATCCCCAAGGATAAGTTAGAGCATAAAAATGAAATCAGAAACTGGGGTGGATACTGTTAGGAAGGGCATATTGTTGTACATCTATGCCTGCCTGCACTATGCACCATTTCATTCACGCGGGAAGGTATTGTAACATCCAGAAATAACAAGCTAGCTGAAAAGGCATGCATACTATTGACTAAACGGTTGTGAAATATTTGGAGTTGCCCCAAAGAGAAATAGAGGTTCAGAGTTACAGTGGAAGCCACCACCCACTGAAACTGCAACGAGTTGACCGGGGGAAACCACCTTCAATATATAAGAGTTCCTTCTTACACCTACACTATAAAAAAAATAAGGAGTATGAAAAAGTCACCTTGGATCATACTTCAAGGAATGTATTACTCTTTGCTCCATTCTATTTAAATTACATATTGTAACAATTAACATGTTAATGTGTGTCTGGTTATGTCTTGCCTTGCTACTTGGGTGCCACCGATGTCTGTTTATTGTCTTCCATGCAAATAAAAGAATCCAAATACATCAGGTCTCTTAATATTTGTACCTACTACTGATATTTGTTTCTTTTTTGGCTGAAGCTCTCAAAGGTGTAGCCTTCAAGCTTTACAATATGGGTTGGGATTTCAGAGATGATTTGTGCATTATAATTGTAATTACCTTTAGGAACATAACTGCAACTGGAGTGACTGAGCACATGCAACACTGCAGGCGTGCACCTTGAAACAGACACCTCAATGGCTTGGCAAGTTCTACTCCTGAAATCAACGTCTATGGCGTGAGTAAGTGTCAGCGGCATCCCTAGGTCCGACAACATTCATGCGAGAGCAATCTGTGGTGATAGATTTCTGCATGATGTATCTTGAATAAGGATGTCACAGTTGTATTAATGTATGTATCCTGCTAATTTTGCAAGAAAGTTTTTGAAATGTAACTTCAAAATTCAAATGACTTCCTTTCATCACTTTCTGAATAAGGAAATTGGTGCATCTCTGATTGATATTTGATCTTGAACATTACTATATTTAATAGAATTCTGAGTGAATTGTATTTTTGAAAGAACTTGCAACCTGAAGTAGAGAAACTTATTGTGTACAGTAGGGTAATAAAGAGCAATTGCCTCTAATGACTTGGTTTTCTCTGTACCTCACATCACACAGGGTGATAGGGTCAAGCTTTCCACTTTTCCGGTGTGAGCTAGATGTTTGTTTCGTAGTCCTTTTCTGTCAGTTTTTATATAGGTCGATGAAATTAGGTTAATAAGGTAGGCGAGGGGAGCTGGGGAAGGAATGGTGACCTTCTCTCGCTCTCTCTCTCTCACACACACACACACACACACCCCCACACACACACACCCACACACACACACACAATCATGAGCCACGACATCCAACCAACAGACCCACGTGTGCCGACCAAACCAAGGAGACCCCGGCGCCGCTTCCCAAAGTTAATTTTCTCATCTGATTGTAATATTAGTCAGACGTGCGTTGCACGTGCACGCTCACTAGTTGTATATCAAAGTCCCTAGGACTAAATTTTCTGGATAAAATCTGTACGCGGACATAAACAAAAATCACAAGTAAGTGCAAAGAGAGAGAACAGAGAGGACAGAACAATTAGCAATACAAAATTTGTTGCTCCGAGTGTGTCAGAAGCCAAAAACTGATGAAATGGCTTCCTGGAGTAGGGTGAAACTTACGGAGTATGTTGCCGCTCTATTATAAAGATGATGACATTAGCTACATGAAACTTTTAACTCCAGCATAAAGAACAGGATAAACAACTCTAAACTCTATAAGATCATACGCTGTACAATTAGTCAATAAAAGGATCAAATCCATATAGTATTGTCCATCCAAACATGTTCCCAAGTTTTACCTGGATAACAAATCTAATAAGTTTGGTACTACTCATAATGTAAACAAAAGAGCCACAGGTCTAAAACTCTATATACAACCATCATTAACATTTCAGTTATATCAATGGCATAAAAAAAATCAAAGTGCACTTGTATTTACACATGATTTCTCTTGCTCCTTGGAGCACCTCTCCTTCATATCCATTTTTGTCAAGAGACACCCAGAGTAACACACAGATCACAAACAAATCGAGCAAGATATGTATGATCAGTTCTCTAGAAAGCAAGAGTATATACTGTAGTGAAAGACAATACTATATGCCACTGTTTCAGTTTCCAGAAAAAGACCGAACTTTGAATTTGTCCTTCCAATTGCAGCTATGAGACGAATGGCTACATAAAAATTCAGAACGCCTAAAAATTGTAGAGGGATTGCGGCAAGAATTTAATGTGCGACAACTCCAAGAAATTAAATGGAACAAAATCATTAGCATTATAGTTCATTTTGGTAAATTTTGCACCTTGGAATAAACTCCAGATCGAATAACTCCATTATTCTCTTGCATACCTGAATAATGAGGAGAGTTTTTGGCCCCGTTTGGTTTCGCTTTTTCAGCCGGATTCCGCTGCATGGAAGCCAAATCGTAATCAAAGAGCGAACGGTTCCAAATGTGATGTGAAGGATAAACACCTCCAAACCAGGCTAGCTACCGCTAGAGATCATGACACCTAAAAGAATAAAACAATTCCAATAGCATCCAAATCAAGCTAGCTAATAATCTTAGAAAAGATGCATTCTCGAACTTAGTCTTTCGTAAGGAATCGTATATTATCCAACTTCGTTACCTAGGACTTGTGCTGACAAAGCATATACCAATCTCACCTCCGTCGTGAATATGTAAACGTGCAAATGACAGTTGATGCCATCATTCCTACAGATGTCATCAGTGATGTAGTGCAGTGGCAGTGCCCTCTGTACTCTCCTATCTTGGTCATGCTCCTTGTTGTTTCTACCACCATATCCCCAGAAGTAGATGAAATCTTATTTCTGTATGTGCTTACGTAAAACAAATGCTCCTAAGCTATACAATTCAAAGAATAACAATTTTGAGAATTCTCCATAGGGCATATCCAAGCATTGTGCACAACAAAAGATAGTGAACTGAACACCATGTTTGGATACAAAGCAGAACTAAATGCATGAAAAATCACAGAAATATTAAGAGAGGCATAGCAACCACGTGCATAAGAATTAACCAGAACAGATCATTGCTAAGAACCTGAGTATCTATACACACACAAAGAATCAGAAAGAGCCCTCTAGCTTACTATATAGGGCATCAATTGCATATCCTCACCTGAAATGGGTTTATTATCTCTCAGATCTAATAAACAGTTAGACAATTCTTTGCATCAGTTATGAAGATCCATGATTAAGCCTTCTCTTTGGATAGAGGTTGTTTCACTAATTCTCTTGATCGGTTCATTTTTCAAAGTTAGGAACAAGGTAGTACCATGACAAAAACTAAAATAAAACACACCATCATTACCACGAAAAATATGACATAGCACCAGAAATTGATCATTGGATTATCGACACATACCATTCCCCCTTGATGGGTGTTCAGAGGCGTGCACATAAGAGAATACCACCAACATGACAAATCTCGCCGATTCCAACACCAAACAGCTTACTCAACCCGCACTTTGTCTTCGGAAAGATGACAACTTCTTGGACACAATACAAACATATAAGGATGTTTAAAAAAAGTGGTCATAATCAACTCTAATTCAGAACCTGTACATTGAATATATAAGTGTTGATAATCTCTTGTAATTCAGAGCTAGATACGGTAGTATTCTGTTCTGAAATTGCACATGAAGTTGCACACAGCCTGCACATTGCACATACAGATATCACACACAGATTTCAGCATCCATTGCACTAAAAATATCACACACTGAGGCCTGCTACACTACTGCTTGCTGCACAAATTTCACTAATCACACATTAGCCTGCTGCATTACAACTTGCCGAAGCCACTGAGAACATTGAAGGCACAATCAACAAGAACATCACAAAATCGTGAAAAAGAGCTTCGCCATGTGAATTTTTAATTCAAAAGAAATAGGGATTACAGAGCGATTAATTATAAAATATCACAAACTGAATATGTCACAAAGGGGATTGCGAATTAGACTACATATCCAGTCCATCGACCAAACTGAAACTAAAATTAACTTCCCCCTAAATTTAAGCAGTGCCAAAATCCCTAACAAAATCAGTGCATTTGGACTTGACAAATGACATTAAAACTGAATAACTATGCATTGAGTAAGAAGAAAAGAGAGCTCCGCACGCACGTAGACGTATCTGGTAGCAGGTGACGTTCTGGAAGCAGCTGAGCTCCTGCGTGAAATCAGGTAGGCCGATGGTGTGGTGGAAGATCCCGTTGCGGCCGACCTGCCGTAGTCGTTGTCGTTGGGGCCCTCGATGATGCAGACGACGGGGAGGTTTTCGCTGAAGGCGTTGAGCCCTCCGACAGTGAAGGTGACCGTGCAGGCGACGAACCCGCTGCCGCGCGAGAGCATAGGCTTCGGCGGCGTAGGCGGCGTTGAGATCGTTGCAGCAACCGACGAGCCGCACCCCGCCGCCGGACAGCTGCTCGGCCTCGAGCTCGTCGAGCAGCGTCAGCTTGAAGTCTCCCGGCACGGCGAAGACGTCCCTGGCGCCGCGTGAGGTGGCGCCCCAGCGTGGCCTCCTGCGGCATGGCAGCCATGGAGGGGGCCTTCGCGGCGTCGACCTAGGAAGGCACCAAGCCGATGTCCCGTGGCGGCGGCGCAAGAAACCTAGCGGACGAGGGGAGAGGAGACGCTAGGGTCGAAGTGTTTTTTTCGGGGAACTGAGTGAAGAAAACCGATGAGGGAGAATAAATCAAGCGAAGGGGGAGGGAGTATGCAGGCGCCTCTTTTTATTTTGGAAACCAAATCAAGCCTTTTTGACAGCCAAACCAACGCGCCTCCATTTTCTGGGAGTAAGTATTGAAAAAGTGGTGGCTTACTCTTTTTTGGAAGCCAAATCAAGGCGATTCCTCTTTTTTGGAAGCTAAATCAAGGCGTGTCCAATGTTTTGATAGCCAAATTAAGGTGATTCCTTTTATTTGGCAGCCAAATCAACACGCCTAATAAATATTGAAAAAGTGGCGGCTTACGGTTTTTAATGTAGTTTGGTTTTTTAATGGGAGGAAAAAAATCGAGTGGAAGAGGGTGGTGGGAGGTGAGGCGAAAAAAAACCACGGGTACCGGCCTACCAACTGAGACCTTAGGAGTAGAGACTAGACCTTAAGCATTGCTGACAAAATTTAAAGATAATATAAACTAATACCAAATCAAAATTTTAAATAAAAATCATCAAGTAGTTGCTCATGAATATATAAGTGATCATAGAGATAGAATTTCATAGTTTATAGCAAGTGCTATTATCAGCACATAAGTTTCACAAAATACGTGCCGGCAGTCAAAACTGTAGTCTATTGTCATGAATTAGTCATGGTGTCCATCTAGAATGCAAGTCAAATTGAGAACTAATATAAACAATAACGACAAAAGATATTACCGTCAAATTTAATAAAAGGGAAAGATGATTTCAGAGAACGTACATTTAAATTGCTTTGAGCTGGTTCTTGTACAATATAGGATACATAAACCTTTGAATTTACAGATTTTTTTGAATTGGAAGCCGGTTCTTGTTTCTCCGGTAGAAATTTTGGGGCACTCTTTGAGATTCTTTGTGTTGGATTGAATATTATGAATCTGAAGTTGTTTGATGCATATCGTATAATTGACCCACGGATACTTGTGGTGACATTGGAGTATCTAGGTGACATTAGGGTTGATTGATGTGTATCATATGGTGTTATTTTAGTACAAACTCTAGGGCTGTTTTTGACAATTATAGGAATAGCTCAAAAAATTGATCAGAAAGAATAACTTTGAGGTGGTTTCGTACCCTACAAGCAATTTCATCGTATGTGACACTTATAGGGATGGCTCAATAGATTGGTCGGAAAGGATAACTTTGAGGAGGTTTGCTACCTACAACAATTTCTTCTTATGTTCTCTGTCGTGGTGGGCGCACGGCAGATGCCAAATGATGGCTAAAGAGAGGGAGAGGCTCGAGGGTACCGGTGGGCTCCAGAGGCGAGGTCGGCATGAGCGAGCATGGGACGCAAGACATACCCAGGTTCGGGGCTCTCCGGAGAGATAACACCCCTAGTCCTGCCGAGAGTGGTTTACATATGATAGTACAGAGTTGCTCCTAGAGCTGTTCGGAGGAGGAAGGAAGGCAGGCCAAGGCTTAGGCTGCTTCTCCTTGTGTATGTCTGTGTTCTACTGACGATCTGATCGTCTGTGTTCGCTTGCTTGCTTGCTTTCCTCCCGCGTACATTGAGGGCTCCTGGGGGGTTTTATAGGTCAACCCCCCAGGGTTACGATGGTAAAGTTACAAGGCCATGGGGCCGGGATGTCAGCGCCTGGGAAGTCGGTGCTGGGACCCGCCGGGTACCAGGATTCGCCGGGTTCTCCGGGCGCGGGCCCCGTGCGCCAGAGGGCACTGTTTGTCGTCTTGTCGTCCGTCACGGAGTGGTTGGGCCAGCTCGGCTACAGTGGCACGTCTCCCGGTCGCCATCGACTCGCGTCAGCGGGACTGGGTCGCACTGTTGCCACGCCGGCCCTGGTCAGTGGAGTGGGTGGGTCACTGTAGCCACGCTCTTGTCAGTTAGCGGGGTTGGTGGGCCACTGTAGCCATGCTCATCCCCTCTACGGGGACTTGTTCCGTCGTACGCCTTGGATGGGGCGGGAGCTGACCCGTGGCCGGGTTGAGGAAGACGCCACGAGGGGGCTGGCTTGTCAGAGAAGCCTTGGTTTATCGAGTTCGGCTGGCACGCACCAGCAGGCCTGGCCGTGTTGCGGTCTTGGCCGGGTTGAGGGACTTGGCCGGGTTGAGGAACCCGGCCATGTGTGAGCCGGCTTGAGGGGCGATGCCGGCCCCGACGTTTTTGAAAAGGATCCGGCTTCCGTTGCCTGCCCGGGGTTCATCCCCCCGACAGTAGTCCCCGAAGCTGTGAAGGCTCACCGGCTTCAAGCAGGGGGGCCTTCGCAGTTTCACCCCCTGAGAAGGCGGTTGTCGTTGATGAAGCTTGCGGCCGCCGGGTCCGGCAACACCCACTGTGTGCCGGCTTCCGGAAGCCGGATCGCGGCATCCCGGCACGGGCGGGAAACCAAGGAGTTCGCCGAATCTTGAAGGGGCGGAACGTGATCTCTTGGGTTTGGTGCAGGCGCCATGTGGCGCTCCGGAGTCGAAGCGGCCTGACAGGCCACACGCGTGATGGGACACGGCAGCGGGCCTGGGCCCGCCACTTTGTGCCCTCGGCCCACACGCGCGGATTTATTGCGGCGCCTGCGGGCGATTACCCTTCTCGATGTAGTTAATGCGCGCGTGGATCGTGCGCATTTATTGCGGGGAAGTGGGAGGGGCGGGCGCAACTGATCCCACTTCCCCACGTTTGGAACATGGCTTATAAATTGGGGGGAGGGGGCGGCGGGAATCACCCACGCACGCGCCCCCCATCTTCTTCTTCCTCCCTTGCTCTTGCCTCTGCGACCGCCACACGCTGCGACGCTCTGCCGTTCTCGAGCGACACTTCGCCGCCGCTCGCTCTTCTTGCCTTCACCCACGCGCTCCGCACCACCGATGGCGCTGCCGTCGGGCTCGTGGATAGGATCCACCATCACCATGGGGGACGTGCAGTATCTGCGCGATACGCGGTGGCTGCCACCAGAGATGGAGGTGGCCGCGCGCCTGCCGGGCGACGAGCTGGCGCCGCGGCCGGAGGGGACCGAGCGCGTGGTCTTCTTCACCCATTTCAAGCGCGGGTTCGGTCTCCCCGCGAGTGACTTCTTCCACGCATTCCTGGAGTTCTTCGGGCTTCAGGCGCATCATCTGGGAGCAAACGCGGTGCTGCAGCTCTCAGGGTTCGTCATCCTGTGCGAGGGCTACTTGGGCGTCGAGCCCACCGTCGATCTCTGGGTGCGCTTCTTCTTCCTGAAGCAGCAGGGGCTGGAGGCCAGCGTTATGTCCGCCTGCGGGACCGCTATCATCTCGCTGCGGACGCGCGGGGGGTGCCCCAAGATGCCGCTGGAGGACTTTGCCAAGAGATGGCAGAACTCCTTCTTCTACGTCCGCAACCTTGGCGCGGACCTCATCAACCTGCCGCCCTTTGTCGACGCGACGCCACATGAGAAGGCCAACTGGTCCTACTTCCCCAGGAACCCAGCGCAGGAGGTGCTGAATCTGAGCCACTGGGTGGCGGAGATGGTGGCGCTGGAGGGGCTCACTGGGGCGGACCTTGTCTCTGTCTTCGTTGCGCACCGGGTACTACCGCTGCAGCGCCGGACGCACCTCATCGGCCAGATGACCGGCCTCCAAGACCCCAACCGGATGTCATCCCGGCGGCTATCGCAGGAGCAGATCGCTGGCCGGGTTAATGACATTTTGAAGGCCGGGCTAAAGGAGGGGTGGCAGTTCGGGAAGCCTCCCTACAGCCACACGAACCCAGCACCGGCGGTGGAGGTTTGAGAGATTATAAAAGTGTGTAAAACACAACAACTTGGCGGGAAAAGGCAGCCCCCGAGCATCGTTCGGGAGCCCCATAGTCTTTTTGTATGATTACAAAAGGCAGTGATACATACGTGCATACAGCTAACCCTGCATTCTAGGGCCGGGTTGTCTCTTCGCCGGCAGTGTCTCTCTTGCGCTTGTTCGTTTTGCGGGCGTCGATGAGGTAGTAGGCGTTGCGGTCGCACAAGGCTTTGCTGGAGATGAAGGGGCCCTCCCATGGGGAGGCCAACTTGTGCTGGCCGGCTTGTTTCTGGACAAGCCGGAGGACGAGGTCTCCCTCGCGGAAAGCGAGGGGCTTGATCTTCTTGCTGTGGTAGTGCCTCAGACCTTGCTGGTAGATGGCTGATCGGCTAAGTGCCAAAAGGCGTTCTTCTTCCAGTAGGTCCACGCCGTCTTCGCGGGCTTCCTTGGCTTGGGCTTCAGTGTACATCGCGACTCGCGGCGAGTCAAACTCGATGTCAGTCGGGATGACGGCTTCTGCTCCGTAGACAAGGAAGAACGGGGTGAACCCGCTAGACCGGTTCGGTGTTGTGCGAAGACTCCGGAGGACGGCCAGCAGCTCGTCAAGCCAGCTGCCGGGCGAGCGGACGAGGGGCTCGACGAGCCGTGGCTTGATGTCGGATAGGATGAGGCCGTTGGCCCGCTCGGCCTGGCTGTTGGACTGAGGATGGGCCACGAAAGCCAGGTCGAGGCGGATGCCGGAGACGGAGCAGTATTGTGCCAAAGCGCCTTTGGCAAAGTTGGTACCGTTGTCCGTGATGATGCTGTGCGGGACACCGTAGCGCACCGCGATGTCTTTGATGAACCGGACGGCTGATGGCCCGTCCAGCTTCTTGATCGGCCGTGCCTCGATCCACTTGGTGAACTTGTCAACCGCCACCAGCAAATGCGTCATGCTGCCCCGAGCGGTCTTGAAGGGTCCTACCATGTCGAGCCCCCAGACCGCGAAGGGCCAGGTGATCGGGATGGTCCACAGGGCCGAAGCCGACTGGTGGCTGCGTTTGCTGAAGTGTTGGCAACCCTCGCACTTGAGGACGAGCAACTCGGCGTCTTCGAGGGCCGTGGGCCAGTAGAAACCATGGCGGAAGGCCTTGGCCACCAGGGACCTGGAGGCGGCATGGTGCCCGCACTTTCCCTAATGTATGTCAAGGAGGATCTCTATGCCCTTGTCCTGCTCGACGCAACGCTGGAACACGCCTGTCGTGCTGCGCTTGATGAGCACATTGTTGACAATGCTGTAGGCGGACGCCCGGCGCTGCACTTGCCGGGCCTCGGTCTTGTCTATGGGGAGTACTTCGTTCTCCAGGAACTCTAAGATTGGCTGGGCCCATGACAGAGCCGTTACCCCGGTGAAGACGGCCACCATGATGGGTTCTGGGGCGGCAGCCCCCAAGTCGGGGATGATGGCAGCCGGATTGGGCATGGCAGCCCCTAGGGCAGAATCAGCAGTCCCCGGGGCCGGGTTTGAGATGGTGGCAGCCGGGTTGAGCATGGCAACCCTTGGGCCGGGATCGGCAGTCCCCGGGCCGGGATCCGCAGCCCCCGGGGCCGGGTTGGGGAGGGGCGCCGCAGGGTTATCCGGGATGAAGATGGACTCGGAATCCGGAGACGGCTTGACGGATGGCTTGCGCAAGTGCTCGAGGGAGACACCGGATGGTATGGCCTGCCGGGATGAGCCAATCTTGGCTAGCGTGTCGGCGGCTTCATTTTCTGCGCGCGGGACATGGAGGAATTCACAGCCGTCGAAGAAGCCGGAGAGCTGCTGGACGAGGAAGCGATAGCTGGCCATGTTGGCGTCCCAGACGTCCCACTCGCTGGAACACTGCTGTACCACCAGGTCTGAGTCACCGTAGCACAAGATGCGCCGTATGCCAAGTTCCTTGGCAAGCCGGAGGCCACGCGCAAGGGCTTCGTACTCGGCTACATTGTTGGAGGCGGCGAAGTGGATCTGGAGTGCGTACCGAAGCCGGTCACCCTTCGGAGAAGACAACACGATGCCGGCTCCCAAGCCGGAGCGCATCTTGGAGCCGTCGAAGTGCATGCGCCAATGCGTCGAATCCGGCGGCGGCGGCAGGTACTGGGTCTCTGTCCAGTCAACAAGGAAGTCAGCCAGGGCTTGGGACTTGATCGTGGTGTAGGGCTCGTAGAGGATGGTGTGGCCGGCCAGCTCGATGGCCCACTTGGCAACCCGGCCAGAGGCATCCCGACAGCCCATGATCTCGTCGATGGGGGCCGTGCTGACCATGGTGACAATGTTCTCTTGGAAGTACTGCTTCTGCTTCTTGGCAGTAAAGTTCACGCCATAACACATCTTCTGGTAGTGCGGGTAATTCTGCTTGGAGGCGGAAAGCACCTCACTCAGGTAGTAGACCGGAAGCTGGACAGGCTGGATCTTGCCCTTCTTTGGTCGCTCGACCACCAGCACCGTGCTGACCGACTGCGTGGTGGCAGCAATGTATAGCAACAACGGCTCCTTGTCGGCCGGTGCGGCCAGGATGGGTGCAGTGGAGAGCATGCGCTTGAGATCCCGGAATGCCTCGTCCGCCTGGTCGTTCCACTCGAACGGCATCGTCTTCTTCATTAGCTGGTATAGGGGCAAGGCCCTCTCGCGCAGCCGGCTGAGAAACCAGCTGACCGAGGCCAAGCAGCCGGTGAATTTCTGGACATCGCACAGCCGGGTTGGCTTGCGCATGCGCTCGATTGCCTTGATCTTCTCTGGGTTCGCCTCAATGCCGCGCTCCGAGACAAGGAAACCGAGTAGCTTTCCAGCCGGCACGCCAAAAACGCACTTCTCCGGGTTGAGCTTGATCTGGTACTCGCGCAAATTGGCAAAGGTCTCCCTCAGGTCGTCAAGGAGCGTGAGGTGCTGCTTGGTCTTCACCACGATATCATCCACGTAGACGTGGATGTTGTGGCCGAGTTGCGTCAGCAAGCATTTCTGCATGCAGCGCTGGAAGGTGGCGCCGGCATTCTTCAAGCCGAACGACATAGTGATGTAGCAGTACGCCCCGAAGGGCATTATGAAGGACGTCTTCAGGGAGTCGGCCGGGTCCAGCTTGATCTGATGATAGCTGGAGTAAGCATCCAGGAAGGACAGGAGCTCGCAGCCGGCGGTGGAGTCGATGGCTTGATCGATCCGCGGGAGGGCGAAAGGATCCTTGGGGCAGGCCTTGTTCAAGCTGGTGTAGTCTATGCACATGCGCCAGGTGTTGTTCTTCTTCAGGACGAGGACTAGGTTGGCTAGCCACTCGGGGTGAAACACTTCTATGATGAAGCCGGCCGCGAGGAGCTTGGCGACCTCTCCACCGATGGTTCTTCTCTTCTCTTCTGAAAAGTGACGTAGGGGTTGACGGACAGGCTTGGCGTCCTTGCGGACTTGGAGTTTGTGCTCGGCATACTTCCTCAGGATTCCCGGCATGTCCTTTAGGGTCCATGCAAAGATATCCCGATTCTCACGGAGGAAGTCGACGAGCTCGCCTTCCTATTTGCTGTCGAGGCAGGTGCCCACGACAACGTACTTGCTGCAGCTGGGGTCTTCCGGGTTCAGCTTGACCTTCTTGGTCTCCTTGGACGGCTGGAACGAGGCCTCGCCGGCCGGCTCCTTGGCTGAAGCCTGCACGGCCGGCGTCTCATTGGCCAGCGCGACAATCCGGTCGAGCTGGCGCCGCTCCTCGGCTAGGACCAGCGACTCGGCCAGTCTAGCGTCGGTTTGAGCGCACTCCAGGGACTTGCGGTAGTCGTCGGCGACGGTGATGAGGCCCTTAGGACCCCGCAGCTTCATCTTCAGGTAGGCGTAGTGGGGAACCGCCATGAACTTGGCGAGCGCGGGCCGGCCCAGCAGCGCATGGTACGTGCTGGACAGGTCCACCACCTCGAACCAGATCGGCTCACGCCGGAAATGGTCGCTCATGCCGAACAGGACATCGAGCCGGATCCGGCCGATGGGGGAGCAGGAGAGGCCGGGCACAATGCCGTGGAAGACCATCCGGGATGGCTCCAGATCCTTGGCCTCGAGGCCAAGCTTAGTCATGGTGTCGCGGTAGAGGATGTTGATGTTGTTGCCACCATCAATGAGGACTCACGAGAACTTGCAGGTGCACCGGGTCACGACGATGGTGGTGTCGAGGACGAGGGCGTAGCCACCCGGGTTCGGCATGACGGCCGGGTGGTCTTCCCGAGTCCAGCTGATCGGGCGCTCCGACCAGTGCATGTACTCCGGCATAGCCGGGACGATGGTGTTCACTTCCTACCGGAGCAGGCGCTCACTATGCTTGTCATCGCCAAGGCTGGTGAAGACGATGTAGCTCGCGTTCTGGTTGGGGAAGGCGTCATTGCGCATCTCGCCGTTCGCTGGGGGCGGGGGAGGAGGAGGCGGAGCCGGCTGCCCCGCGCCCGGAGCCAGAGCCTGGGGAGGCGGGATGTCAGCCCTCATGATGCGCTTGGTGATGGCACACTGCCTAAGCGTGTGCGTGGACGTCCTTGCGCCGCTGTGGTGCTTGCAGGGAGCGTCGAGCATCTCCTTCAAGCTCATGGCGGGCTGCCATGCCGTCTTGCCGGCTTGCCGGCGTTTGGCGGCCGGCTCCGCCGCGGGCACCTGCTCGGCGGTCGCGACGAGGCCGTTCTCGTAGCGCTGGGCCGGCTGGTCGGCCCTGCGCTTGTTGTTCTGCTGGCGGCTGCTCTCACCAGCCGGCTTGGGGGGTCGCGCCGGCTTCACCTTGCCGACTTCGTCCAGCACCACCTGGATCTTCATGGCAGAGTCGGCGTTGGCGTACTTGTCCGCGATGACCATGAGCGCGGCCATGGTGGTCGGCTCAGAGCGTAGGAGCTTGTGCTTGAGGAGGGTGCCATCCCAGCAACCGCTCGTGAAGTATTGGATGGCCTGGACCTCATGGACGCCTTCGTAGCTGTTTCGGAGCTCGGTCCAGCGCACGAGGTACTCGCGGCTGGTTTCCGCCGGCCCCTGCACGCACATGGCGAGTTGACTGGGACGGCTGGGACGCTTGTAGGTGCCGGTGAAGTTGCGCACGAAAGCCTGCTCGAAGTCCACCCATGCGTTGATGCTGCCAGCCGGCAGGATGTTCATCCACATGCGGGCCGAACCCTGGAGCATGAGCGGGGCGTAGTGTACGGCAAGGCAGCGGTTGTCGCCCGCGATGCCGATGGCGGTGGTGTAGTCGATGAGCCAGTCCTCCGGCTTGACGGTGCCGTTGTACTTGGGGGTGTCGCGGGGGAGTGTGAACCCTTTGTGGAAGGGCTCATCCCGGATGCGTGGGCCAAAACAAGCCGGTCCGGCAGCGTTGTCCTCCTCCAGCTCCAAGGAGAGGGCGAGCTGGTCGAGGCGATGGCGAGCGTCTGCATCATCAATGGTGTGCGGGCCTAGCCGGCTGGTGACCGGGCCACGGGAAGCCGGGTCAACCAAAGCCGGACGGGCACGGCAGCCGGGTTGCGGGGGAGGATCTTGCCGGCGCCGGTCTTCTGGAGCCGGCTCATCGCCCAAGCCGTCGCCAGTCTGCGGGGCGCGGTCGCGCCGAGTCCGGGTGCGGCCGAAATGAGCTTCGCCGGGCGGCGAGGACACCGTGTTCTGCCGCTCGGGGTCACCGGTGTGGCGCGAGCCGGACACGGCTGGGTGGTCGAGGCGGTCTTGCTGCGTGTTCGCGGTGTCGAGGAGCTTGTTCACGCGCTGTAGGTGCTCCTGCAGCTCCTCACTCTGCAGCCGTTCCATGCCGACGGCAGCCGCTTGCACCGTTCGCATGTTCTTGACAGGGGTGTCGTAGACGATTGGGACCGCGCCGAGGGCACGGCCGATGGCCCCGCACCTCGGTAACCCGACTGGGCTCGGCAGCGGTTGGCGTGAAGCCGTACGCGGCATCACGCTCCTGCTGAGCGGAATCCAGACGACATTGTGTGGCAGCGAGCATCTCAGACACGTCCAGCAGGCGCTTGCGCTCTTCCTTGAGCCGAGCCAGGGCCTCGGCGGCGTTGGTGGCGTTGACGTCGGTGGCGATGGGAACGCGGAAGTTCTGCATCGTGGCGCGCGGCGGGTTGGGTGCATTAGCGCGATCCGCTGTAGCCCTGGCCTCGGCGGCCTTCCTCACGGCGCTGGACGAAGAGGAGCCGGTGTCGGTGGAGAACACGTCCATCCGAACGCAGAGGTTCGCCGCCCCGGCGGAAACATCATTGCTGAGAGGGATGGGAGAGTCAGAAACGTCGAGCACCATGCTGGGGTACTCGTCGGTCGCGGGCGCGTCGGAGATGCGCAGCGCGGCGAAGGAGGCGGCGAGCGCGTCGATGACGTCGCCCGCCAGTGTGACGGGCTCATAGGAATCGGTGAAGGGCCCCGTCTGGAACATGTCTTCGGCCGGGACCTCGAGCTGCCCCACGGTGGGCGCCAACTGTCGTGGTGGGCGCACGGCAGATGCCAAAGGATGGCTAAAGAGAGGG
This sequence comes from Thinopyrum elongatum, assembly GCA_011799875.1. Lineage (NCBI taxonomy): Eukaryota > Viridiplantae > Streptophyta > Magnoliopsida > Poales > Poaceae > Thinopyrum > Thinopyrum elongatum. Next base: position 583,214,957 of record CM022300.1, on the reverse strand, counting down.
AGAGGCTCGAGGGCACCGGTGGGCTCCAGAGGCGAGGTTGGCATGAGCGAGCGTGGGACGCAAGACATACCCTGGTTCGGGGCTCTTCGGAGACATAACACCCCTAGTCCTGCCGAGAGTGGTTTATATGTGATAGTACAGAGTTGCTCCTAGAGCTGTTTGGAGGAGGAAGGAAGGCAGGCCAAGGCTTAGGCTGCTCCTTCTCCTTGTGTATGTGTGTGTTCTACTTACGATCTGATCGTCTGTGTTCGCTTGCTTTCTTTCCTCCCTCATACATGGAGAGCTCCTGGGGGGTTTTATAGGTCAACCCCCCAAGGTTACGATCGTAAAGTTACAAGGCCATGGGGCCGGGATGTCAGCGCCTGGGAAGCCGGTGCTGGGACCCGCCGGGTACCATGATTCGCCGGGTTCTCCGGGCACGGGCCCCGTGCGCCAGAGGGCACTGTTTGCCGTCTTGTCGTCCGACACGGAGTGGTTGGGCCGGCTCGGCTACAGTGGCGCGTCGCCCGGTTGCCATCGGCTCGCGTCAGCGGAACTGGGTCGCACTGTTGCCACGCCGGCCCAGGTCAACGGAGTGGGTGGGTCACTGTAGCCACGCTCCTGTCAGTCAGCGGGGTTGGTGGGCCACTGTAGCCACGCTCATCCCCTCTACGGGGACTTGTTCCGTCATACGCCTTGGATGGGATGGGAGCTGACCCGTGGCCGGGTTGAGGAAGATGCCACGAGGGGGCTGGCTTGTCGGAGAAGCCTTGGTTTGTCGAGTTCGGCCAGCACACGCCAGCAGGCCTGGCTGTGTTGCGGTCTTGGCGGGTTGAGGGACTTGGCCGGGTTGAGGAACCCGGCCAAGTGTGAGCCGGCTTGAGGGGCGATGCCGGCCCCGACGTTTTTGAAAAGGATCCGGCTTCCGTTGCCTGCCCGGGGTTCATCCCCCCGACATTCTCCGTGATAGGAACTTTGGAGTGATTCTTTGTTGCATGTTGAGGGATTGTTATATGATTCAATTATGTTATCATTGTTGAGAGATTTTGCACTAGTGAAAGTATGAACCCTAGGCCTTGTTTTCAAGCATTGCAATACCGTTTTTGCTGACTTTTGTTACTAGTTACCTCGCTGTTTTTATATTTTCAGTTTACAAAAACCTATATCTACTATCCATATTACACTTGTATTACCATCTCTTTGCTGAACTAGTGCACCTATACAATTTATCATTGTATTGGGTGTGTTGGGGACACAAGAGACTCTTTGTTATTTGGTTGCAGGGTTGTTTGAGAGAGACCATCTTCATCCTACGCCTACCACGGATTGATAAACCTTAGGTCATCCACTTGAGGGAAATTTGCTACTATTCTACAAAACTCTGCGCTTGGAGGCCCAACACGAGTCTAGAAGAAGAAAGGTTGCGTAGTAGACATTAGTGAATCAGTGTTGTGGCTTCATGTGGAGCACATTTATGCTCCCCCAAAAAAATATGAAGTACGATATGCTTCTGCGTGAAGTACAATTGTACTTCCGTGAGTTTTTTTGTTATATATTTTTCCTTGGTTTCTGGTTTTTTTGTTTTCAACTTTTTTTTGGTTGTCGACTTTTTCTTTTTTCCGTTTTTTTCTAGATTTCTTTTGCCTTTTTTTAAGTTTCCGGTAATTGTGGTATCCATTATTCTTTGGTTTCTTTAGGCTTTGGGTTTTTTGGGTCTCCTGTTTTATTCGGTTTCTGGTGTTTCCGGTTTTCCTGTGAAGCACAACTTGCTAAAAAAGTGAAGCAAATTTGTACTTCTGCGTGAAGCACACACGTTGCAGAAGCACAAATTTGTTTACTTACACTAGTGCAGAGTCGGGCTTTAGTCCTGGTTCGTAAGGACCTTTAGTCCCGGTTCACCAACCGGCACTAAAGGTTGGGGACTAAAGGCCCCATCTTTAGTGCCGGTTCGTCACGACCCGGGACCAAAGGCCCATCACGTGGCACGAGCCCGCGCCGGGGGGCTGGGGCCTTTAGTCCCAGTTGGTTACACCAACCGGGACTAAAAAGTTTAGGGGTTTATGGGTTTATTGTTATTTTTCATTTTAATTTTGTGTTTTCCGTTTAATTCTTTTTCATTTCAAACATATTTTACGCTACTACATACTGTACATGCTATGCAGATATATAAATAGAATTTCTCGTAGAACCGATCATATATATATCATCGAATTTCTCATACGACCATTCACATACACACACACACACATATACATATACAATTTGGTATATACAATTTCTTCTACAATTTGCAGATCATTACATGGAGGCATTAGGTGTAATGATATTCTCCTTTGGGATCTATGACCTGGTCGAGCAAAAATCCCGCTATTTCCTCTTTAATTGCTCATACGCGATCCTTTGGTAGGAGCTTATCCCGCATCTCCATCATCTTTAAAGAAGGAGATCAATATGCATGTATTAGTTGTGTGTATATATATTAGATAATGATGTAAAAATTATGAATAGTGTTCTGGCAAACGTACCCAAAGTGATCTATCATCTTTGGTCCTTTCGGACGTCATCATGCGAATGTTCTCACAAACGTAGTATGCACATAAATTATTCCCTGACGCCTGCCTCAGTGCCTTTACGAGAATAGAATTCAATCAGATAATAATTAATCAAGCATGATAATGATATTGAAACTAGAATTAAAGAGATGCACGGACATAGCTAGCTAGTACTACTTAATTAATTACCTTGGGTCGCACTCATTTCAGCTATTGTTTCCATGCGCCTTCAACCTGTTTGATGAACTTTTGCCAAGCCTTGCCCGCCGGCAAAGAAAATGAATAAAAGAGTTATTAATTAGTTGATATCAGGAAATGAACTAAAGAGGCCGACATAGTGCGATAATGATTGAAATTATCTGTCGACCATCCCCCTCACGATTGTGTAGTCATTAACGTCTTTAAGTAATGAGTCCAGTACTTGAACTTTTCCCTTGTCAACTTCAATGATTAATAGGATCCAGTGGAAACTGCATGCGCACACATTTGTATAATTAAGTGGGCATGTGCATAACTCATCAACTACACTACTTATCAACATCTAGTAAGCAAAAACAAAATTTGTAGTACAAGACAGTGTCAGTCACCCGAAGTTGTAAGGACGTAGTATTTCTGGTTGGGTATTTAGTCGCTTCAAAAACTCTAGCAAGCTTCTCTCTGTGTCTTTTCTCGACCATTCTTGTGACCATGTCTCTTGATTAATGGTATTTGGGTCAATGAACCCAATGCCATAGCGTCCACCTCTTTTCATTTCATACATCTTCATTCTGCATAATACCACAGAAAAGAATATAGTGAGGATAATTACAGGTAATGAACGAGCACAGATAGCTAGAGACTTAAATTACAGAAAGAAATCACTTACAAACAATAGCAACTGACGATAGATTTGTCGAGTGTGTCTTGATTGAATAACTGAAACATTTCTTAAAGCTCAACCCACAAATCTTTTGCATGGAAGTAATGCTCTTCCTTGACTTTCACCATGAGGGACTCTTGCCTGTTCTCTACTTCTCTCAGGTACCACTCATGCAATTGATACATTCTCATTGATAGAAGCTGGATCTCCTCAGGCTTGACCAGAGGTTGCCCGGGGACAAATTTCCATCTTAATTCCTCCTCTGTAAACATTTGGAATTCCTTGATGCCTAGGACTTGTTGAACAGTGACATCGGCCTCTTTAGCCTGCCTTCTATGATCGTCGGTTATTACCAGCTGATCGGCGGTACTCCCATGTGGTTGTATAATGAGCAGGGGGATCGATTGCACTGCCTGTTCTCCAAGATGGGGAACAGTTTTCCCGCTTTTTTGCCAACTGCTTGGCTCGAGCTCGAGCTCGACTCCTTCTCTTTTTGTGCATGATATAACTTCTTGATAGAGCGCTCATAGTCTGAGTCCCTATGCATCACAGCCGGTTGAGCATTATCAATAAAGTGTTGTATGACTTTCTCATGTACTTTCTCCTTTGGCGGCGGGGGGGGGACGGGGGGGGGGGGGGGGGGTTCGGTGCAAAATTGGCCTTCACTTGGGCAGCCACTTCGGCGTTGTTTTCCTCATCAGTCAGGTGGTAAGGCAACTTTGGAAGAGGCTTGAGGCTTGGACCATATTTGAATTTCTTGCCTGTTGTACCGCTAGCCGCCGTAGCTGCGGCGCCTCTCTTCCGCTGTTGCTGAGGTGGCGGAGACGGCTGACGCGGTGCCAGACTTGGAGGAGGAGGAGTCGGCTGACGCGGTGCCGGACTTGGAGGAGGAGGAGTCGACTGACGCGGTGCCGGACTTGGAGGAGGAGGAGTCGACTGATGCGGTGCCGGACTTGGGGGAGCAGGAGTCGACTGGTGCTGCGCTGGACTTGGAGGAGCAGGAGTCGACTGACGCGGCGAAGTTGTTGGAGCGGGAGTCGGTGGCCTTGGAAAGACGATGCAATCCTTTCTCCATAGAATGATACGATGTATGGCCTCTCCCAGTGTGCGCTCCTCATCACCTCTAGGAATGTCAAGCTCTAGCTCGTAATATCCTGTCATCACTTCAACAACCCCGACACGAGCATAGCCAGCTGGAATCGGATTGCAATGGAAGGTTGCTTCAGGGGGATTTGTTAAAGCATAGCCGTCCGCCACCTTCATGGATATGTTCTTCACTTTCATGTGTAGCTCACAAGTTGTCCTATCTTTGATATCATCCACAGGGTATCTAGCCAGCAGTGCATCATCGGCCTGCGTGGAACCCACGCTGTTTCTCGGCATAGATGGGACGGTGCTATCCAATGTTGGATCTGCTTGCTGCTGCAGCTGAGACGCCCTTTCCTGGCTAAGTGAGTCGATCTACTCCTGCTGCCACCTGAAAGCGCGTTCCAACTCCACGTGCTTTGATTCTACCAGTTGAAGGCGGTCTGCTTCCTCCTTCCTCTTCTCCTCCTCCAGTTTCCTCTTCTCCTCCTCTTGCTGCCTCTTTCTCGCCCGGCTTCTGTTATCAGCGTTCCAATCCGCAAACCCCTCAAACCACGGAACAACGCCTTTGCCTTGTGTTCTTCCCGGGTGTTCAGGATTCTTCAGGGCACGCGTAAGCTCGTCGTTCTCTCTGTTGGGTGTGAACACCCCCGTTCGAGCCTCTTATATTGCAACAAGTAAACTGTCGGAGGCTTCTTTAAGACTTGCCCGCTCCAAAACCAGCCATGTCTTTGGGTCCAACTTCCCCCCATGCGCATAAAACCAAGTCCTACACCTTTCAGGCCAGCTCAATGTAACTGGTGTGACCCCTGCAGCAATCATCTCTTGCTCAGCGATATCCCACTTAGGTCGGGCCACCACGTAGCCACCTGGCCCCAGATTATGGTGCCACTTCTTTTTCGTAGCATTAATCTTGTTTTTTCTTGACCGTTCCTGAGTTGTTTCTGATTCCTTGAACTTCACAAAAGCGTCCCAGTGATCTCTTGCCTTCTCCAGTGTTCCCTTGAATTCTGGAGTCAGCTTTCCTGCTTTGACGTACGCGGCCCATATATTTTTCTTGTGGTTGTTGAATGCTATCGCCATCTTCTTAAGAGCACTCTTCTTGACTTTCTCCAGATCTGCATCTGTCAAACGATCTGGTAGGGTGAAATGTGACATGAGCGATTCCCAAAGCAGATCTTTTGCTCTTTCGGAGACAAAAGTAACATCTGGATCTCCCTTTGCTGGCTTTTTCCATTCTTTAACGAAGATCGGGATTTGGTCCCTGACAATAACTCCGCATTGACGAATGAACTTGTTCGCATTCTTCTTAGGTTCAAGTGGTTTGCCATTACGTTTGATGGCATCGATGTTGTACTTTACACCAGCCTGCAACTTTTTGGCCAGGCCTCGAACTGTCCTGCTGCTTGTAGAAGATTTGCTCGATCCAGAGGGCTAAAAGAAGGAAGATCGATTCGTTAATATAAATACAAATCAATTAAAACATGTGATGATCACTAGATGCCTTATATAAATATACCTCGCCGGTCTTTGTTATTTGAAGAACAACATTTCCTTCGTCATCATTGTTGTGGACTTCATCTATTCATTCGTCTTCATCAAATATCATACCCTCACCGGTATTGTTCAGATATTGCGAGCCGTCATCTTCTTCATTCTCATCTGGGCTCGGGGAGCGTATGATGTTGAACATAGTCTCTTCTCCTTCTCTGTCGGTATTGTCCATAGCTTTTATTTAACTAATCCAGAAGAAAGATAAAACAATTTAGTATTCAAATTAGAATGCATGCAATCAATAAGGAAAAACTGAATCATAGTAGATAATATTCATCTCAAATAATATCACTAATATATACATCTCGAATAATCCAGATAATATGCATCATCGAATATAATCTCGAATACATCGTCTCGAATATTATCGAATAATATAAGCTCGAATACATCGTCTCAAATATAATCTCGAATACATCTCGAGTATTATCACTAATACATCTCGAATATTATCATATATATAACATCACTAGCTAACATCACTCGCGGTGGACACCCAAAGAGAAGGAACGATCACGGGATCATAGCTCGGGTGAGATCCCTGAAGAACCTGCCAGGTATTGGAGAACCTGACGTCCAACGCAACCATGTAGCGATAGACGTGCTCGTCCTCCTCCCTGACACGGTGGCGTACCACCTCCGCGGGGGACGCCAGCCTCCGCACCGAATGTGGCCCACGCGCCCGCTACCAAAGAAGCTTCGGGTCAACGACAGGAGGCGGGTTCCTCACCAAGATGCGCGCCCTTGAAGGTAGCTCCTCCCAGTGCCAGCCCGGCGGTGCCCAGTCCCGGACATGGCGCCTCTGAAGCAGGACGTTGTCGCGAACGAGTCGACGATGGGGATGCGGGCCGGGCATCGTTGACGTCGAGAAAATATTCTATGCAAATTTAACATTTTTTAAATGCTTGATTGTGATTTTTGTAATTCTTTTTCACTTGATTTTGCAAATAGATAACAAACTTTTGCAAATACAACATTAAAATATGCAACTTTTTTCTATGTTAATTTTTTCTATGCTTGGTCAAAATTTCTCAAATGTTTTCTATACATTGTATACATACATATACTAATTGCTATACATTGGATCAAATGTCAAAATTCCTCAACTTTTTTCTATACATTGTATCATACATATATATATACTAATTTCTATCACCATGGATCAAAATTCAAAATTTCCCAAAATTTCTATACATACATTATACTAATTAATTCCTCAAATGTCAAAATTCCTCAACTTTTTTCTATACATCTAATCATCTAGTGAAAGAAATGTCAAAATTCCTCTGAAAAATGTCAAAATTGCTATACATATATACTAATTAATACTATAACTAAGCATCTAAACATACATATATACATACATTATATACTAATTAATAATAATCAAAAACATGCTAGTGAAAAAAAAATCGCCGGAGGGTCGGGGCGGCGCGAGCTAACAGTGGGCGAGATCGTTGCCGGCGGGCGCGGGCGGCAATCAATGGCGGCGTCGGGGCAGGCGCGTGGACGGCGCGCATCGGGGGCGGCGTCGGATCGGAGAGGAGAGGCATGGCGGCGTCGGCGACGATGAGGACGAGCTCGGGGGCACGCTGGCGGCGTCGATCGTCGCGGGCGGAGGCGCGGGCCACGGTGGCAGCCTGGCGGCGTCTGGTTCGGCGTCGATGGGAGAATGGAGTGAAAAAATCATAAGTGTTGTATATATAGGAGGCACCTTTAGTCCCGGTTGGAGCCACCAACCGGGACTAAAGGGTGATATTTGGCCAGGCAGAGCGGCGGGAAGCCAGGCCTTTAGTCGCGGTTGGTGGCTCCAACCGCGACTAAAGGGGTGCCTTTTGTCGCGGTTGGAGCCACCAACCACGACTAAAGGCTGGTGCTCGCGCAGGCGCGGTGCAGGGCAAGTTTAGTCCCACCTCGCTTAGCGAGAGGCACTCGCACCAGCTTATAAGCCCCGCCGCGGCATCTCCCTCGAGCTCCTCTCTAAGCAGGCCTTTGTGGGCCTATTGAACCTGTTCTGCCCTGTTGGGCCTACTGGGCCTGCATCCTAGCCCAACTAGAGGTTGGGTTTCTATTCGTATGCAAGCCATGGCGGCCCAGTAGGCGGGCTTTTTTAAATTTATTTATTTTTCAGTTTTTTTTGTTTTGTGAATTATTTATTTTCTTTTGTTTCTGAGTTATTTTTCTTTATTTAGAGTTTCTGAGTGAATCTTTTTGCCTTAGGTAAAAAAAATTATAAACTTTCTGTTAGTGCCAATAGTTTTCAAATTTGAATAGTTTAAATTTGAATTATTTGAAATTTGTGTGAATCACTAGTTTGTGAATAACTTTACTTTAAAAATAGATTTTTCAGTGATTCTTTTTTCTGCTGTTTAATATTAGTGTGTTTTATCATTATATTCAATTTGGTAAATCTTAGGTTATTTAAAAAAATGAAATGCCTTTGTAACAGTTGAGTTTTCGTTCGAAACCCTAATACTTCAAAAGAGATTGTCCATTTTGTACACGAAGTGCATCCAGTTTTTGCCGTAACCATCTCAACTTTTTAGCAGATGCTATGTGGGTGAAATGATGATACCATGCAAACTTTCAACCTTTTCAGAGTTCATTTTGCAGTGTTTTTCAATTTCAGGGTCATTTAGCTCAAAAAAATCAGTAAATGCATGAAAAATAGCAAGTGAAGTCAGAAAGGGTTGAAAATTGATGACGTGGCTTTGAATGGTGCATACTGAACGCACAAAAAGTTTGGAGTTGAAATAAGTTCCAAAAAATGAAATGCCTTTGTAACAGATGAGTTTTCGTCCGAAACCCTGATACTTCGAAAGAGATTGTCAATTTTGTACACGAAGTGCATCCATTTTTGCCGTAACCCTCTCAACTTTTCAGCACATGCTATGTGGGTGAAATGATGATACCATGCCAACTTTTAACCTTTTCAGAGTTCATTTGTAGTGCTTTTCAATATCAGGGTCGTTTAGCTCAAAAAAATCAGTAAATGCAGGAAAAATAGCAACTGAAGTTAGAAAGGGTTGAAAATTGATGACGTGGCTTTGAATGGTGCATACTGAACGCACAATAAGTCTGGAGTTGAAATAAGTTTAAAAAAATGAAATGCCTTTGTAACAGATGAGTTTTCGTCCGAAACCCTGATACTTCGAAAGAGATTGTCCATTTTGTGCACGAAGTGCATCCAGTTTTTGCCGTAACCCTCTCAAATTTTTAGCACATGCTATGTGGGTGAAATGATGATACCATGCCAACTTTCAACCTTTTCAGAGTTCATTTGTAGTGCTTTTCAATTTCAGGGTTGTTTAGCTCAAAAAAATCAGTAAATGCATGAAAAATAGCAAATGAAGTCAGAAAGGGTTGAAAATTGATGACGTGGATTTGAATGGTGCATACTGAACGCACAAAAACTCTGGAGTAGAAATAAGTTTAAAAAAATGAAATGCCTTTGTAATAGATGAGTTTTCGTCCGAAACCGTGATACTTCGAAAGAGATTGTCCATTTTGTATACGAAGTGCATCCAGTTTTTGCCGTAACCCTCTCAACTTTTTAGCACATGCTATGTGGGTGAAATGATGATACCATGCCAACTTTCAACCTTTTCAGAGTTCATTTGTAATGCTTTTCAATTTCAAGGTCGTTTAGCTCAAACAAAATCAGTAAATGCATGAAAAATAGCAAATGAAGTCACAAAGGGTTGAAAATTGATGACGTGGCTTTGAATGGTGCATACTAAACGCACAAAAAGTCTGGAGTTGAAATAATTTTTTTAAAATGAAATGCCTTTGTAACAGATGAATTTCAGGGTCATTTAGCTAAAAAAAATAGCGAATGAAGTCCTACATAATGCATGAAATAATTTGTTTGTACATAATATTTCTTCGTGTTTCAAATGCCAAAACACATAAGTACCCTAACTATTACAAAGATTCCCTATGGTTTGTCCGAAGTGGGACTTTCCAGATATATAACTTTGGAAACTCACTAGAGAAGAAAGTGATGAAAGTGAAGCCGGTCACATCCCAGAGTTGGATCTTTGGGTATAAAACTTTTTCTTAGCGTGTGTCCCTTTGCGCTGTAACCATGGACAATCTTCATCATTTAACTGGATGCTCGGGTCAATATTCACTGTGAAGGGAGCAATTTCATGAAACTTTTCATAATCTTTTGTCATGTCTGTCTTGTCCTCCACTCCCACGATGTTTCTTTTCCCTGAAAGAACTATATGGCACTTTGGCTCATCATATGATGTATTCGCTTCCTTATCTTTTCTTTTTCTCATCTTGGTAGACATGTCCTTCACATAGAAAATCTGCGCCACATCATTGGCTAGGACGAATGGTTCGTCTGCGTACACAAGATTGTTGAGATCCACTATTTTCATTCCGCACTGTGACGACCCCGGCTTAATTGTGCACTAACCATACACGCAAATGCACATGATCAAGCCTAAGGACTCACTTGAAGATATCACAACACAACTCTAAAACATAATTAAAGTCATACAAGCTTAATATTACAAGCCAGGGCCTCGAGGGCTCGAATACATAGCTCGATAGCATACAAGTGTCAGTGGAAGCATTAGATATCTGGGTACAGATATATTACAGAAAGAGAGATAAGCCTTCACAGAGGTGGGGCAAAATAAAACTCTACGGTCGAAAGGCGTAGGCCTCCTGCCTAGGACCCTCCGAATCCTACTCCTGGTCATCTGTCGGCTCCTCGTAGTAGTACTCGCCAGGAGGGTAGTAGTAGTAGCCGTAGTCGTCGATGGGGGCAGCTATCTCAGGGGCTTCGTCATCTGGCGGCGTCAATTGGATATGGGGAGAAAAAGAAAATAAAGCAAACGTGAGTACTCATCCGAAGTACTCAGCAAGCGAGGATCTACACTACATATGCAACATTTTCAAAGGGGGCTGTATATGTGGACTGGGCTGCAGAAATGCCAGAGTAGAGGGGGAAAGCCTAGTCCTATCGAACACTAGCATCTTCAGCATCTTCATCGGTCTTGCAGTATTTGAAGAGTGCAGATTACATAATGTAAAGTAGTTCTAGTATCATCAACCTCGGCCAGAGATCCTTTCTCGACTCCCTGCGAGAAAGCAATCCCAAAGCCGTACTATCCAGTTCTCATCTCAGTTCTAGTTGTACCGATCGGGATACAACTCCGAGTGTCCGTTACCTTAGGACAGGCTATCGATAGATTAGTTCTTCCCTGCAGGGGTGCACCAACTTACACACCACGCTCGCTTAACTCCGGCCGGACACACTTTTTTGGGTCATGCCTGGCCTCGGCTAAGCAACACGCCGCAACCCGACCAAATACTTAACAGAGAGGTCAGCACGCCGGACTAACCTATGCCCCCAGGGGTCTTGGGCCATCGCCCCGGACGCTCCTGCATGTTGCGTACACCGCCGGTGAGCAGACCTAGCAACCCCTTATACAAGTGCGGTTGCGTTCCCAGTCCAACCCAGCGTGTGCCGCTCAGTTGCTGGAGTCTATTAAGCTTCGGCTGAAGTATACGACGCAGAACGCCCATACTATGCCCACGTGATGGTTAGTGCTATCAGGCTGGAGTCTATTAAGCTTCGGATGAACTCGACAGCTCTAGCAGGGGGTATTCCTGGAAGTTCTTCTGGAAATACATCCTGGAAGTCACACACGACTGGAATGTTCTCTATCCCCTCAAGCAGAGAAGCGTTCAACGCATTCAAGACATAAATCTAAGCCTCGGCGTTCTAAGTGATATGAGCTCGGTAATTCACTAACTCATCTGATGGGTGTAGGAGATGTACAACCTTAGTGGCACAATTGATTGAGGCGTAGTGAGCCTTCAACCAATCCATTCCCAGTATAAGGTCAATGTTGTAGTTATTCAGAATTATGGGGAAGGCCTGAAACTTTCTCTCTTCAATCACAACAGTGACTTCGGGGCTAAATATAGTGGCTTGGCACCGACCCGCGGGAGTGTTTACAACTAACGGATGGTGTAGTGTTTCACACTTAACGTCATGCAAGAGTGCAAAATGTTCTGACATGAATGAATGCGATGCTCCTGAATCAAATAAAATAGTTGCAGGAACTGAATTAACAAGAAGTGTACCCATCACAGTTGCTGGTTGTTCGGGGTCTTCATTCATGTTGACATGGAAGGCCTGCCCACGACCATAAGAAGGTCTGGCATTGCTGTAGCGAGGCTGAGAATTCCCACGGCCATTACCACGGCCAGCAGAAGGGAGAGCCAACTGATTCTTCTTCTGAGAACAATCTCTAGCACGGTGACCTGGCTGGCCACACTTGAAGCATAATCCATTGTCAGGACGAGGTGCAGGAGCTCGAGGTGCTGGAGCTTGCAGAGGCTGCCTTGGTGGTGGAGGAGGCAGACGAGGTGCAGCATATGAAGGCCTGTACACTGAAGCTGCTGGACGATACATGCTCTGTGGTATCCAGAGGCGGCACTTCTGGGAAGACGAGCCCGAAGATGAGCCCGCCTCACGGGTGCGTCTGGTTGCTTCCTTGTGCTTCTTTAGACCAGTTTCGACCATGATAGCCTTATTCACCAAGGTGGCGAAATCAGGATAGTCTTGGACAAGCAGAGCTAACTGAATATCATGATGCAGCCCTTCACAGAATTTCTCCTGCCTTCGTTCATTAGTGGGAACGTCCTCTTCAGCGTAGCGAGACAAATCAAGAAACTCACGCTGATAAACTTCCACAGATTTGTTGCCCTGAACGAGACTACGGAACTCGGCCTTCTTCCGGGCTATGACAGGTTGAGGAATGTAGTGGGCATGGAAAGCAATCTTGAATTCTGCCCAAGTGATGACGGTACCAGGTGGTAGGGTCTGTCGGTGAGTGGCCCACCATTGTGACGCGGGACCCTTCAGAAGGTATGTCGCAAAGGTGACATAATTGGCCGGGGCGACATCAGCAGACTCCATCTCATAGGAGATGTCACGCAGCCAATCATCGGCATCCAGTGGGTTGACTGTGTTGCGAAAGAACGACGGATTGAGTCGCATAAATTCTGGCAAGGTGATGGAAGGTGGCGGCTGGTCGGCATTGGGACGGGGAAATTGTTGCATAATCCCCGTCATGAACTGATGGTTGAGTTCAAACTGTTGCATCATTGCTGCCATATAGTCAGGCGGTGGCGGCGGTGGTGGATTGTTATCTGTCATCCTGCTAAATCAACAGGGGTAGTTTAGCAGAAGCCAATGCGAGTGTTTAGCGACATGAATGATGTAACGAGACAGAATTTAAATAGTATAGCAGATGCTTAATAGTAGTCATTAAGTCATACATATCCATACAGAGTCGGTTACATTCGGGCAGCATAATGGCGCAAATTCAACAGCTAGACATACTAGGCGGCGCGCAGGCTCGCGGTAAGGAAGTACACAACGAGACATAGCAAAGGCTACATCAACATCGGAGAAAACCACTGAAACGGGGTAGCTGCAAGTGCGGACGACGGACGTTCGTTGCAGATGGATCCTGTGCTCCATGTGCACTGTGATGCAGAACCCAGTCTCGAGCTGAAAGAAGGGGTCCACGTGCAGGCGTGTGACCTCCCACAGCAGGCCAATCGATCCCTGGTGGCATCTCGGTCCTGCTCGGGTAAAGAATATGCTCCGGATGTATCCCTGCACGAACAGCTGGTAGCAACTGCGTCATAGCCTCGTAGAGTCGTGCTCGAGTGGCGAACAACTCGACGGCCAGAGCCCGAATAGTGCGATCCAGAGCCTGAGTACACTGAATCAGAACTCGCTGATCGTAGCGACGAGGCTCGTAAGGGGCACAGACAGCTGTGTAGTATCCAGTAGCATCTCCAGCAGGGGCATACGGAATGTATCGATACTCAGAAGCATCCAAGCTAGCACTGCGCTCTCCTCGGAGACGTGCGACAGCAGAGTAAGCGGCATCATGGACTGCCATCTCAATCGTCATGCCGATACCGTGGAAAAGGTGTAGCTCAGTGTCGGAGTCATTCTGCTGATCGTATATGCGAACATCAGCATAGTACTGCTCCTGGTTGAACTCACGATAAACCTCGTAGACCATGTACTTGGGGCACCAGCGGTATCCCAGCCTGATCAAGAGGGCGATCAGAACAGCTGGAAACCCAGGGACGTCTCGAGCCCAGGTGCGAAGCACAAGCTGCGTCGTAGGGCGCGGGGGAAACAGACGGTCCATCTAAAAAAGAGAAGATTCAGGATTGTCATTCGACGACGAGAAATATAACAGATCTCGAATGGAAAGATTAAACAAAATAAAGGAAAGGAAATGATTATCAGACTAATCAGATCAATGACAGGGAAATCGCAGGGGAACGAGTGAATCGTACATGCTTAGTTGGACAATCAACCAATACTTGATAGGCTGAGAACCAGATCATGTCTGGAATGGTGACTGAGCCGGAAGGACGAATTCTAGGAATTGACTGATAATGGTGAATATTCATAGCATACTGGTTCAGGGGATTCAAAATGGTATTTGACAAAGGAAGTTGTCGGGGATTACTAGACATATGGAATTTAACCATAAGGCAAGCAGGCAAGAATTTCAAGAGCAGTAAGCTGCAGAGGATTCTCGGGAGATCAAATAATATTTCAAAGTGCTTTAGGAATCACAGGAACAACTGGGGATGAACGGATCCCCGGTAATGTGAGGAATTAACCGCAGTGCGAAAGAAGCTGCACGGCAGTAGGCTCAAAAGATTCCTGGTTTAACGGGGAGTATTTCGGGGTATCTCGTACATACAAGAGTAACTGGCCATGATAATGCAACGGCAATGATGTTTAGATATCCACGGGGATTAACGGTGTTAGTAAGATGCAAAAGCAGTGGGCAAAGGGTCTCGGAAAACTTCGGGGAGTATCTTCGGAGTTTTCTGATGAAACAGTCGATCATCTATGGTGAAGGGGCTCTCCGGGATGAAGTGGTTACGAGAACCTAATGCCAGAGTTAGTAAAATCATTTAACCCGAATAGAAGAGAGACCAGAGTCCCACAGTATAGACGAGGAATAAAAGATCCTAATACCACCTAGTTGGCAACGTGGGCCCGTAAGCCACACAACCAAGTTAGTAAAACAGTTTTCGATTTCTAGACTCAACTTCGGCCAAGGAATTGGATAGGGGGGACTCCTATAGGCAGTCGGCTCTGATACCAACCTGTGAAAACCCCGGCTTAATTGTGCACTAACCATACACGCAAATGCACACGATCAAGCCTAAGGACTCACTTGAAGATATCACAACACAACTCTAAAACATAATTAAAGTCATACAAGCTTAATATTACAAGCCAGGTCCTCGAGGGCTCGAATACATAGCTCGATAGCATACAAGTGTCAGCGGAAGCATTAGATATCTGGGTACAAATATATTACAGAAAGAGAGATAAGCCTTCACAGAGGCGGGGCAAAATAAAACTCTACGATCGAAAGGCGTAGGCCTCCTGCCTAGGACCCTCCGAATCCTACTCCTGGTCGTCTGTCGGCTCCTCGTAGTAGTACTCGCCGGGAGGGTAGTAGTAGTAGCCATAGTCGTCGACGGGGGCAGCTATCTCAGGGGCTCCGTCATCTGGCGGCGTCAATTGGATATGGGGAGAAAAAGAAAATAAAGCAAACATGAGTACTCACCCAAAGTACTCAGCAAGCGAGGATCTACACTACATATGCAACATTTTCAAAGGGGGCTGTATATGTGGACTGGGCTGCAGAAATGCCAGAGTAGAGGGGGAAAGCCTAGTCCTATCGAAGACTAGCATCTTCAGCATCTTCATCGGTCTTGCAGCATTTGAAGAGTGCAGATTACATAATGTAAAGTAGTTGTAGTATCATCAACCTCGGCCAGAGATCCTTTCTCGACTCCCTGCGAGAAAGCAATCCCAGAGCCATACTATCCAGTTCTCATCTCAGTTCTAGTTGTACCGATCGGGATACAACTCCGAGTGTCCGTTACCGTAGGACAAGCTATCGATAGATTAGTTCTTCCCTGCAGGGGTGCACCAACTTACCCACCACGCTCGCTTAACTCCGGCCGGACACACTTTTCTGGGTCATGCCCGGCCTCGGCTAAGTAACACGCCGCAACACGACCAAATACTTAACAGAGAGGTCAGCACGCCGGACTAACCTATGCCCCCAGGGGTCTTGGGCCATTGCCCCGGACGCTCCTGCACGTTGCGTACACCGCCGGTGAGCAGACCTAGCAACCCCTTATACAAGTGCAGTTGCGTTCCCAGTCCAACCCAGCGTGTGCCGCTCAGTTGCTGGAGTCTATTAAGCTTCGGCTAAAGTATACGACGTAGAACGCCCATACTATGCCCACGTGATGGTTAGTGCTATCAGGCCAGAGGCCCCTCGGATCAAATATCCAAACCGTTTAGTGGTTTAGGAGCGCGCGGTAACGAGCAGAGACTCACGATCGATGTGACCCCGTCACCCCATCTCGAGGACTTGCGGCAAGGGCTAGGAATGCCCGGCCACGCCTCGTGGTTATCTCGCGGGCTCCTCTCAGGTCAACCCGACTCCACATCACTTCGCATTCATGCTCGCGCGGGTACCCCTCAGGGCCGACCCGTCTTTAGTATCCTGGTTCAGTGTTCTGTCATTGTAACTGTTGGGGATATAACTATTGAGTATAAACCGCCCAGGAGGGGCCGGGTTATGCTCATAGTGATTTACCTATATTGAAGCCCATGAAGACATAGAAGATGGCGACTTACGAAGGAGACTTAGTAAGAAGGCCCAAAGCCCAAAGGAGAGTTAGGGCCCATAGATGTAAACCGCCGTAAGTATATGACTTGTATTGTAAGATAGGAAATTGTGGATACCGAGCCGGACATGTTTATGAGCCGGCCGGGATTCTGTGAACCACCGGGCGTCAACCTGTGTATATAAAGGGACGACCCGGCGGCGGTTTAGGGACAAGAAACAAGAGATCGAGAGCCAGGTTAAGCGTATTTGCTCCCTGGTCATCGAAACCCTAGCAATACCACCTCAAACTAGATTAGGCTTTCACCTTCACCGCAAGGGGCCAAACCAGTATAAACTCCCCGTGTCCTTTGTCCTGATTAACCCCTTTAAGCTCACCTCATTGCGATGGCTCCACAACTAAGTCCTCACACTAGGACATCTGCCGTGACGATTCCACGACAGTTGGCGCCCACCGTGGGGCCAGCGCACGGTGGTTTCGAGTTCTTGAAGGGCAACTTCGAAGAGATCAAGGGATACACTGTGGGCCGGATGACCAAGAGTCGTCGTGGCAAGCTCTACATCGACGGTGAAGGCTGGGGCCCCGAGGCCGGCTCAATTGAGTACGGGTACCGGCTCCGCTTCGGTGGAATTCACGTCTTCATTGGCAAGATCGGCGAACCGGGCCCTGAGCCGGACACCTGCACCGACATCATCGAGACGGCTCAGCGTGCAAAACCCTCCCGAGTTCAGCCCGCCATGAGTCGTGCCTTCGTGGGATTCATCAATGGTGCGGAATCTGGGGATAAGTCGGTATCTGACAATGAGACAGTTGTCTATTCTGATGGCGAGTCATCCACCGGTGAAACCGAGTCATTGTACCAACTGCAAGACGGTCGGCTTGGGGGCTGTTCCGATGGCGATAGTATTCCGGACCCCTACGAGCCGTCGAACCGGGTTGCAATCTTCATGGCCGGTACGCAGCCAGTGCAGCACTCTTCAACTGCAGCGGCATTGATTTCCGGGTCAGCAGCGACGATGGCAGCGGGGGCAGGAGGCCCTGCGCGCCCGCCGGCTCAAGTCTTGTCCGGTTTACTAGACGCCTTGGCAACACTGCTGACGACGGAGGTTAACCCAGATAATCAAGATCAGCATAACGCGGAAGTCATGAAATTGCGAGATCAGATAGCTCAAGCTAAGGAAGACCTGGCAGCTGAAGATGCCAGGATGGCTGCAGAGCAGGTTACGTTGGATGCTCAGTCGCAGCGGATTCAGTCGGAGTCTTACCGGCTCATGCTAGATTAGAACGCTTCAAACAAAGTCCTGAGGAGGAGGCATCAGTCTCGCCTGCCACCGGTTTACGAGGCGAGGAACCTCTTTAACACGCCAGGAGCAGGAACCAGTAACCCGCTAGTGGCGGACCGGGTTGAAGCGCCTGAGGCGGGAGCGCCGGTTTAGCCGCGCGCCACGGATCCGCCTCGTCAGAACAATATCCCGCCGCAACACATGCCAACACCACCGGGTCATTACTCTAACCCTTTGGATAACATGATTGCTGCGGCATCACGATTGGCGGCTATCCCGGTTGAAGGCGAGTCTCCAACGGCGGTTGAGATGCGGAGGGCTAGAGAGCTCCTTCAGACAACATTGGTTCAGCAGCAGGCTTATTCTTACAGTCGAAGCCGGATTCATTCCACCCCTCGCCCAAGCCGGAGTTACAGTAGGCATATTGATGAGCCAGCTATGTCAAGCAGTGGGCCGAACCATAACCAGCCTCATGGACATAACCCAGCGGGCGGTGGTGCTGATGCTCAGAACGTGGTGGATCAAGGAAGAGCACGTCGAGAGGCCGAGCTGGCGGCGCAATATGCGGCCCGTCAACTTTCTCCGGTTCGTCCGACAACTTCGGTGGAGCCAGGTGTAACCTTTAGGAATTTGGGCGTGCCATGTTTAGTGCCGGCCATACGTAATGAGCGTCTGCCCAAGGATTTTAAGGGCCCTCGCAAGGTGCCTAACTATACAGCCGATTTACCTCCTGAAGCATGGATCGAGAGTTATGAGATGGCCATGGAATTGCTAGATGTTAGCGATGCGGCATGTGCTAAATATTTCCCCCTGATGTTGGATGGAACGGCTCGCACTTGGTTGAAGGGGCTCCCTGCCAACTCCATTGGGTCATGGGCCGAGTTAAAGGCCTGGTTTATCCAGAATTTCAAAGATATGTGCAAGCAGCCTATGTCAATTGTGGATCTGGATGCCTGTGTCCAAGAAGAGGGCGAGTCCACAACCCATTGGGTGCGCCGGGTTTCGACCATCTTACATTCATCAGATCACATCAACGCCGGTTCAGCGGTCATAATGTTGGAGAAGAATTGCCGGTTTACGCCTCTTAAGCAGAAGTTGGGTCGGCTCAAGCGCCACTGCAATGACATGGGAGAGCTGATGACGGCTCTGGTTAAGTACGCTGACTCTGATGGTACCAAGGACCCCCAGTCTGATGATGACAAGCCGGGAAAGGGAAAGAAGAGCAGCAGCACCAGAGGACAGCAGCATAATCCGGCGAATCAGGGAGGCAATGGTAAGCGCAAAGCTGATAATAGTTTGGACTTTGTGGCTAACACCAACGCACAGAATAATGGCCAGCGTCGTAAAGGTAAACCGCCCCCACGGGCCGGAGGGTCAGGATTTAATCTTGAGCAGATGCTAAATCAGCCTTGCCCAAGGCATGGGACGCGAGAAAGACCGTCTGGCCACCTCTGGAAGGATTGCTACATCATGAAGGAGCATAAAAATTCCAATCTTTTTCAAAACAATCATGGACCGGGTGATGGTTCAGGGTCCGGTTATCATGGGCCGGGTTACGGCGGTGGTGGTTCTAGTTCTGGATTCCAAGGTAATCAGGGCAATCAAGGCAATCAGGGTGGCTACCATCAACAGTCAGGTCAGGGGAATCAGCAGCAGCAATCTGGGTATCAGAGTAACCCAAAGCAATTGAGTAGTGGGCAGTACCATGTCTTCACCACAAATTTATGCAAACGGGATCAGAAGCTTCATAAAAGGGCAGTGAACGCCGTTGAACCGGAAGTTCCCCGTTACTTGCGCTGGTCTGAGCAGCCCATCGTGTGGAGTCGGGAAGATCACCCGCCCCGGGTTGATAATCCGGGTCACCTAGCATTGGTGGTTGAACCCCAGGTTGGAGGGTATAAGTTTACCAAGGTACTCATGGATGGAGGGAGCAGCATCAATATCCTTTATTACGAAACTTTCCGTCGCATGGGGTTGACAGATAAAAATCTTAAACCGTCGAATACAGTTTTCCATGGTGTGGTGCCTGGTAAGTCGGTGTACCCTGTTGGTAAGACAGCTCTGGAAGTTGCCTTTGGAGATGATCATGACTCTAGGTCAGAGACATTGACCTTTGAAGTAGTGAAAATTCATAGCCCCTATAACGCTCTGTTTGGACGGCCGGCTTATGCCAAGTTCATGGCACGGCCTTGTTATGTTTATCTGCAGCTCAAGATGCCGGGTTACAAGGGGACCATCACAGTACATGGGAGCCGAAGGATAGCCCTGGAATGTGAAGAGGGTGATGCGGCTTATGCTGAGTCGGTTTGTGCAACGGAGGAGTTAAAATTTTACAAGGACAATGTTGATCCGGCGGATATGACGTCTTTGAAAAAGCCAACTACAGAGCATGATCCGGTTTTGAAGTTTAAATCGGCAGATGACACTAAGATGGTTGATTTTGTTCCTGGCGATTCATCCAAGCAGTTCAGCATCAGTGCTAATATGGATCCGAAATAGGAAAGCGTGCTCATCGAGTTCATCCGTGAGAACCGGGACATCTTTGCATGGAAACCTTCTGACATGCCAGGTGTACCGAGGGAACTCGCTGAGCACACTCTCAATATTGATCCCAAGTTTAAACCGGTTAAGCAGTTTCTTCATCGTTTCAATGAAGAAAGGCGTAAGGCCATTGGTGAGGAGGTAGCCCGGCTCTTGGCGGCTGGATTTATTGTTGAAGTTTTTCATCCTGAGTGGTTGGCTAATCCGGTGCTGGTACTTAAGAAGAACGGCACTTGGCGCATGTGTGTGGATTACACGGATTTAAACAAGGCTTGTCCGGCTGATCCTTTTGCTCTCCCTCGTATTGATCAGATTATTGATGCTACGGCGGGTTGTGAGCGTTTGAGTTTTTTGGATGCTTATTCTGGTTATCATCAGATCAAGATGGCAGTTAAGGATGAGGAGAAGATAGCTTTGATAACTCCCTTTGGAGCCTTCTGCTATGTGTCTATGCCTTTTGGGCTCAAGAGTGCCCAGGCGACTTACCAGCGATGTGTGCAGAATTGTCTTCATAATCAGATTGGATGCAATGTTCATGCTTATGTGGATGATATTGTGGTGAAATCCAGAAAGAAGGAGATGTTGATAGACGACTTGAAGGAAACATTTGATAATCTCTGAGTTTATAAGATGATGCTTAATCCGGCCAAGTGTGTTTTTGGTGTGCCGGTGGGCAAGCTTTTGGGCTTTCTGGTGTCTAACAGGGGCATTGAAGCTAATCCGGAAAAGATCAAAGCCGTTACTTCTCTGGCTAAACCGGCGTGTATCAATGATGTTCAACGTCTGGCGGGTCGTATTGCGGCGCTAAGCCGGTTCATAAGCCGCCTCGGTGAGAAGGACATCCCTTTGTATCAGATGATGAAAAAGACAGATGACTTCGTCTGGAGTAACGCTGCTAATGAGGCATTTGAGGCGCTTAAGAAGCAGCTGGCTGAGCCGCCGGTCCTAGCTGCGCTCGTTGATAAGGAGCCGCTGTTGTTATATGTGGCTGCTATTAGCCGGGCTGTCAGTGTGGCTATTGTGGTTGAAAGGAAAGAGGCAGGCAAGGAATATCCGGTTCAACGGCCGGTTTATTATATTAGCGAAGTGCTTATTGAGTCCAAATAGAGATACCCACATTGGTAGAAGCTTGTATATGGGGTTTTCATGGCAAGCCGGAAGCTTAAGCAATATTTTCAGGGTCACCCCATTACTGTGGTTAGCTCTGCTCCTTTAGGAGATATCATACAAAACAGGGAAGCAACAGGCCGTGTTGCCAAATGGGCCATTGAACTTGGGCCTCATGGTTTGAAGTATATGCCTCGCACGGCCATCAAGTCTCAAGCACTGGTGGATTTCATCAATGACTGGACAGAGCTGCAGATGCCTGAGGAAAAACCAGATAACATGTATTGGACTATTCACTTTGATGGGTCCAGGCAATTGGAGGGCTCGGGGGCTGGAGTTGTGCTTGCTTCCCCTCGAGGTGATAAATTTTGTTATGTTCTTCGTTTGATGTTCCCTTGCACTAACAATGCAGCTGAATATGAGGCCTTGCTCCACGGTCTTCGGATGGCTAAGGAGATGAACTTAAGCCGGGTAAGGTGCTTTGGTGATTCAGATTTGGTGGCTCAACAAGTCTCTGGTACTTGGGATTCTAAGGATCCCCTCATGGCGGCTTATCGACAAGAGGTGGATGTTATTGCTGGTCACTTCAAGGGTTATCAAGTTGAGCATGTTGATCGGAGGAAAAATGAAGCGGCTGATGCCTTAAGCCGATTGGTTCTCAACGTAAACCGGTGCCACCTAATGTCTTTCTTGACGTTTTGCATAACCCGTCGGTCAAGTTACCTACAGAGGAGGATTTGGCTATTCCTGACCCGGAAGCTCAGTTGGTGGCGGCTCTTCATGTTATTCCTGATTGGACAGTTCCATATTTGGCATATATGACCCGGGGCGAGTTACCTGAGGATGAAACCTTGGCCAGGCAAATAACCCGGCGGTCCAAGTCAATGACAATTGTCAATGGAGAGCTGCACCATTGCAGTGTTACCGAGGCGTTTCAGCATTGTGTTTCTCCTGAAGAAGGCTGTGAGATTCTGTGTGAGATCCATGAAGGAGATTGTGGTCATCACGCCGGCTCTAAATCTCTTGTAGCCAAGGCTTTTCGTCAGGGTTTTTATTGGCTGACGGCTCATGCTGATGTTGAGGACTTGGTTAAAAAATGTGACGGTTGTCAGAAGTTTTCACGTCGAGCTCATGTTCCGGCTCAGGAGTTGAGAATGATTCCAATCACTTGGCCGTTTGCAGTTTGGGGGCTTGATATGGTTGGACCTTTTAAGAGGTCCAAGGATAAGAAGACCCACCTCTTGGTGGCGGTTGATAAATTCACTAAGTGGGTAGAGGCAGAGCCAGTCAGTAAGTGTGATGCAGCAACAGCGGTTCAATTCATGAAGAAAGTGATCTTCCGTTTGGCTTTCCACACAGCATTGTAATAGACAATGGCACTAATCTCTCCAAGGGTGCTATGAAAGAATTTTGTCAACGTGAGCATATCTGGCTTGATGTATCGTCGGTGGCTCACCCCCAATCTAATGGTCAAGCTGAGAGAGCCAATCAAGAGATCCTGAGAGGCATCAAGCCCCGGCTTATGGTTCCCTTACAGAGGACGCCAGGTTGTTGGGTAGAGGAGTTACCCTCGGTGCTATGGAGCATCAACACAACGCCCAATAGATCTACGGGTTACACGCCTTTTTTCATGGTTTATGGAGCAGAGGCGGTTCTCCCCAGTGACATCCGTCACGACTCACCCAGGGTAGCGGCTTACGTTGAAGCTAATAATGAAAAGGCACGTCAGGATGCACTTGACCTGTTAGACGAGGCGCGTGATCTCACAGCGGCTCGTTCGGCGATTTACCAGCAAGATCTACGTCGTTATCACAACCGCTGGGTCAAGACCAGAACCTTTCAAGAAGGTGACTTAGTGCTCCGGCTTATCCAGGATCAGACTGATATTCACAAGTTATCCCCACCTTGGGAAGGACCCTTTGTGGTCAGCAAGAATCTGAACAACGGGTCATACTACCTTATTGATGTTCGAGACCACAAGGACTCACGCACGTCGGAGGAAGAGACTCGCCGGCCGTGGAATATTGCTCATCTTCGGCCTTACTACACCTGAGCCATTGGCTCTTCTGATGTACATATTTTTGACAATGTATATATTAAACCGGCACCGCTGCTAAAGCAGGGCCTCTGTCGTTTTTTCTTAATGAGTCTTTGGTTACTTGGGGGCTTCCGGCTTATGAGCGAAGTTATGATTACCCTTTGAACCAGCTTATAAGCCAACTGGAAAAAAAAACTTGGGGGCTTGCTACCCAGGTTAAAGGTACCAAAGAGAGTCTGTTGCAAAATCACAGCTCAAACATAGGTGCCCCTTGAGCATAGCTCAAAAATATTACTTGGGGGCTCCTTGATTCTAAAGAACAAAGAGTTTGTATAACCCTTGTAATAGGCTTAAAAGCCAGGCTTGGAAGCCAAGTGTATTCACCTAAAACCCCGGGTTATCCTGCCTTTTTAAGTAAGCCACTCCACCCAGGTATTCCTGGAATGACCCGCCGAACGTTTGACAAGTCAACCTTATACAGACCCTGAACTTTCCAAAGTTAAAACGACGATTGGTTATGTGAGGTCCATCTTATAAGGTTTGTATATAGGTTTAACTCAGTGGCTGTGCAGCCCGTGAAAGCATTCGATTTTCGGCCTGGCAGCCCATGAAAAGCCTCGTTTTTTTGTTTATTTTATTCCAAAGTTTTTTGAGGTTTATTTGATGAGGCTTATAATGCTTTATGATCATAATTCATCAGGAGTTTATTAACCCGGCCTGGCTTTTGACTATAAGTCGCCAGTATGAGATAAGATAATATCCGGTGTTTATTAACCCGGCCTGGTTTTGTTCATAGGCCAAGCAATCTATGATAATTACCAGTGCTCAAAGTTTGGGTTCTCCCCCTTCCTACACCGGTTTGGTAAACCAACAGTGTGATCAAATATCACAGGTATGATATATTTCAAATTTGGTCATTCTGAAAGTCCAGCCTTGGGTATAAACTATGTTAGTTTCCATGGTTTTATATTGGGT
The DNA here is from genome assembly GCA_011799875.1 of Thinopyrum elongatum. Classification (NCBI taxonomy): domain Eukaryota; kingdom Viridiplantae; phylum Streptophyta; class Magnoliopsida; order Poales; family Poaceae; genus Thinopyrum; species Thinopyrum elongatum. Next base: position 583,190,255 of record CM022300.1, on the reverse strand, counting down.
GTTATGACCCGTCCAGCGGTAAACCGCCAGGACACTTTTAATCTGTTGCATGCAGGAGCAGATTCCACATTGTTAATATTATAAGCATAAGTGGCATATCTTAACATGGTGGATTAGCAGTGTCATGCAAAGTAAATATGCACGATGGCATAGCAGAACAAGAGTTTAAGCTAGCCTATTACAAGGCGTTTGGTGCCCAAAAGAATAATTGTTTTAACAAGTCTTAAAGAAAGCAGCTGCTAAACCGGCCCCCGGTTTATGAGTCCTGGCCTGGCTGACTTGAAGGTTGCGGATCGTCCAGCGCCGGTTCATCTTCCTCCTCTCTACCTAGTGGCTGGAAGTCAATGGTGGTCCAATCAATCCAGTTAAGGCCTTGAATATAGCTTCATCACTTATAAGTGTGGAGGGGTCAACATCAGGGGCATGGGTATGCTTACGGATTGGAGGAATAAGATTTGGAGCATCATAAGTTGGCGCGTTAACTCTCTTGTTGTTGGCATCATAAATTGACTGATAATATGAAAGATCGGTTTCTTCAGCCAATTGGCTAGCCAATGGGCGCATTTCCCTCGTCAAGGCTCCGAGGTCATCGTTATTAAACTCTGACCCGTCCTCCTTTATGCTCGGGTAGCCGTTTCCCACATCGGCCGGATCAAGATCAGATATCCAAGCTTTGGCCCGAGTTAGTGCAGTAAGAGCACCCGCCCTGGCAGCTGACTTCTTTAGCTCTTCAAACTGTGCAGGCATCATCGCCAGCCTTTCCAACGTCTCCTTGATCAAGGTTGGGGGCGGTTTATTATGGGAAGCTGTGCAGATAACCCATTGTATGCCGGTATATAATTGCTCTATAAGTGTATAGGCGGCTTTCTGTTTTTGCCGCATATCTGAGCCAAGATGAGCAATGCGAGTTCCTGCATCATCAAAAACATCGGTAAACCGGCAGTCTCTTACATAATACATGTTCAAAGCTTATGAAGAAGTTATTTACCAAATACGGCAGCGGTCATGGCATTTATTTGTTGTTTCAAGCCAGTCAGCTCCTCAGCTACCGGATTAAGGGCAGCCTCAGCATCCTCAGCCTCTTCAGCAGAGTTGACTTTTCTGTATCCCAACCTGCCCGCTCGTTCTTAAAGCTCTCCTTCAGTTTTTCCATTGCTGTTAATGCACTGGTAAGTTCTTCCTTGGCTTTGGAGGTCTCGGCTTGTTGCGACTTGATATTTTCTTGAAGGTCGGTGATTTGAGATTCCTTCTTGTTAAGATCAGCCTGCAAGAGACATGTAATTAATTAGATAGCAGTGCATATTCAAAGTCCCAAGCACATAACAAGTAATATACTTGGCACTTGGGGGCTAATGTCTATTGCTTCTTATCAAAAAAAATTACAAGTCCCAAGCACATAACAACTATCAGCTTGATGGTCAACCGGATTATAAAGGTCCTAAGTAAGAATTTTGAGCCTTACAACATAATTAGTCTCAACTTAACATATTTGTTAAGTCGACCCTTGGGGGCTACACAGGCGAAATTGAAGAGTTATTATTCTAAAGTCCCGGTTCATATTGACATTATAAACCGGCCCTTGCGGGCTAGTGGAGTTGATCTATATGGTTCTTCAAAGTTTGCAGAACATTCTATTCTTTTATGTCCAGTAAACTTGGCGGCTAAGGGAAGAATATTTATGCAGAGTTAACAGCATTTACCTCATATCGCTCCTTCATCATGTTCAGTAAACCGACTTCATAATCACAGCTTGTGTGCAAATGGTTTAAAAACCCAGAATGAATATCTTGGGCGCCGAGGTGGGCATAGCTTTCCAAGTCCACCTTCCACTTGCCCTTGTCAACAGCAGAAAATTCTTCTTTGGCACTATGTTTTGACAAAACAGTGGGGTTGCCTGGGGCTGTATACCCGACACCGGTAACTACAACATCGTCGGCTTTATCATCAGCAGCCTTAGTTGGGCTTGGCGGTTTATCAACATGACCCATCGGATCAATCTCCATCTGTTCAACAAAGGTTTCATGATCTTGCGGTGGCGGATTATCAAGAATAGCTTCAGTATTTGGTTCAAACTGTTCCGGGTTCTTGTCCGGATCAGTTGGTGCGTTGTCATCAGCCGGTTTGTTCAATTTGGCCTTTTTACTGGGTCTGGCCTTGGCTCTGACCGAGACGCAAATAACAGGTTAGTATAATGATCAAGCATAAGGTATAAGGGGTTAGTTAAAAATGCTCACCCAGGAACAGTTTTGAGGGTTGGAATTTGTGTCCCTGTGGACTCGCCAGAGGATGAATGGGAAGTTCCCTGATAGTTTGAATCAGACGGATTAAGAGGTTGTCGGAAATAGCCTGCCTTGGGATAAGATGTGTCAGAAATAGAAGAGACCTCTGGGCGGGGTTTACGAACTGGCGAGTTCGGTAAACCGGAAGAAGTGACCACATGGCCGCTATGCCGGGTTGTGCGGCGAGCTTCGTGTTGCTGCTTCTTCAAAAGAAAGTTTGGATCCAAGTAAGCTAGGGGGTCAGAAAATCTTACTTTCCGGCTTACTTGTCGGGTTTTCTGTGTGGGCAGAGGTTCTGAACCGGATGAGAGAATAGTTACCTCTACGTCATTTGCGCGGCTAGCTTCTGCGTCGTCCTGATAAAAATCATCGTCAATGAGATGTATGAAAAAAGAGCCAAGTGAATCAAGTTCTACGTCTGACTCCGGATTATCATCGTCAATGTTTAACTCGGTAGGCTCGGTGTTTTTCTTCTTAGCGGGCTTCTTGTTGACCTTGGTCTTGACACGAGGTGTTTTGGCCGGTTTATCCTACGGTTTCTTCTTCCAGAACGGATCATCACCCTGCTTAAAGATTGAAAAAATCATAAGGGAGTATTAAGAATATGGATTAAAGCAGGAGTGGGGCAATTCTTACAGCTGGCGGTTTATTTGAAGCACAGAAAGGACTAAGTCCTGTCTTGCTATAGTCGGTCACCGGTTCATCCAACATCTTCTTGACAGATTCAGTAATTTCAGCATCAGTGAGCTGAATATCAGTGTGGCGTTAAGGGTCTTTCACATCCCCTGTGTACTCACACATTAAACCGGGGCGACGGCTTAAAGCCAAAATGCTCCAAGATACCCAGCAACGGACAAAATCAATGCCTGTCAAACCGTTTGCCATAAAGGCTCTGAGATTTGAAAGCTGTGGTGCATATTTAGACCGTTCCTTTGCATTGAGTCTTTGGGGGAATGGATGTGCATCGGTAAGCCGGTGGGCACGGTAACCCGGCAGAGGATTCTCGCCAGCTGGAGATGTATCTTGGCAATAGAACCAAGTTTGATTCCAATCTTTGGGATGGCTATGATGCTTAGCGTGAGGGAAGCTGACGTCTTTTCTCTTCTGAATTGAAACCCTGCCAAGTTCAGTATTGGGCCCATCCGTAAATTCAGTACGGCGGTTTAAATAGAAGAAATCTCTGAATAGGTCGACTGTGGGCTCTTCTTGCAGGTAGGCTTCACAAAACACTTGAAAATTGCAAATATTGGACACGGAGTTAGGCCCAATATCTTAAGGGTGAAGTTGGAAGAAGTGAAGCACGTCACGGAATTTTTTTGATCCGGGAGGGCTGAACCCTCGACTCAGATGATCAACAAAAATGATCACTTCCCCATCCTTGGGTTCAGGAGGATTTTCTGGACCGGGGGCTCTCCAGTGGATGTCTTCCTTTTTCGCTAAAGCGTCGGTTGCAACACACCCATTCAGTTCTTCTTCTGTAACCCGGGATTGAACCCAGTTACAGGAATAAAAGGATTTGGCCATTTATACGATAACCTGGAAAAGATTTGTGCCAGTTTAAGGTTCATGTTTAAACAGGCAGAAAGTGTTGAAGCATGCATAAATGTTAAACCAGACTGTGACGTTATCAAATCACAAAGACGAGCACTTGGCGGTTTAAGAGGGGACTAATGGTACCTGGCAGGTTATTATTTTCTGAGGTTAAACCGCCTACACGGATATTGAAAGTATAGATCTGAAGTTGGAAAATGGCTAAGTGTTGGAAAAACAGGTTTCACAGATTAATGCTATAATTGTGGATCTACGACAGTTCAGATAATGGAAAAATCTATACCTAAAAAGTTTCAGTACCTGAGCAGTTCATAGATTGGATTTCTTATGCAAAAGGAGATGTTCTAATAAGCAAAAGTAAGTACCACAACCACTGCCGCACAGGAGGAGTGCCAAGTTTGAATCAAAAATTACAAGCTACAGCGAAGAACGAGGATGAACTTCGATGAACTCGTGGAAACCCTAATGGGATATAGGGGAAAAGGAAGGAAGAGGACTCACCAGAACTGTTGAGTAGCGGAGGCGCGCGGATGAACTCTGGTCGATTCAGGTTGATGCAGCGGCCGTTGTTGAGGCAGTGGCAAAGGTCGACGACGGCGGCAGAGCTTGGGCGCTGAGGTGATGCGAGGTGGAAGACAGAGACGAGGAGGCAAGGGGGGAAAGTGAAAAGGACCCCTGGCCCTATTTATAAGGTGAATGGATAAGTGGCATGCGCGGGAATCGAGGAGCTCCAAATTGGATATGTGACAGGACTGACGCCTCGATTTTTGGAGGTTCATTAAAAAGGAGATGCGTATATGATTTCTGGATGTTTATAAAATTAATGACAGGTAATGTCATGGCGGGTTATCATGATCTCGGAAGATGTTGTCACGGCGAGCTACAAATTTTTGCGAAGGTAATGAAGAAGGAATTTTCCTAAGTGTTGAAGATTGACATGAACAAGTTCAAATCAACCTGGGGCCTAATGTTGGGGATATAACTATTGAGTATAAACCGCCCAGGAGGGGCCGGGTTATGCTCATAGTGATTTACCTGTATTGAAGCCCATGAAGACATAGAAGATGGCGACTTACGAAGGAGACTTAGTAAGAAGGCCCAAAGCCCAAAGGCGAGTTAGGGCCCATAGATGTAAACCGCCGTAAGTATATGACTTGTATTGTAAGATAGGAAAGAGTGGATACCGAGCTGGACATGTTTATGAGCCGGCCGGGATTCTGTGAACCGCCGGGCGTCAACCTGTGTATATAAAGGGACGACCCGGCGGCGGTTTAGGGACAAGAAACAAGAGATCGAGAGCCAGGTTAAGCATATTCGCTCCCTGGTCATCGAAACCCTAGCAATACCACCTCAAACTGGATTAGGCTTTCACCTTCACCGCAAGGGGCCGAACCAGTATAAACTCCCCATGTCCTTTGTCCTGATTAACCCCTTTAAGCTAACTTCATTGTGATGGCTCCACAACTAAGTCCTCACACTATGACATCTGCCGTGACGATTCCACGACAGTAACCAAATTCTCCGTGTGTCTGACACCAAGTGGGAACCCTGAGGAATCACCCTCGATGGAATCCCACTCGATGATATCATCAAGGTGAACGAAGGAGGAATCACCCTCGAGGTCCACACTTGAACAGTTGCACGACGGTGTCGGTATCGGGGGTGGTGTAGGAGGAATCACCCTTGCTTACCACGACCGATTAACTAACCTACAAGGTTATCATCAGAAGTGCTGATGAGGTATCACCCTCGGCACTCGATAGTAACCCAGTAGTGTCGAGCAATTTAAGGGGGAAGTGACGTGCGGTGCCAGGGTCTGATCTTCGATCCCGTTGCTCGGGTCTTCTGAGAGTCCAGCGGGGCAGTCGGGACAAGTGGGTCTCTGATAGGGCTCTATCCATCCTATACTGAACAGTTTAGGACATCAGGCAGGTATCAACAGTAGGCTACAATAAACAGGCTATGCAACAGAAATAGGATAATAGTAGCTGCAGTATCTTCTAATGCAAGCATAAGAGGGAAGAGAGTGGGCGATATCGGAATGCTCAAAATGGGGGTGCTTGCCTGTCTGCTCGACGGCAAGGGCAGGGTCGTCGGGGACGTAGTCATACTCCGGAGCGGCGTCTGCCTCAGGAGCTACATCGTCGTCAGGGTCTACCAAGAGAGAAGAGGGGGAGGAAACAAGTAAATACAATGCAATCAAATGCAACACTGGGCATGCTATGCCTAGTATGCAGTGCAGGGTTGCCTAAATATGCATCTAAGTCGTTTTGGTTATTTTTAGGATTAACCGGGGATTTATTAATCGGCATGTGTGCACTATTCATCTACCAGATTTGGGCTCGGAGTTACGAGTTCTCCTACGTAGGAGGTTCCGACAGGGAAACAGACGGCACGATCAGACTCGTCTCGTCGTTCTGAGCAACTTTCATGTCTTAACTTTTTCAATCTGAGCTACGGTTTAAAAGTTATTAATTTTCAAAGATTAAATGATTTTCTGAAATTATTTTTATTTACAGAAAATGATTTATGATGTCAGCATGATGTCACTGTGACATCAGCAGTCAACAGCGGCTGACCAGAGTCAAACCTGGCATGTGGGGTCCAGTGGGACCCACATGTCAGCCTCTGTTATCCTAACAGTGAATTAAATTAATTAACAGGGTTAATTAGGGGGGTGTGGGCCCACCTGTTAGTGAGTGATTAGTGATTAAACTAATTAATTATTTGATTATCGGTTTATCTATTTAATAAAAATCATTTTAATTAAGCGGGACCCACATGTCAGTGGGCGGGGCCAGCCCAGTCAGCAGTTGACCTGGTCAACTGGGTCAACTGGGTCGACGGGGCCCAGCTGCCAGTGACTCAGGGGGCCCTACCAGTCGGGCCACGTCGGCGACACGTCGGCGCTGGCGCCGGAATAGCGCCGACGAGCTCTTCGCGGCGGTGACCTCGCCGGAGAGGCTCGGGTTTCGCCTACAGAGGGCCAAAACGGGCGCGGCCTATCGCGTTTGAACGAGGGCGATGTGCCGCTTCTTGTGGTGGTGGTGGTTTCGCCGGAGCTGGCCAAAAACGGCGCCGACGTTGAGCAAAGGCGGCGGCGCATTCGAGAGCTCTACGGGGTCGGTGTTGCGGCGTGCTACGGAGCGAACGAAGAGGCTAGGCAGGTGCGGCGCAACGCGGTGGGCACAACACGTTTGACCCCGTGACCATTTGGTCACCGAAAGCACGCCGGCGACGAGCGCGGGCGGAGTCGTATTCGGGCGCACGTCGATCTAGGGCTTGAGGGCACGGGGAAGCTCGTGCATGAGTGCGTTCGGCTCCTAGAAGCACCAGGAGCACGATGCCATGCTCAGGCACGCATGACAGAGGCCATGGCCACGGCGGCGAGGCGCTCAGCGGCGGCGAGCTCACGGCATCGACGTCAGCTAACTATAGGCATCGACAGGCAGCACAAAGCAACGGGGAGGGAGGAGGGAAGCTCACCGAGTGGTCACGAAGGACCATTGGCAGGTTAGTAGCAGTAGGGCTCGCCGGAGAGAAAAGGGGATCGGCGGTGGCCTGAGGTTGCAGACGATGGCGAGGGCTCGGTGCAGAGGCTCCCAGCTCCGCCCAGTGGCACTGGTCGATGCAGCGTTCGATGGCAAAGCTGGCAGGCATGGAGAGGCGACGAGGCGGTGGCTGTGGCCACGGAAACGACAGACACGCGGCGGTGGTGGCGCTCGGCCTCGATGGATCTGAGGGATAAGAAGGACGGAGTGAGCGATGGGAGAGGGGAGAAGTGACGGGGAGGACCAGGGGAGGTGCTCGGCTCATCCTTATCCTCACCACGGCCCTGTAGGGTCGCCGGGCGCCAGCGTGTCGGCGCGCGGACGACGCGCGCGCACTCGCCCAAGGGGAGGACGACAACGCGAGGGAGAGAGAGAGAGATCGGGCCAGATGGGCCGGCTATCGAGGCACTGTGCACTAAGGCCCAGTGCACAGTGCCTCGTCTTATTTTTCTCGTTTCTGCTTTGCTTTTCTTTTATTTATTTTCTGTTTTGAATTAGTTAGGTCACTTTTGCATTTTTGTAAAATGTGGGACTTAGTCCAAATATTACAGTGCAATGTTAACCTTCACCAAAAACTGGTTTGGGTAAAGTAGGACTTTATTTGAATTTGAAATGGATTTATTTGGGTTAAACAATTCTATTTTGGTGCTGTTTCAAGTTGTTTGAGTCACTTATCTAACTCCAATTATTTTGATTATGGTTTTACAAATGTTCCTGGATTATCTGCCAATTAATGAACATTTTACCAAAGGTGTTTGAGCAAATTTATATTTCACTTATGAATTTGAGTTGATTTTTCAGATTTGAATTGAATTGCTTTGGTTAACCACTATGTTTAAGCACTGCAAATGATATGACTTGGCATTATTAGCAGCTGATCACAGTGGTAGTTACACAGGGGTGTTACACGTACTGCGGGTCTTCCATTACCCCGCCTCCTCTCAGATTAACCCATTTGCACCGAAACAAAGGTACCTTCAAACCATGTCCATAGTCAAGTTCCCATATCTCCTCTATGTAACCATAATATGTGTCCTTTGGCCTATTGGTGTTTGCTGCATCAAAGCGGACACCACTGTTTTGATTGGTGCTCTTTTTATCTTGGCCGATCGTGTAAAATGTATTCCCATTTATATCGTACCCTTTGAAAGTCAATATATTCGAAGATGGTAACTGGGACAGCAAGTACAACTCATCTTCAACAGCATCGTCATGCATGAGACGTGTCTGCAACCAACTGGCGAAAGTCCCCGTTTGTTCACGTGTAATCCAATCGTCAGACTGCTCCGGGTGTTTGGAGCATAGAATATTCTTGTGTTCCTCGATATACGGAGACACCAAGGAGGAATTTTTTAGAACTGTGTAGTGTGCTTGCGCCCAAGAATGCCCATCCATACAAATTATTGCTTTCGGTCCTAGCGTGCCTTTTCCGTCCAGTCTGCCCTCATGCCGCGATTCAGGAACACCAATAAGCTTAAGGTCAGGAATAAAGTCAACACAAAACTCAATGACCTCCTCATTTTCATGGCCCTTGGAGATGCTTCCTTCTGGCCTAGCACGGTTATGAACATATTTCTTTAAGACTCCCATGAACCTCTCAAAGTGGAACATATTGTGTAGAAATACAGGACCCAGAATGGCAATCTCTTCGACTAGGTGAACTAGGACGTGCATCATGATATTGAAGAAGGATGGTGGGAACACCAACTCGAAACTGACAAGATATTGCACCAAATCATTCTCTAACCTTGGAATGATTTCTGGATCAATTACCTTCTGAGAGATTGCATTGAGGAATGCACATAGCTTCAGAATGGCTAATCAAACGTTTTCCGGTAGAAGCCCCCTCAATGCAACCGGAAGCAGTTGCGTAGTAATCACGTGGCAGTCATGAGACTTTAGGTTCTGGAACTTTTTCTCTGCCATATTTATTATTCCCTTTATACTCGACGAGAAGCCAGACGAGACCTTCATACTGAGCACGCATTCAAAGAAGATTTCCTTCTCTTCTTTGGTAAGAGCATAGCTGGCATGACCCTGATGTATGCCGTCTTTTCCGTGCATATGTTGCTGGTCCTCCCGTGGCTCCGGTGTATCTTTTGTCTTCCCATACACGCCCAAGAAGCCTAGCAGGCTCACGCAAAGATTCTTCGTCACGTGCATCACGTCGATTGCAGAGCGGACCTCTAGGTCTTTCCAATAGGGTAGGTCCCAAAATATAGATTTCTTCTTCCACATGGGTGCGCGTCCGTCAGCGTCATTCGGAACAGATTGTCCGCCAGGACCCTTTCCAAAGATTACTTTTAAATCCTTGACCATATCAAGTACATCATCACTAGTACGGTGGCGAGGCTTCTTCCGGTGATCTGCCTCACCTTTGAAATGCTTGCCTTTCTTTCTTACGGGATGCCTACTCGGAAGAAATCGACGATGTCCCAGGTACACATTCTTCTTACATTTATCCAAATATATACTGTCGGTATCATCTAAACAATGCGTGCATGCACGGTATCCCTTGTTTGTCTGTCCTGAAAGGTTACTGAGAGCAGGCCAATCATTGATGGTTACAAACAACAACGCATGTAGGTTAAATTCGTCCCACTTTCTCTCGATTTTTCTCCACTGCGACCCGTCAGCGGGTACTCTCAACTTCCTGTCTTTCTTACGGTCTTCTTTGTGCCATCGCATCAACTTGGCATGCTCTTTTTTTTGGAACAAACGTTTCAACCGTGGTATTATAGGAGCATACCACATCACCTTGGCAGGAATCTTCTTCCTGGGGCGCTCGCCCTCAACATCACCAGGGTCATCGCGGTTGATCTTATAGCGCAATGCACTGCATACCGGGCATGCATTAAATCCTCGTACGCACCATGGTAGAGGATGCAGTCATTAGGGCATGCATGTATCTTCTGCACCTCTAATCCTAGAGGGCAGATAGCCTTCTTTGCTTCATACGTACTGTCGGGCAATTCATTGTCCTTTGGAAGAATCTTCTTTAACATTATCAGCAACTTTTCAAATCCCTTGTCAGATACACCATTCTCCGCCTTCCATTGCAGCAATTCCAGTGTGGTGCCCACCTTTTTCTTGTCATCTTCGCAATTTGGGTACAACAATTTCTTGTGATCCTCTAACATGCGCTGCAACTTCAGCCTCTCCTTTTCACTTACGCAGTTTCTCTTTGCATCGGCAATGGCCCGACCAAGATCATCAGTGGGCTCATCTGATGCCTCTTCTTCAGCTTCTTCCCGTATTGCCGGCTCAGCTTCTTCCCCCATTGTTGTACCATCGTATTCAAGGAACCCATGGCCAGAATAGCTGTCGTCATCCTCTTCTTCTTCATTATCTTCCATTAGGACCCCTCTTTCTCCGTGCTTGGTCCAACAGTTATAGCCGGACATGAAACCGGACTCAAACAGGTGGACGTGAATGGTTCTTGAGTTAGAGTAATATCGATCATTCTTACAGTCAGCACATGGACAACACATAAAACCATCCGCCCGCTTGTTTGCCTCAGCTGCAAGCAGAAAAGTATGCATGCCATTAATGAACTGGGGAGAGCATCGGTCATCGTACATCCATTGCCGGCTCATCTTCATTACAGAACACCGAAAAGACCAATTTAATACAAGTTCATACACACTTATTCTCATAAAACAACATACACACTCCCTAGCTAAAGCATTTAAATGCAACAACAAATGTGATCAAGATCGCAACTAAGGTTACAATTGATCCAACAGCACAATGATACCAAGCCTCACTATCAATGGCATATTTTCTAATCTTTCTAATCTTCAAGCGCATTGCATCCATCTTGATCTTGTGATCATCGACAACATCGGCAACATACAACTCCAGTTTCATCTTCTCTTCTTCAATTCTTTTCAATTTTTCTTTCAAATACTCATTTTCTTTTTCAACTAAATTTAACTTCTCGACAAGAGGGTCGGTTGCAATTTCCGGTTCACATACCTCCTAGATAAAAATATCTATGTCAACTTGATGGGCATAATTTGTCATAAACACGAAATGCAACAAATAGTTATAAAAGAGAATATACCACATCCAAATCATAAACCGGACGAGGGCCGACGGGGACGGATATCAAAACCATGCCACTACGTATAACAAATAATGTATGGGTAAGAAAATTATACAAGTAACTATCTAAATCACACAAACATGATTTTTTTTATAAAAAGGATAAGAACAAGAGGCTCACCAAGGTGGTGCCGGCGACGGGACAGTGCGGGCGATCGATGGTGGTTAGGATGGGGACGGGAAGGCACTAAGTAAACCACACCTACATATGCAAACTAAGAAGTTAATTTGAGCTCAAATTGCATATAAATCAAATAAACTACCACATATAAATAATCCCAAACTAAAACCCACAAATCACTATACTTATAGAGCATTGCAAGAGGTAATCTAGCAATGAGAGATGAAAGGAAAAAGTTGCTAACCTTTTTGAACACTTGTATGGATGGGGTGCCTTCAAATCTTGACAAATTTTGGCAAAAATGGAGGATGAGCTCGAGCAAGAGGGGAAGAACAGAGAGGAGAGGAAAGGGGAAGAACAGAGAGCTCGCGGGCTGGACGAAGGGTTTATATAGGAGCATCTTTAGTCCTGGTTCATGACACAAACTGGGACTAAAGGTGAGCCTCTAGTCCCGGTTTGTGTCACGAACCGGGACTAAAGGGGCTCGTGGGGCCCCAGCCTGACACCAGCCTGCCACCACCCCTTTAGTCCCGGTTTGTGTTACGAACCGGTACTAGTGGTTCAACACGAACCGGGACTAATGATTCCCGCGCCCCCTAGCCATTGGAACCGGCACTAATGGTCACATTAGTACCGGTCTGTTTCCAAACCGGGACTAATGGGGCTCACATAAAGTCGTTTTTCTACTAGTGTTACAAGCACTAGTAAGTACAATTTATAATCACAAGTTACTAATAGTTGGAAGCACATATTTTTTTGAACTTTTTTTTATTGAAACCTACCAACATGGGATCTGATTTTGAAGATCTCGATGTGAGAAACGCAATGGTGAAAACTATTCATGATTTGGATGCACTATTCAAAAGATAAAATGTTTTAAAGACACAAATCTACAAAAAAAATAGAAACAAACCTGTGTGTGGGAAGAAATCCCATCGAAACCCTCTTGTTGCAACAAGTGTCACACATGCAATGCTCCACTTGTCACAACTAGAGGAGGTAAGAGCGACATTTCAAGGGGTACCACTTGATTAGTGATTTCATGGAAAGCATCACGTCAACTTTCTAGTTTCCTATGTGGTATGGGCCTACAGGAAAAGTTGGAAGCAAAGTGGGGGGCGGGGTTGCGGGAGTCCGAACAACAGCCACGTAGGCCCGACACCCCGTCCCACTAAAACCCCCCTCCTGGTCCTATTTTCTTTCACTCCGCCCTTTCTCTCTCTTACTTTGCATTTGCACCCTCTTCCTCTGATGTCGTCGTTGTACCTCTTTGGCCGCCACACATGCATTGTCGGACCTCCGCAACTAGCACCGACGTGCCCGCTCGCCTTTTATGACGGTGTCGTCCACCCAGGACATGTACGTGGCTAGGTACACTCCTCCCTATGGACGACGTACATGGCAGACACCAAGCCCGACAGGTGTTCAGTCAAATGCTATTGAGCTAATTTTCAAACGCCATGTCATTTTTGTAGAGTATGAAGGATGGCGGAGTACTCGACCATGGAGGAAGAATTGTTGTGCGATGCATGATTGGACGTATTAACGAATTTCATAGGCAGACACAGAAGAGGGCTCTTCTGGCAGTGCGTGCATGATTTGTTTCAGGCACGAAAGCACATTGCGCCCTACGACATGCACATGAACAAATCATCCAACATCGTAATGTGAGGTGGTTATCGCATCAATGGTACGCCATCCAGACCACCGTCACCAGGTTTTGTGACACAGTTGCTCGGTTGGAAGCAAGGTGCCATTATGCGCAGCTGCGGAGGAGATTGTAAGTTTTGCTTCTTCTTGCTCAACTTGTCGATTGAATCACTCATTCACTCAATATTGTTTTCACATTGTGTAGCCCGTACGCGCTGCCGTGATGTACCACATGATAGAAGGATGGCCATTTAGGTACATACACCGTTGGATGAAGTTGAAGGGGCAGTATGTGTGGGATGACATGATTTGTTCCTGACAAACTTATTGAACATCCAGTTAATCTCATTGAATTTGAACTATTGTTGTACTAGACTTATTTACATGCTATGTATGGATAATTTGTGTTATCATATATCCGCCGTCGGGTTTGCATGAATGTCATCCGCTTAGTTCAAACAGTGTTTGAAATGTATATGGGCATCGTTGGATGGCCGGCTCCCGCATCCCTGTCCGCGAACTGGTTGCCCCCTATCCGCGAACGTTTGCAGGAGCAAATTTACATGTCATCTTTGGAGATACCCTTATTTCAATTAAATGAACACAAAAGCTTTAGTTCATTTGATTGAACTAAGGAGGGTCAAAGGGTACCTGAGGGAGTCCTAGACTAGGGGGTCCTCGGGCCGCCGGCCTACTTCTCATGGGCCGGGCAGGTGGTCCGCGATATGACTACTACGGGACCAAGCTAGAAGGTGACTCCGGGTCCGGACAGGAAAACCTCGAAGTCTTGGTGTGTCCTCCAAGTCAAGATAGAAGATTCGGTATGTATATTTCCCTTGTTGTAACCGACCATGTGTAACCCTAGACCCCCTGGTGCCTATATAAACCAGAGGGTTTAGTCCGTATGGACTAGAACAACAACCATCATCCTACTAGACTAGGGTTTAGTTCATCTGATTCGTGGTAGATCAACTCTGTAACCATCCTACACACTTCAATATAATCGAGCAGGACGTAGGGTTTTACCTCTTAGAGAGGGCTCGAACCTGGGTAAACATTGTGTCCTTCGTCCCCTGTTCCCCATTGATCCAAGATCCACAGCTCGGGACCCCCTACCTGAGATCCGCCGGTTTTGACACCGACATTGGTGCTTTCATTGAGAGTTCCGTTGTTGGATCGCTGAAGGATCGATGGCTCGCCTGATCATCGGAGATGGCATCAACACCAGGGACACCTTTGTCCCCGGCCAACTTTTTGCGTTTGGGAGTTCTGCATGCCAATCCGACGGGTCATCTCGACCAGGTCGACAATTTTGCCCCTGAGTACCAGATCAGGTTCGGTAACCTGGAGTATGTCGCTGACACTCGAGGCGATCTGATCTTCATCGGCTTCTCAACCATATCGAAGGCGCCCATGGACTCCGAAGCATCAACTTTGGGGCCCCTCCCCGATCCGATCTCTGGATCGGCCCCTACCTCATGGCTGGCTTCAAGCTTGGACGCAACTACCATGTCCGAAGACCGGGAGCCACCCTCCGTCAGACTCGCTCTTCTCACCATGGATCTAGCTTCGAGCCTCAACACTAGATCGGCGTTCGAAGACCGGGAGTCAACCTCGGCCGGACTCGCTCTTCTCACCGCGGATCTAGCTTCGAGCCTCAACATTGGACCGGCGTCCAAAGACCGGGAGTCTCCCTCGGCCGGACTTAACTTTCTTGCCGCAAATCCAGCTTTGAGCTTCGGTGTGAATTCGGTATCCGAAGACCAGGAGTCAGCCCTAGCCAAGCTCGCCCCTCGTCTCACTATTACGATGGAGGTCGGCTCTGAAGAAACCTCATGCGCCAATCCGGCTAGCCTCACCCTGTTAAATGAGGCGCTTGATCGGATCCAGATGATGACTATCTTGGATGGCCCATCCTCGGTCTGTGCTCAACATGGCCTCGAGGCAAAGTACAGGGAATTTTATGCCCCACCCACCACCCACTTAGTAGCCACTGTCGAGGACTTAACCGACATGCTGGACTACGCCTCTGAGGAGGCCAACGACATGGATGGAGCAGCGACGCCATGGCACACGCTGACACTACCCCTTCCGTCACCGGTCGATGGACGGCCACCTCCACCTACGATGTTTACATGGTGGACACCCCCAAGAACAACGGTGACGACACCAATAACGGGGACGGCACCCCCAGGAGAGACATCAACAAGCCTGGTGAAGAGCCACCCAAATGCCGGAGGCAGCGCCGACGCTCCAGGGGGCGTCGGGGCAGAGAAAGCAACATGGGCACCGGGGAGGATGACACCCCGGACCACATGGAGGACCTCGGCGGCCCCGCGGCCGTCGAACAACAACCAGACAATTCGGAGCAGCGTGAGGAAGAGTTCGATCCCGAGGACCTTAATGACTCCGAGGATAGTAACTACCTCCCCCTCTCCGAGGAGGGGGTTAGCCTTGGAGACGAGGATTTCATAGTCCCCGAGGACCCACTGGACCAAGAGCAGTTTAAACGACAACTTATTGCCACCGCACGAAGCCTGAAGAAGAAGCAAAAAAGAAAAGCCAAACAGGACACCCTCAACGATAGATGGACAAAGGTCTTAGCAGTTGAGGAGGGGTACGGCTATGAGCGGCAAACCAAAAGCAACCCAAAGCGGAAACTGCTGCCGCAATTTGACGATGAGGCCCTTGAGCCCACACCTCCAAGATATACTCAGGCATATCGTCCAGACCACCCCCCTCGAGGACGGGATAGGCCGGCTGGAAAGTCTGGAAACCAACTTGCTCCCCCTTGTCAGAGAGGGAAGGGGCCAGAATATGAATATGACTTATGACGTGACCTGGATGCTAGAACAGGTCAGACAAGGTCCATTTACGGATCTAGAGCATACCCTCCCGATAGACGGGACGGATACCAAGCATGGCGCGACCGAAGAGATAGAATTCGGGAGCAGCACCAGACCGGTACGGCCACCGATTTACGACGCGATGTAGCCCGGGTTAGGGGCGTCGCACACCCGATGTGCTTCACAGATGAAGTGATGCGGCATCAGTTCCCCGAAGGGTTTAAACCCATAAACATCGAACAGTACGACGGGACTACAGACCCGGACATGTGAGTCGAAGACTTTCTTCTCCACATTCATATGGCTTGAGGGGACGACCTTCATGCCACAAAATACTTGCCATTAAAACTCAAGGGACCGGCCAGGCATTGGTTGAACAGCCTCCCCAAAAACTCCATAGGGAGTTGGTAAGAGCTCGAGGATGCTTTCCGTGCCAACTTTCAACGCACCTATGTCCGGCCTCCGGACGCCGATGACCTGAGCCACGTGGTCCAACAGCCCAGAGAGTCAGCCCGGCAATTCTGGAATCGGTTTTTGACCAAGAAGAACTAGATTGTCGACTGTCCAGATGCAGAAGCTATAGCTATACTTCGGTACAGTATCCGAGACGAATGGCTAGCGCGCTAGCTCGATCAGGATAAGCCAAAAACGATGTCAGCACTCACCTCCTTGATGACCCCCTTTTGCGCAGGAGAAGATAGTTGGTTGGCTCGTAGAAGCAGCAACCCAGAAGACCCCAGCACTTCGGAAGTCCGGGACGGAAACGGGTAACCCAGGCCCAATAGAAACAAGCATTGTCACAACGGCGGTGAAGCCGAAGACACGGCAGTGAATGCCGGATTCCGCAACCCCAAATCAGGAGCATGGAAAAAGCCCTCTAAAGGCAACCTGGACGGACCCACCAAGTTGGACACAATCCTAGACAGGCCTTGCCAGACTCACGGCACCCCTGACAAGCCCACCAACCACACCAACTGTAACTGTTGTGTAATAAAACAGGCCGGCAAGCTCACGGCCAAACAGTCAGGCAAAAGCCCCCGCAGTGAGGATGATGAGGAACCTCGCAGGCCGAACAATGGAGGCCAAAAACAATTCCCTCGCGAGGTCAAGACGGTGAATTTGATCTACACCACTCATATACCCGAGAAGGAGAGGAAACGTGCACTCCGGTATGTCTACGCCATAGAGCCCGTAGCCCCGAAATTTAACCCGTGGTCGGCATGTCTAATCAATTTAGACCGCAGGGACCATCCGACCAGTATCCGTCACGGAGGATCGGCGGCCCTGGTCCTCGATCCCATTATCAGTGGATACCACCTCACCTAAGTCCTCATGGACGGAGGCAGTAGCCTCAATCTGATTTACACAGATACAGTGAGGAAAATGGGCATCGACCCGTCAAGGATCAAACCTAGTAACACTACCTTCAAAGGGGTAATCCCAAGTGTAGAGGCACACTGCTCGGGCACCCTGACTCTAGAAGTAGTGTTCGGCTCGCCACACAACTTCCGCATCGAAGACTTCATCTTGGACATTGTCCCCTTTCGCAGCGGCTACCACGCCCTCCTTGGCCGCACAACATTTGCTCATTTCAACGCTTTCCCCCATTATGCATATCTCAAATTAAAAATGCCCAGACCCAAGGGCGTCATCACGGTCAACGGTAACACAGAACACTCACTCCGGACCGAAGAACACACCACAGCCCTGGCAGCCGAAGACCAAACCAGTGTCGAAGGGCCAAAGTATCAGCCCGCCATCAAGGCCCAAGCAGTAGGTAAACGGGCTCGAGCCCTGTCCCCGTTCAGGGAGCCTACCTACGTTCGACGTAAATAGGGATACGACCCCCACGGCATGCCCACCCCAGTCGCACACTACGTGCCTCGCCAGCACAATTTTGTGCTAAAGATACCATGGGCCACCGTGGGGCCTAAACTAAAACGCCAAGTGTTCGATTTAACCGAACCATGGTCACACACGTCTTCGGATGACAACAGGTGCCATTCAGGGCCTATCCAGCATTAAGCTAGAACAACGCGGCTACCTCTCAAGGCTCCTAGTCAAGGGCCTGTCCGCTGATTTCTCCTCCCTCCCCACGGAGTCCCCCCCCAGCAGAAGCAAAGGTGCAGACGTGCAGCAGGGCACAGTAGAGGCTTCAACCCACGCATCAAGGCCCTGTGTAAACCTTTCATCTGTAATTTTTTTCCCATTTTATATAAAGTACCTATAACAGATGCCTTGGCAGTTCAAATTGTCTGGATAGACGTCCCGAGCTCATTGGAAATAAAGACCGCCTTTTACGGTATTCTGGCAGTCATTCATATCACCCTTTTTCTTTTTTCCCTGCTCTTCGACTAGCTTGGGACACAATTTTTATACAATGCAATCGGCTAATAGACCGAGGGCTCAATTTTACTACCCTCCCTGTGCATGAAGTCCGGCACTACTCTCTCTCCATGTGTTCAGCGTCTCGGATATTGCATTATATGAATCAGTTTCGAATTATGTCTTGGGTCAATAATTGGGTTACCCGGCTCGTGTGTTTGCCTTATTACGTTCCGCATGTTCGGCTAAGAAGGTAAAGGGAGAACCACCGTGATTGTACTTCTGGCTAGTCTAGTTAAGTATCTCAGTGGAGAAAGCCGAAAACTTGCTGTCATAATAGGCGAGAACTGGTCGGCTATCCGATGACAAGTGTTAAACACAAAATCGATAGCGATTACCCCGTGTTAGACGAAGGGTTTGTCTTTGCACAAACCATGTGATAAAAGACATATACCCTAGTGAGAGAGTCCTAGATTAGGGGGTCTTCGGCCTGCCGGCCTATCTCTTGGGGCCGAACTGTTGGGTCGTGATGTCAATGTTTGGAGGCCGAACATAAGTGGGGACCCCCTATCCGTACAGGATGCTTTTGGTGCCTTGGTGTGCCCCCCAAGTCAAGATAAGAAGATTCGGCATGTTTATCCTTTCCTTGTAATTGACCATGTGTAACCCTAGCACCCCTGGTGTCTATATAAACCAGCGGGTTTAGCCCGTAGAGGCCGGAACAACAACCATCATCCTACTGGTTAGGGTTTAGTTCATCTGATCTCGTGGTAGATCGACTCTGTAATCCTCATGTACACAAGCAATATAATCAAGCAGGACGTAGGGTTTTACCTCTTAGAGAGGGACCAAACCTGGGTCAACATCGTGTCTCTAGTCCCTTGTTCCCCATTGATCCAAGATCCATAGCTCGGGACCCCCTACCCGAGATCCGCCGGTTCTGACACCGACATTGGTGCTTTCATTGAGAGTTCCGTTGTTCGATCACCAAAGGATCAATGGCTCGCCTGATCATCAGAGACGGCATCAACACTGGGTGTTGGTGTCAAAACCGGCAGACCTTGGGGTAGGGGTCCCGAGCTGTGGATCTGAGATCGATGGGGAACAAGGGACGATGAACACGGTGTTTACCCAGGTTCGGGCCCTCTCGAAGAGGTAATACCCTATGTCCTGCTTGATTGTATTGGATGTATAGTATGGTTACAGATTAGATCTACCTCGAGATCAGCATGAGCTAAACCCTAAGGCGATGAGGTGATGAATGTAGCTCTAGCCCTAAAGACTATAACTCTTGGTTTATATAGACACCGGTAGGGTTAGGGTTACCAGAGATAGATTACAATAAGGGGTAAAGAGATCCTGCCTATCCTTGACTTGGAGGGCACACCACGGCTTCGTAGACCTCCTGTCGCTATACAGCTTCACCGGTCCGGCCCATATTCGATGGGACAGCGCCCCGAGGACCCCTTAGTCTATAACTCCCTCAGTAGCCCTCGAACTTGCCTCCAATGCCAGGGATTGTCCTCTGGAATCTTCATATCATTGGCTTGCGAGACGAGTTCTTCCATTCCTTTATTCAGTTTGGAGCCGTATCAATCTCATCGAACACTATCCGGAACCCGAACTAATACGTGCTTGGGCCCGGACAGTTTCAAGATTCTAGGATCTGAAGATATCTCGAGATTGAGGTGGGACCATCAGAGTTTATGACATTCCTCGGGGCAAGGGCTTCGTGCACCTTTTCAGAAGGCGTGCGGCCCAATGCCATCTTTCCACGAGCCCGTCCTTCTAGCTTCAAGGTGAGACGCCTATTTATAGATCCAAAGGCGCGGGGGACAGTTTACCTCCCCCTTTCACAAGGAACAACACCGTAGAAATTCCCTGGCGCCATGGCTGACCTCCCAGGTTCATCCTCACGCCAGCACGGCCCACTCCCAAGTGATTGGTGGAGCTGTTCAGCTTCACACCTTCAGCTGAGGCGCTTGCAGACGCAGGGCTTCCTCCCTCCGGCAGATTTGGTTCCCGTTCGCGCCGGTGTCATCTCCGTCGATGGTTGCGCCCTCGCTGAGAACTCCCCTGCTCCGAGTAAGGCGGAGAGGGTATGTCTCGTGCCCTTCCTTCTAAGAGGTTTGGGCTTTCCCATCCATCCCTTTTTATGGGGTTTGTTGGAGTTCTATGGGATCCAGCTCCACAACCTCACCCCGGGGTCCATATTTCATATCTCTGGCTTTGTAGCCCTTTGCGAGATATTTTTGAGTTGCGAGGCCCACTTCGACTTGTGGAGGAAGTATTTCTGTCTTGTCCCTCACCTCCGGGGAGGATCCATATTCGAGGTGGGCGGCGCCGAAGTATGGCGG
The DNA here is from genome assembly GCA_011799875.1 of Thinopyrum elongatum. Lineage (NCBI taxonomy): Eukaryota > Viridiplantae > Streptophyta > Magnoliopsida > Poales > Poaceae > Thinopyrum > Thinopyrum elongatum. The sequence goes on along the minus strand of CM022300.1, from coordinate 583,169,468 downwards.
ATAGCCGGGACAGGGTACCCAATTGGAACCCCATGAAAAGATCCCGAAGAATGGACCTCGGAGTGGTTTTATATTGAAGACATTCCCCTCACCGATCCAATTCGGCAAGGGTTGCCGGAATACTCAAACGACCCGCCTATAAAGTGGTTCAACTGGCGGCCCAAACGACCTTCCCAACAGGACAACGAAGAGGTGCGTTCGTTGGTGGCCAAGGTCATGCTGCTAACTGGCAGTAAGCTGACCATGATCGAAGTGATGGCCGTCGCCATTACCCGATGCGTGCAACCTCTCCAGCAAAGGGGGTCATCCTTTATGGTGCTATAACGGGACTAACGATGTAACCCGCTACCAGCGATAAGGGCCAGACAATAAGGTGGCTCTGGCCAAAATATTGGCCGATCTCTTCAAGGGAGAGAAGGCAGATGTTGCTCAAATGAGTATCCGGGAAGGTTGCTCCGGATACAATCCGACGGACTTGGTAAGCCACAATCCACTGTCTTGAGCTCACGGATTACGCCCGAACTCTGACTGGTTGTATTTGGACAGGGATGGAGGTGTCAAGTTGCGTCCATTAATTGCCCTCCTCCTCAACCGAAGGATCATTCCCGTGACGACGATCCGGTGTATCATGATGACCCAGAGACGTCGATTGATTTTGAAGACGGGGTGTTTTATCAGGAGAGCCTTGATGGTGCCAAGGTCGCTCTGACAGCCGATCACCCCGGGGCTCTTCCCTCTTCCACAGTAAGTGAAAAGAAGACCCTCTCCCGAATAGGGCGCTCATCTCGCGCTATTCCCCATGTGCTGATTATCGGTGTCAAAACCGGCCGATCTCGGGTAGGGGGTCCCGAACTGTGCGTCTGAGGATCGAAGGTAACAAGGGACAAAGGGAACACGATGTTTACCCAGGTTCGGGCCCTCTTAATGGAGGTAAAACCCTACGTCCTGCTTGATTGTATTTGATGAGTATGGGGGTGACAAGAGTTGATCTACCTCGAGATCGTAATGGCTAAACCCTAGCTGTCTAGCCTATGAAAATTCTGATCTCCTCCACGGGCCAAACCCTCCGGTTTATATAGGCACCGAAGGGGGCTAGGGTTGTACAGAGTTGGTTTACAGAGGAAGGAAACTATACATCCGGACGTCAAACTTGCCATCCACGCAAAGAAGAGTCCCACCCGGACACGAGGAAAGGTCTTCTGCCTTGTATCTTCACGGCCCATCAGTCCGGCCCATCTCACTTAGCCCGGCCACCCGAGGACCCCTTAATCCAGGACTCCCTCACTGACTTCTGCCCCCAAGGGTCGCCGCACTATGCATTAGACCGTCTTGGGAGGAGCGCAGACCGCACCAGCTTCAGCCCCTAACTGGAGATCAAAGTGGAAGGCCTCTGCCGAAGCGGAAGCACCTGCCTCCTTGGCCCAGAGGTGATGTATTTCGGAATTACAGCGAGGGTTGCTTTTAACACCCTTTTATTAAAGCTTTCTTAATTTTACAGAAGAAGTATGCCCCTACATCAGTCCGAAGATTCCCCGGGTGCGCCGAATTGCAGCTCCGGTCCTAAGTCTTCGGCACAAGCCAGAGCTTCCTCCGAACACACGGCAGCCGGCGCGCCTCCGGCGGATTCCGATGATGTTTCAGTCACCAACTTTGAAGTCGAGAGCGTAATGAATCATCGCCGCCGGAGGGAAACTTTATGTCATACTGCCTTTGCCGACCAGGAATTTAGTGCCTTCAATTCTGTGGATGCGTAACTTGGAGCGGCCTGGACAGGTCTTGAAGGGATCGCCAGTCTTTTTGCCGCTAGAGTGCAAGTATGTAACTAAAGCAGATCATGTTCCCTAACCAACTAGCCCCCAAGCCTTAATTTGGGCAGGACAGCCGAGTTAAGGATTTCTAATGATATGATTTTTGTAGGCCGCAAGAGAGTAGAGCACAAAGCTGTTCAAGGACCTTGAGGTGAGCCGGACACAGTTGGTCGAAACCAAGGCCGAACTGGATGTGGTTCGAAAAGCCAGCAGCGAATTGTCCGATAAGTAGAAAAAACTACTTCACAACGCGTAGAAAGGTATACGGTGTATTCTATGCATTAACACCTTTTTCTCCATATAGCCGCGGAAGCCGTAAGCGGGTTGCGGAAGGAGCTAGAGGCTAGTAAACGAGTGATGACGCAAAGTCATGAGGAGAAAAATGAGCTCAAGGCAGAGAATCAGCGGAAAGCCGAGGAAATTGAGAGTTTGAAAACTTAGCTGGCACAAGCCTTGGAGGAAAACCAGAAGCTGAAAGGTGGCATATTTGGTAAGCACTGATCTTACCGTTCCGCTGGCAAGTACCATTGGCATTTTAATGACGAAATGCAACACCTGCTTTTTAGGTCTCCTGACTGGGCGGCCCGAGAAAGAAGTCAGCACCTATGACGGGAACCTTTTAAAGGAGCTATCGAAGACTCACGAGAGGGCCCGGAAAGCCATGAAGTGCATGGCGAAGGCGTTATGGCCATCAGATGTGCCGCCAGAGAACATGGCCGAACTAGCCAGTCGCTTTAAGGGAGCTCGGCGAAGGTTTGAAATATGGAAGATCTCGTCTTGCCGAGAAGGAGCGCGCGAGGCATGGGCTATGGTAAAGACCAGTTTCACCAAGCTAGACCCGGAGCATATGGCCCGGGTTGGTCCAGTAGGCCCCAACGGCCGAGAGATACCTCTAAGCTTGGTGTATGATGATGTGATGCTAGCCGCTCGCTATTCTCAGAAGGATGGTGCTTTAGAGCAGTTGATAGACAATGTCGATCAAGAGTAGTTTTGTCAATTCTATGTATCTGTGTACTTTACATTGACCGAGCTCAATCCGCGTTCTTATTTTTATTTTTAAAGAATGTTGTCTTAACCGGCCATTGGCTTCTACCTCCCTGACCAGTGATCGGGAAGTGTTCCATACTACGTGCCTTGGGAAACAAGGCAACACTTCGGGAACCAGGCAATCCGGCCATCTGGCTCGAACGGACGAAACATGTGTGGAGAGTTATGTTATATTACTGTTTGATGTAAGAAACATCCTCCGATGAAAGTAGTTCCTCCAAAGGTTCCTTTCTTCGGGTAAAATTATAGTCCGGATACGTAAGATCAACGGAAACCAATGGCTGCGAAAAATCCCTGGTGATAAGCGTGAGGCTATTTTCACTTCCCTTAGGCCGACTTATTGTATTATGTAAGAATGCTAGATTTCGGCTTCACCCGTCTGAGGTACGGTCCCGGATGACCCAGTCGTAACAATCGCAGAGGTGCTCCCTTTACTCCCTAGCCGAACAATCAGGAACGGAGGGGTAAACACAGGAGCCAGGCAACCCAGCTTGGCAAAGATCTTGTGTCAAATAAGTGCATATTTTTGTTTGAAATATATGAGAAGGATGCAATCGAAACGAATGCAATTTATATTGATTATATTATTCGGCTCCTCTAAGGGAGCCCCCATGCAAAGCTGGGTGTTACATTCAATGATGTATATGGTATTGGCTTGGTATGGTTCGGTTTAGCCGAACGCCTGCCATGTCAAAAATAAAAAGAAAAAACAAAGAGAGGTGAGGGTGTATGCGGGTGACGATGTCTAACTCAGGCGTAAAAGCGCCGCAGCCGGGCTGCGTTCCACGGGTTCGGCTTGAGGCGATCATCGGACGGGCGGCGAAGGTGATATGCTCCTCCTGCAAGTGCTTCGTCAATGATGTATGGGCCCTCCCATTTGGGCGAGAGCTTATGCTTCTGCTTTTCGGGGAGCCGGAGGACGAGGTCGCCCATGTTGTATGTCTTCGCCCAGACTTCGCGGTTTTGGTAGCGTCGTGCTTGCTGCTGATAAAGTGCGGATCGAGCCCGAGCTATATCCCGTTCTCCTTCAAGAGCGTCCAAGTCATCCTGCCGATCCAAATCGGCTTCCTTTTCTTCGTACATGCGTACTCTAGGCGCGTCATGGATGAGGTCGCATGGGAGAACGGCTTCCTCATCGTGTACCATAAAAAATGGTGTGTATCCGGTTGATCGGTTAGGAGTAGTGCGTAGCCCCCATAATACATAATCGAGTTCCTCGACCCAATGGCAATCTGATTGTTCAAGTGATCGGACCAGGCGAGGCTTGATGCCACTCATAATGAGCCTGTTAGCCCGTTCGACCTGTCCATTGGTCTGTGGGTGGTACACCAAAGCGTAATCGAGCTTAATGCCCATTTTGCCGCACCAGTCTTTGACTTCCTGGGCGGTGAAGTTGGTACCATTATCGGTAATTATGCTGTGGGGGACACCATAATGGTGTACGACGTCAGATAAGAAGTCGACGACCAGTCCGGATTCTGCCGAAGTGATGGGTCTTGCCAAAATCCACTTGGTGAATTTGTTGACCATGACCAATAGGTACTTCTTTTTCTTTGTGCCCCCTTTGAGTGGTCTGACCATGTCGAGACCCCAGACCGCGAAATGCCATGTTATCGGTATCATCCGAAGAGCCGTGGGGGGCATGTGACTTTGATTTGCGAACAACTGGCATCCAACGCAATGTTGGACGAAAGCCCAAGCATCCTCACGGGCGGTAGGCCAAAAGAATCATGTTCGGAAAGCCTTGCTAACCAAGGCCCGAGCTGCCGCGTGGTGGCCGCCCATGCCCACATGTATTTCTGCTAGGAGTTGATGCCCCTCTTCTTCGAAGATGCACCTTTGTAAGATTCCTGTGGTGCTTTTTTTGTAAAGCTCGCCCTCATGGACCTTGTATGCTTTAGAGCGCCAGACTATAAGTCGTGCCTCCGTCTGGTCTTCTGGGAGCTGTTGTCAAATGAGGTAGGTGAGCAGAGGTTCTGTCCATGGGGCAATTACGGCCATGATTTCGTGGGAGGAAGGTGTTTCCTCGAGTGCGGAGCCGCCGATGATATGTTCGTCGGGCTCCTTTTCTGGGAAATATTGTGAGCGGGCTCATTGATTAGTGCGCCGGCATCACCGTCCTGCCATACTACGGAGGGCTTGAAGAGCCGCTCGAGGAAAGTGTTTTTGGGAACCGGGTAGCGCATGGCACCCATGCGAGCGAGGACGTCCGCGGCTTGGTTGCTGTCCTTAGAGACATGGTGGAATTCTAGGCCCTCGAATCGGGCCGATATCCGGAGAACTGCATTTCTGTATGCCGCCATCTTGGGGTTCTTGGTGTTGAATTCGCCGTTGACTTGGGAGATCGCTAGGTTTGAATCTCCCCTTACTTCGAGGCGCTGCACTCCCATTGACGTGGCCAGACGAAGACCATGTAGTAGTGCTTCATATTCGGCTGCATTGTTGGAGTCCATGTACATTATTTGTAGGACATACCGAACAGTGTCGCCTGTAGGGGAGATTAGGATGACCCCATCCCCCAGTCCGGCTAACATTTTTGAGCTGTCGAAATACATCATCCCGTGTGAATATGTACAGTACTCTCGGGGTAGTTTAGCTTCGGTCCATTCGGCTATAAAATCGGCCAGTACCTGAGATTTAATAGCTCGGCGTGGTTTGTATGTTACCTCGAAGGGAAGGAGCTCGATGGCCCATTCGGCGATGCGGCCCGTGGCGTCCCTGTTGTTGATTATATCATTCAAGGGGACCTCTGATGCCACTGTGACCGAACATTCTTGAAAGTAGTGTCGTAGCTTTCGGGACGCCATAAAAACCGTATAAGCTATCTTTTGATAGTGGGGCTATCATGATTTTCATGGCGTAAGTACCTCGGACACATAATAGACCGACTTCTGGACTTGGAACTTGTGGCCCTTAGACTCCCGCTCCACGACGAGCACCATGCTAACCACCTGATTGGTGGCTGAAATGTATAGTAGCATGGGCTCGCCGAAGCTAGGTGCGGCCAGGATAGGCTTGCCAGCGAGAAGTGTTTTAATCTCCTCAAGCGCCAAAGTTGCTTCGTCTGTCCATTGGAAGTTCTTGGTCTTTTTAAGCAGTCTGTAGAGTGGGAGCGCCTTTTCTCCGAGGCGAGATATGAAGCGGCTCAAAGCTGCCACGCATCCGGCCAATTTCTGGACGTGCTTGAGCTCTGTTGGTATTGCGAGCTGGGATAGCGCACTAATTTTGGCCAGGTTGGCCTCGATTCCTCTATGGGAGATGATGAATCCGAGCAACTTTCCGGCAGGGACCCCGAAGACGCATTTTTTCGGGTTGAGTCATATATCATAGGCTCGCAAGTTGTCGAAGATTTGGTGGAGGTCGTCTATCAGCTGGTCGATGTTTTTGGTTTTGACAACCACATCGTCCACGTACGCCTCGACCGTTCTGCCGATTTGGTTTTTGAGGCATGCTTGAATCATGCGTTGGTATGTGGCTCCTGCGTTTTTCAGCCCGAACGGCATGGTGTTGAAGCAGAAAGGCCCGTAAGGAGTGATGAATGCGGTTGCCGCTTGGTCAGACTCCTTCATCTTGATCTGGTGGTATCTGGAGTACGCGTCAAGGAAGCATAGCGAGTCGTGTCCGGCGGTGGCGTCGATGATCTGGTCTATTCTTGGCAGGGGGAAAGGGTCCTTAGGGTAGGCCTTGTTAAGGTCTTTAAAATCGACACAGAGCCGCCAGGACTTGTCCTTCTTGGGTACCATAACCAGATTTGCTAACCACTCGGGGTGCTTGATCTCGCGGATGAATCCGGCCTGTTGTAGTTTTGCGAGCTCTTAACCCATGGCTTGCCGTTTGGGTTCGGAAAATTGACGTAGAGTCTGTTTCACCGGATTGAAGCCTTTTAAGATGTTTAGGCTGTGCTCTGCCAGCCTGCGTGGGATTCCCAGCATGTCTGAGGGGTGCCAGGCGAATATTTCCCAGTTTTCACGCAGGAATGTTCATAGCGCCTCATCGACTTCGGGGTCTAGCTATGCTCCTATGGATGCTGTTTTATTGGGATCTGTTGGGTGCACTTGAAATTTTACTATTTCATCTGCTGGCTTGAATGATGTGGATTTTTGCCTTTTACTGAGGACCACATCATCCCTATCGACTGTAGTGCATAGTGTTGTCAACTCTTCGGCTGTGAGGGCTTCGGATAGTGCCTCTAGAGTGAGGGATGACGTCTTGTTTTCAGCTCACAAGGCTTTGCTTGGGTCCCTTTTAAGTGAGATTACCCAGTTGGGCCCTGGCATTTTGAGTTTCATATACCTGTAATGTGGTATGGCCTGAAATCTCGAGAATGCCTCACGTCCTAGCAGGGCGTGGTATCCGCTGCGGAAGGGCACAATGTGAAATAGCAAGGGTTCGGATCTATAGTAATTGGGTGTGCCGAACACAACGTCCAGGGTTATGCGTCCCGAGCAGTGTGCCTCCCTACCGGGTATTATACCTCGGAATGTGGTGTGGCTGTGTTCGATGCGAGATCTATTGAACTGCATCTTGTCGAGAGTATCCACATAGATGAGGTTGAGGCCGCTGCCTCCGTCCATTAGCACTTTAGTCAGCCGAAAACCATCGACAATGGGGTCGAGGACCAGTGTGGCCGGTGCATGGTTGCTATGGGGACTTGGCTCGTCATTCTCATCGAAAGGTAATAGGCGTGGCTACCCACGGCTGTGCGGCCGTCACTTGGTATATCTGGCTGAGCTCTCGAAGAGCCTTTTTCCTTTTATTGTTTGAGGTGAACGTCTCATAGACCGTAAGGACATTGTGGTCCTGTGGTGAAGCCGCGGACTGCTTATCTAGAGGTGTAAGGCCCAAGATTGGCTCGCCATGTTTGGCCACTTGTCTTACCACCCAACAGGCTCGAAGTCTGTGGGTTGGGTTTGTGTCTAGCAAGACCGAGTGTATTGGGCACGGTTTATCCAGCAACTCGTCCAGCACCGATCTAGGTCTGGTTTTCTTTTCATCGGGCTCATGTTCTGGCGACCGATGTGTGTATGCTCGTTTAACGCGAGACTTTCCGTGCTGCGCGGCAGGCGGTGACCCCATGTTCATCTGTTGCGCCCTCCACGTGTTTTCCATGGCGCAATACTTGCGTACCATGTCTGATAGTTTGGTGAAGCTTTGAACTCGGCGACGAGTGAGGGCGTTCAAAAGGCCCTCGTCCTTGCAGGTGAATTGGAAAGCTTTGATTACCTCTTTGTCGCACCAAGATGCCATCCTGTTTTTGACAAGGAGAAATCTAGCCAAATAATGATGGACTGTCTCGTTTGGCAGCTGTTTGACATTCATAGGGTCCCATATGTCCAGATTTCCCGAATTCGGGGAGTATTTCGCATGGTGGGTGGGTGGGAAAATTTTTGGGATTCCTGTAGGGTAACGCAGCAGAAAACAAAAATTTTCCGACCTACGCACCAGCCCAGGACCACTATGGAGACTGCATACAAGGTTTGATCTTTTCGTTACCTACTCGTAGCGCAGCGGAAGTAGAATCGATGACGATCGGCGGTGCAGATCCCCGCAGCTAGGATTTACAACCTCCCAACCGCGAGGATGTATACCCTCATCCGCCACCCGGACAGCCCTCCGGGAGGCGGTCGGATAGTCCCCCGGACGGTGTCGCGGACAGCCCTTCGGGAGGACTCACAGAACTCGGACCGTCACTTGGACAGCCCTTCGGGAGGCACTCACGAACAGCCCCACGGGCACTAAGATCGAAACTACGACCTCTCTACAGAGTTACACACATACGGTGTCATCTATCCGGCAGGGCTTTGCCGTCCAGAACTAGTTCCCACCGGAACCCAGACAGCCTTTCGGCACAACGAAACAATTTCGTGGGAGGGAGAGAGAATGCCAGATCATGCATGGCTTGTGTGAGAGAGTTGGAGTGGTGATGGAGAGCTCCTCTCCACCTCCTTTTATAGGGGAAGGAGGGGGTGGTGGTGGCTGAAAATTTCAGCCACATGACAAGCATCCACAAAACAAGGGGAAAGCATGTCCCCTTGTCCATGGCACCCCAACATGGGGGCCCCACATGGCGCCCCACCTCCTCCCAACCAGCCCCACCTTTTGTGGGGGCTGCCCCCACCCATGGGGGGGCCCCCCCAACACTTTGTCCAGCCACAAGGGGGCGCCCCCAAAAACAGCCCAAAACAGCCCACACGTAACGTGGGATCTTGTCCCCTCACGCTGGCACAAGATGTTTTCCGCGACTATTATTTCCGAAAAATTCCGAAAGGTCCCAGAACATTTCCGGCACCCTCTAAAATTATCTGGACATGCTCTGGAACATTTCCAATATGGTGGTTTAATTGAAAACCATCTTTGTTTACCCGGTAAACAACTCCGGCAGCTCCGAAACTTTTTTTTTTCGGTTTTTTCTCCAAAAAATTCCAGAAATTACCAGACCAATCTGGCAACCTCCAAAATGTTCCCGGTGCTTGCCGAAACCTTTTTGGATCAATGGTTTTATCCGAAACAACTTTTCGGTTTTACCGAAACTTTTTCGGTGTTCTCTCTGGAACATTTCCGTTTGTCTCTGAAACTTTTCCAGTGACTTTCTCACGGACTCCTAGTCTAGTATTCAGCAGATAGATGACCCTTAAGCGTGTGACCCTATAGGTTCGGTGAAGTATAGACATGACCGAAACACTTTCCGATCAATGATCAGCATCGGAGCCGTGGACACCCATATTGACCCCTATACCCACACGAATGAATATTCGAGTGAACCTCTAGTTGCCGTGTGCTATTCCTGTTGCTTCGCGATATGTTACAAATACCCGAGGTGAGACATGTTGGCATTCCCGTGGATCAACAACTTGTCCACTATGGTAGTTACCTCGTTACCGGTATTGTTCTCTTTTCTTGTTACCGTGTTCCGGCATCCCCGTGATCAAATCACAAAGTGTCTGGCCAGACGATGATGGATACCGTAACACCGAGAGGGCACAGAGATATCTCTCCATCGTCGGAGGAGCAAATCCCAATCTCGAGCTATCAAGTTACTTGACATACTTTTCCATGAACCCGTAAGCCGCCGTAATAGCCACCCATTTACGGATGACGTTTAACAAACCCCAAAGTTCATGAAGCAAGTATGAAGAAACTCGATACTCTCATGGTCTAAGGAATTATGCAAACATTAACCATCTCTGTGTTATTAACCATTAACTTGTGACGAATGAATCTCATAGCATAACATCAATCGGGTCGATTCAACACAAGTGTTCTCCTAACACTGTGCCCTCAAAATTGCTGGCATAGACATGCCCATGATCAGGAAAACAGAACCATCATGCAATACTTGAGCTAGTCTTAGAGGCAAGACTAGGAATACATTTTACCATTTATTATTCCACACGTGCATATGAGTCTTCCTCCAAGCCTCGTTTTATTTGCAGACTCGAGAACCATAGCAGTTATAGCATGGAACATAACCTAATTATGAACAGGGAGATAAATAATAACATTTATTATTGCCTCTAGGGCATATCTCCTATAGACTCCCACTTGCACTAGAGTCAATAATCTAGTTAATGCTAATGCACTTTACCCCTGTGGCACACCGGTGTAAATATGCTTCGCTTGTGGTATAGCCTGAATGTCCAACGGATCTGACGACTTCAGCTCCGTGTGTATCTTTGCATATCCTCGCGTTTTCACGCTTTCACAAAATTCATATTTTGTGTGGACTTGGCTTGGTATGTATGCGAATCACAGGTCGAACCTGGATTCCTCAGACTGACTTATGGAGCAACTACTTGCAGTAGTGTCCCATTGACAAAAGCCATCTTGGAACCATACTAAGTTCATGAATGAACTATATGATTCAACATCTTCTTTGTCACTTTAAAAGCGGCAACATACTTCGCCTCTGTTATAGAATTCGCCACAGTAACTTGTTTGGAACAATTTCCAAATAACTGTGCCACCATATTGTGTGTTACACAAAACCCTCAATTTAAATTGAAAATCGCATGGAGAAATGATGAAGACTGCTTCGATGTAACCTTTTACATCGAACTCTTCATGATCTCCACTTGCGAGAAAACATGTCATCAGTGCTACTATAGTACTCAATGGCCCTTTTTCACTGTTGTCCCATGATCAGTACTTTTGATCACTTTGGTATCTATACTCGCAACAACTTTGGAGTATTGGACATATCTGGTTATTTTACGTACCATGGAATACATGATTAATCCAAACACAAGAGTGTGTGGAATCTCCATCATGTATTTTGCTCATCAGTGTTTTGGGACACCGAGTCTTGCAAAAACTCTTTCCATGTGACTTCGGCAAGAATCACTCCTTGATGTTTTTAATGCTAAAAGGTTTTAGCATTTTGTCAATATGTATCTTTGCTCAGCCCCATTAGGTAAATCTATCTCCATAGATCATCATGCCTAATATAAAGGCTATTTAGCCCAAGCACTTCATCAAAAAACTATTTTTAAATGAAGTCCTAATTCATGTCAAGAAATTTATTTCCAATTAACAATGTGTCAAGCACACAACGTTCCTAGAAATATTATTATGCTCCCACTTACTTTCTTGAATCACAAGCATCTTCGTTACCCATTGATGAAGTCAAAACCCTTTTAACCATTTCATCAAAACACGAAGATTCCAACTCCATTTTGCTCTCTTCTGTCCATCGCTGGAACTCTGAAGTTTGCATACTTACTAGCATCCTCTGGACTGACAAAATACCTTGGACTGTAACACATGCAAGTCCTTGGTTTTATTTCCATCATATGGAAATCCTATTGTCATCCATGTTTCATATCTCATGACTGAAATATGTATTAATTGCTAGTTCAACCCGAACCGACTTTAAGCAACGCTATGGTGAAACAACCTCATCGTAGTCAACTCCTTGAACTTGTTATTTCAACAAGTCGAGCTTTATGGATAAAACATTTTTATCCATATCAGTTTGAAGTTCCATAAAATTCGTTAGACTCTAAGTCTTCCGAAAGGTGTATCAAGATTTTAATCTTGAAACATTTATATGGAAACTATCTCGGATTGTATTGGCATTTAGCCAATTCCGGAGTCAGGGCCCATCAATGCTTCCTTGTGTATCATAGGTATACTGTTGTCTAACAACAATGTCTCGTCTGCGCACCTGAGAGGTTTGCACGAGCCTTGCCTACGTGGTTCAGCTGCAAGTTCGACCGAAGTCCATACATTTTATTGTAGAGACTTCCGTATCAGTCGTAGTAGGAAACTCTGGAATTACTTCCCAGGTCTCTTTCCTTTGACCTGATGACAGAGATACTGGTTATCTCATCGACTTGCATTATTCTCCCACTCACCTTTTTGAAACAACCATTTTCTTCAAAAAGCATACCGTTCTTTGTGGCAAACCTATTTGCCTCGGTATAGTGAGGGAGGAATACCCAATTGCTTGGGATAACCTACAAAGTAGCACTTGTCTGATTTGGAATAGGTTTGTAACCTTTTACACAAGCCCCATATTCCAAATGTTTAAGAAAAGATATAACATGGTTGGGCGTACCATACCATGGCGTCATTTCAACAGACCGGATGGAGCTCTTTTCAGTGTAAAAGCCGTAGTCTCTAAAGCATCACTCTTTAAAAGGGATAATGGCAAATTTATATATGTCATCTTTGATCTTACCATGTCATAAATGGTTTGATTACATCTTCACGGACTTTCCACATGCAGTGGTGTTCCGGGAGGTGCAAGTTATGAAACTACTTTCACAACTCATCAGACATTCGCTAAACTTGTAACTCAAATATTCCTTTCTGCAATCGAATTGTAGAAACATAATTTTCTTGTTACAATAACCATCTACTTCATTTTTGAAAACCTTTCGAATGAATTCAAAAGATCCAGACTTACGTCTCATCAAGTAAATATCCATATATCTACTTGAGTCATTTTTGAAGGTAGACAAATCCACTGTTTGCAATAACATTTATCGGACTACATACATCAAAATGTATGATCACCAATATGTTCTTTGCTTGTTCCTTATGGCCTGTGAACGGTATTTCAGTCACTTCACTTTTCGGAGCAAAGTTGCAAGTGTCAGATGACTAAAAATCAAATGACTTAAAAATCCATCATAATGGAATTTTCCATGCGGGTTTCTCCAATGTGACCAAATGCAGTGCCACACTTGTGTGGTATTCTTTTAGTCTTACGACATTTAGCGTCAGTGTTATGGGTGTATCATATTACTATCAATATTCATAACATACATCCCATCTGGATGGAAGCATGGCCCTTCATGTCATTCATAATACTGAACAACAATTGTTCTTTTATGAACAACCCTTTTGCAACAAACATTGTGCAATGGGCTAGAGTGTATGAAACTCTAAAATGAATTATGAAAGTAAACACAGAGGTAATATATTAATATCATTATTCATAACATACATCTCATTCATAATGAAAGTATGGCCCTTATGTTATTCATAACACCGAACATCAAAAGCTCTCTTATGAACAACCTTTTTGCAAGATTCCTTATGCAAAGGGCTAGAGTGTGAAACTCTAAAATGAATTATGAAAGTAAATACATAGGTAATACACCGATGGAAGGTATAGTAACATTTACTATGTTCCATGTGTGTATCTCAACCTCATTCTTGGCTAGTCTTTCAGGCCATAGTAGTTCTTACATCGAGTTGCAACAGAATGCAATCGAGCGGGTATCTTTGTGATTTAACTCACAATACCCAAGAATCAGTGATTAACAATTTAATCATAATTCCCAAGGACTATATCTTTGACCAGCCTTATATACATTAAAAACTTGTATGACATTCATACATGAGCTGGATATTCTAGTCTTCTTTCTTTTTGCCTTTATACTTCTAACAGTTTAACTTTCAGTATTTCTCCTACTCTCAGAAGAAGCACCCAACTTAAGAGTGGCGTTAGCCCCGGACTTCCTAGGTGTGTAAGTCACACTAACACCCTTCGGACACTTCCTTTCTCTTTAAGTTGTTGTTTTATTCACCTTTCATCATATGACAGGCGTTCTTCTGGATCCCTCTCTTATCAGTCTAATGCATAGTAAACTCCTTTACTAATAGTTTGCAAACAAACATTGCTTTGGATATCTCATATCTTTTAGCCTTTGTCTGTCTCTGAAAATGATTTTCAGATTCCATGAATATCACATAACTATCCAAACTTTCGAAGTTCGGGTCTCATGGAAGCAAACATATTGCACTTGACTGAAATGGAATTCCAGCTTTTGGATCGAAGGACGAGAGTCATATGATCCATAGCATAAGCGAGAGAATACCGAAAGTATGCAATAGGACAAAGTCCTTCTCGGCACTCTTGAGGACAATCCTCACATTACATTACCAACTGTAAAGATTTAACCAAATATTAACAGCTATTCAATTTTAACAGGGAAGGTGGAAACGCGAGCCATTATTCTACAACTATTATGCATATAACACTTAGACAGTGTTCACAATTAATTGCACTGAGAATTAAACAAGATAATTCTACAGTGCGCTCCCACTCAAATCAATATCTCTCATAATTAATTGTGAGTGATTCAAGACACAAATTTTAATTCAACGCCATTGATGGTGAGCATCACTGATGACGAGAACTTCAATCGTTAGGCAAACTTGCCAATCACATCTCTATGTGACTCTTGTTCATCTTTCGATGCGTGTGTTCCGAGCTCATGACTTTCATGCTTGAACGTCAAGACAACCAAGTGATCTCGCTGCGAGGTCTTAACTCACCCGCCTCACACATCCCTAATCGTTCGTACCCATGTCAGCATGGCGCACCCCGAAAAGTTAGGTGCTGTGATGGTGCTACACTTGGGAGAACACTAACTACTTGATATTTTTGTGAGAGATCACCCTAATAAAAAGCGACTACTGTGCAATCAAGAAGGGTGCATCATAAGGGATAAACATATCAGGCAATTCATAATAGCATGATATGGTATAGCCCTTTCTGACGGAGAAGTCTTGTATTTCTTCGTCTTCGGCATTCGCGTCGGTGTTCACCTTCGCGAAGATTGCCACCACCTTGTCGATGCACCAGATAATATTGCTATCTCTATAGCTAATAAAATAAGTGCATTACACAAGGTTGACACGCAGGTCATTTGAAGTGCAATCATATGGCTCCAGCCATCATGCCAAATCATGACACGCAGGTCATGTTAATAAATTTACATCATATAGTCATCTCATACATAATCAAATTATTATGAGCACTGCTATACCACATCAAATGCACAAGCAAACCCTCCTGCAAAACCAAGTTAGACGCCTCTAATCTGTTCATGCAAAAACTTGTTTTACGTGGCTTCTAAGGTTTCGAAACAAACCGAAGCTACCAACGTTCATCATCAAGCATGATTATCCAAGTCGCAAGATTAACAACGCGGGGTGTATGAAACACGAGATAATAAAATCTCGAGCCCCATACTGAACTTCGTCATACGCATGACCCCCGTGCAGATCATATCTGCATTGCCCTTTCGTCTGCGAAACATCCATCTTTCTTTGACTAAAGTGGAACCCAAAGAACTGTTAGCACTTCGTTGATCTGTCAATCAGCATACTCAGGAGCAGCATGAAAGGATCGCGGATTGCCAGAACTTTGTCAGATTCCACAATGCTGTCAAGATCAGGACTACGCAAATTCGAGGGAAGCAACAAGAACATCGGGTAACAGATTTCATCTGCTACCCGCACAAATAATTTTCAGTAAGAGAACTCATCTACTACCTAATTATATTGTGCAACACCCATACATCTCCATGTATTCTAGATCGCAACCTGCATCTACGCATAGCACGGCTCATGATGCCACTGTAGGGTAACGCAGCAGAAAACAAAAATTTTCCGACCTACGCACCAGCCCAGGACCACTATGGAGACTGCATACAAGGTTTGATCTTTTCGTTACCGACTCGTAGCGCAGCGGAAGTAGAGTCGATGACGATCGGCGGTGCAGATCCCCGCAGCTAGGATTTACAACCTCCCAACCACGAGGATGTATACCCTCATCCGCCACCCGGACAGCCCTCCGGGAGGCGGTCGGATAGTCCCCCGGACGGTGTCGCGGACAGCCCTTCGGGAGGACTCACAGAACTCGGACCGTCACTTGGACAGCCCTTCGGGAGGCACTCACGAACAGCCCCACGGGCACTAAGATCGAAACTAAGACCTCTCTACAGAGTTGCACACATACGGTGTCATCTATCCGGAAGGGCTTCGCCGTCCAGAACTAGTTCCCACCGGAACCCAGACAGCCTTTCGGCACAACGAAACTATTTCGTGGGAGTGAGAGAGAATGCCAGATCATGCATGGCTTGTGTGAGAGAGTTGGAGTGGTGATGGAGAGCTCCTCTCCACCTCCTTTTATAGGGGAAGGAGGGGGTGGTGGTGGCTGAAAATTTCAGCCACATGACAAGCATCCACAAAACAAGGGGAAAGCATGTCCCCTTGTCCATGGCACCCCAACATGGGGGCCCCACCTCCTCCCAACCAGCCCCACCTTTTGTGGGGGCTGCCCCCACCCATTGGGGGGGCCCCCCAACACTTTGTCCAGCCACAAGGGGGCTGCCCCCTAAAGGGGGCGCCCCCAAAAACAGCCCAAAACAGCCCCCACGTAACGTGGGATCTTGTCCCCTCACGCTGGGACAAGATGTTTTCCGCGACTATTATTTCTGAAAAATTCCGGAATGTCCCAGAACATTTCCGGCACCCTCTAAAATTATCTAGACATGCTCTGGAACATTTCCAGTATGGTGGTTTAATTTAAAACCATCTTTGTTTACCCGGTAAACAACTCCGGCAGCTCCGAAACTTTTTTTTCCGGTTTTTTCTCCAGAAAAATTCCAGAAATTACGAGACCAATCTGGCAACCTCCAAAATGTTCCCGGTGCTTGCCGAAACCATTTTGGATCAATGGTTTTATCCAAAACAACTTTTCGGTTTTACCGAAACTTTTTCGGTGTTCTCTCTGGAACATTTCCGTTTGTCTCTGAAACTTTTCCAGTGACTTTCTCTCGGACTCTTAGTCTAGTATTCAGCAGATAGATGACCCTTAAGCGTGTGACCCTATAGGTTCGGTGAAGTATAGACATGACTGGAACACTTTCCGATCAATGATCAGCATCGGAGCCGTGGACACCCATATTGACCCCTATACCCACACGAATGAATATTCGAGTGAACCTCCAGTTGCCGTGTGCTATTCCTGTTGCTTCACGATATGTTACAAATACCCGAGGTGAGACATGTTGGCATTCCCGTGGATCAACAACTTGTCCACTATGCTAGTTACCTCGTTACCGGTATTGTTCTCTTTTCTTGTTACCGTGTTCCGGCATCCTCGTGATCAAATCACGAAGTGTCTGGCCAGACGATGATGGATACCGTAACACCGAGAGGGCCCAGAGATATCTCTCCATCGTCGGAGGAGCAAATCCCAATCTCGAGCTATCAAGTTACTTGACATACTTTTCCATGAACCTGTAAGCCGCTGTAATAGCCACCCATTTACGGATGACGTTTAACAAACCCCAAAGTTCATGAAGCAAGTATGAAGAAACTCGATACTCTCATGGTCTAAGGAATTATGCAAACATTAACCATCTCTGTGTTATTAACCATTAACTTGTGACGAATGAATCTCATAGCATAACATCAATCGGGTCGATTCAACACAAGTGTTCTCCTAACACTATGCCCTCAAAATTGCTGGCATAGACATGCCCATGATTAGGAAAACAGAACCATCATGCAATACTTGAGCTAGTCTTAGAGGCCAGACTAGGAATACATTTTACCGTTTATTATTCCACACGTGCATATGAGTCTTCCTCCAAGCCTCGTTTTATTTGCAGACTCGAGAACCATAGCAGTTATAGCATGGAACATAAACCTAATTATGAACAGGGAGATAAATAATAACATTTATTATTGCCTCTAGGGCATATCTCCTACAATTCCCACCTGCGGCGGACCCGGACTATCCTCAATAGGAGGTTGAGTTGCGTCCGGTTTTGGTCGCGTAGGGTTCGGATCCGGACTGATGTGTGGCTGGATCGGCTCGAGGCCGGATCCCGCTTTAGGGCTCAAGTCCGGACGTATTTCTGGGCTGGTGTTTGACTCTGAGCTAGAGACTTGAGTGTACACTATTTTTTCTTATAAGGATGTGGCCCCTCCTGGGCCTCTTCGACGTTGGCGACGAGGTGCGTGACCGGAAGGGTGTTGATTTCTCGGTCGTCGGGTTTAAGCCTGACCTGACCATAGGCCGTGGGCCTAATAATGGAGATTCCCATTGCGCGGAATAGACTTGCAAGGTGGTCTGCCGGCTAGGCACACGGGGGTGTCGAACAATTCAGTGATTCGGCGGGGGATCTTGTGGACGGTATGTCTGAGTTAGGCTTCAAGGCCGGACCCTGGGAGACATCCAATTTTTTTTGGGTCTACTGGCCCCGGGGTTGATGCCCCCGAGCCGGCAGGTCCCTCCATGGGGGCGAAGCCTTCAATCTGGTCGAGGTGACCAGTGTGATCGGCGCGTAATAATACGCCACTGAACACGAGGAGACGATCCGGGGCGGGGAAGCCTTCGGCACGGGTGTGGTCTCTAACGACCGGTTGAGCCATCGATCCTTTTGGCGATCCAACAGTGGAACTCTCAATGAAAGCACCAATGTCGGAGTCAAAACCGGCAGACCTCGAGGTAGGGGTCCCGAGCTGTGGATCTGACACTGATGGGGAACAAGGGACGATGAACACAGTGTTTACCCAGGTTCGGGCCCTCTCGAAGAGGTAATACCCTACGTCCTGCTTGATTGTATTGGATGTATAGTATGGTTACAGAGTAGATCTACCTCGAGATCAGCATGAGCTGAACCCTAAGGCGATGAGGTGATGAATGTAGACCTAGCCCTAAATACTATAACCCTCGATTTATATAGACACTGGTAGGGTTAGGGTTACCGGAGATAGATTACAATAAGAGGTAAAGGGATCCTGCCGATCCTTGACTTGGAGGGCACACCACGGCTTCGTAGACCTCTTGTCGCTATACGGCTTCACCAGTCCGGCCCATATTCGATGGGCCGGCGCCCCGAGGACCACTTAGTCCATAACTCCTTCACCGGGGATATCTACGTCCCCGGGAAACTTTTTCTGTTCGGCAGCATTGTTCTGCACGCCGACTCGACCGGTCATCTCAACCAGGTCGACAGTTTCGCCCCTGAGCATCAGATCAAGTTTGGTAACTTCGAGTACGTCACCGACACTCGGGGCGACCAGATCTTCACCGACTTCTCAGCTTTACCTGGGACGCCCGTGGCCTCCGAAGCATCAACTTTGGGGCCTCTCCCTGATTCGATCTCCGGATTGGTCCTTACCGCACGGCCGGCTTCGAGCTCGGATGCAACCCTTATGTCCGAAGACCGGGAATCAACCCCGTCTGGACCTTCTCTCCTTACCACGGCTCCGGATTTGAGCCCTACCAGGAGTTCATCATCCGAAGACTAGGAGCCAACCCCAGCCAGACTCGCCCCCCTTACGACAGACCTGGCTTTGAGCCTTGACGCAAGTGCAGCATTCGAAGACCAAGATTCCGCCCTGACCGGACTCACGCCTCACCCCATCGTGGCGATGGTGGTCAGCTCCAAAGAAACCTCATACGCCAATCCGGCTAGCCTCGCCCTGTTAAACGAGGTGCTTGACCGGATCCAGATGATGACCATCATAGATGGCCCATCCTCGGCTCACGCTCAGCGGGGCCTTGAGACGGGCCACAGGGAATTTTACGTCCCACCCACCACCCACTTAGTAGCCACTATTGAAGAATTAACCGACATGCTGGACTACGCCTCTGAGGAGGCCGACAACATGGACGACGACAGCGAAGCCGCGGACCACGCTGGCACTGCCCCTCCCATCACCGGCCGATGGACGGCCACCTCCACCTATGACGTTTATATGGTGGACACCCCCAAGGACAGCGGCGATGGCGCTAACAATGGGGATGGCACCCCCAGAAGAGACAGTAACAAGCCCGGGAAGGAGAGGATGATACTCCAGACAATGCGGAAGACCTCGACAACCCCGCCCCCGAGCAAAAACTTGATGAACCAGAGGGGCATAGGGGCCACCATGACCCCGAGCACCCTAATGATTCCGAGGACAGCAACTATATGCCTCTCTCCGAGGAGGAGGTCAGCCTCGGAGCGGAAGATTTCATCATTCTAGAAGATCCATTAGACTAGTAGCGGTTCAAGCAACAGCTCATAGCCATAACACGGAGCCTGAAGAAGAAGAAGCATCAGCTGAAGGCCGAACAAAATACCCTAAATGATAGATGGACAAAGGTCCTGGCGACCGAAGAAGGGTATGGCTACCAGCAGCAGACTAAAAGCTACCCAAAGCACAAGCTGCTGCCACAATTCGACGACGAGGCCCCTACGCCTGCACCACCAAGATACACAAAGGCAGACCAGCTCGACCGCCCCCCTCGAGGAAGGGACAGGCCAGCTAGAGAGGCCGAATACCCACCTGCTCCCCCTCGCAGTAAAGGCAAGGAGGCGGCACAGCCAGAACATCAATACGATCTCTGCCATGACCACGCCATTAGAGCAAGACAAACATGATCTATTTACGGATCTCAAGATTATGCCCCATCTGGACGTGATGGATATCAATCATGGCGCGACCAAAATGATAGAATTCGGGAGCAGCACCGGGCCGATATGGCCGCCGATCTATGGCGTGACGTAGCCCGAGTTAGGGGCACCGCTCACCCGATGTGCTTTACCGATGTGGTAATGCGGCATCAGTTCCTCGAAGGGTTTAAACCCGTAAACATCGAACAATATGACGGGACTACAGACCCGGCCGTGTGGATCGAAGACTATCTTCTCCACATTCATACGGCTCGAGGGGATGACCTCCACGCCATAAAGTATTTGCCATTAAAGCTCAAACGACCAGCCAGGCATTAGCTAAATAGCCTTCTGAAAGAACAAGTGCTCCCTGGGTGATTTTGGTAATTAATGTCAACATATCTCTTGTTGGACTAATACTTTAATCTAGTATATTTCAGATGAGTTCAACAGTGGAGTGGCAGGACAAGAGGATGTGGAACCCCTTCAACATGCTAAGGACACATATTGGCAAAAACTCAAGACTATACATTTTCATTTTTAGAGATCCAAGATCACATTGAGTCCATAGGAAAGCCAATACTATTAAAAGAGGATGAGGTGTTGCTTAATGGCTTGCTTGCTCAAAATGCTTAGTGATATGCTCCAAAAGCCCTCAACCACTTTCTCATTTCCACATATGTCCTAAACCAAAAGTCAAACTTGGCCCCACCGATTTAATCTATCCGGCGCCACCGAGTTCACTTGACATAGCCACTGCCAGAAACCCTAATCAGTTCGGTCTTACCGATGGGATCTCGGTCTCACTGAGATGGGCTTGCAAACTCTCTGTTGCCTACTGCAATTATTTCGGTCTCACCGAAATAGGTAGTCGGCCCCACCAAGTTTGCTTGGCCAACTCTTTGTTTGCTTATTACTAAAATCGGTCTCACCGAGTTTGTGTAATCGGTCAAACCGAGATGAGGTTTTATCCTAACCCTAGCACATCGGTCCCACCGAGTTGACCTTGTCGGTCCCATCAAAAATCCTAATGATCACATTTTGAACTGAATCGGTCTGACCGAGTTTCACTATTCAGTCCCACCGAGTTTGGTAAATTGTGTGTAACGGTTAGATTTTGTGTGGAGGCTATAAATACCCCTCCACCCCCTTCTCCATTTGTGAGAGAGCCATCAGAATGTGCCTACACTTCCACTACTCATTTTCTGAGAGAGAACCACCTACCCATGTGTTGAGACCAAGACATTCCAATCCAACCACTAGAATCTTGATCTCTAGCCTTCCCGAAGTTGCTTTTCACTCAAATCATCTTTCCACCATATCCAAATCTGTGAGAGAGAGTTGAGTGTTGGGGAGACTATCATTTGAAGCACAAGAGCAAGGAGTTCATCATCAACACACCATCTATTACCTTTTGGAGAGAGGTGTCTCCTAGATTGGTTTGGTGTTACTTGGGAGCCTCCGTCAAGATTGTGGAGTTGAACCAAGGAGTTTGTAAGGTCAAGGAGATCGCCTACTTCGTGAAGATCTACCCAAGTGAGGCAAGTCCTCCGTGGGCGATGGCCATGGTGGGATAGACAAGGTTGCTTCTTCGTGGACACTTTGTGGGTGGAGCCCTCCGTGGACTCGCGCAACCGTTACCCTTCGTGGGTTGAAGTCTCCACCAACGTGGATGTACGATAGCACCACCTATCGGAACCATGCCAAAAATCTCCGTGTCTCCAATTGCGTTTGCACACTCCAATCCCATCCCTTTACATTCTTGCAAGTTGCATGCTTCACTTTCCGCTGCTCATATACTCTTTCCATGCTTGCTTGAAATGTATTGTGAATGTTTAAACTTGTGCTAAAACTCCATCTTAACTTGAAGAACTTAAAAACTGCTACTTTTCTTTGTTAAGGGTCTAATCACCCCCCCTCTAGACACCTCTTCTCTATCCTTTCAATTGGTATCAGAGCATTGGTCTACATTGCTTTGGTTTAATCACCATTGGAGGAAGATGGATGAGTCTATGATGGGGAGTTTTAGACATAGAGTCCCCATACTTGATGGAGAGTTCTTTATTGCTTGGAAAAATGAGATGCTTGAGATTTTCAATGAATATCACTTGAACAAGTATATTACTAGCCCTTGTGCGCCTCTTGTTGATCCTTTGCATCCTACCCCCGATGAGTCTCTCGACATGATTCGCAATCTTAGAACTGTCAATCTTATCACTAGAGGATTGCCTAGAATCTTGATAGCTTGCTTGCCTACTCTTGATTGTGCCTACACTATATGGAGATTTCTTGAGGAACGATTTCCAAACTACTCCTTGAAAAACTTAGATGAGATTCTTCATAAGTCCATTGCTTTAAATAAGATGTGCCCTAATGATCCTAAGTTTGGTGATTGTCTATTTGAGCTTCGTGACCTTATGCGTGCCAAAGGAGATGTTGGAATCATTAGCAATATCATCTCGGAAGTCATTAGAATTCATAAAGATGCACATTGTCATGGTCATAAAGCTAATGAATCACTCTCTCTAGGTAATGATCAATCACAAGACAATGTTGAACATGGATACTATGATGAGGATGATGATATTGACTTTGATCTCGATGAGTCTATGAGACACTTTGGTCTTATGGCTAATCTTCGCGGCTACATGGCTGGAGGAAAGGAATGGGTTCTTGATAGTGGATGTACCGATCACATGACAGGAGACAAGGATATGTTTCATGAGCTCGCTCAAAACAACGGCCCTCGAAAGTATGTCACTTTTGGTGATAACTCAAAGGGTAAGGTGGTTGGCCTTGGTAAGGTGGCCATCTCACATGATAGCTCCATCCAAAATGTCATGCTCGTTGAATCTCTTGGCTATAATTTACTTTCTGTATCTAGACTAGCCGATTTCGGTTTCAATGTCCTATTTACTGAAGTAGATTGCCAAGTGTTTCGAAGAGATAATCATAAAATGGTCTTTACCGGCATACGTAGAGGTGATCTATACATTGTTGATTTCACTAAAAAGGCTCAACCTAGAACTTGCTTAATTGCTAAATCTTCTAAAGGTTGGTTGTGGCATAGAAGGTTAGGTCATGTGGGCATGCGAAATCTTGATAAGCTTATTAAAGGAGATCACATCCTTAGAGTGAAAGATGTTATATTTGACAAGGATAGATTGTGCAGTGCTTGTCAAGCAGGAAAACAGGTTGGAGTAAGCCACCCCGTGAAGAACATCATGACCACGAGAAGACCACTCGACCTACTTCATATGGATCTTTTTGGTCCAAACGCCTATAAAACTCTCGGTGGAAATTCATTTGGTTTAGTCATAGTCGATGATTTTTCAAGATTTACGTGGGTGTTCTTTCTTGATGATAAATCGCAGGTTCAAAAGATCTTCAAGAACTTCGCTAGGAAGGCCCAAAATCAATTTGAAGTGAAGATCAAGAAGGTTAGCAGTGACAACGGAACGGAGTTCAAGAACGCCAATGTGGACATCTTTCTTGACGAAGAAGGGATTTCACATGAGTTCTCGGCTACCTACACGCCTCAACAAAATGGAGTTGTTGAGAGGAAGAACCGGACGCTCATTGAAATGGCGAGAACGATGCTTGATGAATACAAGACGCCAAAACACTTTTGGGCGGAAGCGGTTGAGACAGCTTGTCATGCGACAAATCATCTATATCTTCACAAGCTACTCGGCAAGATGGCATACGAGCTTCTCACCGGTAACAAACCCCAAGTTGGATACTTTCGAGTATTTGGCTCAAAGTGCTACATTCTTGATAAGCATCGTCGTTCAAAATTTGCTCCTAAATCTCATGAAGGTTTCCTACTCGGTTACGGCTCAAACTCTCACACTTACCGTGTCTACAACAATTTCACCCGAAAGGTTGAAGAGACGGTAGATGTGAAGTTTGATGAATCTAACGGCTCGCAAGTAGAGCAATTGCCAATTGATGTAGGAGACAAAGACCCTTCGGAAGCAATCCAAGACTTGTCTATTGGCAAGGTTCGTCCAACGGAGGTGAAGGAGAGTACCTCGTCCGTCCAAGTGGAAGCTTCTACCTCATGACAAGGTGAACCACGAGTTGACCCGGAGGCATCCAGAAGTGGGACACGCCAAAATGAAGAAAACGAGGAAGTACACCAAGATGAACCACATCAACCTCCCTCACCACCTCCACAAGAGAACAACAACACCAACAACGATGAAAGCCAAGAGGAAGAACAAGATGTTGAAGAGGATGTTCCACCCCCGACCTAAGCAAAAGCTCTCACGAGTTAGAGCAAGAGTCTCAAGAGATCATCCCGTCAAACAAATCTTTGATGATATCCAAACAGGGAGAATTACACGCTCTAAAACATGCTTAGCTAACTTTTGTGAGCATTACTCATTTATCTCTAGCATTGAACCTATGAAGGTTGAAGAAGCTCTAGAAGATCCAGATTGGATAAATGCCATGCACGAAGAGCTACACAATTTCGAGAGGAACCAAGTTTGGACATTGGTTGAGAAGCCCGACAACGACCACAACATCATCGGTACCAAATGGGTGTTTTGCAACAAGCAAGATGAAGATGGACAACTCGTTCGCAACAAGGCACGTCTCTTCGCCCAAGGATACACTCAAGTCGAAGGTATGGACTATGGTGAGACATATGCCCCCATTGCTAGACTTGAGTCCATATGAATCTTACTTGCCTATGCAAATCATTATGATATTACCTTGTACCAAATGGACATCAAGAGTGCTTTTCTAAATGGTGAAATTGAGGAGGAAGTTTATGTCAAACAACCTCCCGGCTTTGCCAATCCTAAGAAACCTAATCATGTTTACAAACTTCACAAAGCTCTTTATGGTCTTAAACAAGCTCCTAGAGCATGGTATAAATGCTTGACCAAGTTCCTTATTGAAAAAGGCTTTGAGATTGGAAAATTTGATTCAACACTTTTTACTAAAAGGGTTAATGGTGAATTATTTGTGTACCAAATTTATGTGGATGATATCATATTTGGATCAACTAACCCTCATTTTAGTGAAAAGTTTGGAAGGCTAATGTTGGAGAAGTTTGAGATGTCTATGATGAGTGAACTCAAGTTCTTTCTTGGTTTGCAAATCAAGAAAACTAAGGAGGGTACCTTTGTCTCTCAAACAAAGTACACCAAGGACTTATTCAAGAAGTTCAACATGCAAGAATGCAAAGGTATGAGTACACCCATGCCTACTAGTGGACATCTTGACTTGACCAAGGATGGCGAACCGGTTGACCAAAAGGTTTACCGCTCTATGATTGGTTCATTGTTATATCTATGTGCCTCTCGTCCCGATATTATGCTAAGTGTGTGCATGTGTGCACGATATCAAGCGGCCCCCAAAGAATGTCATCTTAAGGCTGTGAAAAGGATAGTGAGATACCTAATTCACACACCAAACTTTGGCATTTGGTGTCCTAAGAGGTCTTCTTTTGATCTTGTTAGCTACTCCGATTCGGACTATGCCGGAGACAAGGTTGATAGAAAGTCCACTTTAGGTACTTGTCAATTTCTTGGTAGATCTCTTGTGTCTTGGTCTTCCAAGAAACAAAACTCGGTATCCTTATCGACCGCCGAAGCGAAATACATTGCCACTGGTTCATGTTGTGCTCAATTACTTTGGATGACCCAAACTCTTAAAGATTATGGGATCAATGTGAGACATGTTCCATTGCTTTGTGATAATGAGAGTGCTATTAAGATTGCTCACAATCCCGTGCAACATTCTCGAACTAAGCATATTGAAGTTCGTCATCATTTCATTCGAGATCATGTTGCTAAAGGAGATATCGATCTTAAGCATGTGCGTACCGATAAGCAATTGGCTGATATATTCACCAAACCGCTTGATGAGAAAGTATTTTGCCATTTGGGAGGTGAATTGAACATTATTGATGCCTCAAACTTGGAGTAGAAACTCCATCGGGATGCATGCAAGGCATGAGCCTTTATATTACTAATCCTTGATATTTCTCTTATGAAGATGATCATATATCTTGGACCTACTTGTACCCTTGCATGTTATCTAACCCTTGTAGGTACTTGGATGAGCCCAACTCTATGAGATTGCAACTCACTCACATCCTAAGCAATCCCTACATCGCCAAGTCTCTACAATATGGTGGTTGAAGGCAAGGAAGCATGAATCCATTCAATATATCCTTTGACAATATATCAAATTTCATTTGGTATCAAGTTTCATTATTGTCATTTTGGACACATAAGTGCTCTTCCTTGCAAGACTAACCCATGTAGGAAGGTGAACTCAAACTACAAGTGGTGCTCCCAACTCTTGATGAACTACATCAACCTTGAGCATCCAACACAAGTTCAACTACATGATCAAGATCAACACCATCACCCAAGGTATGTTATTCCATCTTAGAGAAGCTTTACCCCAAGACATGGGTTAAAGCAACTCAACAAGATGTGAATATATCAAAATGCTTAAACGAAAAATGGCAACCCCATTTTGAGCTTAAACGATGAGTATGACCTATGATCAAGTGACTTCACTTGGCTCCTAAGTCAATATACTCTAACATAGGTGACTTTGTCACCGACCAATTCTAGATGAAGCTCTCTTGCATTTTTCTGTGTTTTTGCATTTGTTCTTGCATACATATTCCCCTTTCAAAAAAAACTTCATCTAGATTTCTTTTCTTTTATCTAATTATTTTCTGCATTCCCTGCATCTAATTCTTTGCAAATCTTTCAATTAATTCCCTGCAAATCTTTGTGAGATCTTATTTGCCTAGTGAGCTGAGATGAAAAAAGTTTTCTCTGTGCTGAACTCGGCCTCACCGATCTTTTCTTCTCGGCTAGACCAAACCAACTCGGTGTCACCAACTAAAACGATTCGGTGTTACCGATTTCATCACTAAGGAAACACTTTGCCATTTGCATCCTGCATATCTGTTCCAGCATCCACTCGATGATTCTTGTCCTCTACCAGCGTCCGAAATTACATAATGCTTTGTAATGTGACTCAAGGACCAAACCTACTTGACTCATGCTCTAGAAGATCCCTTCTTGGAAATTGATGTCAAAGGGGGAGAGAGAGAACATCAAAGCTCAACCATATCTAAGGGAGACTTCTTAGCCATCCCAGATGCCTGGTAATTCAAAGAGGAGAGAAGGCACATGTCTTTAAGAGGGGAAAGACATGTTAGTAGATGTTTCTTTGAGTATGTTGTTCTGTCTTTCTTTGCTCTGATTTTCTGTTACCCTACCTTCTCCCATTATCTAGTATCAGATTCAGGGGGAGTAAGATATCTAAGGGAAGAAAATCTTTGGAATTCATTGCACATCTTTATCTCTTGGGGACATGTCAATATCCAAATAGAGTTCTAAGTACTTACTCTCTACATGTCATCCCAGTCTTGGTACTCTTTGTTGGGGAACGTAGTAGTAAATCAAAAAAAAATTCTACGCATCACCAAGATCAATCTATGGAGAGACTAGCAACGAGAGAGAGGGGAGTGCATCTTCATACCCTTGAAGATCGCGATGCGGAAGCGTTGCAAGAACGCGGTTGGAGGAGTCGTACACGCAGCAATTCAGATCGCGGTCGATTCCGATGTAAGCGCTGAACAACGGCGCCTCCGCGTTCAACACATGTGCAGCCCGGTGACGTCTCCCGCGCCCTGATCCAGCAAGGAGGAGGGAGAGGTTGGGGAAGACAACTCCGACAGCACGACGGCGTGGTGGTGGAGCTTGCAGTTCTCCGGCAGGGCTTCGCCAAGCTCAACGGAGGAGGAGGGGGTGTTGGAGAGGGGGAGGGCTGCGCCTTGGATGAGGTGATGCTGCCCTCCCTCCTCCCCTCTATTTATAGGGCCAAGGTGGAAGGGGGCCGGCCCCTCTAGATGAGATCTAGAGGGGGGCGGCGGCCAAGGGGAGGGGGCTTGCCCCCCAAGCCAAGGGGGGCGCCCCCTTTAGGGTAGGCGCATGGGCCCTAGGGGGGGATGGTGCCCAGCCCACTTAGGGGCTGGTTCCCTTCCACATACAGCCCATAGGGCCCTCCGGGGCAGGTGGACCCTCCCGGTGGACCCCCGGAACCCCTTCGGTGGTCCCGGTACAATACCGGCAAACCCCCGAATACTTCCGGTGACCGTATGATGACTTCCCATATATAAATCTTCACCTCCGGACCATTCCGGAACTCCTCGTGATGTCCGGGATCTCATCCGGGACTCCGAACAACATTCGGTAACCACATACTATTTCCCATAACAACTCTTGCGTCACCGAACCTTAAGTGTGTAGACCCTACGGGTTCGGGAACCATGCAGACATGACCGAGACATCTCTCCGGCCAATAACCAACAGCGGGATCTGGATACCCATGTTGGCTCCCACATGTTCCACAATGATCTCATCGGATGAACCACGATGTCGAGGATTCAATCAATCCCGTATACAATTCCCTTTGTCCATCGGTATGTTACTTGCCCGAGATTCGATCGTCGGTATCCCCATACCTCGTTCAATCTCGTTACCGGCAAGTCTCTTTACTCGTTCTGTAACGCATGATCCCGTGGCTAACTCTTTAGTCACATTGAGCTCATTATGATGATGCATTACCGAGTGGGCCCAGAGATACTTCTCCGTCATACGGAGTGACAAAATCCCAGTCTCGATTCGTGCCAACCCAACAGACACTATCGGAGATACCTATAGTGCACCTTTATGGTCACCCAGTTACGTTGTGACGTTTGATACACCCAAAGCATTCCTACGGTATCCGGGAGTTGCACAATCTCATGGTCTAAGGAAATGATACTTGACATTAGAAAAGCTCTAGCAAACGAACTACACGATCTTGTGCTATGCTTAGGATTGGGTCTTGTCCATCACATCATTCTCCTAATGATGTGATCCCGTTATCAACGACATCTAATGTCCATGGTCAGGAAACCATAACCATCTATTGATCAACGAGCTAGTCAACTAGAGGCTTACTAGGGACATGCTGTGATCTATGTATTCACACATGTATTACGATTTCCGGATAACACAATTATAGCATGAACAATAGACAATTATCACGAACAAGGAAATATAATAATAACCACTTTATTATTGCCTCTAGGGCATATTTCCAACACTCTTGTGGTTTCCTGTTCTTGCTCTGCTTAGTAGATGTTCCTGTGTTATCTAACCCTGTTTTCTCAGGTTCATCTCTTCCAAAGTCAGCTCAAGACCACAAGGTAAGTATATGCATCACACTCATGTGCATGAGGATCTCTTGCTGATGTACATATTGTTTGCAAGAAGGACTCATGAACATGTAGGTACATTTTCTGCACTTTACATCATTTGCTCTGATGCATATAGCCAAGATACATGTAACTCATTACTTGCTCTGACATGCTTATGCACTCACATGGTATTATATTCTATCTTCACATGATTGCATACATGTAGGGGGAGCCAATGCATGTTGCATGTTCTTCCAAAGCTTTACTTGTTACACTTCATATCTTTATCTAAAAGCTTTGATGTATGTTGTCATCAATTACCAAAAAGGGGGTGATTAAAAGCACAAGTCCTCCCTGGGTGATTTTTGTAATTAATGTCAACATCTCTCTTGTTGGACTAATACTTTCATCTAGTATATTTCAGATGAGTTCAACAGTGGAGTGGCAGGACAAGAGGATGTGGAACCCTTTCAAGATGCTAAGGACACATATTGGCAAAAGCTCAAGACTCTACATTTTCATTTTTAGTGATCCAAGAGCACATTGAGTCCATAGGAAAGCCAATACTATTAAAAGGGGATGAGGTGTTGCTTAATGGCTTGCTTGCTCAAAATGCTTAGTGATATGCTCCAAAAGCCCTCAACCACTTTCTCATTTCCACATATGTCCTAAACCAAAAGTCAAACTCGGCCCCACCGATTTGATCTATCCGGCGCCACCGAGTTCACTTGACATAGCCACTGCCAGAAACCCTAATCAGTTCAGTCTTACTGATGGGATCTCGGTCTCACCGAGATGGGCTTGCAAACTCTCTGTTGCCTACTGCAATTATTTCGGTCTCACCGAAATAGGTAGTCGGCCCCACCGAGTTTGCTTGGCCAACTCTCTGTTTGCTTATTACTAAAATCGGTCTCACCGAGTTTGTGTAATCGGTCAAATCGAGATGAGGTTTTACCCTAACCCTAGCACATCGGTCCCACCGAGTTGACCTTGTCGGTCCCACCGAAAATCCTAACGTTCACATTTTGAACTGAATCGGTCTGACCGAGTTTCACTATTCGGTCCCATCGAGTTTGGTAAATTGTGTGTAACGGTTAGATTTTGTGTGGAGGCTATAAATACCCCTCCACCCCCTTCTCCATTTGTGAGAGAGCCATCAGAACGTGCCTACACTTCCACTACTCATTTTCTGAGAGAGAACCACCTACTCATGTGTTGAGACCAAGACATTCCAATCCAACCACTAGAATCTTGATCTCTAGCCTTCCCCAAGTTGCTTTCCACTCAAATCATCTTTCCACCATATCCAAATCTGTGAGAGAGAGTTGAGTGTTGGGGAGACTATCATTTGAAGCACAAGAGCAAGGAGTTCATCATCAACACACCATCTATTACCTTTTGGAGAGTGGTGTCTCCTAGATTGGTTAGGTGTTACTTGGGAGCCTCCGTCAAGATTGTGGAGTTGAACCAAGGAGTTTGTAAGGGCAAGGAGATCGCCTACTTCGTGAAGATCTACCCAAGTGAGGCAAGTCCTTCGTGGGCGATGGCCATGGTGGGATAGACAAGGTTGCTTCTTCGTGGACCCTTCGTTGGTGGAGCCCTCCGTGGACTCGCGCAACCGTTACCCTTCGTGGGTTGAAGTCTCCACCAACGTGGATGTACGATAGCACCACCTATCGGAACCATGCCAAAAATCTCCGTGTCTCCAATTGCGTTTGCACACTCCAATCCCATCCCTTTACATTCTTGCAAGTTGCATGCTTTACTTTCCGCTGCTCATATACTCTTGCCATGCTTGCTTGAAATGTATTGTGAATGTTTAAACTTGTGCTAAAACTCCACCTTAACTTGAAGAACTTAAAAACTGCTATTTGTTAAGGGTCTAATCACCCCCCTCTAGACACCTCTTCTTGATCCTTTCACCTTCCCGAAAACTCTATAGGGAGTTGGGAAGAGCTCGAGGATGCTTTCCGAGCTAACTTTCAAGGCACTTACGTCCGGCCTCCGGATGCCGATGACCTGAGCCACGTGGTCCAACAGCCCGGAGAATCAGCCCGGCAATTTTGGAATCGGTTTTTGACCAAAAAGAATCAGATTATCGACTGGCTAGCGCGCTAGCTCGGCCAGGATAAGCCGAAGATGATGTCAGCACTCATCTCTCTCATGACCCGATTTTGCGCGGGGAAGATAGTTGGTTGGCTCGTAGAAGCACCAACCCAGATGACCCTGACACCTTGGAAGTCCGGGATGGTATGGAAAACCACGGCGCAACAGAAACAAGCGTCGCCATAATAGCGGCAAAGCCGAAGACACGGCAGTGAATGCCGGATTCTGCAACTCCAAAACAGGACCGCGGAAGAAACCCTCTAAGGGGAACCAGTATGGACCCACCAAGTTGGACACAATCCTGGACAGACCCTGCGAGATCCATGGCACGCCTGATAAGCCTACCAACCACATCAACCGCAACTGTTCGGTAATCAAACAGGCCAGCAAGATCACAGCCGAGGACACAGGCAAAAGCCCCCGCAGCGAGGACGATGAAGAACCCCGCAGGCCAAACAATGGAGGCCAGAAAAAATTCTCCCTCGACGTAAAGACGGTTAATATGATCTACGCCACCCATATACCCAAGAAGGAGCGCAAACAAGCACTTCGGGATGTCTACGTCGTAGAGCCTGTAGCCCCAAAATTCAACACATGGTCAGCTTACCCAATCACTTTCGACTCCAGAGACCATCCAACCAGTATCCATCATGGAGGGTCGGCAGCCCTGGTCCTCGACCCCATTATTGATGAGTATCACCTCACTAGAGTCCTCATGGACGGGGGCAGTAGCCTCAATCTGATCTATGGAGATACAGTAA
Organism: Thinopyrum elongatum; assembly: GCA_011799875.1. Lineage (NCBI taxonomy): Eukaryota > Viridiplantae > Streptophyta > Magnoliopsida > Poales > Poaceae > Thinopyrum > Thinopyrum elongatum. The sequence goes on along the minus strand of CM022300.1, from coordinate 583,136,824 downwards.
GGAAGATGGGCATTGACCCGTCAAGGATCAAGCCTAGTAACACCACCTTTAAGGGGGCAATCCCGGGCGTGGAGGCCCGCTGCTCGGGCACCTTGACTTTGGAAGTAGTGTTCGGCTCGCCGGATAACTTCCGCAGCGAAGACTTGATCTTCGACACCGTCCCCTTCCGCAGCGGTTATCACTGTAACACCCCGAGAATAATGCCATAGTATTCTCCCACTAATCATGCCAAGTCATCATCATTACACCCTAATAAAAATAGTTAAGGAATAATCCAAATTCAATTTCAAATTCCAAACTCAAGTCAAAATAATTATTTCCTCAAACAGTGAATCAAAATAGTTCACCATGTTGAAAATATTCCTAAGGCAATTATAAAATTGAAACCAACATTTTTGAAAATTCCAAATTGCTCCTAGAAATTATTTAGTGGACCAGCAGCAATTATTCTGGCTCTTTTCATTTTCCAAAAATGCCTAACCTTCTCCTTTTAGCCCCAAACTTTTTGTGCCACTTGACAAAATTGAGCCATAATTTTGAGCAAAGTTTCACTCACAGCAAAAATCATTTGGTAGCCCTTTTAATTGCAACAGTAGCTTATCTGGTTTTCTGGAACAGAAAATAGCTAAAACCTCCTGTGTCCCCGGCCCATCTGCTATAGGGCGAAGCCCAGCCCACCAGGGTCCTTCCTCACCTGCCCCGCCGCCGTGTCGCCGTCTCCATGGCCGCTCTCGCCTCCTCCACACGCTGCTCGCCACCGCGACGAGGCGGGTGGATGGGAGGATAAGGGCCGTCCCCATCCATCTCCCCTGGCCCCTCCTTCATTCGCCGTCTCCTCCCCCCTGCTCACTCTCTCCCTCCCCCTAGCCCCGCTCCTCCTTGTTCCCTTTCTCTCTGCTCGATCCAGAGGAGCCCGACGCAGCCATCGCCGTCGCTCGCCCCCACCGCGACCACCGGACTCTCTGAGCTCCGGGAGCATGTCCATCCGCCGCGCCGCGCCTTTCTCCGTTGACTGGAGCACGAGCTCGATCCCGAGGCCCGAGCAATGCCGCCTACGCCCACTCCCGTCGGCTACATCCGCCACGGCCGCGGCTTCGATACGCCGCTGACCGAGCTCCTCCGGCCCACTCGACCTCACCGGCACCCCGCTGTGAGCATCCGGCCCTCGCGGCCTACCTCTCTCTTCCCCGTGCCCCCCCCCTTACGCATCGAACCACCGGGCGCCGCCCGTAGTCGCCATCGGCCATCGTGGGTCTGGTTGACTCCGACCACGCCCGACCGTGCCACTTGCGCCACTGCACTCACCGCTCTGTGCCCGTTCGATGGGTATTCGCGGCAGTCCATAGGGACGCCGGATTCGGCCGCCGGCGTTCCGCCGCCGTTCCTGTAGGCCGCCGTCGGCGCGCGCTGGTTCAACCAGCGGGCCGGCTCACTGACAGCGGGCCCCAGCTAGTTTAGGTTAGGGGCTAATCACGTAGTTAGCCACTAACAGCCGCTGACAGCTGCCCCCTCCCCCCCGGTTATTAACGTTTCGGTTAATTGTGACACTGACGTGTGGGCCCGAACACTTTAGATCATTAGTTTAACTTTAACAGAGCCCCTGTGCCACTGGCAGTAGACCCCACCTAGTTAATTAGTCTAATTAAAATGTTTAGATTAACCCTGTGCCTATGACAGTTGGGTCCCACAGCCCATTTGACCAGTCAACTGCTGACTGTGCAGTTGACTAGGCCCACTACCAGCCTCTCTGGTGCACACTGGGTGCAGTACACCGGGTGCACCCAGCGATTCCGGTTACTGTTTAAATTCAAATTAATAAATAAGTCCAGAAAATCAATTAAATCTTTGAAAATTAATAACTTTTAAACCGTAGCTCAGATCAAAAAACTTAAAACATGAAAGTTGCTCAGAACGACGAGACGAGTCTAATCGTGCCGTCTGTTTCCATGCCGGAACCCCCTACGTAGGAGAACTCATAACTCCGAGCCTGATTCCGGTATATGAATAGTGCACACACTCTGATTAAGAAATCCCGCGATAATCCTATAGTAACTAAAAATGACTTAGGCATACTTTAGGCAACCCTGCACTGCATCATAGTCGTAGCATGCCCTGTATTGCATCATTGCTGTGTGTTTACCTGTTTCCTCCCCCTTTTCTCTCTCGATTAGACCCCGACATTGACATAGCTCCTGAGGCAGACGCCGCTCCGGAGTACGACTACGTCCCCGACGACCTTGCCCTTGCCGTCGAGCAGATAGGCAAGCACCCCCCCCCCCTTTGAGCATTCTGATATCGCCCATTCTCTTCTCTCTTATGCTTGCATTAGAATCTGCTGCTGTTACTGTATCCTATATCTGCTGCATAGCCTGTTTACTTGTAACCTGCTGTTGATACTTACCTGTTATCCTAAACTGCTTAGAATAGGTTGGGTAGAGACCATCAGAGACCCCACTTATCCCGAATGCCCCGCTGGATGATCAGAAGACCCGTGCAACGGGATTGAAGACCAGGCCCCGACACCGCACGTCACTTCCCCCTTAGTTGCCGACACTACTGGGTTACTATTGAGTGCCGAGGGTGATACCTCGTCAGCACTTCTGATGATAACCTTGTAGGTTAGTTAATTGGTCATGGTAAGCGAGGGTGATTCCTCCTACACCACCCCCGATAACGACGATGTCAAGCAACACTTCAAGTGTGCACCTCGAGGGTGATTCCTCCTTCGTTCACCTTGACGGTAACATCAGAGGGAATTCCATCGAGGGTGATTCCTCAGGGTTCCCCCTTGGTGTCAGACACACGGAGACTTTGGTTACTATGACTGAACCATGATACTAAAGACGGGTCGGCCCTGAGGGGTACTCGCGCGAGCATGAATGCGAAGTGATGTGGAGTCGGGTTGACCTGAGAGGTGCCCGCGAGATAACTATAAGGCATGGCCAGGCATTATTAGCCCTTGCCGCAAGTCCTCGAGACGGGGCGACAGGGTCACATCGATCATGAGTCTCTGCTCGTTACCGCGCGCTCCTAAACCACTAAACGGTTTGGATATTTGATCCGAGGGGCATCTAGCCTGATAGCACTAACCATCACATGGGCATAGTATGGGCGTTCTGCGTCGTATACTTCAGCCGAAGCTTAATAGACGTCAGCGACTGAGCGGCGCGCGCTAGATTGGACTGGTTACGCAACCGTGCTTGTATTAAGGGGTTGCTAGGTCTGCTTCCAGCCACCCACGCAACGCGCAGGAGTTCCCGGGGCGAAGGCCCAAGACCCCTGGGGGCATAGGTTTAGTCCGGCGTGCTGACCTCTCTGTTAAGTATTTGGTCGGGTTGCGGCGTGTTGCTTAGCCGAGGCCGGGCATGACCTAGAAAAGTGTGTCCGGCCGGAGTTAAGCGAGCGTGGTGGGTAAGTTGGTGCACCCCTGCAGGGAAGAACTAATCTATCGATAGCCTGTCCTACGGTAACCGACACTCGGAGTTGTATCCCGATCGGTACAACTAGAACTGATGACTTCAGATGAAATGGATAGTATGGCTCTGGGATTGCTTTCTCGCAGGGAGTCGAGAAAGGATCTCTGGCCAAGGTTGATGATACTACAACTACTTTACATTATGTTTCTGCACTCTTCTTATGCTGCAAGACTGATGAAGATGCTTGAAGATGCTAGTCTTCGATAGGACTAGGCTCTCCCCCTCTATTCTGGCATTTCTGAAGCCCAGTCCACTATACAGCCCTCCTTTGAAAATGTTGCATATGTAGTGTAGATCCTCGCTTGCTGAGTACTTCGGATGAGTACTCACGTTTGCTTTATTTTCTTTTTCTCCCCATATCCACTTGTCGTATCCAGATGACAGAGCCCCTGAGTTAGCTGCCCCCGTCGACGACTATGACTACTACTACTACCCTCCCGACGAGTACTACTACGAGGAGCCGACAGACGACCAGGAGTAGGATTCGGAGGGTCCTATGCAGGAGGCCTACGCCTTTCGATCGTAGTATTTTATTTTTTCCCCGCCTTTCTAAAGGCTTATCTCTATTTCTGTAATATATCTGTACTCAGATATCTGATGCTTCCGCTGACACTTGTATGCCATCGAGCTATGTATTCGAGCCCTCGAGGCCCTGGCTTGTAATATAAAGCGTGTATGAATTTATTTATGTTTTAGAGTTGTGTTGTGATATCTTCAAGTGAGTCCTTAGGCTTGATCGTGTGCATTTGCGTGTATGGTTAGTGCACGATTAAGCCGGGGTCGTCACAGGTTGGTATCAGAGCCGACTGCCTGTAGGAGTCCCCCCTATCCAATTCCTTGGCCGAAGTTGAGTCTAGAAATCAAAAACTGTTTTACTAACTTGGCGGTGTGGCTTACGGGCCCACGTCGCCAACTAGGTGGTATTAGGATCTTTTATTCCTCGTCTATACTCTGGGACTCTGATCTCTCTTCTATTCGGGTTAAATGATTTTACTAACTCTGGCATTAGGTTCTCGTAACCACTTCATCCCGGAGAGCCCCTTCACCATAGATGATCGACTGTTTCATCAGAAAACTCCGAAGATACTCCCCGAAGTTTTCCGAGACCCTTTGCCCACTGCTTTTGCATCTTACTAACACCGTTAATCCCCGTGGATATCTAAACATCATTGCCGTTGCATTATCATGGCCAGTTACTCATGTATGTACGAGATACCCCGAAATACTCCCCGTTAAACCAGGAATCCTTTGAGCCTACTGTCGTGCAGCTTATTTCGCACTGCGGTTAATTCCTCACATTACCGGGGATCCGTTCATCCCCAGTTGTTCCTGTGATTCCTAAAGCACTTTGAAATATTATTTGATCTCCCGAGAATCCTCTGCAGCTTACTGCTCTTGAAATTCTTGCCTGCTTGCCTTATGGTTAAATTCCATATGTCTAGTAATCCCCGACAACTTCCTTTGTCAAATACCATTTTGAATCCCCTGAACCAGTATGCTATGAATATTCACCATTATCAGTCAATTCCTAGAATTCGTCCTTCCGGCTCAGTCACCATTCCAGACATGATCTGGTTCTCAGCCTATCAAGTATTGGTTGATTGTCCAACTAAGCATGTACAATTCACTCGTTCCCCTGCCCAGGGGAACTAATTGTCACTCCTGGCTTTGGAAATCGTGAACCCTATGAATTTTATACTTGGGTTGTTCAAGTGCTTCCTTAATTCGATGTGCTTGCCTCCCGTCCTTCCTCAGGAGGACTCTCAGGTGGGACCAGTTGTTAAAACCCTACCCCGTTAGTTCTCACGGATCGCTTGATTCCTTTTGTGGACAATTATCCAACCGATTCCTTTCTATTTTAAGAACCTTATCGGTTCCTGCCCCGTTGATATTGCCTTTGGCACTGAAGCATTCTCTACTTCTTGCCGTCTGTATATCCGCCCTGCTTACATGTCACGGAGAGACCGTGCATTCCTTCTCCATATTGACTTGGGACTGACTACTGACCAGGACATGTCCCGTAACCATGGGTGGAGATCTCTGTAAGACGGAACACTAAAGTTCTGTTCAACCTACTGAATTTTGGTCAGAGCTTTTGCTTCTGATCCTTCGTTTCTGAACCATAACTCCTTTGTACTTAAACGTCGGATTGTTCCGATGTTTCTATAATCTTATGCCGTCACATCCTTCTTCTTCTGGATGAGTACCGCTACTCACGCCAGATCCTATGCCGTCTACCTGATCTTTTGTTAGATTAATATCCGGCAGTATCCTTCATATTCAAACATCCTGTGAGTTCTTCCCTGATACAAATACCTTCGGTAAATAGTATCATCTACTTTGACTTCGACACTTTGCTTTCGAACTCGTATCCCTTGCTTTGATTGATGTATGTATAGATTCGTAAAATTGTCTCGAAGGGTTGTATCTATGCTTCTGCCATCTGCGAGAACCCATAAACCTTTTCGGGTCACTCACTACAGATCTTACGCCAGATAAATTTTCAACATTTCCACTTCATTAAAAACGAGAAGTGAATGAAAGGTTATGCATTGAAGAAGTGGGAGTCGACCTCGAACCTTTGTGTTCATGCCCATGGACCCAATGTAGAACTTATCATGTAAGCTGCTCACAAAAATAATTCCCCCTTGGTATAAGTTCATCTTGTATCTATATTTGGTCCTTTGCCACCGTGGTTCCGACCATGATTGTTCTCCTTTCATTCCATTTCTCGAATAAGTTAAGGCACTTGTCTGCTGCAAAACAATATGCCTGACCAACTTCTATACTGAAATACCTCGAGTAATACCCCCTACTATCTCGAGGATATCATCCTATTGTACTACGTCCTATGAATTTTTTCCGATGGAGTGATACCTTTCCCTGTCATAGTCACTCCATTTGTTCTGGGTTGTCTTCAAACCGAGACCACCGAATAATGAATCGATTCTGCTCGGTGATTCAGCACTCCTAGTACTTTGTTGCTGGGGAGTCGAATACCCCATCACATCATTCCTAGCCTGATCGATTGTATTTTTGTCGTGCCAACTTTTAACTGTGCTACCTGGTCCCTATGCCCAGAGCAACTTCCGACGATGAGCAAGGCTTGCGTCGATCTTTCGCATCCTATCATTTCATCCTGAACAACAAGCTTGATTTCAAGCTTGTGTCTTATCCGTGGTTTCGTTGACCTCGAACTTCATTCCAGCTACTTTGATCATCTTGCTGATTGATTCCCTCTTCTTAGAACCCCTCGACAAATGTGTCGTGATCATCATCAACATTCCGAACTCTTTCAGGATATCAATTGAATTCATGGCTAGAAATACCATCTCTGCCCCTCGATGATTTGTGATATCATCGATGACATCCTTGTATTCCTGCCAACACAGACCTGGTTGTGTTTGGTTAATCCTTACATTTCGAGTTGATCTTGGAAGTGTTCCTTTGTATCTCTTGTGATTTTTCGATCCAATCCTTGCCTGATACACCATATTAATGCTACCACGAAGCATGACTGTGGAATTCCGAATATCAACAAGAACATTGGAAGCACATTGCTAGATGTCTCTTGATCAATTATCCAAACACCGTTGTATGGGTAATATCATGATTCTCTCCTCACCCTTTATCTAAATGCTTTTCGACTTGCTGTCCTATTATGTATATCATGCTCCACTTTTCCTTGGGAAAAGATATACTCCCAATTCTTGTGTGTAAACACATTTTCCTTTACATTGTTTTGTTTAACCTTTTCTGTAATCTAACTTGTCTGGGCAGAGATAATTCCCTGCTTATAAAACACCCCGATGTACCACATTGTCAGTGTGACCCTGTTACTATTGCTGATGACATTTCGGTAACCGCCGATGGACGAGAACTTTGCCTAGTGGTCCGCCTTGTTTTAACGAGCAGGAGAATGGTTCTCTTCGTCCCTCGCCCTTGGTACCGACGATGTTAACGGCATAGCTGACAAGCTACCTTATGACATACCTTGTTGATGTGACCGGTAAAATCTCACCGTTCTTCCTACTTTTGATCGACACCCCTCCACAATTCCACAGGATCGGAACCTGACTCTCCTATAATATTCTTGATTCTGAAGCATCCTTTGCCCTTGACTTTGTGTATTAACCCGAGCCACCCCTCGATAGATGATCTATTCCCGATGCACTGAACCCCTTTTCACACTTTGTTCAGGTATCGATTGGATGTCCATTCGCTTGAAACTTTTTATCGTACTTTCTTATTTTGCTCTCGATGCTTTCTTAAGTTTCAACTCGAGTGATACTTCTGCCACATTCCCTGAGTTGTCCACCAGATAACCGACCCTATAAGGGTTAGTTCTCCCGGAGTTACTCTTTATTTCCCCACTTAAATCTCGGGACGAGATTTCTTGTAGTAGAGGAGATTTGTAACACCCTGAGAATCATGCCACAGTATTCTCCCACTAATCATGCCAAGTCATCATCATTACACCCTAATAAAAATAGTTAAGGAATAATCCAAACTCAATTTCAAATTCCAAACTCAAGTCAAAATAATTATTTCTTCAAACAGCGAATCAAAATAGTTCACCATGTTGAAAATATTCCTAAGGCAACAATAAAATTGAAACCAACATTTTTGAAAATTCGAAATTGCTCCTAGAAATTATTTAGTGGACCAGCAGCAATTATTTTGGCTCTTTTCATTTTCCAAAAATGCCTAACCTTCTCCTTTTAGCCCCAAACTTTTTGTGCCACTTGACAAAATTGAGCCATAATTTTGAGCAAAGTTTCACTCACAGCAAAAATCATTTGGTAGCCCTTTTAATTGCAACAGTAGCTCATCTGGTTTTCTGGAACAGAAAATATCTAAAACCTCCTGTGTCCCCGGCCCATCTGCTATAGGGCGAAGCCCAGCCCACCAGGGTCCTTCCTCACCTGCCCCGCCGCCGTGTCGCCGTCTCCATGGCCGCTCTCGCCTCCTCCACACGCTGCTCGCCACCGCGACGAGGCGGGTGGATGGGAGGATAAGGGCCGTCCCCATCCATCTCCCCTGGCCCCTCCTTCATTCGCCGTCTCCTCCCCCCTGCTCACTCTCTCCCTCCCCCTAGCCCCGCTCCTCCTTGTTCCCTTTCTCTCTGCTCGATCCAGAGGAGCCCGACGTAGCCGTCGGCATCGCTCGCCCCCACCGCGACCACCGGACTCTTTGAGCTCCGGGAGCATGTCCATCCGCCGCGCCGCACCTTTCTCCATCGCCTGGACCACGAGCTCGATCCCGAGGCCCCAGCAATGCCGCCTACGCCCACTCCCGTCGGCTACATCCGCCACAGCCGCGGCTTCGATCCGCCGCCGACCGAGCTCCTCCGGCCCCCTCGACCTCACCAGCGCCCCGCTGTGAGAATCCGGCCCTCGCGGCCTCCCTCTCTCTTCCCCGTGCCCCCCCCCCCCTTACGCATCGAACCACCGGGCGCCGCCCGTAGTCGCCGTCGGCCATCGTGGGTCTTGTTGACTCCGACCACGCCCGACCATGCCACTTGCGCCACTGCACTCGCCGCTCTGTGCCCGTTCGATGGGTATTCGCGGCAGTCCATAGGGACGCCGGATTCGACCACCGGCGTTCAGCCGCTGTTCCTATAGGCCGCCGTCGGCGCGCGCTGGTTCAACCAGCGGGCCGGCTCACTGACAGCAGGCCCCAGCTAGTTTAGGTTAGGGGCTAATCATGTAGTTAGCCACTAACTGCCGCTGACAGCTGGCCCCCCCCGGTTATTAAAGTTTCGGTTAATTGTGACACTGACATGTGGGCCCGAACACTGTAGATCATTAGTTTAACTCTAACAGAGCCCCTGTGCCACTGGCAGTAGACCCCACCTAGTTAATTAGTCTAATTAAAATGTTTAGATTAACCCTGTGCCTATGACAGGTGGGTCCCACAGCCCATTTGACCAGTCAGCGCTAACCCAGTCAACTGCTGACTGTGCAGTTGACTGGGCCCACTGTCAGCCTCTCTGGTGCACCCTGGGTGTAGTGCACCGGGTGCACCCAGCGATTCCGGTTACTGTTTAAATTCGAATTAATAAATAAGTCTAGAAAATCAATTAAATCTTTGAAAATTAATAACTTTTAAACCGTAGCTCAGATCGAAAAAGTTAAAACATGAAAGTTGCTTAGAACGACGAGACGAGTCTGATCGTGGCGTCTGTTTCCATGCCGGAACCCCCTACGTAGGAGACCTCATAACTCCGAGCCTGATTCCGGTATATGAATAGTGCACACACTCCGATTAAGAAATCCTGCGATAATCCTATAGTAACTAAAAATGACTTAGGCATACTTCAGGCAACCCTGCACTGCATCATAGTCGTAGCATGCCCTGTATTGCATCGTTGCTGTGTGTTTACCTGTTTCCTCCCCCTTTTCTCTCTCGATTAGACCCCGACGTTGACATAGCTCCTGAGGCAGACACCACTCCGGAGTACGACTACGTCCCCGACGACGTTGCCCTTGCCGTCGAGCAGACAGGCAAGCACCCCCCCTTTAAGCATTCCGATATCGCCCATTCTCTTCTCTCTTATGCTTGCATTAGAATCTGCTGATGTTACTGTATCCTATATCTGCTGCATAGCCTGTTTACTTGTAACCTGCTGTTGATACTTACATGTTATCCTAAACTGCTTAGAATAGGTTGGGTAGAAACCATCAGAGACCCCACTTATCCTGAATGCCCCGCTGGATGATCAGAAGACCCGTGCAACGGGATTGAAGACCAGGCCCCGACACCGCACGTCACTTCCCCCTAAGTTTCCGACACTACTGGGTTACTATCGAGTGCCGAGGGTGATACCTCGTCAGCACTTCTGATGATAACCGTGTAGGTTAGTTAATCGGTCGTGGTAAGCGAGGGTGATTCCTCCTAAACCACCCCCGATAACGACGACATCGTGCAACACTTCAAGTGTGGACCTCGAGGGTGATTCCTTTTTTGTTCACCTTGACGGTAACATCAGAGGGAATTCCATCGAGGGTGATTCCTCAGGGTTCCCCCTTGGTGTCAGACACACGGAGACTTTGGTTACTATGACTGAACACTGAACCATGATACTAAAGACGGGTCGGCCCTGAGGGGTACCCGCGCGAGCATGAATGCAAAGTGATGTGGAGTCGGGTTGACCTGAGAGGTGCCCGCGAGATAACTACGAGGCGTGGCCGGGCATTCTTAGCCCTTGCCGCAAGTCCTCGAGACGGGGCGACGAGGTCACATCGATCGTGAGTCTCTGCTCGTTACCGCGCGCTCCTAAACCACTAAACGGTTTGGATATTTGATCCGAGGGGCCTCTGGCCTGATAGCACTAACCATCACGTGGGCATAGTATGGGCGTTCTGCATCGTATACTTCAGCCGAAGCTTAATAGACGTCAGCGACTAAGCAGCACGCGCTGGATTGGACTGGTTACGCATCCGCGCTTGTATTAAGGGGTTGCTAGGTCTGCTTCCAGCCGCCCACGCAACACGCAGGAGTTTCCGGGGTGAAGGCCCAAGACCCCTGGGGGCATAGGTTTAGTCCGGCGTGCTGTCCTCTCTGTTAAGTATTTGGTCGGGTTGCGGCGTGTTGCTTAGCCGATGCCGGGCATGACCCAGAAAAGTGTGTCCGGCCGGAGTTAAGCGAGCGTGGTGGGTAAGTTGGTGCACCCCTGCAGGGAAGAACTAATCTATCGATAGCCTGTCCTACGGTAACAGACACTCGGAGTTGTATCCCGATCGGTACAACTAGAACTGATGACTTGAGATGAAATGGATAGTATGGCTCTGGGATTGCTTTCTCGCAGGGAGTCGAGAAAGGATCTCTGGCCGAGGTTGATGATACTACAACTACTTTACATTATGTTTCTGCACTCTTCTTATGCTGCAAGACTGATGAAGATGCTTGAAGATGCTAGTCTTCGATAGGACTAGGCTCTCCCCCTCTATTCTGGCATTTCTGAAGCCCAGTCCACATATACAGCCCTCCTTTGAAAATGTTGCATATGTAGTGTAGATCCTCGCTTGCTGAGTACTTCGGATGAGTACTCACGTTTGCTTTATTTTCTTTTTCTCCCCATATCCACTTGTAGCATCCAGATGACGGAGCCCCTGAGTTAGTTGCCCCCGTCAACGACTACGACTACTACTACTACCCTCCCGGCGAGTACTACTACGAGGAGCCGACAGACGACCAGGAGTAGGATTCAGAGGGTCCTAGGCAGGAGGCCTACGCCTTTAGATCATAGTATTTTATTTTGCCCCGCCTTTCTAAAGGCTTATCTCTATTTCTGTAATATATCTGTACTCAGATATCTGATGCTTCCGCTGACACTTGTATGCCATCGAGCTATGTATTCGAGCCCTCGAGGCCCTGGCTTGTAATATAAAGTGTGTATGAATTTATTTATGTTTTAGAGTTGTGTTGTGATATCTTCAAGTGAGTCCTTAGGCTTGATCGTGTGCATTTGCGTGTATGGTTAGTGCACAATTAAGCCGGGGTTTTCACAGGTTGGTATCAGAGCCGACTGCCTATAGGAGTCCCCCCTATCCAAGTCCTTGGCCGAAGTTGAGTCTAGAAATCGAAAACTGTTTTACTAACTTGGTTGTGTGGCTTACGGGCCCACGTTGCCAACTAGGTGGTATTAGGATCTTTTATTCCTCGTCTATACTGTGGGACTCTGGTCTCTCTTCTATTCGGGTTAAATGATTTTACTAACTCTGGCATTAGGTTCTCGTAACCACTTCATCCCGGAGAGCCCCTTCACCATAGATGATCGACTGTTTCATCAGAAAACTCCGAAGATACTCCCCGAAGTTTTCCGAGACCCTTTGCCCACTGCTTTTGCATCTTACTAACACCGTTAATCCCCGTGGATATCTAAACATCATTGCCGTTGCATTATCATGGCCAGTTACTCTTGTATGTACGAGATACCCCGAAATACTCCCCGTTAAACCAGGAATCTTTTGAGCCTACTGCCGTGCAGCTTCTTTCGCACTGCGGTTAATTCCTCACATTACCGGGGATCCGTTCATCCCCAGTTGTTCCTGTGATTCCTAAAGCACTTTGAAATATTATTTGATCTCCCGAGAATCCTCTGCAGCTTACTGCTCTTGAAATTCTTGCCTGCTTGCCTTATGGTTAAATTCCATATGTCTAGTAATCCCCGACAACTTCCTTTGTCAAATACCATTTTGAATCCCCTGAACCAGTATGCTATGAATATTCACCATTATCAGTCAATTCCTAGAATTCGTCCTTCCGGCTCAGTCAGCATTCCAGACATGATCTGGTTCTCAGCCTATCAAGTATTGGTTGATTGTCCAACTAAGCATGTACGATTCACTCGTTCCCCTGCCCAGGGGAACTAATTGTCACTCCTGGCTTTGGAAATCGTGAACCCTATGAATTTTATACTTGGGTTGTTCAAGTGCTTCCTTAATTCGATGTGCTTGCCTCCCGTCCTTCCTCAGGAGGACTCTCAGGTGGGACCAGTTGTTAAAACCCTACCCCGTTAGTTCTCACGGATCGCTTGATTCCTTTTGTGGACAATTATCCAACCGATTCCTTTCTATTTTAAGAACCTTATCGGTTCCTGCCCCGTTGATATTGCCTTTGGCACTGAAGCATTCTCTACTTCTTGCCGTCTGTATATCCGCCCTGCTTACATGTCACGGAGAGACCATGCATTCCTTCTCCATATTGACTTGGGACTGACTACTGACCAGGACATGTCCCGTAACCATGGGTGGAGATCTCTGTAAGACGGAACACTAAAGTTCTGTTCAACCTACTCAATTTTGGTTAGAGCTTTTGCTTCTGATCCTTCGTTTCTGAACCATAACTCCTTTGTACTTAAACGTTTGATTGTTCCGATGTTTCTATAATCTTATGCCGTCACATCCTTTTTCTTCTGGATGAGTACCGCTACTCACGCCAGATCCTATGCCGTCTACCTGATCTTTTGTTAGATTAATATCCGGCAGTATCCTTCATATTCAAACATCCTGTGAGTTCTTCCCTGATACAAATACCTTCGGTAAATTGTATCATCTGCTTTGACTTCGACACTTTGCTTTCGAACTCGTATCCCTTGCTTTGGTCGATGGTTGTATGGATTCATAAAATTGTCCCGAAGTGTTGTATCTATGCTTCTGCCATCTGCGAGAACCCATAAACCTTTCCGGGTCACTCACTACTGATCTTACGCCAGATAAATTTTCAACATTTCAACTTCATTAAAAACAAGAAGTGAATGAAAGGTTATGCATTGAAGAAGTGGGAGTCGACCTTGAACCTTTGTGTTCATGCCCATGGACCCAATGTAGAACTTATCATGTAAGCTGCTCACAAAAATAATTCCTCCTTGGTATAAGTTCATCTTGTATCTATATTTGGTCCTTTGCCACCGTGGTTCCGACCATGATTGTTCTCCTTTCATTCCATTTCTCGGACAAGTTAAGGCACTTGTCTGTTGCAAAACAATATGCCTGACCAACTTCTATACTGAAATACCTCGAGTAATACCCCCTACTATCTCGAGGATATCATCCTATTGTACTACGTCCTATGAATTTTTTCCGATGGAGTGATATCTTTCCCTGTCATAGTCACTCCATGGGTTCTGGGTTGTCTTCAAACCGAGACCACCGAATAATGAATCGATTCCGCTCGGTGATTCAGCACTCCTAGTACTTTGTTGCTGGGGAGTCGAATACCCCATCACATCATTCCTAGCTTGATCGATTATATTTTTGTCATGCCAACTTTTAACTGTGCTCCCTGGTCCCTATGCCCGGAGCAACTTCCGACGACGAGCAAGGCTTGCGTCGATCTTTCGCATCCTATCATTTCATCCTGAACAACAAGCTTGATTTCGAGCTTGTGTCTTATTCGTGGTTTCGTTGACCTCGAACTTCATTCCAGCTACTTTGATCATCTTGCTGATTGATTCCCTCTTCTTAGAACCCCTCGACAAATGTGTCGTGATCATCATCAACATTCCGAACTCTTTCAGGATATCAATTGAATTCATGGCTAGAAATACCATCTCTGCCCCTCGATGATTTGTGATATCATCGATGACATCCTTGTATTCCTGCCAACACAGACCTGGTTGTGTTTGGTTAATCCTTACATTCCGAGTTGATCTTGGAAGTGTTCCTTTGTATCTCTTGTGATTTTTCGATCCAATCCTTGCCTGATACACTATATTAATGCTACCACGAAGCATGACTGTGGAATTCCGAATATCAACAAGAACATTGGAAGCACATTGCTAGATGTCTCTTGATCAATTAACCAAACACCGTTGTATGGGTAATATCATGATTCTCTCCTCACCCTTTATCTAAATGCTTTTCGACATGCTGTCCTATTATGTATATCATGCTCCACTTTTCCTTGGGAAAAGATATACTCCCAATTCTTGTGTGTAAACACATTTTCCTTTCCATTGTTTTGTTTAACCTTTTCTGTAATCTAACTTGTCTGGGCAGAGATAATTCCCTGCTTATAAAACACCCCGATGTACCACATTGTCAGTGTGACCCTGTTACTATTGCTGATGACATTTCAGTAACCACCGATGGACGAGAACTTTGTCTAGTGGTCCGCCTCGGTTTAACGAGCAGGAGAATGGTTCTCTTCGTCCCTCGCCCTTGGTACCGACGATGTTAACGGCATAGCTGACAAGCTACCTTCTGACATACCTTGTTGATGTGACCGATAAAATCTCACCGTTCTTCCTACTTTTGATCGACACCCCTCCACAATTCCACAGGATCGGAACCTGACTCTCCTGTAATATTCTTGATTCTGAAGCATCCTTTGCCCTTGACTTTGTGTATTAACCCGAGCCACCCCTCGATAGATGATCTATTCCTGATGCACTGAACCCCTTTTCACACTCTGTTCAGGTATCGATTGGATGTCCATTCGCTTGAAACTTTTTATCGTACTTTCTTATTTTGCTCTCGATGCTTTCTTAAGTTTCAACTCGAGTGATACTTCTGCCACATTCCCTGAGTTGTCCACCAGATAACCGACCCTATAAGGGTTAGTTCTCCCGGAGTTACTCTTTATTTCCGCACTTAAATCTCGGTACGAGATTTCTTGTAGTGGAGGAGATTTGTAACACCCCGAGAATCATGCCACAGTATTCTCCCACTAATCATGCAAGTCATCATCATTACACCCTAATAAAAATAGTTAAGGAATAATCCAAACTCAATTTCAAATTCCAAACTCAAGTCAAAATAATTATTTCTTCAAACAGCGAATCAAAATAGTTCACCATGTTGAAAATATTCCTAAGGCAACTATAAAATTGAAACCATCATTTTTGAAAATTCCAAATTGCTCCTAGAAATTATTTAGTGGACCAGCAGCAATTATTTTGGCTCTTTTCATTTTCCAAAAATGCCTAACCTTCTCCTTTTAGCCCCAAACTTTTTGTGCCACTTGAAAAAATTGAGCCATAATTTTGAGCAAAGTTTCACTCACAGCAAAAATCATTTGCTAGCCCTTTTAATTGCAACAGTAGCTCATCTGGTTTTCTGGAACAGAAAATATCTAAAACCTCCTGTGTCCCTGGCCCATCTGCTATAGGGCGAAGCCCAGCCCACCAGGGTCCTTCCTCACCTGCCCCGCCGCCGTGTCGCCGTCTCCATGGCCGCTCTCGCCTCCTCCACACGCTGCTCGCCACCGCGACGAGGCGGATGGATGGGAGGATAAGGGTCGTCCCCATCCATCTCCCCTGGCCCCTCCTTCATTCGCCGTCTCCTCCCCCCTGCTCACTCTCTCCCTCCCCCTAGCCCTGCTCCTCCTTGTTCCCTTTCTCTCTGCTCGATCCAGAGGAGCCCGACGCAGCCATCGCCGTCGCTCGCCCCTACCGCGACAACCGGACTCTCTGAGCTCCGGGAGCATGTCCATCCGCCGCGCCCGCGGCTTCGATCGCGAGGCCCCTGCAATGCCGCCTACGCCCACTCCCATCGGCTACATCCGCCACGGCCGCGGCTTCGATCCGCCGCCGACCGAGCTCCTCCGGCGCCCCGCTGTGAGCATCCGGCCCTCGCGGCCTCCCTCTCTCTTCCCCGTGCCCCCGCCTTACGCATCGAACCACCGGGCGCCGCCCGTAGTCGCCGTCGGCCATCGTGCGTCTGGTTGACTCCGACCACGCCCGACCGTGCCACTTGCGCCACTGCACTCACCGCTCTGTGCCCGTTTGATGGGTATTCGCAGCAGTCCATAGGGACGCCGGATTCGGCTGCCGGCGTTCAGCCGCCGTTCCTGTAGGCCGCCGTCGGCGCGCGCTGGTTCAACCAGCGGGCCGGCTCACTGACAGTGGGCCCCAGCTAGTTTAGGTTAGGGGCTAATCACGTAGTTAGCCACTAACAGCCGCTGACAACTAGCCCCTCCCCCCCCCCCGGTTATTAACGTTTCGGTTAATTGTGACACTGACGTGTGGGCCCGAACACTGTAGATCATTAGTTTAACTCTAACAGAGCCCCTGTGCCACTGGCAGTAGACCCCACCTAGTTAATTAGTCTAATTAAAATGTTTAGATTAACCCTGTGCCTATGACAGCTGGGTCCCACAGCCCATTTGACCAGTCAGCACTGACCCAGTCAACTGCTGACTATGCAGTTGACTGGGCCCACTGTCAGCCTCTCTGGTGCACACTGGGTGCAGTGCACCGGGTGCACCCAGCGATTCCGGTTACTGTTTAAATTCGAATTAATAAATAAGTCCAGAAAATCAATTAAATCTTTGAAAATTAATAACTTTTAAACCGTAGCTCAGATCGAAAAACTTAAAACATGAAAGTTGCTCAGAACGACGAGACGAGTCTGATCGTGCCGTCTGTTTCCATGTCGGAACCCCCTACATAGGAGAACTCATAACTCCAAGCCTGATTCCGGTATATGAATAGTGCACACACTCCGATTAAGAAATCCTGCGATAATCCTATAGTAACTAAAAATGACTTAGGCATACTTCACGCAACCCTGCGCTGCATCATAGTCGTAGCATGCCCTGTATTGCATCGTTGCTGTGTGTTTACCTGTTTCCTCCCCCTTTTCTCTCTCGATTAGACCCCGACATTGACATAGCTCCTGAGGCAGACGCCGCTCCGGAGTATGACTACGTCCTCGACGACCTTGCCCTTGCCGTCGAGCAGACAGGCAAGCACCCCCCCCCCCCATTGAGCATTCCGATATCGCCCATTCTCTTCTCTCTTATGCTTGCATTAGAATCTACTGCTGTTACTGTATCCTATATCTGCTGCATAGCCTGTTTACTTGTAACCTGCTGTTGATACTTACCTGTTATCCTAAACTGCTTAGAATAGGTCGGGTAGAGACCATCAGAGACCCTACTTATCCCGAATGGCCCGCTGGATGATCAGAAGACCCGTGCAACGGGATTGAAGACCAGGCCCCGACACCGCACGTCACTTCCCCCTTAGTTGCCGACACTACTGGGTTACTATCGAGTGCCGAGGGTGATACCTCGTCAGCACTTCTGATGATAACCTTGTAGGTTAGTTAATCGGTCGTGGTAAGCGAGGGTGATTCCTCCTACACCACGCCCGATAACGACGATGTCGTGCAACACTTCAAGTGTGGACCTCGAGGGTGATTCCTCCTTCGTTCACCTTGACGGTAACATCAGAGGGAATTCCATCGAGGGTGATTCCTCAGGGTTCCCCCTTGGTGTCAGACACACGGAGACTTTGGTTTCTATGACTGAACACTGAACCATGATACTAAAGACGGGTCGGCCCTGAGGGGTACCCGCGCGAGCATGAATGCGAAGTGATGTGGAGTCAGGTTGACCTAAGAGCTGCCCGCGAGATAACTACGAGGCGTGGCCGGGCATTCTTAGCCCTTGCCGCAAGTCCTCGAGACAGGGTGACGGGGTCACATCGATCGTGAGTCTCTGCTCGTTACCGCGCACTCCTAAACCACTAAACGGTTTGGATATTTGATCCGAGGGGCCTCTGGCCTGATAGCACTAACCATCACGTGGGCATAGTATGGGCGTTCTGCGTCGTATACTTGAGCCGAAGCTTAATAGACGTCAGCGACTAAGCGGCGCGCGCTGGATTGGACTGGTTACGCAACCGCGCTCTTATTAAGGGGTTGCTAGGTCTGCTTCTAGCCGCCCACGCAACGCGCAGGAGTTCTTGGGGCGAAGGCCCAAGACCCCTGGGGGCATAGGTTTAGTCCGGCGTGCTGACCTCTCTGTTAAGTATTTGGTCGGGTTGCGGCGTGTTGCTTAGCCGAGGCCGGGCATGACCCAGAAAAGTGTGTCCGGCCGGAGTTAAGCGAGCGTGGTGGGTAAGTTGGTGCACCCCTGCAGGGAAGAACTAATCTATCGATAGCCTGTCCTACGGTAACGGACACTCGGAGTTGTATCCCGATCGGTACAACTATAACTGATGACTTGAGATGAAATGGATAGTATGGCTCTGGGATTGCTTTCTCGCAGGGAGTCGAGAAAGGATCTCTGGCCGAGGTTGATGATACTACAACTACTTTACATTATGTTTCTGCACTCTTCTTATGCTGCAAGACTGATGAAGATGCTTGAAGATGCTAGTCTTCGATAGGACTAGGCTCTCCCCCTCTATTCTGGCATTTCTGGAGCCCAGTCCACTATACAGCCCTCCTTTGAAAATGTTGCATATGTAGTGTAGATCATCGCTTGCTGAGTACTTCGGATGAGTACTCACGTTTGCTTTATTTTCTTTTTCTCCCCATATCCACTTGTTGCATCCAGATGACGGAGCCCCTGAGTTAGCTGCCCCCGTCGACGACTATGACTACTACTACTACCCTCCCGGCGAGTACTACTACGAGGAGCCGACAGACGACCAGGAGTAGGATTCGGAGGGTCCTAGGCAGGAGGCCTACGCCTTTCGATCGTAGTATTTTATTTTGCCCCGCCTTTCTAAAGGCTTATCTCTATTTCTATAATATATCTGTACTCAGATATCTGATGCTTCCACTGACACTTGTATGCCATCAAGTTATGTATTCGAGCCCTCGAGGCCCTGGCTTGTAATATAAAGCTTGTATGAATTTATTTATGTTTTAGAGTTGTGTTGTGATATCTTCAAGTGAGTCCTTAGGCTTGATTGTGTGCATTTGCGTGTATGGTTAGTGCACAATTAAGCCGGGGTCGTCACAATCACGCGCTCCTGGACCGGACGGCGTTCGCTCACTTCAATGTTGTCCCCCATTATGCATACTTAAAGCTAAAGATGCCCAGACCTGCGTCATTACAATCAATGTTAATACGGAACGCTCACGCCGGACTGAAGAGCACACAACGGCCCTAGCAGCCGAAGTACAAACCAATATCAAGGGGCCCCATTGTCCGCCCGCCGTCAAGGCACGGGAAGCAAGGAAACGGGCCCGAGCTCTATCTCTGTTTGAGGAACATCCATGTGTTTCGCGTAAATAGGGATACGACCCCCACAGCATACCCACCCAATTCAAACATTATGTGCCACATCAACACAACTTCGCACTTAAAATACCATGGGCCGCTGTGGGGACCAAATCAAAACCAAGTATTCGGCTCAACCAAACTATGGTCCTGCGCATCTTTGGACAGGTACACCTACGGAATAGTATGACATTAAGCTAGAACAGCTCGGCGACCTCTCACGGCTCCTAGTCAAGGGCCCGTCAGCCGACCCTCAACTCCACTACCGAGTTCTTTCCCCAACAGTAGCAAAGGCGCAGACGTGCAGCAGGGCACAATAGGGATATCAACCCCACGCTTCAAGGCCTTGTGTAAACCTTTCATCTGTAAAAAAAAATCTTCCTTATAAAGTGCCTATAACAGATGCTTCGGAAGTTCGAATTGTACGGATAGACGTCATGAGCTCTTTTGTGATAAGGACCAATTTTTACAGTCCTCTTGTAGTCTTTTCCATTGCACCTTTCTTTCGCTCTTCGATGCCACTATAAGCTAGTTCGGCACAGTTTTTCCTTCAGGCAATAATCGGGTAATAGACCGGGGGCTTGACCATAATATTCACCCAATGCCTCAAGTACGACACTTTTTCTTTCTTTGCGTGTTCGGCGTCTCGGGTATTGCATTATATGCATCGGTTCCGAATTATGTCTTCGGTCAATAGTTGGGTTGCCCGGCTCCTGTGCTTACCTCCTTACGTTCCGCTCATTCGGCTAAGAAGGTAAAGAGAGAACCACTGCAATTGTACTACCGGCTAGTCTGGTTACGTACTTCTGTGGAGAAAGCCAAAAACTGACTGTCATAATAAGCGAGAACTGGTCGATGATCCGATGACAAGTGTTAAACTAAAAATCATTGGCGATTGCGCCGCGTAATATGAAG
Source organism: Thinopyrum elongatum (assembly GCA_011799875.1). Taxonomy (NCBI): domain Eukaryota; kingdom Viridiplantae; phylum Streptophyta; class Magnoliopsida; order Poales; family Poaceae; genus Thinopyrum; species Thinopyrum elongatum. The sequence goes on along the minus strand of CM022300.1, from coordinate 583,115,969 downwards.
GGTTTGCATCTTCAGCCAAAACAAGTGATACAGGTATATACCTTGGATCTCCCGAATATCACACTGGGGGCTAGTCACCAGCCCCCGCAGTCAAGCTCCTATGGCTAAGTGAAGGTAATAACGCCCCATAGTCTGATTGCCTTGTTCCCCTCACGCACTACCGCCTCCGGGCACTGAGGCCTCGACTAAGGGACAAAGTGCGGAGGGCGAAACACCCCACGTAGCATCTACATGGGGGCTGAAGCCGACGACTGGCAACTTTTGGATTCACAATGGCCGCACAGGAGTCAAAATTAAACTAAGAAACACGCAAGTATGATAATCCATACAGATCAACCGCATTGCAAAATACAAGGCCTCAACTATCGTTATTACAAAGATAAGTCCGATTACTCAAGGAGTACATCCTTCGAGCACTGGGCCTCTACTACCCGAGCACCGTCCATTACAACGGAGAAATACTGCTCTGGGTGCCGGTGCTCTTTTCCAGCACGAGGAGGTCCGGTGGCCATCTTGACTAGCTTGATCTTCGGCCATTGCACCATGGTCCTCAAAAATGCCATCCGATCCCCCTCAATGCATATAGAGCGCTTCACGGCATCCACACGGAGGGAAGCGTCACACAGCTTCTGCACCAGGCCAAAATAGCTGCTCGGTATGGGCTCGGAGGGCCACAGCCGGACACAGAGGTCCTTCATGGCCGGCTCCACCGTCCGGTGCAGCTCCATCGGCTGCTTCATCTGAATACTGAGGAGGGAAGGGGGTTCGAGCGCTTGGAACTACGCCCAGAACAGCCGTACCTTGGCGTCACCCTCCTGAGCCACATAATGCTTCGCCGCATCCGCCGCACTCCTCAAGAGCTCCGCAAACGCGCATGCGAAATGCTATACTCACGTGAGCAATGCGAATCTATGGCTGCCAAAGACACTCTCTAGTAAGTATTGCTTACCATCTGCAATTTGTTTCGCTTTTCGAAGCTCCTCCCGGGTGCCGCGCATCTCCGTCCTCGCTTCACGGATCTCTTGCTGCACCTTTGATAGCTCGATGGCATTATCCTTATTCTTCTGCTCAAGGTCCTCACATTTTGTGACAGCGTCCTTGAGCTCCTGTTGCACCTCGGCCACTCTAGCCTCGTGCTTCTCACTGATGGTTTTCGCCGACTTGAGTTCGGCGGCCGCCGCTTTCTACTCGGCCGCCATCTCCTTGGCCTTCTTCAGTTCGGCCCTTAGGCCCTCGACCTCCACGGTGGCAGCTGTGAACATAATTCAGTACCTTTTGCTTAGAGCTAATCCCAAATACGGTAATCAATCAAAACAAAGATGTAGAATCTCGACCGAGCTAACCTTGCGCCTCATCAAACCGCTTGTCGACGAGATCGAGCTCTCCATCGGAGCTCCTTAGCTTCCGATTCATCTCCTCTAGCGCTGCGGCATTAGCAGCCGCCGCGAGAGATGAGGCCTGCAATAACAAAACGAAAGCTCGCATAGTTCAGACTCCCCAAATTCATGATATTTCAATCCACTGCCAGGCTTTTCAAACCTGACAAAGTCTCGGGGGCTGCTACATACAAGGGTTGTATAACTTTGTTCACAAATCCGCTTTGTGAAAGGAATATTACATGGCTTACCTCAAAGCGCGCAAGGAGGCCGCCAAAGGCTTCCTTTAGTCCGCTGTTAACGGACCAAATACTCTATAAAACCACGCCCATCAGGGCGCGGTGTTCTGCAACGATGGAGGAATTGTTCACCACCTCCCCCATCATGTCCAACCATCCTGCCGCACCCCGATCATTAGGATTCGACGCTGGCGGTGGGACCCCGGCTCCCCCCTCGGTGTAGGGAGGAATGGATGCCTCCGAGGGCCTTAGGGGCTCCGGAGTCACCCTTTGAGAAGGCCTGGGCTGGCCGGACTCTCCCTCCCGATTCATCCAGAGAGACTCCCCCTCTTGGTCTTCGGTGACCAAGGTGTTGGCCTCGGCCATAACAACATCGCCGCCCTCTCCCGTGTTCGGAACGGGAGGGGCCCTGCGGGACTACGTCTCCTCGGCCTCCCCGATAACTGGAGGAGGCGAGGAGTGCAATGCCGTACCACGCTCTGCCAGATCGGCTGGTGGAGAGGTCCCCTCCGAGGTTGGGGAGGTCGCGCGGTGGGCTGCGACATAAAATGCATTCACTTAATCATTGACTAATAAAAGTGAATATTTGAAGTATCTTCGGATTCATACCTCTCAGCGCGGGGCTTGACCCTTAGGTTCCTCTCTAGAACCTTCTCAGACTCAACGGACTCCTCATCGGAGTCCGAACTATCGTCGGGCAGGACCAGCTTCGGCCTGCGCTGCCTCTTTGGGGTGTAGGGAGGCTCCTCCTCCTCAGCATTGTCTGAAGATACCCTCTTCTTGGAACGGGAGTAGTTGCTCTCCTCCTCGTCCTCTTCCTGCTCCCCCTCTTGGGCGGAGGGAGCGTGGGTGTCTCTAGACTTATAGTCCGGATGTCCCCTTGAACGGAGGCCTTCCCTCGCCTCCAGAACTTCTTTCTTTTTCTTCTTTTCCTTCTTTTCCGGCGCCACGGTCAGCATCTCCTCCAACAGGGCCGGCTGGGGGTCTTCGGGCAGCGGGGCCGGGCTATTGATCTTCTTGGCCTCCTCGAGCCAACCCTGTGGAAGTGAAAGGACGAAAGATGAAACTTCTGAAATACGAACATCCGAACTTAGAGCGGATAAGAACCTTATCACCTTCTTAGGAGGGTGCTCAGCGTCGAGGCTGATGTCTTCTTCTTCGACCGGCCAATCCTTTTGAGTTTTGAATAGCACTTTCCAGAGCTTCTCGTGGGTAGTGTCGTGGAAGTGATGCATGGTGATGGGGTCTTCGGACTTATACGCCCACATTGGGGCGTCCCGTTGCTGAGAAGGGAGGAGGCGGCAATAAAGCATCACCTGGATCATGTTGGTTAGCTTGGCGCCCGCCTTCTTCACGGTGACGATGCGCTTTTGCAGCAACTCCACCTCCTTGGGTAACCCCGAGTCGAAGCTCTTCTTGGTCCACAAGGTTAGCCTAGTGGGCGGTCCGGATCTGAATTCAGGGGCCGCTGCCCAGGCCGCGTCGCGTGGTTCTGTAATGTAGAACCACTCCTTCTGCCATAATTTGACGGTATCTATGAACGTGCCCACCGGCCACTCAACACGGGCGAGCTTGCTGACCATGCCCCCCCCCCCCCCCCCCGCGCAGTTCACTTGCTGGCCGTCAACGATCTTCGGCTTGACATTAAAAACTTTCATCCATAAGCCAAAGTGCGGCTGGACCCGAAGAAAGGCCTCGCAAACAATGATAAAGGCTGAGATGTGAAGGATAGAGTTCGGGGCTAAATCGTGAAAATCTAGCCCGTAAAAGAACATCAGCCCTCGGACGAAGGGGTGGAGCGGGAAGCCCAGTCCCCCGACAAAGTGGGGGATGAACACCACCCTCTCGCCAGGTTGTGTTGTAGGGACGACCTGGCCCTCTTCTAGGGCACAATGGGTGACGGCGGCTGGAAGATAGCCAGTGCGCTTCAGATCCTCGATATCCTTGTCGGTGACGGTCGAGGCCTCCCACTTGCCTCCCACGCCGGATCCGGCCATGGCCGAATTGAGGGAAAGGCTTGGGAGGATTTCTTGAAGGCGAAAGCGACGGGGTACTGGAGCTCTTAAGATTGGGATAAGCAAGGGCTAGACGGAGAAGAAGGTGTGCACAGATGAGGATGGTTGTTTCCCCTTTTATAAGCAGCCGTAATACCAAAGGTCCTCTTATTACGCCACAGGCCTCACCGCTTCCCGATATCAATGTGGCGTTATGCGTGAAAGGGGGAGTTAAATCATTGACCATATCCCTTAAAAGATGGGCACGGTCTCTACCGCGATGGGACATGCCAATGGAGGCGCTGCCTCGAACCGCGAATCGAGCTTTTTACAACGGTTCTATGAAAATGACCGGGTGTGACCCTTCGCCAAAAAGTTGTCAGGCAGGGGTAATATTCACACTTGGGCGGTTGGCCTTTGAGGCTAAGTAATATCTGCAGTTTGGATTCCGAACACTACCTGGTTAGCACATGACCGGATTCTAACTTCGAAGGCTTTGAGAACTTGGTGAAAGAAGACGGAGCCGAACATAAAGAAGGAGAGGAACTCACCCCGCAAGCCGAGGGCATTGGGTATATCGAGATCTCAAGACACATTGAAGCACCAGCATTGGAGGCAAGTTCGGGGGCTACTGAAGGAGTCCTGGATTAGGGCATCTTCGGCCTGCCGGCCTATCTCTTGGGGCCGGACTGTTGGGTCATGATGTCAATGTTTGGAGGCCGAACATAAGTGGGGACCCCGTATCCGGACATGAGGCTTTTTGGTGCCTTGGTGTGCCCTCCAAGTCAAGATAAGAATATTCGGCATGTTTATCCTTTCCTTGTAACTGACCATGTGTAACCCTAGCACCCCTCGTGTCTATATAAACCAAAGGGTTTAGTCCATAGAGGCCGGAACAACAACCATAATCTTACTAGTTAGGGTTTAGTTCATCTGATCTCGTGGTAGATCGACTCTGTAATCCTCATATACACAACCAATATAATCAAGCAGGACGTAGGGTTTTACCTCTTAGAGAGGGCCGAACCTGGGTAAACATCGTGTCCCTAGTCCCTTGTTCCCCATTGATCCAAGATCCACAGCTCGGGACCCTCTACACGAGATCCGCTGGTTCTGACACCGACACCTGGCTTTCCCGAAAATCACAAAACACTGGGGGCTAGTCACTAGCCCTCGCAGTCAAGCTCCTATGGCCAAGTGAAGGTAATAAAACTGCATAGTCCAATTGCCTAGTTTCTCTCACGCACTACCGCCTCCGGGCACTGATACGCCTCCAACGTATCTATAATTTTTTATTGTTCCATGTTGTTATATTATCATTCTTGGATGTTTTACCTTCATTTTATAGCAACTTTATATCATTTTTTGGGACTAACCTATTGACATACTGCCCAGTGCCAGTTGCTGTTTTTTGCTTGTTTTTTACTTCACAAAATATCCATATCAAACGGAGTCCAAACGCAGCAAAACTTTTTGGAGATTTTTTTTGGACCAGAAGACAACTTGGGAGCCAAGGAAGTGCACAACAGGAGGCCCATGGGGCCCACCACCCACGTGGGCGCGCCCTGATGGGTGGTTGGGCCCATGGAGGTCTCCTCCACCGCCTCTGAGCTCTATAAATATTCAGATATTCCAGAAACCCTAGGGGAGCGACTGAAACACAATTCCAGCCGCCGCAAGTTCCAGAACCACGAGATCCAATCTAGACCCTATTCTGGCACTCTGCCGGAGGGGAACACGATAACAGAGGGGTTCATCATCCTCAGTGGTGCTCCTCCGATGATGCGTGAGTAGTTCACCATAGACCTACGGGTCCGTAGGCAGTAGCTAGATGGCTTCTTCTCTCTTTTTGATTCTTAATACAATGTTCTCCTCGATGTTCTTGGAGATCTATTTGATGTAATGACTTTTTGCGGTGTGTTTGTTGGGATCCAATAAAGTGCGAGTTTATGATCAGATCTATCTATGAATATTATTTGAGTTTTCTTTGATCTCCTATATGCATGATTGCTATAGCCTCGTATTTCTTCTCCGAAACTTTGATTTGGTTTGGCCAACTAGATTTATTTTTATTGCAATGGGAAGAGGTGCTTTGTGATGGGTTCGATCTTGTGGTGTCCTCACCCAGTGACAGAAGGGGTAGCGAGGCACACATGTATCATTGCTATTAAGGATAAAAAGATGTGGTATATTCCTACATGAAGAGATCTTGTCTACATCATGTCATCGTTCTTATTGCATTACTCTGTTTCTCCATGAACATAATATACTAGATGCATGCTGGATAGCAGTCGATGTGTGGAGTAATAGTAGTAGATGCAGGCAGGAGTCGGTCTACTAATCTTGGACGTGATGCCTATATACATGATCATTGCTTGGATATCGTCATAATTATTTGCTCTTCTATCAATTTCCCAACAGTAATTTGTTTACCCACCGTATGCTATTTTCTCGTGAGAAGGCACTAGTGAAATCTACGGGCCCCGGGTCTATCTTATATCATATTGTTTTCAGATCTGTTATTCCAAAAACCAAAAATACCTTGCTGCACTTTTCCCTTACTTATTTTATTTTGTGTTTTCGCTAGATCTATTTATCCAATCTCATACAATTTAATCTATCTTTTTACCGTGGAGGGATTGACAACCCCTCTTACGCGTTAGGTTGCAAGTATTTGTTCTTTGTGTGCAGGTACCATTTACATAGTGTTGCTTGGTACTCCTACTGGATTGATAACCTTGGTTTCATAACTGAGGGAAATACTTACCGTAGCTTTGCTGCATCATCCCTTCCTCTTTGGGGAAATACCAACGCAGATTCAAGCCACGTCAAAAGGATTTCTAGCGCCGTTGCCGAGGAGACATCATCAACATCTATCAGGTTCCTAATCACAAATCTCATCTCCTTGAAATTTACATTATTTTCCATTTTCCTCTCCTTTTCATCTCCCCACTTCAGAAAAAAGTTGCATTTTTATTTGCATTCTTTTTCGTTCGCCTTTTTCTCGTCCGATCTTTTTCGTGTTGTCTTGCTTGCCTGCTTTGTCGTTATGTCTACTTCTTCCTCTATTGCGTGTACCCTCGAGAATAAGGTTCTTAACTTTAAACAAAGGGGAGGGGAGAATCTAAAAGATGCTTGGTATAGGATTTGCAATGCTCATAATAGATCTATTCGTAAGCAATCTACCGTTGTTCTTCTTCGCAGTTTTTATGTGGGCATTACCACTTGGTATAGATTCATCCTTGATACGATTACCGGTGGGAATTTCTTGATGTGTCCATCTTTGGATGCTTTTAATGCTATGGTAGATCTACTGGGTGCACCACCTATCATTATTAATGAAACAATATTAACTCTTGAGCATGTTATGCAAAGGTTAGATTCTTTTGAAAAGAAGATGATTACCGAAGAACATATTGAAAATTTGGATAAGAGGATGCATAATCTTGCTAATAAAATTGGGTCAAAAGCGGGGGATGCTCTTAAATTATTTAGGGAAAAGGAAACCATAGCTAACGAAAGAGTAGAAGAAAGTCCCTCTCGTATTGATAAGTTGGAAGAAATTTTTAGTAACTTAAGCTCGGCCTTTTCTTTTGTTAAAACAATTGAAAAAACTCCCATGAAAATTTGCAAGCCTACACAAGTTACTAAGAACAAGGGTGCCACTTCTAATAGCAACAAGGAAGATCTTAAAATGATTAGTATTCACCCCAATTTTGTTGAAGTGGTAAAAAGCCCTACTTGCAAGAATGAATTCTTCAATCTTATCCCTAGAAGTACTGTTATTAAAAATTTGCATGCTAAATCCTTGAAGAATTCTGGTTGTGTGGTTGAGGAGTTGAAAACCAAAGATGACAATACTTGAATCTATGCATTATGCCTAGCTAGGGGCATACAACGATAGCACTTGTTGCGAGGCAACCCAATGAATAAAATTTATTTTTGCCTTTTTCTTTCTGTTCTTGAGTGTTTGCACAATTATGCCTCTGTTATGATTGTGTGTTTTATGTTTTAATTAGTGTTTGTGCCAAGTAAAGCCTTTAGGATAGCTTTGGGTGACAGTTGATTTGATCCTATTGAAAAACAGAAACTTTTGTGTCCAGTAACAGAATTATTAAAATTCACAGAAGAGACAAAAAATTCTGAATTTTTTATTCATGATTAATATAAAAATTTCCTATGTTTTCCTAATTTTTCTTACTTTTTAGAGTTGCGGAAGTATGAGTAAAATTTGAGTCTTTACAGAATGTTTTATTTTTGACAGATTCTATTTTCGTTGCATTGTGTGCTTATTTTGATGAATCTATGGATTGTATCGGGGGGTAAAAGCCATGGTAAAGTTAGAATACAGTAGGTATAATGAAATAACAAAATATGAATGGGTTTTCAATAGTACTTAAAGCAAAGATTAGTTTTCTTATACTAACGGATCTCACGAAGGTTTTGTTAAGTTTTGTGTGATTGAAGTTTTTTCAAGTTTTGGCTGAGATCTTGATGGATGAAGGAATAAGGGGTGAAAAGAGCCTAAGATTGGGGATGCCCATGGCACCCAAGTTAATATTCAAGGAGAACCAAGCAACTAAGCTTGGGGATGCCCCGGAAGGCATCCTCTCTTTCTTCTAACAACAATCAGTAATTTTACTTGGAGCTATATTTTTATTCGTCACATATCATGAGTTTTGCTTGGAGCATCTTGTATTATATGAGTCTTTGTTTCTTTTGCTTTTTAGTGTGTCGCAATCATCCTTGCTGGACACACCTATTTGAGAGAGCCAAAATTATGCTATGATTTGCTATAATTGCTCTATGTGCTTCACTTAAATTTTTTGAGCTATGAAATTGCTCTAGTGCTTCACTTATATCTTTTTGAGCACGGTGTGCTTTAATTTTTGAAGAAATACTCTCATGCTTCACTTAGATTAATTTGAGAGTTAGTAAATTTTTTGAAGAAATTCTCTCATGCTTCACTTATATTATTTTGAGAGATGAAAAAAAAAATTGCTCATGTTCTTCACTTAAATTTGTTGGAGCTTGTCAAAAGCAATGGCAATATATGAAACTAGTCCCAAAGTGATAGATATTCAAGAGGGATATAATAAAAACTTTCATGAAGATCATTGGACAAAATAAACTTGATTCTTTGTAATAGTTTTGAGATATGATGATAGTAATATGTGGGTCAAGTTTGTGAGTAATTATGCTTTAGTAAGAATATTGGTGTTAAGATTTGTGATTCCCTATGCAAGCATGAAAGTCAATAGTTATGGAATGAAATTACATCCTACTTGTGGTGCATTATTCGGTGTTAGTTATGCTTAATGCTCATTTATGTGAATTTTCGTTTCTTGGTTGGTTGCTTCTCAATCTATTTGCTAGCCTTTACTTGTACTAAGTGGGAATACTACTTGTGCATACAAAATCCTTAAACCCAGTTATACCATATGAGTCCACCATACCTACCTATATGCAGTATTTCCGTGCCGTTCTAAGTAAATTTGTATGTGCCAACTCTAATTTTCAAAATGAATTTCCTTTTTGTGTGCCCGTACCGCTCATGAAGCGGGAGGGGGTGGCCAATATTTTTCCATGCTAGATGTGTTATTCTCAAGATGAGTGTTTATTCACTTGTCGTTGCACGAGAGTATGGCGGTAATAGGGATGCCCAGTCCCGAAATGAAAAGAAATTTACTTTATGTTGTCAAATAATAAATTCCTTGGAAAGTGTTGGTATGGAAGGCACTCGTGGATACGGCTAGCCATGGATTGTGAAAGAATGGTGGAAAGAAGAATAAACTTTATTTTATGTTTGGGAACCGCCTATGATGTATCTAGCATGGAAAGTATTGGGAGCTACTCGGTCGTTTTCGTTGACGGGAAAAGCATTCCTCTCAAAATATTTTTATCTCTCAATTTAAGCTTTGAGCTCTGGCACCTCTAAAAATCGCTGCTTCCCTCGGTGAAGGGCCTATCTATTTACTTTATGCAATTTTTATTTTTATTTGAGTCTCCATCTTCTCTTATAAAGCACCAACTAGGGAGCACTATGATCATACTTGTGCATTGGATGTAGCTAATATTCGAGTGTGTTTCATGAATGGATCAATGACTGAGCATGATGGGCTAGGGATAGCTTTTTTTAGTGTTGATATTTTGAAAGACATGGTTGCTTGTTGATATGCTTGAGTATTGAAGTCTTCATGTCAATTATAGACTATTGCTTTGAACCATCTAAAAGTCTAAATGTCCATGCTACAAAAGAAAAGAATATGTGATGAACATGTTAGGCAGCATTCCACATCAAAAATTCTATTTTTATCATTTACCTACTCGAGGACGAGCAGGAATTAAGTTTGGGATGCTGATACGTCTCCAACGTATCTATAATTTTTTATTGTTCCATGCTGTTATATTATCATTCTTGGATGTTTTACCTTCATTTTATAGCAACTTTATATCATTTTTTGGGACTAACCTATTGACATAGTGCCCAGTGCCAGTTGTTGTTTTTTGCTTGTTTTTTACTTCGCAGAATGTCCATATCAAACGGAGTCCAAACACAGCCAAACTTTTTGGAGATTTTTTTTGGACCAGAAGACAACTTGGGAGCCAAGGAAGTGCACGAGGGGAGGCCCATGGGGCCCACTACCCACTTGGGCACGCCAGAGGCCCCTGGCACGCCCTGATGGGTGGTGGGGCCCATGGAGGTCTCCTCCACCGCCTCTCAGCTCTATAAATATTCAGATATTCCAGAAACCCTAGGGGAGCGACCGAAACACAATTCCAGCCGTCGTAAGTTCCAGAACCACGAGATCCAATCTAGACCCTATTCCGGCACTCTGCCGGAGGAGAACACGATAACGGAGGGGTTCATCATCCTCATTGATGCTCCTTCGATGATGAGTGAGTAGTTCACCATAGACCTACGGGTCCGTGGGCAGTAGCTAGATGGCTTCTTCTCTCTTTTTTATTCTCAATACAATGTTCTCTTAGATGTTCTTGGAGATCTATTTGATGTAATGACTTTTTGCAGTGCGTTTGTTGGGATCCGATGAATTGTGAGTTTATGATCAGATCTACCTATGAATATTATTTGAGTTTTCTTTGATCTCTTATATGCATGATTGTTATAGCCTCATATTTCTTCTCCAAAACTTTGGCTTGGTTTGGCCAACTAGATTGATTTTTCTCGCAATGGAAAGAGGTGCTTTGTGATGGGTTCGATCTTGCGATGTCCTCACCCAGTGACAGAAGGGGTAGCGAGGCACGCATGTATCATTGCTATTAAGGATAAAAAGATGGAGTTTATTCCTACATGAATAGATCTTGTCTACATCATGTCATCGTTCTTATTGCATTACTCTGTTTCTCCATGAACTTAATACACTAGATGCATGCTGAATAGCGGTCGATGTGTGGAGTAATAGTAGTAGATGCAGGCAGGAGTCTGTGACGTAGATCGCCCAGCGGCCGCGCCTTGTCGCCATCGCGCACCAGGTGGATCATGTGGAACACCGACCACCCGGTGATGTAGATGAGATGCTTCGCCCGCGACATGGCGTCGTACACGTCATGCCAGCACTGCCCGTCGCCGAGCACGTGCGCGTCCTAGTACAGCGTGACCCGCCCGCCGCGCCGGAGCGGGAAGTAGGTGTTGCGCACGCCGGGGAAGTCCGGGCCCGGCGTCAGGCCGTGGCTGTACATGGTCAGCCTCGCCACCGGCACGTACTACACCGACATCCGCAACGTTGCGCCCGGCACGCACGGCTTCCCGAACGGCTCCAGCACCGGGTACACGCCGTCCACACGGTCACCGGCTAGCAGGGACTCGGCCGGGATGGCCACGGCGCCAATTACACAAGATTGATTTACAAATTTCCCAGGTTGTCCTAATTTTTCAGAATTTTTGGATTTACAGAAGTATGAGAACAATTCAGATCTTCGTAGACTATTCTGTTTTTGACATATTCTGTTTTCTATGTGTTGTTTGCTTATTTTGATGAATCTATGGGTAGTATCGAGGGGTATGAACCATAGAAAAGTTGGAATACAGTAGATATTACACAAATATAAATTAAGAATGAGTTCACAACAGTACCTAAAGTGGTGATTTATTTTATTATACTAACGGATCTTACGAGTTTTCTGTTGAGTTTTGTGTTGTGAAGTTTTCAAGTTTTGGGTAAAGATTTGATGGACAACCGAATAAGGAGTGGCAAGAGCCTAAGCTTGGGGATGCCCAAGGCACCCCAAGGTAATATTCAAGGACAACCAAGCATCTAAGCTTGGGGATGCCCCGGATGGCATCCCCTCTTTTGTCTTCAATCCATCAGTAAATTTACTTGAGGCTATATTTTCATTCACCACATGATATGTGTTTTGCTTGGACTGTCTTGTATGATATGAGTCTTTGCTTTTTAGTTTTCCACAATCATCCTTGCTGTACACACCTTTTGAGAGGGACACGCATTAATCATGAATTTATTAAAATACTCTATGTGCTTCACTTATATCTTTTGAGCTAGGCAGTTTGCCCTAGTGCTTCACTTATATCTTTTTAGAGCACGGTGGTGGCTTTATTTTATAGAAATTGTTGAACTCTCATGCTTCACTTATATTATTTTGAGTCTTAAACAGCATGGTAATTTGCTTAGGTTACGAATTTAGTCCTAATATGATAGGCATCCAAGAGGGATATAATAAAAACTTTCATATAAAGAGCATTGAATAAATGAGAAGTTTGATTCCTTGCATTTGTTTTGAGATATAAAGATGGTGATATTAGAGTCATGCTAGTGAGTAATTGTGGATTGGTAGAAATACTTGTGTTAAAGTTTGTGATTCCCGTAGCATGCACGTATGGTGAACCGTTATGTGATGAAGTCGGAGCATTTTTTATTGTCTTCCTTATGAGTGGCGGTCGGGGATGAGTGATGGTCTTTTCCTACCAATCTATCCCTCTAGGAGCATGCGTGTAGTACTTTGTTTCGATGGCTAATAAATTTTTGCAATAAGTATGTGAGTTCATTATGACTAATGTTGAGTCCATGAATTATACGTACTCTCACCCTTCCACCATTGCTAGCCTCTCTAGTACCGCGCAACTTTCGCCGGTGCATTAAACCCACCATATACCCTTCCTCAAAACAGCCACCATACCTACCTATTATGGCATTTCCATAGCCATTCTGAGATATATTGCCATGCAACTTCCACCGTTCCGTTTATTATGACACGCACCATCATTGTCATATTGCTTTGCATGATCATGTAGTTGGCATAGTATTTGTGGCAAGGCCATCGTTCATACTTTTATACATGTGACTTTTGATCATAGCACATCCCGGTACACCACCGGAGACATTCATATAGAGTCATATCTTGTTCAACTATCGAGTTGTAATTCTTGAGTTGTAAGTAAATAAAAGTGTGATGATCATCATTATTAGAGCATTGCCCCATGTGAGGAAAGGATGATGGAAGCTATGATTCCCTCACAAGTTGGGATGAGTCTCTGGACTTTACAAAAAAATAAAAGAGTCCAAAGAAGCCCAAACAAAAAAATGAGAGAAAAGAGAGAAGGGACAATGTTACTATCCTTTTTCCACACTTGTGCTTCAAAGTAGCACCATGATCTTCATGATAGAGAGTCTCCTATTTTGTCACTTTCATAAACTAGTGGGAATTTTTCATTATAGAACTTGGATTGTATATTCCAATGATGGGCTTCCTCAAATTGCTCTAGGTCTTCATGAGCAAGCAAGTTGGATGCACACCCACTTAGTTTCTTTTTGAGCTTTCATACACTTATAGCTCTAGTGCATCAGTTGCATGGCAATCCCTACTCACTTGCATCGATATCAATTGATGGGCATCTCCATAGCCCATTAATTTGCCTAGTTGATGTGATACTTTCTCCTTCTTTTTGTCTTCTCCACAACCACCATATTCTATTCCACCTATAGTGCTATATCCAGGGCTCATGCTCATGTATTGCGTGAAAGTTGAAAAAGTTTGAGAACACTGAAAGTATGAAACAATTGCTTGGCTTGTCATCGGGGTTGTGCATGATAAAATACTTTGTGTGACGAAGATGGAGCATAGCCAGACTATATGATTTTGTAGGGATAACTTTCTTTGGCCATGTTATTTTGAGAAGACATGATTGCTTTATTAGTATGCTTGAAGTATTATTGTTTTTATGTCAATATTAAACTTTTTTTGAATCTTATGGATCTGAATATTCATGCCACAATAAGGAATATTGCATTGATAAATATGTTAGGTAGCATTCCACATCAAAAATTCTGTTTTTATCATTTACCTACTCCAGGACGAGCAGGAATTAAGCTTGGGGATGCTTGATACGTCTCAAACGTATCTATAATTTTTTATTGTTCCATGCTATTATATTATCTATTTTGGATGTTTTATATGCATTAATATGCTATTTTATATTATTTCTGGGACTAACCTATTAACCTAGAGCCCAGTGCCAGTTTCTATTTTTTCCTTGTTTTTGAGTTTTACAGAAAAGGAATATCAAACGGAGTCCAAACGGAACAAAACTTTACGATGATTTTTCTTGGACCAGAAGACACCTATGTGACTTGGAGAGAGGGCCAGAAGGTTCCCGAGGAGGCCACAAGCCTGCCAGGCGCGCCCTGAGGGCTTGTGGGCCCCTCGGAGGTATCCCAATCCTAATCTTTGCATTATAAATTCCCAAATATTCCCAAACTATCAGAGGGATCCACCAAAATACTTTTCCGCCGCCTCAAGACTCTGTTCCCGTGAGATCCCATCTTGGGGACTTTTCCGGCACCCTGCCGGAGGGGGATTCGATCACGGAGGGCCTCTACATCAACCTTGCTGCCCTTCCGATGATGTGTGAGTAGTTTACCACAGACCTACGGGTCCATAGCTAGTAGCTAGATGGCTTCTTCTCTCTCTTTGATCTTCAATACAATGTTCTCCTCGATGTTCTACGAGATCTATTTGCGGTGTGTTTGCTGAGATCCGATGAATTGTGGATTTATGATCAGATTATCTATGAATATTACTTGAGTCTTCTCTGAACTCTTTTATGCATGATTAAGATATCTTTGTATTTCTCTTCAAACTATCGGTTTGGTTTGGCCAACTAGATTGATTTTTCTTGCAATGGGAGAGGTGCTTAGTTTTGGGTTCAATCTTGCGGTGTCCTCACCCAGTGACAGAAGGGTAGCGAGGCACGTATTGTATTGTTGCCATCAAGGATAAAAAGATGGGGTTTATATCATATTGCTTGAGTTTATCCCTCTACATCATGTCATCTTACTTAAGGCGTTACTCCGTTCTTATGAACTTAATACTCTAGATGCATGCTGGATAGCAGTCGATGTGTGGAGTAATAGTAGTAGATGCAGAATCATTTTGGTCTACTTGTCACGGACATGATGCCTATATTCATGATCATTGCCTTAGATATCGTCATAACTTTGCGCTTTTCTATCAATTGCTCAATAGTAATTTGTTCACCCACCATATGCTATCTTCAAGAGAGAAGCCTCTAGTGAAACCTATGGCCCCCGGGTCTATTTTCCATCATATATTTTCATATCTATAAACCAAAAAACCCAAAAATACCTTGCTGTAATTTATTTACATTTACTTTAGTTTGCTATTTTATTTATCTTTTATACCTATCTCTATTATATCTCACTCTTGTTCGAGACCGTGAAGGGATTGACAACCCCTTTTTTGCATTGAGTGCAAGTGTTTGTTAGTTTGTGCACGTGCATAGATTGGAGACTTGCTTGTGCCTCCTACTGGATTGATACCTTGGTTCTTAACTGAGGGAAATACTCATCTCTACTTTGCTGCATCACCCTTTCCTCTTCAAGGGAAAAATCAACGCAAGCTCAAGAAGTAGAAGTTAACATCATATTTAACAAGCATTTTATGAAAAGCAACATGAATAAAGTGTGAACAACCATCAATCATTAAATATCTAGGGACTCCAAACCTTGGGAAAATAACTTCTTTAAGCATTTCAATGAAGGTGTTATGATCAGCACTACTAGTTGGAATAGCCTCTACCCACTTAGTAACATAATCAACAGCAACCAAAATATGTGTATACCCATTAGAGGAAGGAAAAGGTCCCATAAAATCAAAACCCCAAACATCAAATGGTTCAACAGCAAGTGAATAATTCATAGGCATTTCTTGACGCTTACTGATATTACCAATTCTTTGACATTCATCACAAGATAGAACAAACTTAGGGGCATCCTTGAAGAGAGTAGGCCAATAAAAACTAGATTGCAATACCTTATGAGAAGTTCTATCTCCTGCATGATGCCCTCTATAAGCTTCAGAGTGACATTTTCGTAGGATTTGTTCCTGTTCATGCTCAGGTACACAACGTCTAATAATACCATCTACTCCTTCTTTATAAAGATGTGGGTCATCCCAAAAGTAATGTCTTAAATCATAGAAGAATTTTTTTCTTTTGTTGGTATGTGAAACTAGGTGGTATGTATTTAACAACAATATAATTAGCATAGTCAACATACCAAGGAGTATTATGAGAGACATTTATTGCAGCTAGTTGTTCATATGGAAAACTATCATCAATAGGTAGTGGGTCATCAAGAATATTTTCTAACCTAGACAAGTTATCAGCTACGGGGTTCTCAGCTCCTTTTCTATCAGTGATATGTAAATCAAATTCTTGTAGCAAAAGAACCCACCAAATAAGTCTAGGTTTAGCATCTTTCTTTTCCATAAGATATTTTATAGCAGCATGATCAGTGTGAACAATTACTTTAGAATCAACAATGTAAGATCTGAATTTGTCACAAGCAAACACAACTGCTAAAAATTCTTTTTCAGTAGTAGCATAAATTCTTTGGACACTGTATAGAGTTTTGCTAGCATAATGAATGACATTTAATTTCTTATCAACTCTTTGTCCCAGAACAACACCAATAGCATAATCACTACCATCACACAAAATTTCAAAAGGCAAGTTCCAATCAGGTGGTTGAACAATAGGTGTAGAAGTTAAGGCTTTATTAAGTGTTTCAAAGGCTTCTACACAATCATCATCAAAAACAAATGGAAACATCCTTTTGTAAAAGATTTGTAAGAGGCCTAGAAATTTTAGAGAAGTCTTTAATAAACCTCCTATAGAAACCAGCATGACCAGAGAAACTACGAATACCTTTAATATCTTTAGGACATGGCATTTTCTCAATTGCATCAACTTTAGCTTTATCCACCTCAATACCTCATTCAAAAAATTTATGCCCTGAGACAATACCTTCATTAACCATAAAGTGGCACTTCTCCCAATTCAAGACAAGATTAGTTTGCTCACATCTCTGCAAAACTCGATCAAGGTTGCTCAAGCAATCATCAAAAGAAATTCCATAAACAGAAAAATCATCCATGAAAACCTCAACAATCTTTTCACAAAAATCAGAGAATATAGCAGTCGTACATCTTTGAAAGGTAGCAGGTGCATTGCATAAACCAAAAGGCATACGTCTATAAGCATAAGTTCCAAATGGGCAAGTAAAAGTGGTTTTCTCTTGATCAGGTTGTGAAACAGGTATTTGAGAAAACCAGAATATCCATCCAAAAAAAAGTGTGTGTGCTTAGATAATCTTTCCAACATTTGATCAATAAAAGGCAAAGGGTAATGATTTTTCTAGTTGTTTTATTCAATTTTTCTAAAATCAATTACCATTCTATAGCCAGTAACAATTCTTTGTGGAATAAGTTCATTTTTATCATTAGGAACAACAGTAATACCTCCCTTCTTTGGGACACAATGAACGGGACTTACCCATCTACTATCAGCTATGGGATAGATTATACCTGCTTGCAGAAGCTTTAATATTTCAGTTCTTACAACTTCTTTCATCTTTGGATTCAAACGTCGTTGATGATCAACAATGGGTTTAGCATCAGGTTCCATATTAATCTTGTGCTGACAGAGAGTGGGACTAATGCCCTTAAGATCATCAAGAGTATATCCAATAGCAGCACCGTGCTTCTTTAGAATTTTTAACAATCTTTATTCTTCATGTTCTGAAAGGTTAGCACTAATAATAACAGGATATATCTTTTTCTCATCAAGATAAGCATATTTCAGAGTGTCAGGCAATTGTTTCAATTCAAACACATGATCACCTTTAGGTGGAGGAGGACCTCCTAGAGTTTCAATAGGCAAATTTTGTTTGAGCAGAGGTCGTTGTTCAAAGAAAATTTTATCTATTTCATTTCTTTCATGCATATGCATATCATTTTCATGGTCTAGCAAATATTGTTCTAGTGGATCAGTAGGAGGCATAGCAATAGAAGCAAGACCAATTATTTCATCCTTACTAGGTAATTCCTTCTTATGAGTTTGTCTATTAAACTTGGAAAAATTAAATTCATGAAACTCATCACCAAAGCGAACACTGACAGTTTGTTTATGACAATCTATAGTAGCATTGACAGTTTTCAAGAAAGGTCTACCAGAGATAATGGGACAAAAGTCATCCTGTGGGGAACCAAGAACTAGAAAATCAGTAGGGTATTTTATTTTCCAACACAAGACTTCAACATCTCTAACAATCCCAAGTGGTGTGATGGTCTCTCTATTAGCAAGTTTAATAGTAACATCTATGTCTTCTGTTTCAGCGGGTGCTATGTCATTCATAATTTCTTGGTATAAGGTAAAAGGAATAGCACTCACGCTAGCACCTAAGTCACATAAACCATGATAACAATGATCTCCTATTTTAACTGAGACAACAGGCATGCCAACAACAGGTCTATGTTTATCTTTTTCATCAGGTTTGGCAATTCTAGCAGCTTCATCACAGAAGTAAATAACATGCCCATCAATATTTTCTACCAGGAGATCTTTAACCATAGCAACACTAGGTTCTACTTTAATTTGTTCAACAGGTTTAGGTGCTCTAATATTACTTTTGCAAACCACAGTTGAAACCTTAGCATGTTCCTTTATCCTAACAGGGAAAGGTGGCTTCTCAATGTAAGCAGTAGGCACAACTAGATCAACATTGTAAATAATAGTTTCATCTTTAACTATGACCGGTTCTTTAATTTCTTCTTTAATAGGGGGGTGATATTTAAACCACTTCTCTTTAGGGAGATCAACATGAGTATCAAATGATTCACAAAAAGAGCCTACTATCTCAGAGTCAAGTCCATATTTAGTGATAAACTTGTGAAAAGCATAAGTATTCATAAAAGATTTAATACAATCAAATTCAAGCTTAATACCTGACTCTTTACCTTCTCGAGTTCCCAATCTTCAGAGTTGCGTTTAATTCTTTCTAAAAGATCCCACTTGAATTCAATAGTCTTCTTCATAAAAGAACAAGTACAAAGAAGTATCGAGCATGGATTGATCATCGTGAGAAAGTCGAGCATAAAAATTCTGAATAATAATTTCTCTAGAGAGCTCGTGATTGGGGCATGAATATAACATGGACTTAAGCCTCCCCAAGCTAGAGCGATACTTTCTCCTTCACGAGGCCAAAAATTATATATATAATTCCGATCACGGTGAACTAGATGCATAGGATAAATTTTTTGGTGAAATTCCAATTTCAATCGATTCTAGTTCCAAGATCCAATATCATCGCATAGCCTATACCATGTCAATGATTTTCCCTTCAAAGATAAAGGGAAAACCTTCTTCTAGCTTCATCTCCGGATAAACCTGCAAGCTTAAATAATCCACAAATTTCATCCACATATATCAAATGCATATCAGGATGTTTAGTTTCATCTCCTGCATAAGGATTAGCTAACAGTTGTTCTATCATACCCGAAGGAATTTCATAACCAATATTTTCAGTAGGTGCAGTAGGTTGAGGGGCAAATAATTGCGCTTCCGGTCGAGGTGAAGATACCCCGAACAAACCCCTCAAAGGATGGTTCTCCATAGTAACAAATCACAATAACTTTCAGCACGTAGTAATAATTTTTCCTTACCAATTTCCACTTACCAAAAGCGCTTCACTCCCCGGCAACGGCGCCAGAAAAGAGTCTTGATGACCCACAAGTATAGGGGATCAATCGCAGTACTTTTGATAAGTAAGAGTATCGAACCCAACGAGGAGCAGAAGGAAATGGCAAGTGGTTTTCAGCAAGGTATTATCTACAAGCACTGAAATAGTCGGCAACAGGTAGTTTGATAGCAAGATAATTTGTAACGAGCAAGTAACAGTAACGGTAAATAAAGTGCAGCAAGGTAGCCCAATCCTTTTGTGGCAAATGACAGGCCAAAACGGTCTCTTATGATAAGCAAAGCGTTCTTGAGGGTACATGAAAATTTCACCATATCACTTTCATCATGTTGGTTTGATTCGTGTTCGCTACTTTGATAATTTGATATGTGGGTGGACCGATGCTTAGGTGTTGTTCTTACTTGAACAAACCTCCTACTTATGATTAACCCACTCGCAAGCATCCGCAACTACGAGAAAAGTATTAAGATAAAATCTAATCATAGCATTAAACTTTTGGATCCAAATCGGTCCCTTACGAAGTAGCGGATAAACTAGGGTTTAAGCTTCTGTCACTCTAGCAACCCATCATCTAATAACTACTACACAATGCATTCCCTTAGGCCCAAATATGGTGAAGTGCCATGTAGTCGACGTTCACATGACACCACTAAGGGAATCACAACATACATATCATCAAAATATCGAACACATATCAAGTTCACATGATTACTTGCAACATGACTTCTCCCATGACCTCAAGAACAAAAGTAACTACTCACAAATGATAATCATGCTCAAAATCAGAGGGGTATTAAATAGCATAATGGATCTGAACATATAATCTTCCACCAAATAAACATATAGTAATCAACTACAAGATGTAATCAACACTACTAGTCACCCACAGGTACCAATCTGAGGTTCCGGTACAAAGATTGAACACAAGAGATGAATTAGGGATTGAGAGGAGATGGTGTTGTTGAAGTTGTTGATGGAGATTACCCTCCCAAAGATGGGAGAGTTGTTGGTGATGACGATGGCGATGATTTCCCCCTCCGGGAGGAAAGTTCCCCCGGCGGAATCGCTCCGCCGGAGGGCAAAAGTGCTCCTGCCCAAGTTCCGCCTCGAGACGGCGGCGCTTCGTCCCGAAAGTCCCCCCCCCCCCCTATTTTTTCTAGGTCAAAATGACCTATATACCAGAAGATGGGCACCGGAGGTGGGCCGTGCTGGGCACAATCCACCAGGGCACGCCTGGGGGTCCACACGCGCCCTGGTGTCTTGTGCTCACCAGGGTGGCCCCCTCTGGTAGTTATTTGCTCCAGTATTTTTTTATATATTCCAAAATAATTCTCCGTAAATGTTCAGCTCATTTGGAGATGTGCAGAATAGGTAACTCTGACGTAGCTTTTTCAGGCCCAGAATTCCAACTGCCGGCATTCCCCCTCTTTGTGTAAACCTTGCATATTATGAGAGAAAAAGGCATTAGAATTACTCCAAAAAGCATTATTATGCATAAAAACATTATAAATAACAGTAGAAAAACATGATGCAAAATGGACGTATCAACACCCGATCAATCTTCCATGCGCAAATACCACCGCCTGCAAGCAAAGGTAGATGCCCTGTTGTTGCCGTGGCAAGGACTTTGCCTGATGACTGTGAGGAGGGGGGGTGTTGAGGAGTGCCAGCGGGGAGGGTTGGCACTCCCAGGTCATTGTAGATTTGAACCATCCGCATGCTATGGAAAACCCTAGCCTTGTCGGCAATGTGTGTTTTCCATCTTCCTCGGTTCTACGACCATTGGTTGAACTTCCATATTTCTTCTATTTTACTAGGTCCATCTTCTTTTCTTATCGTTGTCACCTCCGAAGATGTCTATTTCTTGACACTAGTGTCATTATTGTGAAAATCTTCCTATTGCAAATCTAGTCACCGAAGAGTGCAACAACAAGCGAGGAACCGTAGAGAAAATTGGAGAACCGACAAGGAGGGCGGTGCTGGTGGAGGCATATGGAAAAAAATGACTTATCTCCTTTCCCAAAACAATCAGCATATCTGTAGCTATTCTTAAGAAAATACTGATTTTAGCATGATAAACATACACAAATACTTGTCCACTGAACTATTCAAAAACAAAATTATACACATACCAAAACAACAGAGCTTAACATCTCAAATTGTTGGAACATACAGACATGCCACATACATACATACATACGAGTGGTTACGTGCATACGTACAGTTCTGAAGCGACCGGCCCCTTAACATTTCATCTACTTAAGAATTTGTTGCATTTTCCATTGACGAGTAAGGCACTGTACTTATTTATTTCTTATTTCACACCGCTATTCATACGGAACACACACCAGATGAGCATTTGCAGCAACCTTATGGATAGACCTCGATGACACCTCGATGGCCAAGTTTCTTAACAATCTTATAGTCGCTAAACCCTGCTTCTGTAAAGATCGTGCTCCACTCCTTTTCATCCCGTTGCCGTCCTCTGGTACATATGAACATCAACATGTCCATCAGCAGTTCGGTTTCAGTTATTGTCTCTAGAGAAGATCCAAACACTATGTCTATGATGATCACTTTTCCTCCCATTTCTCGGGAAGGTATGGCCTTCTTGCATTGAGCGAGGATCTTGATGCAATCCTCATCGCCCCAGAAGTGTAGAACAAGCTGGAATGGAAAAAATATATATTGTTTAAGCAATGGATAATTAGGGACGCGGAAGTTATCAACATAATGTAATTATGCATAGGTGTTGGTAGTCCTACAAAAAACCAATACTGGAACATGAAAAAATTGGTGCAATCCAAACTCTCAGTTCCCTCTGTGCTATGTGGTATGTTGTATGGAAGAGCAATTTTAAGGTGCTCCCACTTACCTCCTTAGAGGCAAGAAGAATATTAATTACAGTCCTTCGTTGGCAAAGGGTAAGTTTGTGTATAAAAATGTCTAATTATAGCAAGCTGTCCGTTGTTTGTTAGAAAAGGAAGGCTCCAATGAACTAAATTAGTACCATCTTCCTCTTCACTTGGTTACTACCATATGTATCCATAACACATAATTTCGAATCGCACGAATTGCACTGGTACAGAGCACAAGGAAACCACCATTATTTTGTATGCACCTTAAAATGTTAGGCTTTCTTTTCTAAAATAAAATCATGCCATAGTAGAGAGATTGATCATTACATGTAGTCGTATACATGGAAATAGGTGCATCACTTAATAAGATTGCGAGGAATTAAACATTTTGCCTATTTAGATCATTTTAGGATGATGCATAATTAAGAAAATAAATTTGTACCACATCCCAAAGTAAGATATATCTAGCCTATGTGTTAGTATATCACTTACCAAAATCCCTGAACATTTTTTAAATGATAATTGTTCGTACTGACTTGTAGTCAAAATCAAACCTTGTACTTGCGGGATATAGCACCAAAGTCAAAAAAAAAAAACTTAACATGCAGGGAAAAAAAAGTAACTTTGTGCGGAGCCATTGCCAATTTCCGCTATATAGATAAGTAAGTCTATATTGTATTTTTTTAGTCAAGGACATAGCTATTACCGCCTTTGTTCGATAATGTAGTTTCTATAAAAAAAAATTCAAAGTCATACTTTGCAAATTTTAACCTAGTTTATAGATGAAAATATCTATATTTAGAATGCAATATGTGTATATCATTATTTTTTTGCGGGTGAATACGTGTACATCATTAGATACGTCATGAGATACCCTACTAAGAAAGCTATGTCATGAGATATATTTTTATATTGTAGGTGTTTGGTATTGTAGATATTGATTTTTTTTCTAGAAATTGGTCAAATTTTGCTAAGTTTTACTTTTGGAAAAATAAAATCTTGTGTACCTATTAACAGGCAATACTACAAGTAGCTATTAATTGGATCACGAAGAATTAACTGTCCAGGTTAGTTTGGTTATACCTCAAAATTCATCTGTATGTCCATGCCAAAAGGAAAAAGAAATATTATAAGAACATTAACTGTAGAGAGACGTCATATCGTCGTACCTTGAGCATCACGGCTTGAGCTGGTGGGATAGAATGGAACATATCACCAGCGACATATTTAACAATACCATCACTCGGGACTTTATCGATCACCTTTGGAAGGTCCAACACATTGCACTTGATATGCGGGAAGGCCTTGACGATGGCCCTTGCCGTCGTCCCATCACCACCGCAGCAGTCGGTGAGCGACTGCAGACCATTGAACAGGCCACGGCATTCCCGCACCACCGTGCCGATCCCCATGTGGTCATGGGCGGCCAAGGCCTCATAGAACAGCTTGTCGGTCTCATGATCGAGGAGCGTCATGCTCTCGTCGAAGGGCGCCGCCGCGTGCACATGCTCAAATGGAGATGGCACTGGTAGTGCACGATCATTCTTGAACCAATCGGCCAGGCCTAAACCTGACTCCATGTGATACCGCGAGGTCACGGCCAGCGGGAAGGCTATCTGTCTAGCCTCGCCGTCGATGAGTACGCCATCCACAAGGATATAGGACAGCGGGGTGAGGCTGTAGATCCCGGCCTCGGTGCACGCCAGGGCATCGGATTTGGCCAGCAGCCGCAAGACACGACCGAGAAACGGCTCCTTGGGTGGCGGAAGGGACAGCGCGGCCATCAGGTCGGGCAACGACGCGGTGCCGCCGAGGCGGTGGATCGCTGTCGGGATGCCGAGCTCGATGGCGCACCTGAGTGCCATGGACGTGAGGTAGGTGAGGCTGTGGCGCTGCAGGTCAGCTTGCGCCTTGATCAGCTGGGCGTCGGTGGGGACTGTCATGTGAGCTGCCATTCTTTCTCTATCACTCTCGAGTCTCGGGGCTGTGTAGTGGGTGTAAATTGCTCAGCTGGCTTAAGGGATTTATATAGCATGCGTTTGTGTTTCTGCTAGCTACTAACATGATATAAAAAATCACTCGTGGAACTCGTGGAGGGCCATGATATGATTGTGGACATGTCTTGCGTACACGCCTCGTAGGAGCACAGCCGGGAGCTGTTTCTTGCAGGGAAGATGATACGACCAGGCCGGGCTCCTGACTGTACTTCTAACTACCTCCTACGACAGCAACTAATACTGATTTAAATTTCACTCGTGGAACTCAAGGTGTGGGCCATGCTTGCGTACACGGCTCTTAGGCTAGTCATAGTGGGAGTAACTCAGCTAGTAACATAGCGGGTTCCAAGACAAATTTGCTTATGTGATATGTATTTAATGAGGAGTGATGTGTTTAGAGTAACATAATATGTTACTGTAATATGTTGCTAATAAATGACACTACTCATATGTTACTTTGCACTATGGAGGTAGTAACTTAGACTAGTGTCATATGCATGACACTAGTATAAGTTACTCCCCACTATGACCAGTCTAAGGAGTAACATAGGTGGTAACATCACACATATCTAGGCAAAATAGATGATGTGGCAAGTAATTAATGAAAAAAAAGAGACATGTGGTAACATAGCTAGTTACTTATAGTATAGTTACTCATAGTATAAGTAATATCACACATACCAAGACAAAATAAGTGTATAACCTAATAAATAAAGTGTTGTATGACACGACACATATGTTGCTCCCTACTATGGCTAGTCTTAGGAGCAGAGCGGGAGCTGTTTCTTGCAGGGAAGATGAGCGTCTTGCACCGACCGTACTGCAAACAATTAGTTTCTTTTTTTTACGGGTGCAAACAAACTATTAGCTTGAGAGCAGCACATATATATGGATTCATTACCAGTACTTTCATCCGATCCACTGTCATTCAAACGGATGTATCTAGATGTATGGATCAGAGGGAGCAACTTTTTTTATGGGGTATCGTAGCACTACCAGAATGACCTTATATGCCTACGGCCTTATATATGCCGACGGCTGCCGTAGGCATAGAAGGATCTATGCCGACGGCTTCGGGAAAACCGTAGGCGTAGACAAGCCGTCGGCATACCTCCATCTATGCCGACGGGGGCCGTAGGAATAGAAATGCCGTCGGCATACTAACATCTATGCCTACAGCAGCCGTAGGCATAGTTTGGCCGTCGGCATAGAGGTGGCCTTGGTGGCCCTGGGACAGCCGGCGGGCTCACGCCGTCAAACGTATGCCGACGGCCCTAACGTCGGCCGTCGGCATACCTCACTGTGCCACGTCATCGATCCGCGGCACCGTGGGCCCGGGGCTATGCCGACGGTTATGCCGTCGGCATAGCTCGGGGCCCACGGTGTCGCGGATAGATGACGTGGCAGGGAGCTATGCCGACGGCATAACCGTCGGCATATCTACGTTCATTTTTTTTATTTTTTTCCTGTTTTTTAATAATAATTTTTAAAAAAAAATTAATTAATTAAATTGAGCTATGCCGACGGCATAACCTTAGGCATATCTACGTATAATTTTTTTAAAAGATTACATCCGCGTCTACTGCCGCGTGGGGAAAAACGTGGACCGACAATCGCGCTCCTCGGGAGTGGTACTACCGCTCCTCGGGAGTGGTACTACCACGATAGGGGCGGATGTAGGAAATTACATCCGTCCCTTACTTCCGCACGTCAGCGGTACTACCGCTCTGAGGAGTGGTACTACCGCTCTGAAGAAAAACTTCCGATGCCGACGGCCAAACCTATGCCGACGGCCAAACCTGTGGGGGAGGGGTAGCAATGCCGCCAGGTGTTGCGGTGGGCCCTCCTACGGTTGTGGAAGCATGGTGGCAGGCGCAGGCACCCGTCACGCGGCTCCGGGGAGTGCCCCCCTCACGGGCATCGCTGCCGCCGTGTCCCGGAGGGGGGAATGGCCACGCCGGGCCGACACGGAGGGAATCTTGGGGTGGGATGGGCCGGGACGGTGTTGGGGCCGGGTGTAGCTATGGGCTGGGCTATGACAACCAGGTGAAAAGGTCAACCGGTCAAACCCCGTCCGGCGAAAGTCAAAGGGCTAGACCCAACGGTCGTCTGTGTCAGGGTTTGACACGCGAAGAGCAATCCGCGTAGAGGGAAGTGTTCAGATACTTCTCCATCACCAAAAATTATGAAAAATTACCATCAGTCCTATAGCACATGTGCCCACGTCGTGTAAAAAACTAATGATTTTATCGCGCTTCGAGTATTTAATAATATTCACGCCGCATCGTTACCGCAGAACGTCTACTACTGTGTCATCGCCGTCCGTGAGGGGGGCCACACCTCGGAGACGCGTGCTGCCTCTTCGGACATGCCACCACACCGTACGACATGTATGAGGGCCCGGTGCGACGCTCCAGTGGCATTGCTACCCCCAGGGCCCCCGTCCCATCTAACCCTGTAGTGTTTGACCACAGGATCTAGCCCTTTGACTTTGCACGGACAGGCTTTGACCAGTGGAACTCTCCACCCGGTTGTGTTAGGTCAGCCCATAGGAACACTTTGGAGCAACATCCGGGCGAAAGTCGCAGCAAGATCCCATCCGTGTAGACCCGACGCGTCCGTTTCCCCCCTCCAGGTGCCGGCGGCGGCGCCGTCCGTGAGGGGGGCCACACCCCGGAGACGCGTGCCGCCTCTTCGGACATGCGACCACACCGTACGACATGTATGAGGGCCCGGTGCGACGCTCCGGTGGCATTGCTACCCTCCCAGGGCCCCCGTCCCGCCGTGTAGACCTCACGGGCGTGGCTGCCGCCGTGTCCCGGAGGGGGGAAACGGCCACATCGGGCCGACACGGATGGAATCTTTGGGTGGGTTGGGCCGGGACGGTGTTGGGGGGTGCAGCTATGGGCTGGGCGATGACAACCAGGTGAAAAGGTCCACCGGTCAGACCCAGTCCGGCGGAAGTCAAAGAGCTAGATCCGGCGGTCGTCTGTGTCAGGGTTAGACAGGACGGGGTACCGGAGGGGGGTAGCAATGCCGCCAGGTGTTGCGGTGGGCCCTCCTACGCTTGTGGAAGCGTGGTTGCAGGCGCAGGCACCCGACTCGCGGCTCCGGGGTGTGCCCCCCTCCACGGACGACAGTGTCGCCGTCACTTCGAGGGGGGAATCGTGCGGGTACGACTGAATATGTTTTTATTTTTTTAAGTACTTTACATCGGTGCCGAACTTGTCACCTGGATAGCTAGCTTATGTAAAATTAACAATTGTATTTTGTTAGGACATTTTTAAAATAAATTGATTTTAATGTAAAAAAATACAGCTATGCCGATGGCTAGGCCGTCGGCATAGCTCATACCTTATCCACTCGGCTCTGTCCGTAGCAGGTGGGACCAAGCCTATGCCGACGGCTAGGCCGTCGGCATAGGTCCAACCTTATCCTCGCTGCACGGCTCCTCTCCTCCACTCGTTTCTCTCCCCCAACCGCCGCCGCCAACCTCTCCACGCGTTCGTCCCCGCCCCGCGCCGCGCCGCCGTCGTCCCCGCCCTAACCCACGTCGCGCCGCCGTCCTCCCCGACCCGCGCCGCTGTCCTGCCCGCCCCGCCGTCCTCCCCGCCCCGCGCCGCCCCGACGTCCTCTCCGCCCTGCGCCGCCCCGTCCGCGCCCGCCCCCGTCTCTACCCACCCACCCGCGCCGTGCCGCCATCGTCCCCGCCCCGCGCCGCCGTCGTCCGCGCCCGCACAGGCCCATCCCGTGCTGTCCCGCAAGGGCTCGACGCCGGCCGCGGGTCCGGCGCCCCCTTCCCGACCGGTTGGAGCAACCGTCCCTCCCTGTGCTGCTGCTCATCACCGCCCCCCCAACCGCCGCCGCCCCTCTCCTCCGACCCAACCAGCTGGCCCTCTACGTGAGTTTTTTCTTTCTTTTTTTAGTGTTTTGCTACTGTTTTTAGGTGGATGAATGCATAGATGATGGAATGTATGTCATATTTGTTAGATGTAGTTAGTTTGCAAAATATTGATCAATGGATGTTATTAGCAATATGATTTTTTTTTCAAGTTTGAAGTGTGAATGTTGTTATGTGATGTGTGATTATATACTTTTTGCACGGTGGTATTTTGATCATGATGGTGTTGCTACAAAACAATGATGAAATATTTTTTGACACTTAATGGTCTTGCTAAAAAATACTTATTTGAGAAAAATGGTGATGTTCATAACTTGTTCATATGGATTTTTTTAGATGATGATGATTGTTAGATGAGGAGAGATAATGATGATTTTTTATGCTTCGATGATTTTGAGATGATGATGATGATCGATGATAGATGATTGTTAGATGATGATGTGGATGATAGATGATGATATTTTTTATGCTTCGATCATTTTTGAGATGATGATGATGATTGTGATGTTCTATGAGTTGTGATGTTCTAATTTTTTGTCGCGGTGGAATTTGCAGGCTTTGTGGTGTCGCATTTCATCGGAGTGACCGTTGTCCGACGTGTTGGTCCCCCTGAGCATCCCTCTGCTGTTCGACTACTTCCTCTGCAGCCGAGGGTGAGCTACAAGTCCATCTCCTCCATTTTTTCATATCACTAGATTTCATTCTCAAGTCAACTCGCGTAACCTAGGCGTCTCCCGTCCGAAAGGGTTGCATCGATAAATATGCATTCAATTGCATATTTATCACCGCAGCTCTTTCGGATTGTCCAGTGTTTTCCACGGACAGCCCGAGGATGTGTAGATTGGGTATGTTCTCCATGTTCTACCCCATTCCGAGACAGGATTTCGGCGGCGCCTCCCCGTTGTTCTCCGGAGCACATTCTCTCGGCTATTTGCCGAGACGTGTATCTGGAGAACAGCGGGGAGGTGCTGCCGAAATTTTGTCTCGGAACGGGGTAGAGCATGGAGAACGTACTCAATCTACACATCCTCGGGTGGGATTAGGACCCATCTTTACCTATTAGAGATGTAGGTGGATTCAATGCGGTAGAAAATAAAAATTTGATGTGATTAATTTAAATGAATCCTTAATTTTGTTGTGTGGCTCCCAATAAAGCATAGGATGGCAGATAATCAGTGGATGTACAGTGGTTTTATCCGTCGGAATCGAGTAACACCAGAGTGGGTCATGAAAACCGATGTGTATTTGAAGGAAATATTCCGTCGTCCAATGAGAATTATCCCACCATGCCCCTGTGGGAAATGTGCCAGACGTCACCGTAGAAATCAAGAGGAAATGACTGAGCACCTTCGCACGTACGGATATATGCCAAACTTTGACATGCCACCGATAAACATTGCCGAGCGGGACCGTGGTAGAGAGGAGGTGATGCGACAATGCATTGGTGGTTATGCGGACGATGGGGTCAGAGACATGCTAGATGATGTCATTGATGCCGAAACGGCACATGCGACACCTTCAGAGAATGAACCGGAGGAGCCGGAGGCAACCGCAAAGGCCTTCTTGGAGGTCTTGGCTTCGTCAAAGAAACCTCTTTATGCGGGTGCGAAAATATCTCAGTTGGATGCCATCTCGCAACTGATTGCAGTCAAGGCTGAGTATGGTTGTAGCCAGAAATGCTTCGAAGCGTTCCTGGGAGTATGGGGTAACAGCCTCCCTGAGGGTCATGAACTGCCAAAAAGCATGTAGGCTACGAAGAAAATCATGAAGGCACTCTCTATGGATTATGAGAAAATACATGTTTGTCCGAAGAATTGCCTTTTGTTTAGGCACGAGTATGCGGATGACAAGTACTGTAGGGAGTGTGGTTCGTCTCGGTACCTTGAGGTGGTCGGTGAGGATGGTGAGAAGAGGCAGCTAGCCATCCCTGCAAAGGTTCTTCGGTACCTCCATTTCATTGAAAGACTGCAGCGCCTTTTCCTCACGGAGGAGTCTGCCAAAATGATGAAGTGGCACAAGCAAGGTATAAGGTACCATCCGCATAAAATCGTACATCCATCGGAAGCAGAAGCATGGAAGTCGTTCGATGAAGAATACCCCGAGGAAGCTGCCGAGGCTGGGAATGTCAGAATTGGCATATCAGGTGATGAGTTAAATCCATATGGTATGTCATCCAATCCATACAGCTGCTGGCCCGTGTTTGTAATTCCGCTCAATCTCCCTCCCGGTGCCCTAATGCAATGGAAGACCATGTTCTTGTCGCTCATCATTCCGGGGCCTGAATACCCGGGGAAGCAATTGGGTGTGTTTATGCAGCCGCTGGTGGATGATTTGCTCCATTCTTGGTACTTTCCGAGGTTGACATACGACCGGGATCTGCAGAGAAATTTCTTGATGAAAGTTTGGTTGCACTATTGCATGCATGACTTTCCCGGCTATGCTCTATTCTGCGGATGGTGTACAAGTGGGAAGATGCCCTACCCAGTGTGCATGCAGGCTCTGCGAATGATTTGGCTGAGTAAGGGTGGCAAGTATGTAGCCTTTGACCTGCATCGACAGTTCCTCCCTCCAGACCATCCAGACAGGGAAGACAAGAAGAACTTCACGAAAGGCCGGGTTGTCCATGAAGTAACCGAGATTCCTACGTTTTCAGGGGCAGATGTTCTTGCTCAGCTAAAAGCTCTCAAGCCTAAAGGCAAAGGCAAAGGCAAAGGCTTCGAGGGATATGGTGAGACGCACAACTGGACTCACATTACCCCCTTCTCGCAGCTTCCCTATTTCAAGGACCTCAAACTTCCTTACAACATCGATGTGATGCACACCGAAAAGAATGTCGCAGAGTCCCTTTTCCGCACGATCCTCAACATTCCTGATAAGACGAAGGATAACGTTAAAGCTAGAGCCGATCAACAGAAAATTTGCGATAGACCACGTCTAAACATGAAGCCTCCCACAGGCGGTCAAATAAACTGGTTCAAGCCAGATGCTGACTTCATCCTTAAAAAGCCAGAAAAGACAGAGGTACTGAAGTGGCTCAAACTCATAGTGAAGTTCACTGATGGTTATGCATCGAATATAAATAAGGGAGTCAATCTTTCAACGGGCAAAGTGACCGGGCTCAAGAGTCATGACTACCATGTATGGATTGAGCGGATAATGCCGGTGATGGTTCGAGGCTATGTCCCCGAGCATGTCTGGCGAGTGCTTGCCGAGCTAAGCCATTTCTTCCGCACGCTCTGTGCTAAAGAAGTAAGTAAAGACATGATTGAACAATTGCATAAGAAGGCACCGGAGTTGATAGTCAAGCTAGAGAAGATCTTTCCGCCAGGCTTCTTTACTCCGATGACACATCTCATTCTGCACCTCGCGAACGAGGTATTGTTGGGGGGGGGCCTGTGCAGAATCGTTGGCAGTACGGCCCTGAGAGACAGAACAAGCATCTCCGATAGAAATGTGGAAACAAAGCTAAGATTGAAGCTTCCATAGCTGAGTCAGTTATCCTAGAGGAGGTGTCAGACCTCAGGACATCATACTATCCAGACCACGTTCCCCATCTGCATAACAAGGTGCCTCGATACAATATAGAAGAGCCCAAGTATCAACCCAGGCTCCATCTATTCAACATGCAAGGTGGCAGGACTGGGGCCTCGAAATCTTATAACATGCCACGACAAGAGTGGGAGGACCTCATGTTCTATATCTTGCACAACATCAAGGAAGTTGAGGAAGTGTGGATGAGGTAATACCACTACACAATTCCTTTATGTCTTCCACATCATCATGTTCTATGTTCACTTAGTCCCGGTCTAACACTGCTTTTCTTCTTTTAGTGATTTCGTTCAAGAGGAATGGACGGGAATGGATCCTCCTACTGAGGCGGAGGCACTTAATCTTCTTCGTCATGGAAACCCTGGACGTAAAAATTTTGTTGCTTGGTTCATGGAGAAAGTAATTTTCCACATTCCCCTATTAAATACCTAGTTCAACATTTATTAGTTAACCGAACTAATGCACCCAACAATTTCAATTATACTTGTAGGGAAACGATCTGAACATATCTATGGATGACGAATTGAGATGGGTTTCTATGGGTTTTGACCCTGCCGTCATGACATGTAAAAAGTATGATGTGAATGGGTATCGCTTCCATATAGAGGAGCACCAGAACAGCCGGCCTGATCCCAAAACTATAAATACCGGAGTGTACACCCCTGGTCAAAATTCAGTAGACTACTACGGAAGGGTACAAAATATATACGAGATTACATTTCGCAAAGGGCGTGAAACCCTAAGTCTGCCTGTGTTCAAATGCTGGTTCGATCCGCGGGAGGGGCAGAGACATACACCTTCCATTGGTTTGGTCGAAGTTAAACCATCAACCGTCTATGCAGGAGGCGATCTCTTCATTGCGGCTACCCAAGCTACACAAGTTTATTATCTGCCTTACCCATGCCAGAAAGAGTACCTAAAGGGTTGGGAAGTTGTGTTCAAGGTGTCGCCACATGGTAAGCTACCGGACCCGAATGAAGACGATTACTACAACATTAACCCCATGACATACGAGGGAGTGTTCTATCAAGAGCAACCTGATGATGATGTGGTTAGAAACGATGACGCTAGACCATTGGGTGATGATGATGTGGATCCAAACGACAACGATGCACGGAATGATGGTGAGACCATTGTCAATGAAAATGACATACTTATGCTAGAAAAGTTAAACGAAGACGCTGATGACGAGCAAGAGCCTCCACCTCCGTCAGACAACGAAGATGATATGATTGATAGTGATGATGAGACCGACCGAGAAATAGGTTACAACAGTGATGATTCGTATGGGTTCTAGCAGATGTACGTTTCAAGTCTTTTTTCTATGGTTTAGGATTATGCCTTTTTATGCTTATTTTTTATTATGCTTTTTCCTTCATTATTAATGCTTTTTATTATGCTTTTTTCTTCATTATTAATGTACTAATTGTTTATTATCTTTTCAATGCAGGTTCGTGGAACATGGGCAAGGGGAAGGCCGACGGCGTGGGTTTCCTACGCAAGGTCGTCGGCATGCCTAGTCGGAGTGGTCGAGCACGTAATCCTACCCCCCGACTACTTGAGGATGACTCCTCACAGGGAGGTCTAGGGAGAGGTGCCCCTAGAGGAGGAGGGGCGGGGGGAGAGCCCCTAGAGGGCGAGGGGGTGGGGGGAGAGCCACTACAGGGGGTCGCGGCCAGAAAGAGCGCACCCTCAGCGACTTAGGGGTGTTGTCTTCGAGGCCCTCCTCTAGTGAGGTACCCTCTTACGAGGAGGAGGACGAGGAGGTTCAGGAGGAGGAGGAGGAGGAGGAGGAGGTTCGGGATGGGGGCGAGGAGGAGGAGGTTCGGTGGGCGAGGAGGAGTAGGAGGTCCGGAGAGGTGGACTAGGATGAGGAGGAGGCAGGCGAGGAGGATGGTGCTGGCGGGGATGATGGTGCTGGCGGGGAGGGGGTTAGCAACAACAAGGGGTGGCTGTGTGGTAACGCAAAGCTCCCAAAGCAGATTCCTGCTACCGAGGACCAGAAGTGGCTCATTGAACCCACGGGGAAAGAGTAAGTGCCACTTAATAATATTTTCATTCTTTTGCTTGTCACATGCTTATATTTTTCTTTATTTTGCTTGTCACATGCTAATATTTCATTCTTTTGCAGCAACTGGATATATCCTAAAGGGGCTCGTATTCCCAACGGCCTCATCGCCGTCTTGCTGAAAGTACACTGGCCGGGGCTATACTGTCCGGATCCAGTCAGGCACCCGGACCGTCGGGTTTTGGCCACGAGCTGGGACCACTGGGAAGCGGCCCCCCACGCGGACCATGAGACCCATGCCAAGGCCGTGATCACTAATTTTTGGGTGAGTTCTCTTCAGAAGCACAAGTCCATTTGGTTTCATGAATGATTTAACTCATGGCTTCTTCCATTCTGGTTTCATGAATGATTGTAGAAATACTATCGAGTTCTTCAGGAGCACAAGGCCACTGCCGACCAGATCGTGTTGCGCCAAGCCAAGAAGAAGGCCCGCCAGATGTAGTACGAGGTGCGCTGGGTGGCCATCTCGACATACTATCACGACACTCTTGGTGTGAAGATGACCAAGGAAGAAGCGCGGAGGATGGGCATTACCTTGGAGAGGCATGAGTACTTGGCGGTAAGTATAAAAGATTTTTCATTCCGATGTTTGTGGCACATTTCATCGTTTCGTGTTGACATGCCATTATGCTTTCATTATGTAGGTGTGTCCAAATTGGTGTTATGGAAAAGACGAGTCCTGGGCAGCATTGGCGGATCTGTGGTGTGGTCAGGATGGAGCCTGGGCGGCTACGAGCATAAAAAACAAAGCTAACCGAGGGAAGGAGGGAGTACATGCTCAGGGAAACCGGAACCACTTTCTCCACAAGACACTTCAAGTATGACTAACCTCATTAAACAATCTTCTTCTATTTACCGTCACTTTCTTATGTATGACTAACCTCTGTTTCGTGGTGCAGGAGGAGAAACTAAAGCGGCCGCTCTCACACATGGAGGCGTGGGAGATCGCCCATACGCGGAGGAACCCCAAGACTGGCGAGGCCAAGTACTACGGCAACACCGCGGAGAAGAAGTAGGCCTACTCTGAGGAGTATCTGAGGTTACATCCTGGCACACCTGACCCCATTAGTGCGGATCTGGACGAGAGGGTGGTGGTGGGCATGGGGCCCAAGAAGCACGGTCGGGAGCCGGTTCTGGATGCTGTGATCACTCCATCTATCTCGTACACACAGCTCCGAGCTACCGACCCGAGCCTGAGCCAGCGCACGAGCACGCCCATGACCAGTGCGCAGTCACAGTCCCTCTTTCAGGAGCGGCAATCTGTAAGTATTTTCCCTCTTATCTTCATTGCTTACTTTATTTCCCGCATTGAGATGTTTTATGAGTTCCATCATGTCATACCATAGGCCTACATGGAGTACACACGCCAGGAGACCATGGCGTGGCACACAAGCCTTTTTGCATTCCATGAGCGGAACAATCGCAGGATGCAGCACGCTCTTGAGGACATGGCGGCCGGACGGGTTCCTCAATTGCAAGCAGCACCACCTCCTCCACCACAACCAGAGCTGCTTACCTTTGAGGAGTTTGTGGCACAGCACCAGGGCCCCTCGCCGGTTAGTACATCCCCAAACTATTCACCCAAAGCATACTGTTTATTCAACACAATCTTATATCCCCTTAACATGTCTTTTCAACATCCAGGGAACCGGTGGATCTACCGTTGGTGGTGGTGCTGGTGTTGGCATCACTCACGAGTCACGGAGCACGGTCACTCCAATCCACAAAGGCGGTGGCGGTCTTGGCGGTAGCGCTGCCGGTAGCAATGACGACCTGGGCTTCGGCGGACTTGGCGGTGACGACCTTGGCGGTGGTGGTGGATGTCCTGACGCTTAAGCCTTTGTGTTCTTTAGATGACTTGTGGTTTTTTATGGTCCTTTAGATGACTTGTGTGCTTCTTTAGATACTTATCTGTTCTTTGTGATGATGCTTATGTTTGTGATGATACTTATATTGTTGTGATGGTGTTGGTTGTGAGGATTCTACTTATATATGTTGTGTATGTCTATTTCATCATATGTATATCTGCTGTGAATTTGAATTGAAATCAAATAGAAAAAAGAAAAAAAAATCAGACAGAAACTATGCCTATGGCTAAGCCGTCGGCATAGGGCTGCCACGAGCTACCAGTGGGCGACACGTGGCAGGCTATGCCGACGGCTTAGCCGTAGGCATAGTTCTGGACCTATGCCTACGGCTAAGCCGTCGGCATAGACCTGCCCCGGAACTACCAGCGAGCGCCACGTGTCGGAGCTATGCCGACGGCTTAGCCGTAGGCATAGTTCTGGACCTATGCCTACGGCTAAGCCGTAGGCATAGCCCTGCCCCCAGGAACTACCAGCGAGCGCCACGTGTCATGGCTATGCCGATGGCTTAGCCGTAGGCATAGGTCTCGACCTATGCCTACGGCTAAGCCGTCGGCATAGCTCTGCCACGTGGCTCCTCCTGTACGAACAGCATTTGACGACGGCGACGGCAGCCACCGTTAGGCGCTGAGCGTTGCCGACGGCCGGGGCCGTCGGCATAGATGTACGGGCGCCGTCGGCATAGAAATATATGCAGACGGCCTTTCTATGCCGACGGGCCTTGGGATACGCCGACGCATATTTTGCCGACGGCCCTATGCCGACGGGGGCCGTCGGCATAGACCTACACCGACGGGATTCAGGGCTATGCCGACGGCCTTGGCCGTCGGCATAGGGGCTCAGTGTGGTAGTGTAGGAGCAACCATGCCTCACAGAAAAATATGTTTTATGTGAGTGTCTAGCCCAGAGGAAAAATAGTTTTGGCCCAGCCCGCCACTGCACCACTGTGAAACGTGCTCTAGCGCTCGAATTTTTTTACTTCACATGATTTTTTTCCTTTGGCGCTTGAAAAAACGAAATCAGTTGTTAAGGAGTACCCCTTACACAGATCACTCACACCTTAAGAGTTTTGACACATGGCACACTGCATGTGTGACACTTATCACAACTGGAGAGTTTTTGTGGCATTTTTTTCCCCACACAGGGAGACATACGAGTGGGTTTGTTTGTGCCTTTTTGTAGATTCAATTTTTTAAATGGTTTTCTCTCTTGTACTGTCCATCCAAATCATGAACCGTTTTCATCGGTGTGTTTCTCGCATCGAGATCTTTCAAACTAGATCTTATGTTGATAACTTTTGATGTACTTTTTTTGGGGCTAATTTGTGCTTCCAACTAGCAGTAATATGTGCTTTCAAACTATAATAACCCGTGCTTTCAAAGAAAATAACACGTCCTTCACATCCCCTAAAAAAACATGTGCTTCCACGGGGTGAAGCGCAAATGTGCTTCAGGCATAAGCACATCTCTGCGTCAATTTTTGAGAAATCACAACTATGCTTCACCTGAAAATACATGTGTGCTTCACGCAGAAACACATATGTGCTTCACTTTTTTGGGAAGCACAACGGTGTTTCATGAGAAAGCACAATTGTTCTTCACATGGAAACACATCTATGCTTCATGCGGAAGCACATCCGTGTTTCACTTTTGTGCTTTCACGTAGAAGCACAAATACACACCAAAACACACGCACCCGTAGATATAAAACCGGAAAAAACACTGGAACTGAAAAAGAACAAAAAATAAGAAACCAAGAAAAAACTAGAAAACAAAGACTCTGCTTTTTAAAAGAAATCATAAAAAAAACATTTTCTCTTGTTTTTTAGGTTTTGTCGAGTTTTTTTTAGGTTTTCCTTCTTTTGTGGACGATTTTTTAGGTTCTAAACCAAAATTCTGAAAAACCCGAAACAAAAAATCCTTCACTTTTGAGAAGTTATTTTTTAGGTTTTTCTATTTGGGGGGGGGGGGGGGGGGGAGGGTGCTTCTCTTGTTTCTTTGCTTACCATTTTCCCTTTCTAATACTAGCTATCCATGGTCGTGGTTCTACTACTAGAATGGAATTTTGCTTTTTTTTCTAGGTTTTCTCTATTTGGTGTTTTGGGTTTTCCCGTTTTGCGTCTAGCAGGAGCGTGTGCTTTCTGCATGAAACACAGTCGTGCTATCCATATGAAAAGCGTTGTTGTGCTTTCCCAAAAGGGAAACACTATTGTGGCTTCATGTGAACCACATTTATGCTTCCCCGCAAAAAGAAGTAATGCTTCCATGAGTTTTTGGTTTCCTATTTTATTTTCTCGGTTTCTGGTTTTTTTGTTCTCAGCCTTTTTTGCTTCTCAACTTTTTCTGTTTTTTCTGGATTTCTTTTGCCTTTTTTAAGTTTCCGATAATTTTGGTATCTGTTTTTCTTTGGTTTTTTGGGTCTCCTAATTTATTCGGTTTCTGGTGTTTTTGGTTTCGTGTGAAGCACAACTCCGACCTACGCTTCCCTAAAAAAGTGAAGCAAATTTGCACTTCCGCGTGAAGCACACACCTTGCAAAAGCACAAATTTGTTTACTTAAAAGCACTGGTAAGTACAATTTATAATCATGTCCAAAAAAGTACAATTTACAATCACAAGTTACGAATAGTTGGAAGCACATATTTTTTGATTTTTTTATCGAAACCTATCAACATGGGATCTGGTTTTGAAAATCTCAATGTCAGAAACGCAATGGTGAAAACTATTCATGATTTGGATGCACGATTCAAAAGATAAAATGTTTTAAAAACACAAATCTACAAAAAAAAATAGAAACAACCCAGCACGTGGAAAGAAATCCCACCAAAACCTTCTTGTTGCAACAAGTGTCACACATGCAATGCGCCACTTGTCGCAACCAGAGGGGTAAGAGTGACCTTTCAAGGGGTAACCCTTGATTAGTGATTCAATGGAAAGCATCAAGTCAACTTATATTTTCCTGTGTGGAGTGTGGTATGGGCCTACAGGTAAAGTTGGAACCAAAGTTGGGGGGGGGGGGAGCTTTGCGGGAGTCCGTACAGCATCCACGTAGGACTCTGACACCCCCGTCCCACTAAAACCCCCCTCCCGGTCTTATTTTCTTCCACTCCGCCCCTTCTCTCCCTTACTTTGCATCCGCACCCT
Organism: Thinopyrum elongatum; assembly: GCA_011799875.1. Lineage (NCBI taxonomy): Eukaryota > Viridiplantae > Streptophyta > Magnoliopsida > Poales > Poaceae > Thinopyrum > Thinopyrum elongatum. Next base: position 583,076,946 of record CM022300.1, on the reverse strand, counting down.
CCTCGTCCGATGCCACCATTGTACCTTTCCGGCCGCCACACATGCATTGTCGGACCTCCTCAACTAGCACCGACGTGCCCACTCGCCTTTTACGACGGCATCGTCCACCCAGGACCTATCTGTGGCTAGGTACACTCCTCCTCCCCTATCGACAACGTCCATGGCGGACACCATGCCCAACAAGTGTTCGGTCAAATGCCATTGGGCTAATATTCGGACACCATGTTGCTTTTTAGAGTACGAAGGATGCATGGCGGGGTACTCGTCCATGGATGATGAGTTGTTGTGCAATGCATGGTTGTCCGTATCAACAGATTTCATAAGCACACATAGAAGGGGGGCTCTTTTGGCGGCGCATGCATGATACGTTTCACGCGCGATAGCACATTGCGCCCTACGACATCCACATCATCCAACAGCGCAATGTGAGGTCGTTATCGCATCAATGGTACGCCATCCAGACCGCTGTCACCAAGTTTTGTAACACGGTTGCTCGGCTGGAGGCAAGGTGCCATGGCGCGCGGCTGTGGAGGAGATCGTATGTTTTGCTTCTTCTGGCTCAACTTGTCCATTGAATCATTCATTCACTCAATGTTGCTTTACACATTGTGTAGCCTGTGCGCACTGTTGTGATGTACCACAGATTAGAGGGACGGCTATTTAGGTACATACATTGTTGGATGAATCTGAAGGGACAATATGTGTGGGATGACATGATCCGTTCATGAAAAACTTATTGAACATCCGGTTAATCTCATTAAATTTGAACAATTGTTGTACTAGACTTATTTGCAGGCTATGTATGGATGATTTGTGTTGTTTTATATCGGAACTTTGATGAATTTCATCGGTTTTGCATGAATTTCGTCCGCTTAGTTGAAACAATGTTTGAAATGTATGCGGGGAGCGTTGGATGGCCGGCTCCCGCATCCGTGTCCCCGTACCCCTGTCTGTGGACGGCTGCGGGAGCAAATTTATGGGTCAGCGTTCGAGATGTCCTTATCTATATCTAATAATAAAGGATGGTGCGTTTCTTCGGTTTTTTGGTCATTTCACCGTCGAAAAGAAAAAATATATACGAGGTGGTACTAAATTTTTGTGCATCCGCCTGCTAAAAAAATGGTTTGTCTAGAATTATATACGTGGGCCGCGTATGTTGTGGGCCAGCGAGGGCAGCCCACTTATTTTCCTCCGCACACAGCTGTGAAAACCCTATTTGCCGCATGATGCGGTAAATAGTCGGAGCCTCACATGGGAGCCCAACACTGGGCTGGCCCGTTATCGTTTTTCTATGTTTTGTTTCTATTTTTTCTGCTCCTTTTTTTATTTTATTTTCTTCCAAGTTTATTTTTCTTTCTGTTTTCTTAAATTCAATATTTTTTAAAAATGTTCAGAATTTCAAATTTTGATCAATTTTTTGAAAAATATATACAATTCCAAACATTTGCTCCCATCTTGAAAAACATTTGAAACTTTTAAAAAAATCTCGTTCCAAAATTCAAACAATGTTCACATTTTTCAAAAAAAATTATAGATTTAAAAATATGCATTCAATGTTTTTTCCAAATTCAAAAAAAATCTTATTTTAGTTAAATATTCAAAATAATATTTGTGTTTTAAAAAATCTAGAATTGTTCTGAATGTTCAAAACATGTTGCCCTTTTAAATAATTGTTCACCAATTCAAGTTTGTGTTATTATAAAATTTCATGTTTTCAAAAGTTGTTTGTTAATTTTAAAAAATGTAACCATTTAGAATTGTTTTTGTGTTTTACCAAAATTGTACAGAATTTTCAAAAAAAAATATCACATGTTAAAAAAATGTTTGAGACTTCAAATTTTGTTCATGTTTCCTAGAATATTTGGCAATTCATAGTTATTAATTTTTTGGAAAGTTCAAAAAGAATCAAATTAATGTTTTGAATTTACGTTGTAGCATCTTCTTAAATATTCGCGCTGGCCATGGGTTAGTAGGACGCGTTTGTTCTTGAGTGCCTAGTAGGATGTGGTCGGGTCTTTGAGGTTGTGAGTTTGATTATTCAACGTGTCTTTTTTTTTAATTTTTACTCGTCCTTACAAACACAGGTCATTTCAGTGTCTGCCGGTGGGCTGGCCGAGATAAACACTGAGAAAGAAGGGACATTCATGCCTAGTCATGCGCAGATTATACTAAGAGAGTGGTCGAATCAACCGTGCGCAGAAGATCGTCGAGCAGCCACCAAATGAGGAGGCAGCCACAACCCCGAGAAGGAGGCGGACCCAGAGGAAAAAAGGCACGAGTTGGGTGGTCGCTGCCACGCCGACTAACCGCACCACTATCAGCATCACATGGGACAAACATGACCCGGGAGAAGACTGCAGACCATTTTTGATGGACACATCAATTATCTCTACCGTTGCTTCTCACAAAAAAAAATCTCTCATGTTGCAACATACGGGCATATGTGCTAGTTTCAATTAAATGAACACTAAAACTTTAGTTCATTTGGTTGAAATAAGGAGGGTCAAGGGGTACCCCAAATCTGCATACCTAGTCAGAAAAAAGTTGGCTCAAGAGGCCCGCCCTGGCTTCTAGGAGTGTGAAGTAGGGTGCACCGGGCATACTAGTGAAATGAGCGTCTAAACCATCCGACTTTCAATTTGCTGATCTAGATTCAAACATTTTGCACTTACAAATGTGAGGTTTTTAAGAAACTGCCCCTGTCTACCATTTCCCTTTTCGATTATTTAATCCAGGCATTTAAAAAATTAGCCAAAGTAATATTATTTTTTTGAAGTGTATGTCCGATCCAGGAACTGTTTTCAGCATCCTCTTGGTCTCGACAGGCTCTTGGATACATGATCAATGTTGAATATGTAAATGGCTATGTAAGCTATGTGTAAATGTTAACCAAATTTGGCGAAATGTTCAAGCATACACAAAATCATGCAAAATATGCATAATATTATGGGAAAACTTAACGCGACCAAAGGAAATGTGTTGAAATAACCGCGGGACTTGTTTGAAATCGCGTATTTCAAAGGGATAATTGGTTTTATAACCTTAGTTGTGTCCCCCTCGTCAGGATTGCCCCTAGTTTCTGAAAACACGCGGTCTTGCCCAACCCACTTTGGTTGTCTTGTGCTTTTACCCTTTGACCATTTGACCGTCACTTTGAAAACTTCATAACTAATTCATACTAAATCATAAAAATGCAAATAAGATACCAAAATGTTCAGAAAAACATCACCTGTATGTCAATGTCACTTGCATTCATGACAAAAGTGTTGGTAAGTGCCCATCCGAGTTTTAGCTCTTATGATACCACCATGAATAGTAAAATCTAAAAAATTCAAACAAAAAAGTTGGTGGCAAAGAATGACAAATGTTTTAAGTGCATGCCAAGTTTCATCAGGGAATGACTTTCGTGGAAGTCATGGCTAAAAAACAATCAACACTCAAAAATAGATTGTTTTTTCGTCACGACTTCCAGGAATGTCATTCCCTGATGAAACTTAGCAAGCCCTTAAAACATTTGTCATTCTTTGCCACCAACTTTTTTTTTTTGAATTCTTTTACATTTTACTATTCATGGTGGTATCATAAGAGCTAAAACTCAGATGGGCTCTCACCAACACTTTTGTCATGAATGCAAGTGACATCGACATACAGGTGATGTTTTTTCAAATGTTTTGGTATCTTATTTGCATTTTTCTGATTTAGTATGAATTAATTATGAAGTTTTCAAAGTGACGGTCAAACGATCAAAGGGTAAAGGCACAAGATAACCAAAGTGGGTTGGGCAAGACCACGTGTTTCGAGAAACTAGGGGCAATCCTGTCGAGGGGGACACAACTAAGGGTAGAAAACCAATTATCCCTATTTCAAAACCCGAAAAACAAACGTGTCGAAAATATTACTGTATTTTTCATGCAAGTATGTTCAGTAAATTTTGCTCAACTATTGTGAAGAAACCCATGCGAAAACACCTCCTTTTTTTTTACCGGGGAAAGAGCATAAAACTGCGGGGAGCACTACATATGAGTTGTCTCTCTCTTTGCATCTGGACCACTAATTTGTTAATCGTGCGTCTATGAATGCTTAGTGCATTACTAGTAGAAGAGATCATATGGTGAGGTTCTCCTGGATGCCGGAGAAGGAGCCGCAGATGTTGCCGCCGACGTCCGGGAAGGCGGCGCACCCCTGCAGCGGCCCCACCTTGCCGTTCCATTCGACGGCGACGGGGTACCTGATGAGGTGCCCCCGCATCTCGGTCACCTCCTCCGCCACGAACCGCTTCCAGTTGGCGTCCCCGATGCCCCGCACCCGCCGCACGCACTCCAGCGTGTCCGGCCGCTCGAAGACCGCCTCCACGCCCCCGATGTGCTCCGCCCACAGCGACATCCTGTACCCGTAGATCTGCAGCAACATTCCAATAATTCGTCAGTCCTTGTAGATTTATGATGATGAGGTGAGGGCGCGGAATGGATTTTGTTGGTTGGTTGCCTGCCTGTCCGCGGGGAGCAGAGAACATGTTGGCCCAGGTGTAGTGGGGCTGGTACGCGCCCATGGCGATCTCGGTGTCCCTCGTCCCCTCCATGGACCTCTGGTTGATGTTGGCCGACCCGATGATCACGTATTCGTCGTCCACGATCATGCCCTTGGAGTGCACGTACACCATGAACCTCCTGTTCTTCCTAGCTTGGTCCTGGACCATCCATGCCCATCAGGGCAGACAAGTGTGAGTTCTGCTGCATAATCTTTCAGAAAGAGTGACACCTAAAACTAGTAGTGCTGCCATTGCCACAGAATTTCAGCCGCTTGCAGTCCTTGACTCGATCTCACCTGAGGGTTTGTGTGTGAAAATGCTTCAGCGAAAGCGGCTTTTTCCACCGCTTCTCGGTTGCCAAGGCAGAAGAAATTCAGGTAGTCCTGTGGGTCATACGAACCATTTAGCCCTGTGTCTTTCAGTGCCTTGTAGATTATCTCGTACATCATCTGCATTGTTTTTTTCTGCAATGGCACACATATGAATTGGATGACCCCCAATAGAAGCAGCTATGCTTTGCATTTTACAGAATATAATGAAGGTTAGTAGAAGTTGCTATACTTTAGGAGGCACTATAGTAAAGAAGATTAGGGACATTGAGAAAGATGAAGACCCTAACCTGCCAGTAGAGAATTCTCTGTGTAGGAGCACCAGTTGGGTTGCCTTCAGGCCACATCGGAATTATTATGTAGGCCGAGAATCTCTCGTTTGTGTAGATCTTGTTAGCAATTTTCAGGGCTACCTCGATCGGTATTAAATTATTCGCGCCTGCAAGAAAACGAATTTCAGAGTCCAGGGCTGCCAGAAATTTAAGTACCGGGCATATTTGTTGCTGGGATGGTGTGGGAAATTAAGGTATCAGAAAAAAAAAAATTGGTGACCTGCACTAGTTCATCAAGAACAAAGATATATATATATATATATATATATAGCAAAGTCAACACTAAACAACACAACCTAGCATGCCATGTTAGTGAAAGAATTTTCCGTATATATTCAGACGACCGAGAAAACAGAAGATTGAAAGAAACTGTACTAGTCCTTCCTTACCAAGATCTCTATGTGAATCCCATTGAAATGAAGAACCAAGGAAATACTGATTTTCAATATAGATGAAGTGTTGGGCTGCTCGGATGGCAGTAACGTAGGCTGTGTGTATGCTCGTATCAATTAGTACATTTTTCCCACAAACAAGATTCTGTCAACAAAGCAAGAGTTGTCTATCAGGTAAAACAAATGGAGCTCTGTATACAGTGTGGCCAGGTGAAAACTGTATTTCAGTTACCTGGATGGTTGCTTCTCGTGGATCCTTGGGAAAAGCCTTGACAGAGTTCGAATCAATCGATCGAAAAATCTGCATTCCAACATAAGATTGTTCACTGCTTGGGCAGATATACGCCCGCAAACTTTGGTTGGGAACTGTGGAATACAATATGGTCGATCTTACCTGAACATCCCATCTCTCTGTGTCATTGTCATTGGAGTATACATCATCGTCAATAGCTGCAATCTCAGATATCTTTTCGAGCCAGAGCAACGTGTCATTACATGATTTCGACAATTTCTTGGACCCGTGGCGCTTGGATGATTTTAACCAACGCTCCTCAAAGTTCTTCAGGACATCGAATGCTGCCGGACCATCGATCTTGGAATGCAAATCATGCCATGGTTCTCTCGGGCCGCGCTCATCAGTTACCTGCATAGATGGAAGCGGCGCACTTGGCTATCAAATGTAGAATTGATCCATGAAAGAAAACCTCTAACAAAGTTCAGACCATATTCAGGGGTTCTCACCGCGAAGTTTGGGTTGTAATAATCCTCCTTGTGCACCGTGTGAAGAGTGTGAAACAGATGGTGCCTTGGAGTGTCATATCTCCCGCCACATAGATCAAGGCCTCCGACGAAAGCGACTATCTTCCGTTTACCGTTGCCGGCATCGGCGTCGACGATCACCGTTTTCTGATGGTGGGTAAAAATGGTTCCTGTCTCCTGGTTTCCAATGGTTGCCACCATCAGTTCGTTGCCCCAAAAGATGTTTGCTAAGCAATAAGTTTATTTCATCGGATGAAATGAAATACAACCTGTTGCTTCACCCAGCTGTGCCTTTTCCCGGCAGATCGTGGGCAGAGCAGTATCTGAACCGAAGAATGCTTGAAAAATCTACGCGTCTCCTCATCCCTTGTGCCCATGTAACCTTCCTACACATCACGATGGCATGTCATAATTCATCAAATCCAACAAAGAAATCTGAAGTAGAATTCAAACAAGTCATATGAACATAAATTTGGATTCAGGATGGAAATTTGGTAAGTTATCGTTCGAATTCACTTAGCCATACAATACAATGCACAAATATTACCATTTGGATACCAAGAACGCTCCTGGACGTGGGGTCATCCCAGACGAGCAGCAGCACCCGGACCCCCTCCTGCGACTTCTTCTTGAGCAGATCGCCCAGCGGCCGCGCCTTGTCGCCGTCGCGCACCAGGTGGATCGTGTGGAACACCGACCACCCCGTGATGTAGATGAGATGCTTTGCCTGCGACATGGCGTCGTACACGTCGTGCCAGCACTGCCCGTGCCGGTAGAGCTCCCCGTTCCCGAGCCTGATCTCCGGCAGGCACTGCCCGTCCCCGCCGGGCACGTGCGCGTCCTGGTACAGCGTCACCCGCCCGCCGCGCCGGAGCGGGAAGTAGGTGTTGGGCACGCCGGGGAAGTCCGGGCCCGGCGTCACGCCGTGGCTGTACATGGTCAGCCTCGCCACCGGCACGTACTGCACCGACATCCGCAGCGTCGCGCCCGGCGCGCACGGCTTCCCGGACGGCTCCAGCACCGGGTACACGCCGTCGACGCGGTCGCCGGACAGGAGGGACTCGGCGGGGACGGCCACGGCGCCGATGAGCTCCGCCCCGATCACGTCGCTGTCCTTGACGACGAAGCTCACGGCGGCGGCCTCGTGCGCCACGGGCACCAGGAAGTGCTGCCGCCACTTCGGGTTCTCGTCGTCCTGGATCACGTGGGTGCGCGCCACCGTGGCGGAGCCGACCAGCACGGTGACGTAGGGGTCGCTGGTGGACTTGGCGCCGGGGTCGGAGGTGCAACTCTTGAGGAGGCCGCCCATGGTGTTGGAGAGGATGTCCTTGTTGGGGAGGTTGCACGCCTCGTCGATCCAGATGTCCAGGCTGCCGTGGAGCAGCACCGCCCGGTGGTTAGACGACGTCGACGCCAGCAGCGCCGCCGTCGTCCGGCAGTCCTCGTCGTCCGACATCGCCGCTGCTGCTGCTGGATCGATCGATCGCCCGCGCGCGCACGTCGATCGATCTGTGTCTCGATTCCTGCGCACGTCTAGCCTGCTGATGGGCGGTCTCGCGTTGTTGCCGCGATGATCGTCGCTGCGCACGCGTCTGCATGTGCCGGCACCGCGACCGCGTCTGCATGCGTGTTCCCTTCTCCCCGTTGTTCGTAGCGTCGCTACTGGTGGTGGATCGCTACCTGCTTCCCCTCAAATGCAGGGGAGTTTTTTTTTTCTCCTTTTGTTGGAAACATACTAATTTCTTGTGTCTCCCAAAACATTGTGTTGACATCAGATTTTGGCACGGCATAAAAAAAATGAGATGGTCTCGAGTGAAAGGGTTTTCAGCGCGAAAAGTTTCACGTTGCCGAGTGGAACAACTTTGATGTTTAGGTTATTATCATCCAACCCTATCTTAGGGGCCGAAGCTGTGCTCTGAGTGGCAGAATTTAGTGTTCCAAATACTTTTCGGCCGGTTACGCCTTCAAGACGACCTCGGATGAAGGAGCACTCTACATGGGTTGTCTTCGTCTCATCGAGGCGATCGATTTTCATATATAAATCATCTCAATCCGAGTTCGTATGCAAAAGTTAGAGACAATACACTACTGACTGAACCTAAACGGAAATATGGCGCGAGGTACCAAACACCCTGTCTGATGGGTCGCGTGAGTTATTCGACCTTTGCCGGCTGAATGAAGCTTGCCGGCAGAGTAAAAAGTTTGCCGGCGTGGAAAGCTTGCCGGCGCGAAAAGATTGTCGGCGTGAAATCTTGTCGGGGTGAAACCTTGCCGGGGTGAAACCTTACCGGCGTGGAAGCTTGCCGGTGTGAAAGCTTGCCGGGTGGAAACCTTGCCGGTGTGAAAGCTTGCCGGGGTGGAAACCTTGCCGGTAAAGCTTGCCGGAATGAAAAGTTTGCCGGGGTGGAAACCTTGCCGGTAAAGCTTGCCGGGATGGAAAGCTTGCCGGCGTGGAAAGCTTGCCGGGAAAAAGCTTGCCGAAAAAGTGGAAGTTGTCAAAGTCAATCCGATTAGGAGTTGGAGATGGGCTCGAAAGGTTATTCAGATGACCTCGGATGGAAAAGTGTTCTACACGGAAGTTGTACGTATCGTCGAAACAGTCAACTTTGCTTTTGGAGTCATCATCATCGGAGATAGTATACGGCCTGCAAAGTTGTTAAAAGACTCGAACAGTTCAGAAAACTGCATAATTGAATCCGACCCAAAGTTAAAGATGGGCCCTAAGAGTCATAAAGACATCCTTAAAAGGAGAAGTGGCTCGCGATGTATTATGCAGATCATCGAGGCGAACAAGTTTGATGTTGAACTCGACTCCATCCGAGTTAGTATGCGATTTCTACAGCCCACGCAAGAAGCGGGACAGAAGTATGGGACAGATTCGGGCTGAATCCGAGTTGGACTGAAACTAGAACTGTAGGACGTGAATTGATGTAATTTTCTTGTAAGGAAAGCCTAGATGAATTCTTTACTTGTACGGGAAGTCCAGCCGCCTCTTATATATGTTAAAGGTGACGGCCGATTGAAACAACACACAATCGAACAAATCAATATACTACTTTTTATCTACGTTTTATCTCTCCATCGTTTTTCTCTCTCGTTCTTTGCTGTTCTTCGTGTTTGAGAGCTGCGAATCCCGAGGCTCTAGGGGCGAGCGAATCGACCTAGGGCAGCCCATAGCCGCCGCACTCCCTGACGGGGTCCCTCCCGGGCGTGTGAGGTTTCGGGTCTCAAAAGCGCCCGCCGACTGTCTTGCGTATCGCGCTGTCGGTCGGGTCTCCTTCGACGTGAGCTGCGGTGTATCACCCCCGGCGTCGAGGGTACATGTGACGTGTTCGTGTGTCAACACACTTTTTGGCGACTCCGCTGGGGACTGAAGATCAATCATCATCATCCACCATGTCCGATCTTCCCAAGCCATCTGAGGTAGACGCCGATAACATCATTAAGCCCAGTCTTGATGAGATATCGGCCGATCATCGCCAAGTCTACGAGGAGTACAAGAAGGCACGTGAGGAGAAGGACTTGCAGGAGTTCCTTGCAAAGTTCAAGAAGGATCGCCAAGGCAACATCACTCCGATTGAAGAAATCAAGTTCCCTCCTCTTCAAACTAAGCAGGTTAAACCCTCTGTAAGTACTGCCTTTTCTCCTGAGCAGTGGGCTGAGATTGAGAGTCGTATTGCTGATGGTAACAATCTGTTTTATCAAACTTTCCTTGAAAATACTAATGCTCAGAAGAATATATCTCAATCATCTAGTGGTAATAGTGGTATAGCTGCTAGTGTGCAAAACCCTAATCTGGCTTTACCTATTTCATCGGCGCCTCCCGTGCCGATGACTTATTATCCTACCCAAACCAATCAGATTGTGGCTGCACCCATTAATCCTATCATGGGCATGCCAGGTTCGGTGGCAACGTCGAACCAAACCCTACCTACAGGTACAACCACTCGGCCACTACCGAACTATGGTTCGGCATACATGCCACAATTCCTACCTACAGCTAGTAGTCCTACTCCTCCTATGCCACTGTAACAAGCTTCATCGTCTACTACAGACGATGCCCTAGCTAATTTTAGAGAGGAGATGGCTAAGATGCTTAGAGAGAATTTTGGAGTTGAGTTGCCTCGGAATCGGATTTACCAAAAGCCGTACCCCGAGTATTTTGATGCCATCCAGTGCCATCCGGGATATAAAATTCTAGATTTTGTTAAGTTTAACGGAGAAGGCACAAAAACCACATGGGAGCATGTTAGTCAATATTTAGCACAATTAGGTGAGGCAGGCTCGCTAAATGAATTGAAAGTGCGTTTGTTTCCTTTATCATTAACTGGTACTGCATTTTCATGGTTTTCTTTTTTACCACATGGTTCCATTCGGGTTTGGTCGCAGCTAGAGCAGAAATTTCATGATCACTTTTATAGCGGCAACAATGAACTCAAGTTGTCACATCTAACATCGGTTAAACAGAAGCATGATGAATCGGTCTCCGATTACGTCAAGAGATTTAGAGAAACAAAAAACCGATGTTATAGTTTGGTGATAACCGAGAGAGACTTGGCAGACCTAGTGCTGAGTGGTTTGAGAACTCCCATTAGAGAAAATCTAGAAGGCTATGAGTTTTTAAATATCAACCAAGTCTTACAAAGGGCTTTGGCTCACGAAAGCCGAAGCAAAGATCTCAAAGAAGTGCATAGATATAAAGTTGATCGTCCTAAGATGAACGTGGTTGAATATGATAGTGATCACTCGGACGATGAGGGTGATATCTATGCTACTGAATTTGTTTGGCCATCTAAGGCCAAACCCTTTACTTGCAATGATCTGAAACCGATTCATAAGAATCGTGATGAAGAGATGAAGTTTACTTTTAACATTGCCAAGTGTGATAAAATATTTGATGCTTTGCTGCAAGCCAAAATTATTAGAATATCTCATACTTTACCGCCGTTTGAAGAGCTGAAACGGCGCGCTTATTGCAAGTATCATAATTCTTTTTCTCATGCTACTAACGATTGCAATGTTTTTCGACGGCAGATACAATCGGCCATTAATGACGGACGATTGAACTTTTCTGAGATGCAAGTTGATAAACAGCCCTTTCCAATGAATACCATGGAGTTGGAGGGGAAGAAGCTACTTATTCGATCGGAGGTAGCCGAATCTGCTAATAAAGCTAATGTCATTGTTGGTGAGCCCAGGAAAGACAAGGAGGGCGACAAGGTCTTGGGGAGACAGGTTGTGCTTGATAAGCAACCCGATGGCAAGGAGGTGATCAAAATCACCATCAAGAATCCTGCACTCGGGGGGGAACCGCAAGTGCAAGAAAATACTCGTGTTAAATTTGTTAAGCCCAAGAGTCCAGAGGTTGGCAAGTGGAAGACGAATGAAGCTAAAGTGCAGTGCAAGAAAATCAAGCCAACTTTTGATATGTTGTTGTCCAAGTATGCCAGTCAAGCGGCCGGTTCTAGCTCTAACCGGTCATCAAATTTGAAGCGCTCAAGGTCACCTCCTCGGGAAGAATTTCAGCATCATGCAAGGCCATATGGGTCATGGGCACCGGGACCATGGATGCCGCCACCCCCCTATGCGCCATACTACATGGGAGACTTCAATGGAGGATGGTGGCAGCCCCCAATGGCCCCTTATGCTTTTCATCCGGGTTGGGCAGAACCAAGGAGGCCCGTTCATGAAAGACTTTCTTATCCCACACGAGGCCGTTTGAACAATGGTGTCAATCGGCCAATGCAAGATAATCAAAAAAGGGTTGGCAAGCAAATGTGGCGTACTAAATCACCAAGTGCAGAAATTTCAGAGCCTAGCAAGCAAAAGGAGAAGAATACTAGTGCTGAAACTATTATGATAGGCACTAAAGAATTGGCAATCAAAGAGCCGATTATTGTTGAAAAACCGGCTGGTTCCAATAAAGATTTGGCTGTTGTCCAGCAAGGTCCCATGGCTAATGATCATGAAGCTAGCACAAGCAAGGCCAAATCGAGGGATGCAAAATATACTCAGCCTAAGTGGTGTCCTTCCGGTCTGACCAAGGCACAAAAAAGGAGACTGCAGCGCATGAGGAGTCAAGAGATGGCAGAACAGGAGGCCGAGAAGCAAAGAGATAAATTGTTCAATGACATTCGGCCCATGGTACCTACAAAACAAATATGGATGCCTAAACAAATACAAGGTGCAGTGACTTCTACATCTGTCACAGCAGCACCTACACCACCAAAGGAGGACGATGCCACCACTATTACATCGTCCGCAACACCTATTGATTCCACTTCGCTCGGACAGATTTCAGAATCGATGAACACACCCGAGGAGGAAGATGATATGTTGGATTATGAGCCTACACCGGTCCGCGACGGTATGGATATCAATATGGTGTATTACTTACCCGCTGAATTTCGTGCTATAGATGAAGAAGGGGAAGTGGCTCAGCTAGATTTTGGTCCTAAAAATGCTATATTCGAGAAGCCAAAAGAACCGGTGGCACACTTGAATCCATTGTTCCTTAAAGGTCATATTAATGGATCGCCGATTGCTAGAATGCTTGTCGATGGTGGTGCTGTGGTGAATCTTATGCCATATTCGGTCTTCAAAAAATTGGGGCTGTGTGACGAAGAGTTAATAAAGACCAACATGGTGCTTAATGGATTTGAAGGCAAAGAGAAAAGTGAAGCCAAAGGTGTAATGTATGTGGAGCTTATGGTGGGAAGCAAAACTTTGGCTACCGCATTCTTTGTCGCCGAGGTGCAAGGTAACTACAATGTGATATTAGGCCGCGATTGGGTTCATGCAAACCAATGTGTGCCGTCTACTATGCACCAGTTTTTGATTCAATGGGTGGATGATGAAGTGGAGGTCATTCATGCGGATAATTCGGATTGTGTTGCTTTGGCCGATGCATCGGTGGATTGGCAACATCCCAATGTTACTTGCTTGACGGGACGCTGTTGGGGAACGTGCAATTTCAAAAAAAATCCTACGTTCACGCAAGATCTATCTAGGAGATGCATAGCAACGAGAGGGGAGAGTATGTCCACATACCCTCGTAGACCGAAAGCGGAAGCGTTAGCTTAACGCGGTTGATGTAGTCGAACGTCTTCGCGATCCAACCGATCAAGCACCGAACGTACGACACCTCCGAATTCAGCACACGTTCAGCTCGATGACGTCCCTCGAGCTCTTGATCCAGTTGAGGACGAGGGAGAGTTCCATCAGCACAACGGCGTGGCGACGGTGATGATGAAGTTACCGGCGTAGGGCTTCGCCTAAGCACTACGATGATAAGACCGAGGTGTGTAACTGTGGAGGGGGCACCGCACACGGCTAAGACAAATCTTGGTGTGCCTTTGGGGTGCCCCCCTCCCCCGTATATAAAGGAGGGAGGGAGAGAGGCCGGCCCTCCTAGTAGGAATCCCTTTCCCTTTTCGGAGTAGGAGAGAAGGAAAGAGGGAAAGAGAGAGGGAGTAGGAAAGGGCAAGGGGGCGCCGCCCCCTTCCCCTAGTCCAATTCGGACCCATGGGGGGGCGCGCGCCACCTCCCCTTTGGCCTGCCTCCTCTTTTCCCGTATGGCCCAATAAGGCCCATTACTTCTCCCGGTGAATTCCCGTAACTCCCCGGTACTCCAAAAAATACCCGAATCACTCGGAACCTTTCCGATGTCCGAATATAGCCTTCCAATATATGAATCTTTACCTCTCGACCATTTCGAGACTCCTCGTCATGTCTATGATCTCATCCGGGACTCCGAACAAACTTCGGTCATCAAATCACATAACTCATAATACAAATCGTCATCGAACGTTAAGCGTGCGGACCCTACGGATTCGAGAACTATGTAGACATGACCGAGACACATCTTCGGTCAATAACCAATAGCGGAACCTGGATGCTCATATTGGCTCCTACATATTCTACGAAGATCTTTATCGGTCAAACCGCATAACAACATACGTTATTCCCTTTGTCATCGGTATGTTACTTGCCCGAGATTCGATCGTCGGTATCATCATACCTAGTTCAATCTCGTTACCGGCAAGTCTCTTTACTCATTCCGTAATGCATCATCCCGTAACTAACTCATTAGTCACATTGCTTGCAAGGCTTATCATGATGTGCATTACCGAGAGGGCCTAGAGATACCTCTCCGATACTCGGAGTGACAAATCCTAATCTCGATCTATGCCAACCCAACAAACACCTTCGGAGACACCTGTAGAGCATCTTTATAATCATCCAGTTACGTTGTGATGTTTGATAGCACACAAGGTGTTCCTCCGGTATTCGGGAGTTGCATAATCTCATAGTCAGAGGAATATGTATAAGTCATGAAGAAAGCAATAGCAATAAAACTTAACGATCATTATGCTAAGCTAACGGATGGGTCTTGTCCATCACATCATTCTCCTAATGATGTGATCCCGTTCATCAAATGACAACACATGTCTATGGTTAGGAAACTTAACCATCTTTGATTAACGAGCTAGTCAAGTAGAGGCATACTAGGGACACTTTGTTTTGTCTATGTATTCACACATGTATCAAGTTTCCGGTTAATACAATTCTAGCATGAATAATAAACATTTATCATGATATAAGGAAATATAAATAACAACTTTATTATTGCCTCTAGGGCATATTTCCTTCAGTCTCCCACTTGCACTAGAGTCAATAATCTAGTTTCACATCGCCATGTGATTTAACACCAATAGTTCACATCTTTATGTGATTAACACCCAAAGTTCACATCGCCATGTGGCTAACACCCAAAGGGTTTACTAGAGTCAATAATCTAGTTCACATCGCTATGTGATTAACACCCAAAGAGTACTAAGATGTGATCATGTTTTGCTTGTGAGGGAAGTTTAGTCAACGGGTCTGCCACATTCAGATCCGTATGTATTTTGCAAATTTCTATGTCTACAATACTCTGCATGGAGCTACTCTAGCTAATTGCTCCCATATTCAATATGTATCCAGATTGAGACTTAGAGTCATCTGGATTAGTGTCAAACCTTGCATCGACGTAACCCTTTACGACGAACTCTTTGTCACCTCCATAACCGAGAAACATTTCCTTAGTCCTTTTGGGTAACTAAGGATAATTTTGACCGCTGTCCAGTGATCCATTCCTGGATCACTATCGTACCCCCTTGCCAAACTCATGGCAAGGTACACAATAGGTCTGGTATACAGCATGGCATACTTTATAGAACATATGGCTGAGGCATAGGGAATGACTTTCATTCTCTCTTTATCTTCTGCCGTGGTCATGCTTTGAGTCTTACTCAACTTTACACCTTGAATACAGGCAAGAACTCTTTCTTTGGCTAATCCCTTTTTGAACTCCTTCAAAATTTTGTCAAGGTATGTGCTTTGTGAAAGTACTATTAAGCGTCTCGATCTATCCCTATAGATCTTGATGCTCAATACTTAAGCAGCTTCATCGAGGTCTTTCTTTGAAAATTTACTATTCAAGTATCCTTTTATGCTATCCAGAAATTCTATATCATTTCCAATCAGCAATATGTCATCCACATATAATATCAGAAATGCTACAGAACTCCCACTCACTTTCTTGTAAATACAGGCTTCACCACAAGTCTGTATAAAACTATATGCTTTGATCAACTCATCAAAGCATATATTCCAACTCCGAGATGCTTGCACCAGTCCATAGATGGATCGCTGGAGCTTGCACACTTTGTTAGCACCTTTAGGATTGACAAAACCTTCTGGTTGCATCATATACAACTCTTCTTTAATAAATCCATTAAGGAATGCAGTTTTGACATCCATTTGCCAGATTTCATAAAATGCGGCAATTGCTAACATGATTCGGACAGACTTAAGCATCGATACGAGTGAGAAAATCTCATCGCAATTAACACCTTGAACTTGTCGAAAACCTTTTGCGACAATTCAAGCTTTGTAGATAGTAACACTACCATCAGCGTCCGTCTTCCTCTTGAAGATCCATTTATTCTCTATGGCTTGCCGATCATCGGG
This sequence comes from Thinopyrum elongatum, assembly GCA_011799875.1. Lineage (NCBI taxonomy): Eukaryota > Viridiplantae > Streptophyta > Magnoliopsida > Poales > Poaceae > Thinopyrum > Thinopyrum elongatum. Next base: position 583,060,592 of record CM022300.1, on the reverse strand, counting down.
CAAGTCAACCAAAGTCCACACTTTGTTCTCATACATGGATCCCATCTCAGATTTCATGGCCTCAAGCCATTTCGCGGAATCTGTGCTCATCATCGCTTCCTCATAGTTCGTAGGTTCGTCATGGTCTAGCAACATGACTTCCAGAACAAAATTACCGTACCACTCTGGTGCGGAACGTACTCTGGTTGACCTACGAGGTTCGGTAGTAACTTGATCTGAAGTTTCATGATCATCATCATTAGCTTCCTCACTAATTGGCGTGGGCATCACTGGAACTGATTTCTGTGATGAACTACTTTCCAATTCAAGAGAAGGTACAATTACCTCATCAAGTTCTACTTTCCTCCCACTCACTTCTTTCGAGAGAAACTCCTTCTCTAGAAAGGATCCATTCTTAGCAACAAAGATTTTTGCCTTCGGATCTGTGATAGAAGGTGTACCCAACAGTTTCTTTTGGGTATCCTATGAAGACGCACTTCTCCGATTTGGGTTTGAGCTTATCAGGCTGAAGCTTTTTCACATAAGCATCGCAACCCAAAACTTTAAGAAACGACAGCTTAGGTTTCTTGCCAAACCACAGTTCATATGGCGTCGTCTCAACGGATTTAGATGGTGCCCTATTTTAACGTGAATGCAGCTGTCTCTAATGCATAACCCCAAAATGATAGTGGTAAATCGGTAAGAGACATCATAGATCGCACCATATCTAATAAAGTACGGTTACGACGTTCGGACACACCATTACGCTGTGGTGTTCCAGGTGGCGTGAGTTGCGAAACTATTCCACATTGTTTTAAATGAAGACCAAACTCGTAACTCAAATATTCGCCTCCGCGATCAGATCGTAGGAACTTTATTTTCTTGTTACGATGCTTCACTCTGAAATTCTTTGAACTTTTCAAATGTTTCAGACTTATGTTTCATTAAGTAGATATACCCATATCTGCTCAAATCATCTGTGAAGGTCAGTAAATAACGATACCCGCCGCGAGCTTCAACACTCATCGGACCGCATACATCGGTATGTATTATTTCCAACAAGTCATTAGCTCGCTCCATTGTTCCGGAGAACGGAGTTTTAGTCATCTTGCCCATGAGGCATGGTTCGCAAGTATCAAATGATTCATAATCAAGTGATTCCAAAAGTCCATCTGCATGGAGTTTCTTCATGCGCTTTACACCAATATGACCTAAACGACAGTGCCAAAAATATGTTGCACTATCATTATCAACTTTGCATCTTTTGGCATCAATATTATGAATATGTGTATCACTACGATCGAGATTCAATAAACCATTTATATTGAGTGTATGACCATAGAAGGTTTTATTCATGTAAACAGAGCAACAATTATTCTCTGTCTTAAATGAATAACCGTATTGCAATAAACATGATCCAATCATATTCATGCTCAACGCAAACACCAAATAACATTTATTTAGGTCTAACACTAATCCCGAAGGTAGAGGGAGTGTGCGATGGTGATCTTATCAACCTTGGAATCACTTCCAACACACATCGTCACCTCGTCATTAACTAGTCTCTGTTCATTTTGCAACTCCTGTTTCGAGTTACTAATGTTAGCAACTGAACCGGTATCAAATACCCAGGGGCTACTATGAACACTAGTAAAATACACATCAATATCATGTATATCAAATATACTTTTGTTTACTTTGCCATCCTTCTTATCCGCCAAAAATTTGGGGTAGTTTCGCTTCCAGTGACCATTTCCTTTGCAGTAGAAGCACTCAGTTTTAGGCTTAGGTCCAGACTTGGGCTTCTTCACGGGAGTGACAACTTGCTTGCCATTCTTCTTGAAGTTCCATTTCTTTCCCTTGCCCTTTGTCTTGAAACTAGTGGTCTTGTCAACCATCAACACTTGATGCTATTTCTTGATTTCTACCTTCACCGATTTCAGCATCGCGAAGAGCCTGGGAATCGTTTTCGTCATCCCTTGCATATTATAGTTCATCATGAAGTTCTAGTAACTTGGTGATAGTGACTAGAGAACTCTGTTAATCACTATCTTATCTGGAAGATTAACTCCCACTTGATTCAAGCGATTGTAGTACCCAGACTTTCTGAGCACATGCTCACTAGCTGAGCTATTCTCCTCCATCTTGTAGGCAAAGTACTTGTCAGAGGTCTCATACCTCTCGACACGGGCATGAGTCTGAAATACCAATTTCATCTCTTTGGAACATCTCATATGCTCTGTGGCGTTCAAAACGTTTTTGAAGTCCCGGTTCTAAGCCGTAAAGCATGGCGCACTAAACTATCAAGTAGTCATCATACCGAGCTTGCCAAACGTTCATAACATCTGCATCTGCTCCTGCAACAGGTCTGTCACCTAGCGGTGCATCAAGGACATAATTCTTCTGTGCAGCAATGAGGATAATCCTCAGATCACGGACCTAGTCCGCATCATTGCTACTATCATCTTTCAACTTAGTTTTCTCTAGGAACATATCAAAAATAAAACAGGGGAGCTATACGCAAGCTATTGATCTACAATATAATTTGCAAATACTACCAGGACTAAGTTCATGATAAATTAAGTTCAATTAATCAAATTACTTAAGAACTCCCACTTAGATAGACATCCCTCTAGTCATCTAAATGATCATGTGATCCATATCAACTAAACCATGTCCGATCATCACGTGAGATGGAGTAGTTTTCAATGGTGAACATCTCTATGTTGATCATATCTACTATATGATTCACGTTCGACCTTTCGGTCTCAGTGTTCCGAGGCCATATCTGCATATGCTAGGCTCGTCAAGTTTAACCCGAGTATTCCGCATGTGCAAAACTGTCTTGCACCCGTTGTATGTGAACGTAGAGCCTATCACACCCGATCATCACGTGGTGTCTCAGCACGAAAAACTTTCGCAACGGTGCATACTCAGGGAGAACACTTATACCTTGAAATTTAGTGAGGGATCATCTTATAATGCTACCGCCATACTAAGCAAAATAAGATGCATAAAAGATAAACATCACATGCAATCAAAATATGTGACATGATATGGCCATCATCATCTTGTGCCTTTGATCTCCATCTCCAAAGCACCATCATGATCTCCATCGTCACCGGCTTGACACCTTGATCTCCATCGTAGCGTCGTTGTCGTCTCGCCAACTATTGCTTCTACGACTATCGCTACCGCATAGTGATAAAGTAAAGCAATTACATGGATTTCATACAATAAAGCGACAACCATAAGGCTCCTGCTAGTTGCCGATAACTTTTACAAAACATGATCATCTCATACAATAACGTATATCACATCATGTCTTGACCATATCACATCACAGCATGCCCTGCAAAAACAAGTTAGACGTCCTCTACTTTGTTGTTGCAAGTTTTACGTGGCTGCTACGGGCTTCTAGCAAGAACCGTTCTTACCTACGCATCAAAACCACAACGATTTTTCATCAAGTGTGCTGTTTTAACCTTCAACAAGGACCGGCCGTAGTCAAACTCGATTCAACTAAAGTTGGAGAAACAGACACCCGCCAGCCACCTTTGTGCAAAGCATGTCGGTAGAATCAGTCTCATGAACGCGGTCATGTAATGTCGGTCCGGGCCGCTTCATCCAATAATACCGCCGAATCAAAGTAAGACGTTGGTGGTAAGCAGTATGACTATTATCGCCCACAACTCTTTGTGTTCTACTCGTGCATATCATCTACGCATAGACCTGGCTCGGATGCCACTGTTGGGGAACGTGCAATTTCAAAAAAATTCCTACGTTCACGCGAGATCTATCTAGGAGATGCATGGCAACGAGAGGTGAGAGTATGTCCACGTACCCTCGTAGACCGAAAGCGGAAGCGTTAGCTTAACGCGGTTGATGTAGTCGAACGTCTTCGCGATCCAACCGATCAAGCACCGAACGTACGGCACCTCCGAGTTCAGCACACGTTCAGCTCGATGACATCCCTCGAGCTCTTGATCCAGTTGAGGACGAGGGAGAGTTCCGTCAGCACGACGGCGTGGTGACGGTGATGATGAAGTTACCAGCGCAGGGCTTCGCCTAAGCACTACGACGATATGACCGAGGTGTGTAACTGTGGAGGGGGGCACCGCACACGGCTAAGACAAATCTTGGTGTGCCTTTGGAGTGCCCCCCTCCCTCGTATATAAAGGAGAGAGGGAGAGAGGCCTGCCCTCCTAGGGGCGCGCCAAGTGTATGGAGTCCTACTAGGACTTCCAAGTCCTAATAGGAATCCCTTTCCCTTTTCGGAGTAGGAGAGAAGGAAAGAGGGAAAGAGAGAGGGAGTAGGAAAGGGCAAGGGGGGGCCGCCCCCTTCCCCTAGTCCAATTCGAACCCATGGGGGGGCGCGCGCCACCTCCCCTTTGTCCTGCCTCCTCTTTTCCTGTATGGCCCAATAAGGCCCATTACTTCTCCCGGTGAATTCCCGTAACTCCCCGGTACTCCGAAAAATATCCGAATCACTCGGAACCTTTTCGATGTCCGAATATAGCCTTCCAATATATGAATCTTTACCTCTCGACCATTTCGAGACTCCTCGTCATGTCCATGATCTCATCCGGGACTCTGAACAAACTTCGGTCATCAAATCACATAACTCATAATACAAATCGTCATCGAACGTTAAGCGTGCGGACCCTGCGGGTTCGAGAACTATGTAGACATGACCGAGACACATCTCCGGTCAATAACCAATAGCGGAACCTGGATGCTCATATTGGCTCCTACATATTCTACGAAGATCTTTATCGGTCAAACCGCATAACAACATACGTTATTCCCTTTGTCATCGGTATGTTACTTGCCCGAGATTCGATCATCGGTATCATCATACCTAGTTCAATCTCGTTACCGGCAAGTCTCTTTACTCGTTCTGTAATGCATCATCCCGTAACTAACTCATTAGTCACATTGCTTGCAAGGCTTATCATGATATGCATTACCGAGAGGGCCCAGAGATACCTCTCCGATACTCGGAGTGACAAATCCTAATCTCGATCTATGCCAACCCAACAAACACCTTCGGAGACACCTGTAGAGCATCTTTATAATCATCCAGTTACGTTGTGACGTTTGATAGCACACAAGGTGTTCCTCCGGTATTCGGGAGTTGCATAATCTCATAGTCAAAGAAATATGTATAAGTCATGAAGAAAGCAATAGCAATAAAACTTAACGATCATTATGCTAAGCTAACGGATGGGTCTTGTCCATCACATCATTATTCTAATGATGTGATCCCGTTCATCAAATGACAACACATGTCTATGGTTAGGAAACTTAACCATCTTTGATTAACGAGCTAGTCAAGTAGAGGCATACTAGGGACACTTTGTTTTGTCTATGTATTCACACATGTATCAAGTTTCCAGTTAATACAATTCTAGCATGAATAATAAACATTTATCATGATATAAGGAAATATAAATAACAAATTTATTATTGCCTCTAGGGCATATTTCCTTCAGACGCGACTTATCAGAATTTGATTTTCTTAGCGCCACAAAAAGTGGTTTCGTGCCCGTTTCTTTAAAGCCGGTTGGTGGTAATCGGCTCCAAGGTATGATGTATTTAAATAGATTCTAACTCAGATTGGTTGCAAAAGCGCCTTGTTGAATATCGGTCCAATGAGAACGATATGTATGAATCTATAGAGGAGTTAGATGATATGGATAAATTAGGACAAGGTTTTACGTCGGTCGATCCATTAGAAGAGATAGACATAGGAGATGGTTCAATTCCTAGGCCGACATTTGTAAACGAAAATTTAAGAGCCGATCATAAAGCTAAGTTGATCGAGCTTTTGAAAGAATATGTTTGTTGCTTTGCATGGGAATATCATGAGATGCCAGGTTTAAGCCGAGAGCTAGTGGAGCATCGGTTACCTATAAACGCTGGTTTTAGACCATACAAGCAATCGGCCAGAAAGTTTAATCCAAAAACATATGACCGGATCAAGGAAGAGATCGGTCGTTTGCTTAAAGCTAATTTTATTAGACCTTGCAGGTATGCCGAGTGGATTTCTAACATTGTACCAGTAGAGAAGAAAGGCTCCGGCAAGTTGAGGGTGTGCATTGATTTCAGAGATTTGAATAGAGCTACACCTAAAGATGAGTATCCCATGCCAATAGCCGATATGCTTATTAATGATGCTTCTGGACATAAGGTCATTAGCTTTCTTGATGGTAATGCGGGGTATAACCAGATTTTTATGGCCGAAGAGGACATGTCCAAAACGGCTTTTCGATGTCCTGGTTTCCTTGGTTTATTTGAGTGGACAGTGATGACCTTTGGATTAAAAAATGCCGGTGCCACGTATCAAAGGGCTATGAATTTAATTTTTCATGATTTACTTGGTGTTATACTTGAGGTTTATATTGATGATATTGTTGTCAAATCGGATGCTTTCGAATCTCATCTAGCCGATTTGCGTTTAGCTTTTGAAAGAATGAAAAAATATGGACTGAAGATGAATCCTTTGAAGTGTGCATTCGGCGTGTCGGCTGGAAAGTTTTTGGGTTTCATTATTCATGAAGATGGCATAGAGATTGATCCCAAAAAGATAGAGGCCATACAGAAAGTGGAGGCTCCAACATGCAAGAGAGATATGCAAAAGTTCCTTGGCAAGGTCAATTATTTGAGAAGGTTCATAGCTAATCTGTCAGGGAAAGTTGATGCATTTACTCCTATCCTTCGGTTAAAGAACGATGTTGATTTCACTTGGGGGGCAAAACAGCAAGAAGCATTTGATATGATCAAGAATTATTTGTGCACTCCTCCGGTGATGAAAGCGCCCAAGCATAGGGAACCCTTTAAGCTTTACATTGCAGCAGAAGAAGGTGTTATTGGTGCTGTTTTGACTCAAGAAACCGAAGGAAAATAGCATGCTATTACATATTTGAGCAGGCGTTTATTGGACGCCGAGACAAGGTATACATTTATTGAAAAACTATGCCTATGCTTATATTATGCTTGCACAAAATTGAGACATTATTTAGTACCGAGTGCTTGCATAGTAGCTTGTCAAACCGATGTCATTAAATACATGTTGCATAGGCCAATTCTTAGTGGTAGAATTGGCAAGTGGGCTTATGCTTTGATTGAATATGATTTGGCTTATGAATCTCTAAAATCCATGAAAGGCCAAATCGTTGCTAATTTTATTGTTGAGTATCGGATTAATGACAAGCATGATGTTGATATAAACCTTGTTTCATTAGTACCTTGGAGATTATATTTTGATGGTTCAGTTTGTAGCAATGGCCAAGGTGTTGGTATTGTTTATATATCTCCTCATGGTGCTGTTTTTGAAGCCTCATGCCGTTTAGAATACTTTTGCACAAATAATCAAGCCGAATATGAAGCATTGTTATTCGGCTTAGAGATGTTGCTTGCCATAGGTGCTACACATATTGAGGCTTTTGGTGATTCATTATTAGTAGTGCAACAAATATCCAAAGTCTTTCAATGTTTTGACGAATCACTTAATGTTTATCTTGATAAATGTCTGGATATAATTTCTACTTTGGATTTTTTTAGCATTGCTCATATATCTAGACATGACAATTGGAGAGCAAATGAGTTGGCACAACAAGCATCCGGCTATCATGTTGATCATGGCATTTTTCATATTTCTCAAAGGCCGATGTCTAGTCTTGCCAACATAGGGGAGGCCGAACCGGAGCCCACCGTTTCGGCCACTAATGAAATATTCAATGCAGGAGAAAATCAAGACTGGAGGAAACCCATCATTGATTATTTGTGTGATCCTAGTAGAAGGGTGGACAGGGCTGTTCGGCGTATGGCTTTTAAATATACGATGAGGGATGATGACCTTTATCACCGAACAGTTGACGATGTTCTTTTAAAATGCTTGGACGAGGACCAAGCAAGAGTTGCTATGGGAGAGATACATGAAGGCATTTGTGGCACTCATCAGTCGGCTCCCAAGAAGAAGTGGTTATTGCGACGTGCTGGGTTTTATTGGCCGACTATGATTAATGATTGCTTCAGATATTACAAGGGGTGTGAAGCTTGTCAAAAATTTGGTGATATTCAGTTGGCTCCTGCTGCTATGTTACATCCTATTATCAAGCCGTGGCCTTTCAGAGGATGGGGTTTAGACTTTATTGGAGAAATTCATCCATCTTCCTCAAAGGGGCATCGGTTCGTATTGGTGGTAACCGATTATTTCACTAAATGGTCTGAGGCAATACCTCTCAAGAACATGACACATACAGAGGTAATCCAATTCATAACTGAGCACATTATTCATAGATTCGGCATTCCCCAAACATTAACTACAGATCAAGGTTCATCTTTCATGTCACATCAAGTCAGAGAATTTGCCGAATCTTATAACATAAAGTTGCTCAATTCCTCTCCGTATTATGCCAGAGCTAATGGACAAGCTGAGTCCAGCAATAAAATTTTAATCAAGCTTATCAAGAAGAAGATTGAGGATAATCCGAGGAGATGGCATGAGTTGTTGTCTGAAGCTTTGTGGGCACATAGAATCTCAAGGCATGGTGCTACGAAGGTGACTCCATATGAGCTAGTATATGGTCAAGAGGCTGTTTTACCGGTGGAAGTAAATTTGAATGCTTTGAGAATAGCCAAACAAAATGATTTATCGGCAATAGACTTTTATAACTTGATGATGGACAATATTGATGAGGTTGCCGATAAACGTTTGGCTGCTTTAAAGGCCATAGAGAGAGACAAGTTGAGGGTGGCAAGAGCTTACAATAAGAAAGTTAAGTTGAAGAACTTTCTAATTGGCGATCTTGTCTGGAAAGTGATTCTACCGATTGGTTCAAGAGATAGAAAATTCGGGAAGTGGTCTCCGAGTTGGGAAGGTCCTTTTAGGATTACAAGAGTAGTTCCTGGAAACTCTTATTTGGTGGAATCTCTACAAGGGGCATTGTTACCTAGAGCTCTCAATGGCAAGTACTTGAAGAAATACCACCCAAGTGTGTGGCAAGAAGCCTAAGTAGGCAATGGCCGATATATGATTATCGCCCTTAGCACAAACATGGCCGATACATAATTATCGCCCTGAGATATATAAATGGCCGATGGAGTGTTGACATCGTCCTTAGAACAAATACCGTGCATATTATTTTTTCGGCATGCAAGCTTTGCCGAAAAACAGGGGGGCATGTGTTGACATCAGATTTTGGCACGGCATAAAAGGAAAATGAGATGGTCTCGAGTGAAAGGGTTTTCAGTGCGAAAAGTTTCACGTTGCCGAGTGGAAATACTTTGATGTTTAGGTTATTATCATCCAACCCTATCTTAGGGGCCGAAACTGTGCTCCGAGTGGCAGAATTTAGTGTTTTGAGTGCTTTTCGGCCGGTTACGCCTTCAAGGCGACCTCGGATGAAGGATCACTCTACATGGATTGTCTTCGTATCGTCGAGGCGATCGATTTTCATATATAAATCATCTCAATCCGAGTTCGTATGCGAAAGTTAGAGACAATACACTGCAGACTGAACCTAAACGGAAATATGGCGTGAGGTACCAAACACCCTGTCTGATGGGTCGCGTGAGTTATTCGACCTTTGCCGGCTGAATGAAGCTTGCCGGCAGAGTAAAAAGGTTGCCGGCAAAAAGCTTGCCGGCGTGGAAAGCTTGCCGGCACGAAAATATTGCCGGCGTGAAACCTTGCCGGGGTGAAACCTTGCCGGGGTGAAACCTTGCCGGCGTGGAAGCTTGCCGGTGTGAAAGTTTGCCGGGTGGAAACCTTTCCGGTGTGAAAGCTTGCCGGGGTGGAAACCTTGCCGGTAAAGCTTGCCAGGATGGAAAGTTTGCCGGGGTGGAAACCTTGCCGGTAAAGCTTGCCGGGATGGAAAGCTTGCCGGCGTGGAAAGCTTGCTGGGAAAAAGCTTGCCGGAAAAGTGGAAGCTGTCAAAGTCAATCCGACCAAAAGTTGGAGATGGGCTCGAAAGGTTATTCAGATGACCTCGGATGGAAAAGTGTTCTACACAGAAGTTGTGCGTGTCGTCGAAACGGTCAACTTTGCTTTTGGAGTCATCATCATCGGAGATAGTATACGACCTGCAAAGTTGTTACAAGACTCGAACAGTTCAGAAAACTGCATAATTGAATCCGACCCACAGTTAAAGATTGGCTCTAAGAGTCATAAAGATGGCCTTAAAAGGAGAAGTGGCCCGCGATGTATTATGCAGATCATCGAGGCGAACAAGTTTGATGTTGAACTCGACTCCATCCGAGTTAGTATGCGATTTCTACAGCCCACGCAAGAAGCGGGACAGAAGTATGGGACAGATTCGGGCTGAATCCGAGTTGGACTGAAACTAGAACTGTAGGACGTGAATTGATGTAATTTTCTTGTAAGGAAAGCCTAGATGAATCCTTTACTTGTACGGGAAGTCCAGCCGCCTCTTATATATATGTTAGCGGTGACGGCCGATTGAAACAACACACAATCGAACAAATCAATATACTACTTTTTATCTATGTTTTATCTCTCCATCGTTTTTCTCTCTTGTTCTTCGCTGTTCTTCGTGTTTGAGAGCTGCGAATCCCGAGGCTCTAGGGGCGAGCGAATCGACCTAGGGCAGCCCATAGCCGCCGCACTCCCTGACGGGGTCCCTCCCGGGCGTGTGAGGTTTCGGGTCTCAAAAGCGCCCGCCGACTGTCTTGCGTATCGCGCTGTCGGTCGGGTCTCCTTCGACGTGAACTGCGGTGTATCACCCCCGGCGTCGAGGGTACACGTGACGTGTTCGTGTGTCAACACATTGCCACATTTCGATTTCTTATGTCTCCCAAAACATTGCCACATAGAAATATACTACAAGATGATTAATCTTAGGACCCGAATATCCAGCGACTGTCAGATTTTTAGGCATAGCAAGTCGAATGTTTTTCATGTCAAATTATGTTTGTCAAGGATTGCATGTTTAGTTGACGAGTATGGTAAATCCGCCTGAGTTCTTTTTTTGCCAGAAAATTGCTGGGCTTGCAAACTAAATTTGACATCATCATGGCAATATAAATTGCCATGAAAAACTACAGATAAAACATAAACAGCAAGCAGAAGAAAAAAAAAGATAACGAACTTGATGAAGATAAAACTTGAAAAGAGCTTTGTCAAAGGATCCTTCATCACCAGAAAGTTCCTGAAAAATAGAAAAAGACAACAGAGCCAAAATAAATAAATTGATTACATAAACTGAAAATAAAAATATAACTAGAAAAATAACTACCGTAGACATTGGATACGATCCATCTTCCACAAAGTCATTAGGCACGAATGGTTCACGAATAGAATCTACACTCTCAAAAGATGATACTAACGAAACGTCCTGGTGAGAGACTTTCTGAAGCTTAACCATTAAACTAAACCGATAAATTACAGAGCTAAAACATAAACATTACTGTAGCGACCCGACCTGTGGGTTATGGGCCCACCACGCTTCCACTGCGCATGTGGGCGATAGTTAGTTATGGGCCGCACATACAGTTTTTTTTTGTTTAAATAAAAACAGAAAAGGTAAACGGAATAAGAAAAATAAAATAAAATTTTTAAGAGCAACTAATTAACGAGCGCTCCTTCGGGAGCCTCGCAACGATCAGCGCCACTTGGCGCGCTCTCAGCCACACGCCATGTGTCGCGCTTTGGGCGCTCCTTGCGGATTTTGTTTTTTTTTTGGCTTTTTAAACGGTTCTTTTTCCCAGTTTTTTCGACGTTTCAGTTTTACACCGGTCTTCCTTAGCTTTTAGAACAAAAAAAATCGCAAAAAAACGCGTTTTTTCTTCTTCCGCGAGAGTCACGGTTTTACTTCCGCGAGAGGCATGGTTTTGCTTTCGCGAGAGTCACGGCCGTGCCTCTCGGAAACGAAAAAAAAACCTGTTTTCTGTTATTTTTCTTCCGCGAGAGGCACGGTTTTGCTTCCGCGAGAGGCACGGTTGTGCTTTCGTGAGAGTCACGGCCATGCCTCTCGGAAACGAAAAAAACACGTTTTTTGGTTTTTTTCCCTTCCGTGAGAGGCACGGTTTTGCTCCCGCGAGAGGCACGGTTGTGCTTTCGCGAGAGGCACGGTCGTGCCTCTCGGAAACGAAAAAAAACGCATTTTCTGTTTTTTCCTTCCGTGAGAGGCACGGTTTTGCTTCCACAAGAGGCATGGTTGTGCTTTCGCGAGAGGCACGGCCGTGCCTCCTCGGAAAAGGAAAAAAAACACGTTTTTTCTTTCTTTTTTTCCTTCCGCGAGAGCACGGTTTGGTTTCCGCGAGAGGCACGGTTGTGATTTCGCGAGAGGCACGGGCGTGCCTCTTTCGAAAAAGGAAAAAAATCCATGCTCCCGGTTTGGTTTTTTCGGCCGGTTTTTTTCGTCCATTTTTTCGTAAAAAAAGTTTGTCAAAACCTATCAACATGTGATCTAGTTTTGAAGATCTCGACGCGAGGAATCCAACGGTGAAAACGGTTCAAGATTTGGACGCACGGTTTGAGAGATAAAACGTTTTGAATAAACGGATCTACGAAAAAAGGGAAAACTCCCAGGTTCCGACAAGTGGCGCACATGCAGCGCGCCACTTGTCACAACCTGAAAAGGTGGGAGTGATCTTTGCAATGAGTACTCCTTAATTAGTGATTTCGAAAAAAATTCCATAAACATATTATATATCAAAGTTCTCAGAATTTTATTTTCTAAATCATGAACATATTTTCAGGACCAAATAAAATACTTTAAAAAATCATTTTTTTGCAATAACTCCAAAAGTAAAAGGAACTTGGATTTCAAATAAATTGCAAATAGTTTCTGTCTTCAAATTTGAATCTCAAACAAAACATTGTCTCTAATTTTGGAGTGTCATTTTCCTCCTCTCATTTTATTTGTTTATCAGAGGGTTTCGAAAGGATTTTGGGAAGTTGAATAGGGATTCAAATGGAAAATTTTGGGAAAGTTCTTTTATTCCTTCTCATTAAATTTTTAAAAAGTTTCGAATTCAACTCAATTTCACACAACCAATCACACAACATCCAAGCAAACAATCCTAATTATTTATTTAATATAACATTCCAAAATTTGGAATTTTGGGATGTTACAATTACACTGCAAATTAGGCGCAAAAAATACATTGTAAATACATATAATAAGCAAGGTGATTACACTGTAAAACTAGGGGTACACTGTAATTCTTGGGAAGACAACACTGGAAACAAGATGCTTAGTTCATAAAATAAGCATGAGAACAATCACCAAATAACGAAGCCAAAAATTCCGGAATTACATAACTGAATCAAGAAAATACACTGTAAAAAAGGGGGAAATACACTGTAGAATACATATAGAAACCATGTGAATTCTTTGGAAAATCACACTGCAACCAAGACACATAGTTGAGAATAGAAGCCAAAGAAATTCAGGAATTACATAACTGAAACATTAAAAGTACACTGTAAATAAGGACAAGAACACACTGTAAAATACATATAATTGCAAAGTAACTCTGGCACAAATTACACAGAAATTCTAAACTGAAACTACGGGATAAATTGCACTGAAACTCAGAGCAAATTTACACTATAAATGATACAGAAACTCTAGAGTGAATTACACAGTAACTCCGAGACAAATTACACAGTAAATCTAGTGTATATTACACTGAAACTATGGGGTGAATTACACAGTAACTCTGGGGCAAAATACACAGTAATTCTAGTGTATATTATGCTGAAACTATGGGGTTACACAGCACTCTGAGATGCACTCTAAACCTGCAGCAGAAATACAGTTCAATCACCCAGGGGCACTAACAAGGAGAAGCTTATTGGAATTACACTACAAAAGCACACAAACATACAGAGAAAAGCACTTAGAAGCCAATACAGGGCTAGAACACAAAAATGAAACACCAAAAACAGAGCACTGATGTGCTGGGTAAATAGCATACACCGAGAGCCATCTATGCACTCAGAAGCCAAGGGGCATGTGCATTGCATGCGGCAGAGGCCATGGATGACAACACCTACAACTCTAAAACCAACACGGCCAGAGAAGGAACACCAATCTACCAGCGAACAAAGAGACCATTTACCAACGCAAATCACCAACCCATAACCCCAAAAAACACCCATCTCAAAACCTATATCTCATCCATACATCTACCTGAACCACAAAAAGAAATAGTAATGCCGCAAAAGCGCCTACACAAGAGGGGATCCAACACGAGCATACGAGGAACAATGGTGGACTACGCATAGCACGAAGCAGAAACAACTGCTAAAACTACAAGCATCTAACACGAATCTACAACAACACGGCTCGGGATCACAACAGACACCTAACACGAACCCAAACAAAATCACATCAGCAGCAGACCCTAGATCTAGTAGCTACACAACTAGAAATGAACAAAAATCACACGTGAGAGAGAATTATGAGACCAACCACCAAAGGAGGCGAGAAATCGAGGAGAAATGGGAGAGAAATCAAGCTCCACGGGTGGGGGATCTCGGAATCGACATGAACATAGAGGAATCGCCTCCACCGCCCGAGCGCCTGTTCCCTTTCATACTCGATCTTCTAGCGTTCTCCCTGGATCCAGGGATGACGGTATCGATTGAACCCGGGGTGGGTTCAAAATGGCAGGGTCTTGCACTGCAGGAGCAAGGGGTGTGTCCGCTGCTGCTTTGGTATCGAAACAGTGCCGCTCAAATGAAAGGGAAAAACCTGGCCGAAAATTCAAAAACGACAAAAGACAGAAAAGGAGGAGGGGGCGGCCCGGCGGAGCGGTTTCGGGCTGGGACAGAAAACCTCACCCGACAAAGAAAACCAGCCTGAAAACCAGACAGTCCAGGCGCGAATCTCTGCGCAACAGCGGACAAACAACGATTTGAATGTTGGCGAATTGAAAAACGGTTGACTGCAAATCCGGAAAAAAAAAAGTAAAAGATGAAGCAGGGGCGCGCTGAGACCCGTTCCGAAGGCCCGAGATGACGTGGAGTATTAAAGAAAGAAATCGCAAAGAGAAGAAGAAAACGAAAAAGAAAAAAAAGGAGTGCGGGGAGTGCTTGCCTTTCCCCTTCCCTGCCCCATTCGCCGTTTAGGCAGCGGCGTGATTCCACCCTATTCCGGCGGCGGCCGCCGCCGCTTCGGCAACGCCAGGTTCATATTTCTCCCCCAATTTATTGGTCTTCGGTGTCTAAATACGCCGCTGGATGTTCCATCCAGATCCAGGCGCCGCTCGGATTCCCCTTCAATCTATCAACTCCGATTTGGGATCGCAGTAGGAGCCGTCCTGTATATTGCTCCGGCCGACGCGCGAGAGCAACGCATCCGAACAAGCCAAGGTGCGGGATGGGGAGAAAGGCGCCTCCTTTTGCTCCGGCCGGACGGAAGCGCAAAGGTCCATCGCTCCCCTTTCTCTCCCCCTGCAAACGCCGGTTTATCCCCACTCCGGCGCGGGCAGCCACCGGCTGGGCATCCCTCCCGGACGACATAGCCCGCCAGGTCGCCGCGCTGGTATTGAAATCCGGCGTCGTGGACTACATTGCCTTCCGCGCCGTCTGCTCCGGATGGCGCACCTGCGCGCCCACTCCGCGCGACCCCACCCTCCGGATCCGGTCTCTCCGCCCGGTCGGCTGGGTCGCTCTGTGACGGCGACGCCGTCCGCCCCGACGACGCCTGCCAGATAACCTTCTTCCACAGTCAAACGGCGAGGTGCCTCCGCGTCCGCCTGCCCGAGCTCCAGCGCCACAGGATCATTGGCTTCACCGATGGTCTTGTCATCCTGCTGCACAAGCGAACCACCGCAGTCCGCGTGCTCAACCCCTTCACAGGCGCCGCGGTTGACTTCCCGTCCCTCGTCCCCGTGTACCAGGAGCTGATCAAGAACCGCAATTGTGTCCTTCGCATGAACGCTGCGGTTTGTACTAGTGTATCATCCACCACCTCCATTGCTGTCGTGGCCTGGTTCCCTTGGTCATCTGTGGTGCTCAGCGCCGATGCAGGCCACCCGAGCTGGGAGGTCATCCAAACAAACATGTATCTGTCCAACACCTTGCCCTTCCAAGGTCAGCTCTACGGCTTCCTGCAGTCTTCAAGGCAGATTGTGCAAGTCTACCCTCCCAAGCCACCCGCCGGTCCTGTTGTTGCTCTTGTTCCACAAAAGTTTGGTAACCCGCTTTTCTGCAAGTACTATCTCGTGGAGTCCGATGGAGACATGCTACTCGTTGTCAAGTCGCCCAAGTTTGTACACCCTGATGTAGAGGAGTGGCGACGTTACATCATTGCCATCTTCAAGGTGAATATAAGCATCGGCGGCCACCGGGAACTGATTCCCGTAAGAAGTCTCGGCGACCGGGCATTGTTCGTCTCCTTGGACAGGTGCTTGTCCGTGTCGGCTAAGAACCTTCCGTCCATCAGCAGCAACTCGATTTACCTCACGGTATCACTCCCGGATCCGGTCGTCGTGCATTGTTTGAGCAGCCGATCGTTCGAGCAGCCAACGGCGTTGTGTCAGGTACACGACGGAAAGGAGATGATCTGCCCATCCGTGCGGCCCTTCACTCTTGCTGATCATCTTCTCACCTACTGCAATCATCATGAATGGTACGGTTTCTCAATTCGCTTCGTACCTCCTCGATTAGCGTTCAGCATGATCACTCTAACTAATGATCTCATTTCGCCATCCATCCATCCTCTTGCAGGTCAAATGGACTGATGTTTCATGAGTACTACTCCATACCTGAGTCTTTTCAAGGGCTGTGGAAGAAAATAAGAACCCAGGATTCCCAAGTGAGGATTTCACGCGTGAGAGATTGAATCAGATATAGGATAAGTAGGCATGTGGCACCGAAGAAATAATAGTCCCTCTGTATTTTAGACTACTCTTTGAAAATGAGAATATTATTTAATTTCTTTATTCCTAATGCTTCCTATGTAATCAATATGATGATGTAACTAGAATTAAGAAAACCTTCTCTCACTTCTTGATGAAGTGAGCTTGTTTGTGAATTAAAAAATGACCAGTGGTGTCAGTTTATGTCTACCCAAGAGGATGATGAGAAAATTTGAGCTTTTAGTATGCTGTTATGCCAGCTAGGATCTGCTCGTCCAAGGTGAGTCTGCAGGTTCATTCAGTGTACTTGCTGCTAAGTTTGAATCCCAATACAGCTTGTTATAGTTTTGTCTTATCTTAAAGAAGGTCGGGATTCTACATTCCTCTGCCTTGATGAATATTGGAAGGATGTCGCTAAACAACATCAAGTGGACCAGCAGCAAGGTAATGCTCATTCTTGTCATTATAACTTCATGGGTCCTGATGCCTTTTGCCATTTGGCTTCCATTGCAAAAGAGTATCATGTGAGGCACTTCTCCTTTTTTGCCCCAAAACTGTTTCCCCTTTGCTGCATGTTTTTGTTTTCTGGGACGGCAGTAAACTAGTCCTCATTGATTTTCACAACGGAAGAGATTGTTCTTGAAATGTAATCGTTGTTCTCTTGCTGAGTAAATATGTATTCTTTCATGTCCACGTATTGTTACATATGCATTCTGTAAGGCTCTAGTTAGGCGGCTGATACAAAATCTCAGCATTTCTAGCGAATTAAGTATTTGGAACAGAAGTTTTTTAGTGTGTATTTTACTGACCATTCTTGAGCTGAAAAGAGTAATGCCAGGCAACGATACATGAATTATGATCTGATGTTTAGTGATTACACTGGATTGTGGATGTGTTTGGTTGGCGGCAACAACAGAACTAGGGAACAGTTAATGCTAAACTATTGCTGATCATGTCTAAACACTGAAGTGATCATCTTATGGCTCAGAGTGATGCTGGCAACTTTTAATTCTACCTCTGTGCTGACATAATTTAGCATATTTGTTAATTCTCTCAAACATATAACCTCGTCCGAGGGATGTGAAGATTTACAATTGAGAATGTACGCCTTTTTTGCCCATGAGTTGTAGTACCTTTGTCACTATCCTTGAATGGATTTGCCGAGCGTGAGACTGGTGTAGCTGTAAACCCAACGCTTGGGACTGGTTTTGATTCACTGGCCTTTAATCATGGGAGTATTTGGTATCTGGTGCGGTGAGGGTAAATGTGTAAAAGAGCAAATGCATGCAAGAGATCGACAAAGGGCTGTGTGGTAAACAATCCATTTTTTCGTGTGCCTCTGGTCTAACTCTCTATCTTACATAATTGCAGGCAAGCTTGTGAGGAGCAGTACGTACGTTCTGCCGTTATGAATGTCCAGCAATGATTCAATTGCTGAGGAGGGATGACAACAGATGGGCACAGTTCTGAGGACGGACGAACTTCCCAGCACTGTACCTCCAGGAGAATCTTAATTGGCCCTCATGAAGATGTTATGGATGGACCTGGCCACCTGGGAGACCCAGACCTATGGCAGCCGCCTGATGCTCTGATAAACTCTAGCCACGCCCCCCTGGGCTACCAGGTCGTGCTGCAACACCGATCGTTTGGTGTTGACGATTCATTCGGCAACGATGAGTGCTCGAGTGCTTCAGGGAGGTGAGCAAGGTCGGTTCCTCAAGACTCTAGCCAGGTTGGTCTGACCGTCTGAGTGACTTGGCCCAGATTCTAGAAGGTTATAACTGCTGAGGCGGTTTGACCAAGAGTAGGCAGACTCAACAGAGTAGTGTCTCTGGAAGATTGAGGAGAACCAAGGAGCGTGCCGATTCTCTATCAGATCAGAGAACCAGGGAGCATGCCGATTCTTGATCAGATCAGCGAGCATGGCGACGGCCTTGCGCCAGACCCAACACGGGTGCCAGCATGGTGACCAACGGAGGGAGACACAAGCGCCAGATCTTGGCCTCCTCCACGGCGTGGTCGCCCAACCGGCCATGGGCTCCTCCGCGCACACGTGGACCTCCTTGGACACTCGTCTGCCACGCGCGAGCTCCTCAAGCTGCTGCTCGACACTTCGCACGTCGTCTCCAAGGTTCCGATCTCAGACTTGCTCCCGCTTGAACAGAGCCAATGTGGCTAATTCGTTCCTCTCTACTTCACTTTACACTGGTGGTGGATCCGAGTGCATAACTAGTAGATTATCTGCCATCTTGAGTTATCCCTGTATACAGTTTCATCTCATTCACCTCACTACAGTTTTAGCACCTAGTAAATGATCACATGTCCTTGCATTTATCATCGGAATTGTGACATATCATGATGTTAGAATAAATGTTTTTAGCTAGTCTGATAATACATGTTTACCAATTTGTACCTGCCGTCATTTCATTTTTAGCTAGAGATTTTGCCCATTGTTTCTGAATTCTAAATGCCAATGTAACTAGTTCACTAAAACTACTTGATCTGACTGCATAACTAAATTTTCATCACATAGTATAAATGGTGATATGTCACTGCAAACTAAATTACTGGATCTTTTCTTACTTTTCATGATTTATCATCCAGAGGCTGACCTTTTGTTTTCTTCCATGTCCTTGTGCAATAAGGTATACAACATGGCTTTCTTTTGGTCTGGCTATATGCATAAAGCTTCTGGAGCTCCGGTTCTCCTGCAGATTCTGAGTGGAACTCTCTGTACCTGTACGGGTGAAGGGCGACATCCCGCCAGCAGAGCCCGAGCAGATTAGTGCGTGCAGAGAGGAAGGTAGTGAGTATCCTGTCGGAGATTACGAGTGCTCAAACCGATGCAGAACAACCACAAGGCTGCGAGGCGCTGGAAGACTTGCCTGGGCGTGAGTCATCTATGAATGGCTTCAATACCAGAGGCTGTGGAGGTATGGATGAAAGCTTCAGCGAAGACAAAGTCTGTGATACGGTTGGTGTGGTTGTATCAAAAAGGGGTATTGTTGGCTGGACGAGAAGGTGAGCATTGTGCACAGATTGTTACTCCGGCTGCACGAATTATTGTTTTCTGTAAATTACATTATGGCTCTGTCTATTGATGTGGACTGTAGGAGGGGTTTGCCACAATTACATTTGTTTCGGCTATTTCATCTTGTTTGATAAGACCTATCCGACAGACCTTCACAACATGCCTTTCGGCCTTTTTGTCAGGGTGAACAATCATTCCCAGGGCACAATCTTCGGTGGTGTGGTGATGAGCAATGAGAAGGTAGGTAATTTTAATTGGGTATTCACTGATTTTTTCAGAATGCTCATGGAAACACAGCCGAAAACTATACCGACAAGTAAATGTTTAGCTGCTTTGGTTGTTCGTGTTGTATTGGTGTATGTATTTACTTGACTGACAGCTAGTGATGGGTGTTTATAATGCAGATCAGGCCCACACAATGGAAATTGCATACTAAGAAAAGAGGACATCGTTGGTGCGTTTTTTGTTGGCTCTAAAGCTTCATCAATGACTTGTTGATCATATATTCTTGTTTTGAGACTAGTGATGATACTTTTTGTTTCTTCTTTTGGTATTTATTGTAGGGACAGTGGTGTCCTCAGAGCATTGACAAGTGGAAGAAGTTGTGTAATGTGTACAAGTGTTGTAATTTTCAGCATTCGGGATAATCTGTCGGTAGGCCCTTAAGGTAATCTGTTGACTACCTAGTGAACATTTAGCGTGATAATTTTAATGCAGAACTGCCATTCACAAGAGTATGTCGGCAAGAAAAATGCTAATAATTTGAATAATTGTATTGTTTTTCCTTGGTGTAAGTAGCTAACTTGTACTTCAAACCACTCAGGTGATGGTGCATGTCCGTCTAACACAAATACCACCAAAGCACATTATAAAATGCTGGACACGAGATGCAGGGGATATTTTGCCTCGCTGGGTTGTTGCGGTACCAGAAGGACAGTGGCAAACCAAAAGCAATAACATACATGCATTCTAGGTTGTACAAGCAAGACTGAGCATTGTGCAATTGGGTGACACAAACGTCGAGAGTTGCAGCGTAGCAATGAAGACAAGTTCGTGACATTGTGGCAACAATCAAGACAACCAGCAAAGGTCAGGGATGGGCTTGGAGGATGGAGATAGAGAGTGGCACTTTCTGGGCCTCCTGATTCTACAATGCCACTGGATGTTGTGACAGAAATTGTCACAAGACATAGGAAGGCCTGATCCAGTTGGGTTTGGAGATCTAGCCAAGAGGACAGTGCATAGGCTGACTACAAGCCGTGACAAGCCTCCGTTTGAGCAGCCAAAAGGTCAAGGTTATGTTCTATACAGCGTGCCCAGACAGGGGAAATGCTCCAATGAAGCCGAGGAAATCTCTGCAGTACTTGTTTTGTGGATTGACATGTCATACAAAGAATAGCTGCGAAAAATGGTTGGTGGAGGATGAGGAATTGATGGTCGGAGGTCGCTTTTGCACGTCTGAAACATTTAGCTTGCTGATTAGCGCTATCCCTCCTAGTTAGATCACGTCAGGAAGACAAACTGTTGGTTTATGCGTTATGTTTGCAGTTGCTGTTTGCACGCAAAATGCTGTCAATGCGTCACTTGGCTGCGGTTTCCCGTATTTCCATAGAAGCGTTACAGAACTTGCACCTAGTGTATGATGTGTGTTTGAGCTTGCTTGATACTTTTATTTTGGAGAAAAGGAGCGCCAGGCGACTAATCTCGTTTTCATGAAACTGATAACACAAACAGGCGTTGAGTGAAGAAGTTGTTACATTTGGCTCTGATGTGTTGTTAATTTCTCTTTAATGAATTGTTTACTGTTATTTGGGCAACATTGATTTTGGTGCACAATGTTATTTGCTAACAAGGCTTAGTTTTGGTTAAATATAAACACGCCTATGATTGATGCTCTAGTGCAATTTGTGGACAAAACTCTGTTCATTGCTTGAAATGTTTTTTCATCTGAACATAAAATCCTTTTTAATCACTGAATTTCCGTTGTTAATTGTTGGGATGACTAAGCATGATATCCTGATTACTCAATTAATCAAGTCCACAAACTTCTAAGTATTAATCCATATCAGAAACATAGATTTATGCTGTAAAGCTGTAATTGTGAATGAAAACATGTCTAGAATGGGTTATCTCTTAGACTTATCTTGAATAACTAGCAATTCCTAAAAACATGGTAAGATATATTGTGTTAAGAGATCATCTTTTAAATAAAAGAAGACAAGCCTTTCTTATGATTTCTCTATGCTCCACCTCAACATATATCCTATGTAGCAATGCTAAGATAGCATCATTGTACATGCCCTAAACAGATTTGAATGGCAACATTATCTGGTTCCACTGGAGCTCATTACGGCTACGGCAAACCAAACAAAAACTAACGTAACCATGCCCCACCGTTACCAAGTTAAGTTGCACATCCCCGAACCAAACACCTCCGTGATGAAGTACGTATATCTCAACAGCTTGTCTTAGTAACAAGCAGTAAACACCGCTGCACGTCCGTCCGTCCGTCCGTCTACATTCTGATGCTGGCACAGTAGTTGGCACTGAGAATCTGACAAGATTTGGCTGAAATACAAGGACCTGAGGGCTGAGGCCAACCACAGCCAATTTGCTCTGAAGCGACAATCTAGTGGTAGCAGCATAGAACTTGCTCCCTAGCATCTCATCTACATGGAACATGTTCCCTACGAACCGCACGACCACTACTCATCTTCTAGTACACCTAGACTCGCCATGCTCAGTTGACTACACCGGCACCCGTGCTGGTGCTGGCCGCGGTCAACTTGCAGGCCTCCACCACATCTTGGCATGACTTTGCGATTGCCTGACTCGACTCTGTCACTGCTCTTGTGTTGGTTTTCAGCTCCTCCACAAGGCTCTTCATGGTCAGTTGCACTTGTTCAAGGAGTCTGTTGCTATTGCTATCCTGCGATGACGCCTCCTCTTGTTGCCTCACTTGCGCTCGCTCGAGTCCTGAAGTCTTTCTCCTTTGTAGCAAGTGGAAGCCAGGGTTATCCCGCAAGCACATCCTTCTCCTTGCCCAGATGTCTCCTCTCATTTCAAACCGAACAATCTCAGCATCTTCTTTGCTCTGCAAAAGGGAAGATACCAGGCTCAGTTATGCAGCTACGTTGCAACAATACTGCTTACTTGATCAAATTGCATTCCTACATGCTGCTAAAAACTGGCGACATAGCATACCACAGATCTGTCCATAATGCACCTTATTGGTTACAAACTACTATCTCTGTTCACTTATGTAAGACAGTTTTGGCAGTTCAAAATTGAACTGCCAAAACGTATTATATTAATGAACAGAGGGAGTACATTATAGTAGCACAATCAACTAGAAACAAGTTAACTATAAAGCTTAGTTGAGAAGACCAGAATATTTGCATGCTTTTTTAACTACATCAAAGGTCATCATCATTACACTGTTTCTGTTTTTTACCACCATGCTAGGAAGCAAAAACTTGGTCCTTCATCTGAGGCTCCATGTTATTACAATAGGGGCAAACAATAGCATTAAGTTATGATGCAAACTGTATTGCAGAATCATACATAAACAATGAATCTGAAGACCTTATTAGCTGTCAGGTTATCAACATTTTAAACAAGAGTGGTTGCTGACATGACACTCATTATATTAATTATAGGCAATGAATAAAATACAAGTAGCCGTACAAACAATTAAAGCTGGTGTGAACATTTTTTTATCTTCTGCATCAAAATAACTAGAAATCTATCAAACTTACTTCAGAATAAAGTACACGGCATACCTTGAGCTTCTCTTTTAATGGCTTGGTTGTGGTGGTGTAACTACCAAATACAACTTTCAACGTACTGAATCTTGCATCTGATACCACGAGTACTTGACCATCAGTCCGTCTTGCATCCCTTGCCTCACTGTCGAAATCATCGACCACAAGCAATAAAGCATTCTGGAGCAAAGCACGTGCCTGACAAGTAGAAACCCCAGTCCCAGCTTCCTGCATCAAACATAGCGAAAATTGCCTTGGATATAGCTCTCTTCCCCTTCAGTCCCAGCTTCCTGCATCAGAGAGTTTTTTTGCAAGTCATTTTCTATCTCCATGGAATCAACAATTTCTGTCTTGTTTTAGAAAATCAATTACAGAAGACATCAAATGAACAGTTTACCATTTTTTTTACAGAGGTCAATTAACATGCAACATTTGTTTCTGGTCTACATTTTCTGAGGAATTCAGAAACACTCTGGTTTTCTCACAACAGCATACAAAATCAAACCACATCAAGCGGCACTCTCACATGAGTGATTTTTTCTAAACATCAGAGCCATTTTTCTATTTATTTTTTTGCAACATTGGAGATTGCAACTTCAAATACAGGGGCTCATGTTTCAGAGACAGAACAACTAAAACAAGGGGATATGCCTTGTTGTATCCACACACAGGGTTTGATATGTTGTGTTTCAGAGTTTCATGCTTCAGAGTTAAATAGATTTGTGTTTCAGAAACAGAGTCTCACATGCGATCTGGTCGAAGGAGCTTCAGCAAACACCACCGGTGGGTTCCTGAACCAGGCTGAAACTCCTGCTCGCGGCGGAAGCTCCCCGGTGGCGGTCGGAGCTTAGAACGATGGCCATGATTGTTCTCGTAGCAGGGCCCCTCGGTGAGCTCGATCTGCGCCGGATCCAAGCATCTGCCGCGCGATGTGGTGAGCCATGGTGTTGTAGAGAGGATATTTGGCTGCCCCCCGTGCCGGCGGCAGGTGATTTAGGGGCGGGGCGGCGCCGCGCTGGGCGCAGCTCTGTCGGGGCCAGGGTGGGCGAGGTTCTTTGTTTCTACAACAGCGCGCTTGTTGCGGGAGTTAATGAGGGGCCATGCGGGGCGCGGGTACTACATCGGACTGCTAATAGCACGAGGATCCAACGGCCATCGATGCGGCGGATAACTACAAAACATCGGCCGGCGGACGCGTAGCAGCACACAAATTTGACGACTAGTTAGTGGCTAGCAGTACTGCATTGTAAGAGCATCTCCACTCGTTCGGCCCCCTAGCGCACCCGGTGATTGCGTTTTGGCGTATGCGCCAGCCCGGGGGCGATCCAGTTCCCAGCCGCGCCCCCAGGTTTCGGCCCCCAGACGCCCATAAATTCAAACTTGTCTTTCCCGCTGCCAAAAAAACGCCACACGTTCGGCGATCATCATGCCACAGTTCGGCGATCAAACATACACGAAAGTTCGGCGTTCAAAACGGAGGACGCGTAGACAAAGAAATGCATCAAACGACGGGCTCCTCTGGCATGGGACTGGCCGGTGTCGGCGTGCTCGGCGTCGGCGTGGCTTCTGTGCTCGGGATGGTTGTCGGCGTCGGCGGGGCTTCATCGCTCGGGCTGGGTGTCGGCATTGGTGTCGGCGTGGGGCGTAGGGGCGGTGGTCGAAGGCATCTGGTTCAAGATGAGGCCGCGCTCCGCCAGGTACCACGCCTTGATCTGCTCGTCCATCGTCGACATGTCGGCCGCCATCAAGAACGCCAGGTCGGTGTTCCTCTTCTTCGCGGCGACGTTGGTCCTGAAGGTCGAGCTTCACGTCCGCCCTCCACTCAGCGTTTGACACGCCCAGTGGTCTTGCCATCGGTGCCCTCGGCTTCCTCGGCTTCGGCTGGGTGGAATCAGCGGCGGCACGAGGGGCAACATATTTGTTCGGCGGCATGGCGCCCGGTCTGATGAGGAGAATGGCGGGAACGGCGGGGGAGAAGGGGGAAGCAATGGGGAAATGGCGGGCAAAACGGCGGGAGTACGCCTGGTGTCGCCAACAGCGCGGCCCTACGCGACTTTTCGCTTCAGCCGGCGCCCCCGGGCGGCCCTCGAGACGCTGGGTTCGGCTTGGGTTCGCCGACTGTTATTTCGGCCCGAACCGGCGATAATCGAGAAGCTGGGGGCGTGACTGGGCCGACTTTTCGGCGCCGGCGCTAAAAAAGGCGCCCTGGGGAGCCTGTTGGGGACGTGAGTGGAGATGCTCTAACTAAGAGGTCTTAGGATCGAATCTCAATCGGTCCCTTGTTCTCCGACCCGTCACTGTAGACGCAAGAGTAGCTTCTGTGGCAATTCCTACGGCGCCCGTTGCGCCCCTTATTTTGTTAAATGCAAACCAGCAGCCCACCCCCGCGCCAAGCGGGGCCGCCCCGTTTAGATTTTTTTCTTGTTAAAACTGCAAAAACCGCGTGCGCTAAGTGGATTCGCAGGGACCCAAACCTGCAATCACCTCACCTTTTCTGATTACTTCCCCCCTTTTTCCTTTTTCTTCTTTCTTTATTTTTGTTTTTCCTTTTCTTTGCTTTTTATTCTTTTTCTTTTTCTTAATTTCTTGAACCTTTTCAAAATCCGAGACTTTTTACAAATCGGTGTTTTTTTTAATTTGTGTACCTTTTTTTAAAGTTGATGAACTTTTTTTCAAAATCGATCAACTCTTTTCAAAATCGGTGATCCTTTTTTTGAATTTAAGAACTTTTTTTGAAATTCGATGACCTTCTTGTCAAAATCATTGAATTTTTTTTTTGAAAATCAATGAACTGTTGCCAAAGTTGATGAACTTTTTTTTTAAAATTTGTGATTTTTTTTCAAAATCTATGAACTATTTTTAGAATTGATGAACTGTTTCTGAATTTGTGAACTTTTTTTTAGAAACGATGAATTGTTTTCATAATCAATGATTTTTTTAAAACAAAATTGAACTTTTTTTTAAACCGATGAACATTTTTTAAATCATGATTTTTTAGAATACATGAACTTTTTTCTATTTCATTTTCTTTTTATTTTTTCCAAAAACAAATCACGTTCTTCATGAAATGTATGTGCAAGATGTAGCACGGCTTCGTTTTAAACTTTTGACGCTGAAATCATCCACTAGCTCCTAGTAGCTCTAGTGGTTAGGCCACGTGCACTGTATCTAAACGGCGCGAGCTCGGATCCTTATGTGAGGAAAACATTTGGGAGGTTTTTGGCGCTACAAATAGGCTGCATGTTCATGGGCTGGCCCGTCAGGTGCGGCAACGGGCGCCGGTTGCCTGAATCGGCGCATAAAGCGTCGTATAAGAGCTCGTCTCATTTAATGCGAGATATAGCTCCCACGTGGAATTTTTTTGAGGGAAACTGCATCCTTTATTCAAGATTCAAAATGTTCATAGGGATACAGATAATATCGGGCAAAATCGAAAGCCACACATGGCGCCCAAAAGAGAGGGAAGTAGCTGCCTTTGCAAGGGCATGAGCTTCCCCATTAAACTCCCGTTTCTCATGGATGACCTTGAAAGCTTGGAAGGAGTAGCGGCTATAATTAATTTCCCTAAGGATAGTAGCATACTTGCACGGGACTTCAGAATTGATATTCGAAACCACTTCGGAACAATCTGATGCAATGCAGATGGACTGAACATGGAGGTCGGTTGCAAGAGTGACCGCTTTGCTACAGGCTCACGCTTCTAGAATCGCTGGGTCGACAAGCCCATCAAAAACCATGACCGACGCCCCAAGGAAATTGCCCTGCTTGTCTCTACAAACTGCTGTTGAAACCCCTGGACCCATCTCTAGATATGCCTCCATCCACATGCACCTTCACTTCATGATCAGCTGGTGGCAACCAAGTTTTTTTCTCAAGACCTGAGGCTGTGCCATGCAAATCCGAATGTACATGCACACCCCTAGAAATTAGATGCAAGTCCCCATGGCTGTGCGCTGAACATGAGGGAACAGATTTCAGCTCCTGTAGATAGCTGTTGATGAAACAGGAAGTGCTAAACGGACTCTGGAATTGCTGATCATGAATGGCACGCCTTCGAGACCACCTGATGGCCCACATGGTAACAAGAACACGAGTAAAGTCCACCGGAGGGAGTGTGTCGAGTAACTAGAACATCCATAATTTGGCATCCTCCGTGCGGTTGGAGATTATCGTCTCCGCCAGGTCCTCATCTGCTAGAGCTCATACACACTTTGCCATCCTGCACTCAAAAAGAGAACGGCGCCACGAATCAAAATCTGAATTACAGATTGAACAAGTTGTTGTTTCTGCCATCTTCCTATGATTTCGAACCTCGCCCGTGGGCAGGGAAGTTTGTGCCAGCCGCGAAGCAAATACTCTGATTTTTGATGGAACATCCATGCTCCAGAATTTCGCCCAGGATTTACTATCAGCCTCGAAATGAGAATGCCCCGAAACATGCTCCAACCAATCCGTTTGTTGCTTCTTCGTAGCTGACAACAATCTATATGCTGATCTCACAGTGAACATCCCTCTTTTGTCGTAATGCCAGGACCAGAAGTCCTCTTGAATACGTGTACTTAGAGGGATGTTTAAAATGGCCTCTTTATCCATCGCGAAAAAATTATCATCAAGTGCGGACACGATCCAAGAAGCCGAACTATGGTCGATCAATTCAGAGACCTTCTGTGGTGGATTCAGAGACTTGGGGTAGATCGGTGTTGGGGG
This sequence comes from Thinopyrum elongatum, assembly GCA_011799875.1. Lineage (NCBI taxonomy): Eukaryota > Viridiplantae > Streptophyta > Magnoliopsida > Poales > Poaceae > Thinopyrum > Thinopyrum elongatum. The sequence goes on along the minus strand of CM022300.1, from coordinate 583,032,272 downwards.
GATGGCCCCGGGCAGGCAACGGAATCCGGATCCTTTTCAAAAACATCAGGGCTGGCAACGCTCCTCAATCCAGCTCGCCCCTGGCCGGCTTCCTAGCGCAACCCGGCCAGGTGCCGCGACCCGGCCAGCCGGTTGGCGCTCCCTGGCCGGTTCCAAGAAGTCAATCTCCATCCACAAGTAAGCATGGCTACAGTGCGCCCCCCTTTGCGCCGGTCCCCGCAGGCGCGGCTGTCGTGCCGACCAAGCCACCGCCTGGGGCGGGCGGCATCTCGGAGGCGCAACCCTGTAGCCAGGCGGCGCTGCCGTCCCACGACGTCCGGCAAGACGTGCCAACAGTACCCAGCAGCCGCCCGTACTCGCGCCCGGCGGCCCCGGTATGGCCTGCACCCGACGAGACCCGCATCCAGCGGACCCGGCGCCCCGGCGGACCCCACTGCCGGCTCCTAGACGCTGACACCAAGGCCCCACGCCCATGTAATATGACCATTGTAACCCCGAGGGGCTGATAACCCACAAGTATAGGGGATCGCAACAGTTTTCGAGGGTAGGATATTCAACCCAAATTTATTGATTCGACACAATGGGAGCCAAAGAATATTCCCAAGTATTAGAAGCTGGTTGTCAATTCAACCACACCTGAAAGACTTAATATCTGCAGCAAAGTATTTAGTAGCAAAGTAGTATGAAAGTAACGGTAACGGTGGCAAAAGTAACAGTAACAGTTTTGTAGTGAGTGTAACAGCAGTAGCAACGAAAGTAACTTAGCAAAGATCGATATGTGAAAAGCTCGTAGGCAATGGATCAGTGATGGATGATTATGTCGGATGGCATTCATCATGCAACAATTATAACCTAGGATGACACAGAACTAGCTCCAATTCATCAATATAATGTAGGCATGTATTCCGTATATAGTCATACGTGCTTATGGAAAAGAACTTGCATGACATCTTTTGTATTACCCTCCCGTGGCAGCGGGGTCCTAATGGAAACTAAGGGATATTAAGGCCTCCTTTTAATAAAGAACCAGACCAAAGCATTAGCACTTAGTGAATACATGAACCCCTCAAACTACGGTAATCACCGGAAAGAATCCCAATTATTGTCACCTTGAGATATGCAGATCATAACTCGTAATAGGTGTCTACAACTTGCAAGATCGGATCAAGAACACAAATATATTCATGAAAACATAATAGGTTCAGATATGAAATCATGGCACTCGGGCCCTAGTGACAAGCATTAAGTGTAGCAAAGTCATAGCAACATCAATCTCAGAACATAGTGGATACTAGGGATCAAACCCTAACAAAACTAACTCGATTACATGATAAATCTCATCCAACCCATCACCGTCCAGCAAGCCTACGATGGAATTACTCACGCACGGCGGTGAGCATCATGAAATTGGTGATGGAGGAAGGTTGGTGATGATGATGGCGACGGATCCCCCTCTCCGGAGCCCCGAACAGACTCCAGATCAGCCCTCCCGATGAAGAACGAGAGACGGTGGCGCTCCGTATCGTAAAACGCGATGAATCCTTCTCTCTGATTTTTTTCTCCGCGGATGTGAATATATAGAGTTGGAGTTACGGTCAGAGGAGGTCCAGGGGACCCACAAGCCAGGGGGCGCGCCCCCCACCCTTGTGGTCACCTGGTGGGTCCCCTCTTGTTGATTCTTTCGCTAGTATTTTTTATATATTCCAAAAATATTCTCCGTAAATTTTTAGGTCATTCTGAGAACTTTTATTTTTGTACAAAAATAACACCAAGGCAATTCTGCTGAAAACAGTGCCAGTCCGGGTTAGTTCCATTCAAATCATGCAAATTAGAGTCCAAAATAAGGGCAAAAGAGTTTGGAAAAGTAGATACGATGGAGACGTATCAATTCCTCCAAGCTTAACCCATTGCTTGTCCTCAAGCAATTCAGTTGACAAACTGAAAGTGATAAAGAAAAACTTTTACAAACTCTGTTTGATCTTGTTGTTGCAAATATGTATAGCCAGCATTCAGATTTTCAGCAAAGATTATGAACTAACCACATTCACAATAACATTTAGGTCTCACATTTACTCATATCAATGGCATAATCAACTAGCGAGCAATAATAATAAATCTCGGATGACAACACTTTTTCAAAACAATCATGATACAATATGATATAATGGTATCTCGCTAGCCATTTCTGAGACCGCAAAACATAAATGCAGAGCACCCTTGAAGATCAAGGACTGACTAGACAGTGTAATTCATGGTAAAAGAGATCCAGTCACAGTCATACTCAATATCAATTAATAACAAAGCATACAAATGACGGTGGTGCTCTCTAACTGGTGCTTTTTATAAGAGGATGATGACTCAGCAATAAAAGTAAATATATAGGCCCTTCGCAGAGGGAAGCAGGGATTTGCAGAGGTGCCAGAGCTCGAGCTTTTTGAAACAGAGATGAATATAATTTTGAGCGGCATGCTTTCATTGTCAACATAACAACCAAGAGATCTCGGTATCTTTCGTGCTAGATACATTATAGGAGGTTCCCAAACAGAATGGTAAAGCTTTTACTCCCCCTCCACCAACAAGCACACTCCATGGCTGGTCCGAAACAACGGGTACCGTCCATACCAACAACAGTCCTGGGGGAGTTTTGTTTGATATTATATTTTGATTTAATTTCGAGCATGGAACTGGGCATCCTGATTATCAGTCACTTTCTCGTGAATGACAAGTGAATAAACACTCATCGTGAGAATAACCCACCTAGCATGTAAGATATTGACAGCCCCCAGTCGCTACATGAGCGATTCGGGCATACAAAACAGATTATTATTTGAAGGTTTAGAGTTTGGCACATGCAAATTTACTTGGAACGACAGGTAAATACCGCATATAGGTAGGTATGGTGGACTCATATGGAACAACTTTGGGTTCATGGAAGTGGATGCACAAGCAGTATTCCCGCTTAGTACAAGTGAAGGCTAGCAAAAGATTGAGGAGCGACCAACTAGAGAGCGACAACAGTCATAAACATGCATTGAGATTAACCAACATTGAGTGCAAGCATGAGTAGGATATAAATCACCATGAACATAAATATCGTGGAGGCTATGTTGATTTTGTTTCAACTACATGCGTGAATATGTGCCAAGTCAAGTCACTCGAATCATTCAAAGGAGGATACCATCCTATCATACCACATCACAACCATTTTAAAAGCATGTTGGCATGCAAGGTAAACCATTATAAACTCCTAGCTAATTAAGCATGGCATGAGTAACTATAGTCTCTAATTGTCATTGCAAACATGTTTCATTCATAATGGGCTGAATCAAGAACGATGAACTAATCATATTTACAAAAAACAAAATAGGTCGAGTTCATACCAGCTTTTCCTCATCTCAATCATTTTATCATATATCGTCATTATTGCCTTTCACTTGCACGACCGAACGGTGTGCATGTGCATTGGACTAAGCTGGAATCTACAAACATTTATTCAAAGGAGAAGACAAGGTAATATGGGCTCTTTGTTAGATCAACAATAATGCATATGAGAGCCACTCAATATTTTCATCGTGGCCTTCTCCTCTCGACCTAAAGAAAGGAAAAAGAATTTCAAAGAAACACACTGAAATATTTTTTGAAGTTTTTGTTTTTCTGAAGAAAGTAAAACAAGAACGAGAAAAACTATTTACACGAGAAAGCTCCCAACCAGCAAAAGAAGAACGAGAAATCTTTTTGGGTTTTCTTTAATACTATTACTAAACAAGGATAGGAAAACTAAAAAGAAGCTACAACTAATTTTTTTAAGATTTTCTCAAAGTTTTCAAACACACAAGAAGAAAGCAAGAAAAAGAAATAAACTAACATGGATAATACAATGAAAAAGTATGAACACCGACAACTGGAATGAGTGTGTGAACATGAATGTAATGTCGGTGAGAAATACGTACTCCCCCAAGCTTAGGATTTTGGCCTAAGTTGGTCTAGGGCCACGGCTAGCCTGGCGGATATCCAAAGTTGTAGTTGGGGTTGTACTAGGATGCGGCAGCCACTGCCTGAAGGGCTGCAGCGTGGAGGCGAGCGGCCTCCACCTCTCTCTCATACTCGTCTGCCTCCTCCCTGGTTATGAAGTATCTCCATTTTACCTGAAAGTTAAAGAAGGCAGAAGCGGGAAGCATAATATGGACATCACGCTGCCTGTCAAAGATCAGTCGTACAGGAGGGACTGTTCGTTCCTCTCAAGAAATTGGTAGCGTACCATAGCATTATAATCAAGAAAAGCAGGTGGCAACTCAATGTCATCCTCCCTTATGGGTACCCCAAGAAAATTAGCTAAACGGCTGGCATAAATTCCACCAAAGAGATCTCCATCTTTAGCATTAAGATGTAACCTCCTCGCAATAATAGCCCCCAAGTTATATCGTTTATCACATATTACCGCACACTTGAGGACACTAAGATCTGATGCACAGAGGTGGCTATGATCATGTTTACCATTAATGCATCTACCTATAAAGAGAGCAAAATAATGTATGGCAGGGAAGTGAATGCTCCCCATGGTAGCTTGTGTAATATTTCTAGTTTCTCCCATAGTGATGCTAGCAAGGAAATCATTATATTCAGTTTTGCGAGGCTCACTATGAATACCCCACTGTGGGATTTTGCATGCATCATTAAAATCCTCAAGGTCCATGGTATATGATTTATCATAAAGATCAAATAAAATAGTATGAGTATTGCGCTGGGATGTAAACTTAAATCTTCGCACAAATGAATCAATGAGATGATAGTACTGCCGACACTTACCTGACACGAAGTCTTCAAGGCCAGCAGTTTGCACGTATGCATCAAATTCCTCCTTAAATCCTCCATGAACCATGAATTGATCCGACGGCCATTCACAAGGCCGTACTAGAGCTTCTCTTGGTGGTTCGAGGTCCGGCTCATGTATCGCGAGCCTTGGGGCATGCTTCCTAGAGGAACCACCTTGGTATATCTTCCTAAACATTTTTCTTCCTCTGAAAAATTTCTGAAATTTTTAGTGACTCAAAATAAAAGTGAACCAAACTCAACAAGATTGATGGCAACTACTCCTACAAGTGTCTAGAGGCTATATCATGCATCAAAACTACTTTGGACAATATAAATTTAACATGCAAGCTCAAGAACAAGGTCACCACAGCAGCAAAAATTTGCAATATATAAAACACTAGAACAAAAACTAATTGGACCATTGGAGGAGTCACATACCGATGAACAATCCCCCAAAACAGTTTTGCAAATGAAGCTTTGCACAAGGAGATCGAAAATGGCAGCAAGATGAGCAAGAACACGAGTTTGAGCAACGGGATGATTTTTTCTGGAGGAAGACGAAGTGGATGGGTGCTGGAATAAGTGAGGGGGACCCATGTGGGACCCACAAGCCACCAGGGCGCGCCCAGGGGGTGGGCGCGCCCCCAGGGCTTGTGGCCCACTGGTGCAGCCCCCTGGTGTGTTCTTAGTGCCAAAAATTCTCAAATATTCTATAAAAAATCATACTAAAATTTCAGGGCATTTGGAGAACTTTTATTTTCGGGACATATTTTTATTGCACGGATAATTCAAAAAACAGGCGAATAATACTATTTTTGCTTTATTTAATCTAAATAACAGAAAGTAAAAAGTAGGTACAGAAAGTTGTGCCTTCTAAATTCATCCATCTCATGCCCATCAAAAAGGAATCCATTAACAAGGTTGATCAAGTCTTATTAAGAAACTTCTTCCGAATGACATGAAACCGGAGAACTTTCGAATAACACTAGGTTACCTCAACGGGGATATGCATGTCCCCAACAATAAGAATTTCATATTTCTTTTTGACAGAAGGAAGAGGGAATTCAAAACCTCCAATAACAATAGTTGACATTTTTCCAATAGAATTGATGCTATTCACTTGAGGTTGTTTCTTCGGAAAGTGTACCGTATGCTCATTACCATTAACATGAAAAGTGACATTGCCCTTGTTGCAATCAATAACAGCCCCTGCAGTATTCAAAAACGGTCTACCAAGGATGATCGACATATTGTCATCCTCGGGAATATCATGAATAACAAAGTCCGTTAAGATAGTAACGTTTGCAACCACAACAGGCACATCCTCACAAATACCGATGGGTATAGTAGTTGATTTATCAGCCATTTGCAAAGGGATTTCAGTAGGTGTCAACTTATTCAATTCAAGTCTACGATACAAAGAGAAAGGCATAACACTAACACCGGCTCCCAAATCACATAAAGCATTTTTAACATAGTTTCTTTTAATGGAGCATGGTATAGTTGGTACTCCTGGGTCTCCTAATTTCTTTGGTATTCCACACTTAAAAGTATAATTAGCAAGGATGGTGGAAGTTTCAGCTTCCGATATCTTTCTTTTATTAGTAACAATATCTGTCATATACTTAGCATAAGGAGACATTTTCAGAATATGAGTCAAACGCATACGCAAAAAGACAGGTCTAAGCATTTCAACAAAGCGCTCAAAATCCTCATCTCTTGGATGGTTTAGGAGGAAAGGGCATGGGTTTCTGAACCCATGGTTCTCTTTCTTTATCGTGCTTCCTAGCAACGAAGTCTCTCTTATCATAACGTTTATTTTTAGGTTGTGGGTTATCAAGGTTAATAGCAGGTTCAATTTCCACATCATTATCATTACTAGGTTGAGCATCAACATGAACATCTTCATTAACATTATCACTAGGTTCGTGCTCATTACCAGATTGTGTCTCAGCATCAGAAATAGAAATATCATTGGGATTCTCAGGTGTGTCTATAATAGGTTCACTAGAAGCATGCAAAGTCCTATTAGTTTTCCTTTTCTTTTTATTAGAAGGACTAGGTGCATCAGTATTAACTCTATGAGAATCCTGCTCAATTCTCTTAGGATGGCCCTCAGGATACAAAGTTTCCTGGGTCATTTTACCACCTCTAGTCATAACCCTAACAGCATGATCATTGTTCTTACTATTCATCTCATTAAGCAAATCATTTTGTGCCTTAAGTACTTGTTCTACTTGAGTTTTTACCATGGAAGCATGCTTACTAATAATCTTAAGATCACTAACAGTTCTACTCATATAATCACCCAAGCAGTCAAGCATGTAAGCATTACGTTTCAATTGTCTACTAACATAAGCATTGAAGTTTTCTTGCTTAACAATAAAATTATCAAACTCATGCAAGCATTTACTAGCAGACTTATTATGAGGAATATCACCTTCGTCAAATCTATAGAGAGAATTTACCTCTACTACCTATGTCGGTATTAAGACCATGTATTTCTTCAATAGGTGGTAAATTCTTAACATCTTCAGCTTTAATACCTTTTTCTTTCATAGATTTCTTTGCCTCTTGCATATCTTCAGGACTGAGAAATAGAATACCTCTTTTCTTCGGAGTTGGCTTAGGAGTTGGTTCGGGAAGAGTCCAATCATTATCATTACTCAATATATTATTCAATAGCAATTCAGCTTGCTCAACAGTTCGTTCCCTGAAAACACAACTAGCACAACTATCTAGGTGGTCCCTAGAAGCATCGGTTAGTCCATTATAAAAGATATCAAGTATTTCATTTTTCTTGAGAGGATGATCAGGCAAAGCATTAAGTAATTGGAGAAGCCTCCCCCAAGCTTGTGGGAGACTCTCTTCTTCAATTTGCACAAAGTTAAATATTTCCTTTAAGGCAGCTTGTTTCTTATGAGTAGGGAAATATTTTTCAGAGAAGTAGTAAATCATATCATGGGGACTACGCACACAACCAGGAGAAAGAGAATTAAACCATAACTTAGCATCACCCTTTAACGAGAAAGGAAACAACTTAAGAATATAGTAATAGCGAATTTTTTCCTCATGAGCAAATAGGTGGCTATATCATTCAATTTAGTAAGATGTGCCACAACAGTTTCAGATTCATAACCATGGAAAGGATCAGATTCAACCAAAGTAATTAACTCAGGATCGACAGAGAATTGAGTTTCAGAAATATCATCATCTTCAGCATAATCAATAGTTCTAACTCTAGCAAGATGTTCATCAAGTAATTCACCCAGTGGCACCATTTTATCAAGCAAAGTAGTAGCATCATAAGCATCATTCATAGTAGAAGTAGCATCATCAATAACATGCGACATATCGGAATCAATAGCAGGTATAGGTGTTGCAAGCTTACTCAAAACAGAAGGTGAATCAAGTGCAGAGCTAGATGGCAGTTCCTTACCTCCCCTCGTAGTAGAGGGAAAAATCTTGGTTCTAGTATCTTTCAGATTCCTCATAGTGATCAACAGATATAAATCCCAAGTGACTCAAAGAATAGAGCTATGCTCCCCGACAACGGCGCCAGAAAAAGGTCTTGATAACCCACAAGTATAGGGGATCGCAACAGTTTTTGAGGGTAGAGTATTCAACCCAAATTTATTGATTCGACACAAGGGGAGCCAAAGAATATTCTCAAGTATTAGTAGCTGAGTTGTCAATTCAACCACACCTGAAAGACTTAATATCTGCAGCAAAGTATTTAGTAGCAAAGTAGAATGGAAGTAACGGTAACGGTGACAAAAGTAACAGTAACAATTTTGTAGTGAGTGTAACAGCAGTAGCAACGAAAGTAACTTAGCAAAGATCAATATGTGAAAAGCTTGTAGGCAATGGAATGTAGGCATGTATTCCGTATATAGTCATACGTGCTTATGGAAAAGAACTTGCATGACATCTTTTGTCCTACCCTCCCGTGGCAGTGGGGTCCTAATGGAAACTAAGGGATATTAAGGCCTCCTTTTAATAGAGAACTGGACCAAAGCATTAGCACTTAGTGAATACATGAACTCCTCAAACTACGGTAATCACCGGAAAGAATCCCAATTATTGTCACCTTGGGGTATGCAGATCATAACTCGTAATAGGTGTCTACAACTTGCAAGATCAGATCAAGAACACAAATATATTCATGAAAACATAATAGGTTCAGATCTGAAATCATGGCACTCGGGCCCTAGTGACAAGCATTAAGCATAGCAAAGTCATAGCAACATCAATCTCAGAAAATAGTGGATACCAGGGATCAAACCCTAACAAAACTAACTTGATTACATGATAAATCTCATCCAACCCATCACCGTCCAGCAAGCATATGATGGAATTACTCATGCACGGTGGTGAGCATCATGAAATTGGTGATGGAGGAAGGTTGGTGATGATGATGGCGACGGATCCCCCTCTCCGGAGCCCCGAACGGACTCCAGATCAGCCCTCCTGATGAAGAACGGGAGGCGGCGGCGCTCCGTATCGTAAAACATGATGAATCATTCTCTCTGATATTTTTCTCGACGGATGTGAATATATAGAGTTGGAGTTAGGATCGGAGGAGGTCCAAGGGACCCACAAGCCAGGGGGCGTGCCCAGGGGGGTAGGGCGCGCCCCCACCCTTATGGTCAACTGGTGGGTCCCCTCTGGTTGATTCTTTCGCCAGTATTTTTTATATATTCCAAAAATATTCTCTGTAAATTTTCAGTTCATTCCGAGAACTTTTATTTCTGCACAAAAATAACACCAAGGCAATTCTGCTGAAAACAGCGTCAGTCCGGGTTAGTTCCATTCAAATCATGCAAATTAGAGTCCAAAACAAGGGCAAAAGAGTTTGGAAAAGTAGATGCGATGGAGACGTATGAGGGGCCAGCCTATAAGACCCCCCGGAGCCCCGCCATGCAAAGAGCTGGTATCTAGGAGAACACACAAACACACACACACGGAGAAGGAGCTGCCTATGCACTGGCCAGTCTTCCTTCCTCCCCAGAACAGCTCAAGGAGCAAGCTTGTATCCACCTTATATAAACCACACTCGGCAGGACTAGGGGTATTATCTCCCCGGAGAGCCCCAAACCTGGGTGATACGTCCATTTTACATCATGTTTACCTACTGTTATTTACTATGTTTTTATGCATAATAATGCCTTTTAGAGTAATTCTAATACCTTTTCTCTCATAATATGCAAGGTTTACACAAAGAGGGAGAATACCGGCAGCTGGAATTCCGGACCTGGAAAAGCTACGTCAGAGTTACCTATTCTGCACATCTCCAAATGAGCTGAAACTTTACGGAGAATTATTTGTAATAAAAGAAAAATACTCAAGCAAATAACTATCGGAGGAGGCCCACCAGGAGGGCACAACCCACCTGGGCGCGCCAGGCCACCCTGGCGCGCCCTGGTGGGTTGTGCCCTCCTCGGTCCACCTCCGGTGCCCCTCTTCTGGTATATAAGTCACTTTGACCTAGACAAAATAAGGATAGGACTTTCGGGACGAAGCACCGCCGTCTCGAGGCGGAACTTGGGCAGGAGCACTTTTGCCCTCCGGCGGAGCAATTCTGCCGGGGGAACTTCCCTCCCGGAGAGGGAAATCATCGTCATCATCATCACCAACAACTCTCCCATCTTGGGGAGGGCAATCTTCATCAACATCTTCAACAACACCATCTCCTCTCAAACCCTAGTTCATCTCTTGTGTGCAATCTTTGTACCGGAACCTTGGATTGGTACCTATGGGTGACTAGTTGTGTTGATTACATCTTGTAGTTGATTACTATATGATTTATTTGGTGGAAGATTATATGTTTAGATTAATTATGCTATTTAATACCCCTCTGATCTTGAGCATGATTATCATTTGTGAGTAGTTACTTTTGTTCTTGAGGTCATGGGAGAAATCTTGTTGCAAGTAATTATGTGAACTTGATATGTGTTCGATATTTTGATGATATGTATGTTGTGATTCCCTTAGTGGTGTCATGTGAACGTCGACTACATGACACTTCATCATATTTGGGCCTAAGGGAGTGCATTGTGGAGTAGTTATTAGATGATGGGTTGCTAGAGTGACAGAAGCTTAAACCCTAGTTTATGCGCTATTCCGTAAGGGACCGATTTGGATCAAAAGTATAATGCTATGGTTAGATTTTATCTTAATACTTTTCTCGTAGTTGCGGATGCTTGCGAGGGGGTTAATCATAAGTAGGAGGTTTGTTCAAGTAAGAACAGCACCTAAGCACCGGTCCACCCACATATCAAATTATCAAAGTAGCGAACACAAATCGAATCAACATGATGAAAGTGACTAGATGAAATTCCCGTGTACCCTCAAGAACGCTTTGCCTATTATAAGAAACCGTTTTGGCCTGCCCTTTGCCACAAAAGGATTGGGCTACCTTGCTGCACTTTATTTACCATTACCGTTACTTGCTCGTTACAAATTATCTTGCTATCAAACTATCTGTTACCGACAATTTCAGTGCTTGCAGAGAATACCTTGCTAAAAACCACTTGTCATTTCCTTCTGCATCTCGTTGGGTTCGACACTCTTACTTATCGAAAGGACTACAATTGATCCCCTATACTTGTGGGTCATTAAGGCTCTTTTCTGGCGCCGTTGCCGGGGAGTGAAGCGCTCTTGGTAAGTGGAAATTGGTAAGGAAAAATTATTACTACGTGCTGAAATTTATTGTCACTTGATACTATGAAGAACAATCCTTTGAGGGGTTTGTTCGGGGTATCTTCACCCCGACCGGAACCACAATTAGTTGCTCCTCAACCTACTTCCTCTACTGAAAATATTGGTTATGAAATTCCTTCGGGTATGATAGAACAACTGCTAGCTAATCCTTATGCAGGAGATGGAACCGAACATCTTGATATGCACTTGATATATGTAGATGAAATTTGCGGATTATTTAAGCTTGCAGGTTTACCCGGAGATGAAGCTAAAAAGAAGGTTTTCCCTTTATCTTTGAAGGGAAAAGCATTGGCATGGTATAGGCTATGCGATGATACTGGATCTTGGAATTGGAATCGATTGAAATTGGAATTTCACCAAAAAAATTATCCTATGCATCTAGTTCATCGTGATCGGAATTACATATATAATTTTTGGCCTCATGAAGGAGAAAGTATCGCTCTAGCTTGGGGGAGGCTTAATTCAATGTTATATTCATGCCCCAATCATGAGCTCTCGATAGAAATTATCATTCAGAATTTTTATGCTCGGCTTTCTTGTGATGATCAATCCTTACTCGATACTTCTTGTGCTAGTTCTTTTATAAACAAGACTATTGAATTCAGGTGGGTTCTTTTAGAAAGAATTAAATGCAACTCTGAAGATTGGGAACTCGACGAAGGTAAAGAGTCAGGTATTAAGCTTAAATTTTATTGTGTTAAATCTTTTATGAATACCGATGCTTTTCACAAGTTTAGCACTAAATATGGACTTGACTCTGTGATAGTAGCCTCTTTTGGTGAATCATTTGGTACTCATGTTGATCTCCCTAAGGAGAAGTGGTTTAAATATCATCCCCCTATTAAAGAAGAAATTAAAGAACCGGTTGTGGTTAAAGATGAAACTATTATTTACAATGTTGATCCAGTTGTTCCTACTGCTTATATTAAAAAACCACCTTTCCCTGTTAGTTTAAAGGAACATGCTAAGGTTTCAACCGTGGTCAGTAAAAGTAATAATAGAGCACCTAAACCTGCTGAACATATCAAAGTAGAACCTAGTGTTGCTATGGTTAAAGATCTCTTGGTAGAAAATATAGATGGGCATGTTATTTACTTCTGTGATGAAGCTGCTAGAATTGCTAAACCCGATGAGAAAGATAAACATAGACCTGTTGTTGGCATGCCTATTGTCTTAGTCGAAATAGGAGATCATTGTTATCATGGTTTGTGTGATTTAGGTGCTAGCGTGAGTGCTATTCCTTTTACCTTATACCAAGAAATTATGAATTATATAGCACCCACTAAAATAGAAGACGTAGATGTTACTATTAAACTTGCTAATAGAGACACCATCACACCACTTGGGATTGTTAGAGATGTTGAAGTCTTGTGTGGGAAAATAAAATATCCTACTGATTTTCTTGTTCTTGGTTCCCCACAAGATGACTTTTGTCCCATTATCTTTGGTAGACCTTTCTTGAACACCGTTAATGCTAAAATAGATTGTGAAAAACAAACCGTCGGTGTTAGTTTTGGTGATGAGTCTCATGCGTTTAATTTTTCTAAGTTTAGTAGAAAACATCATAAGAAAGAATTACCTAGTAAGGAGGAAATGATTGGTCTTACTTCTATTGTCGTGCCTCCTACTGATCCACTAGAACAATATTGGCTAGACCACGAAAATGATATGCTTATGCATGAAAGAAATGAAATAGATAAAATTTTCTCTGAACAATGACCTCTGCTTAAACACAATTTGCCCATTGAAACTCTAGGAGGTCCTCATCCACCTAAGGGTGATCCTGTGTGCGAATCAAAACAATTGCCAGACACTTTGAAATATGCTTATCTTGATGAGAAAAAGATATATCTTGTTATTATTAGTGCTAACCTTTCAAAACATGAATAAGAAAGATTATTGAAAATTCTTAAGAAGCACCGAGCTGCTATTGGGTATACTCTTGATGATCTTAAGGGCATTAATCCCACTCTATGTCAGCACAAGATTAATATGGAACCTGATGCTAAACCCTTTGTTGATCACCAATGACGTTTGGATCCTAAAATGAAAGAAGTGGTAAGAACTGAAATATTAAAGCTTCTTGAAGCAGGTATAATCTATCCCATAGCTGATAGTAGATGGGTAAGTCCCGTTCATTGTGTCCCTAAGAAGGGAGGTATTACTGTTGTTCCTAATGATAAAAATGAACTCATTCCACAAAGAATTGTCACTGGCTATAGAATGGTAATTGATTTTAGAAAATTAAATAAAGCAACCAGAAAAGATCATTACCCTTTGCCTTTTATTGATCAAATGCTAGAAAGTCTATCTAAGCACACACACTTTTGCTTTCTTGATGGATATTCTGTTTTTTCTCAAATACCTGTTTCACAACCTGATCAAGAGAAAACCACCTTTACGTGCCCTTTTGGAACTTATGCTTATAGAAATATGCCTTTTGGTTTATGCAATGCACCCTCTACCTTTCAACGATGTATGACTGCTATATTCTCTGATTTTTGTGAAAAGATTGTTGAGGTTTTCATGGATGACTTTTTCGTTTACGGAACTTCTTTTGATAATCTTGTCTTGAATTGGGAGAAGTGCCACTTTATGGTTAATGAAGGTATTGTTTTGGGGCATAAAATTTCTGAACGAGGTATTGAGGTGGATAAAGCTAAAGTTGATGCAATTGAGAAAATGCCATGTCCTAAAGATATTAAAGGTATTTGTAGTTTCCTTGGTCATCCTGGTTTCTACTGGAGGTTTATTAAAGACTTCTCTAAAATTTCTAGGCCTCTTAATTACAAATCTTTTACAAAAGGATGTTCCATTTGTTTTTGATGATGATTGTGTAGAAGCCTTTGAAACACTTAAGAAAGCCTTAACTTCTGCACCTATAGTGCAACCACCTAATTGGAACTTGCCTTTTGAAATTACGTGTGATGCTAGTGATTATGTTGTTTGTGCTGTTCTAGGACAAAGAGTTGATAAAAAATTAAATGTTATCCATTATGCTAGTAAAACTCTAGGCAGTGCTCAACAAAATTATGCTACCACTGAAAAGGAATTTTTAGCAGTTGTGTTTGCTTGTGATAAATTCAGATCTTATATTGTTGATTCTAAAGTGACTGTTCACACCGATCATGCTGCTATAAAATATCTCATGGAAAAGAAAGATGCTAACCTAGACTCATTAGGTGGGTTCTCTTGTTACAAGAATTTGATTTACATATTACTGATAGGAAGGGAGCTGAGAACCCCATATCTGATAACTTGTCTAGGCAAGAAAATATTCTTGATGACCCACAACCTATTAATGATAGTTTTGCTGATGAGCAACTAGCTGCAATAAATGTTTCTCATAACACTCCTTGGTATGCTGACTATGCTAATTATATTGTTGCAAAATATATACCACCTAGTTTCACATACCAACAAAAGAAAAAATTCTTCTATGATTTAAGACATTACTTTTGGGATGACCCACACCTCTAGAAAGAAGGGGTAGATGGTATTATTAGATGTTGTGTACCTGAGCATGAACAGGAACAAATCCTACGGAAATGTCCCTCCGAAGCTTATGGAGGACATCATGCGGGAGATAGAACTGCTCACAAGGTATTGCAATCGGGTTTTTACTGGCCTACTCTCTTCTAGGATTCCCGTCAGTTTATTTTATCCTATGATGAATGCCAAAGAATAGGTAATATCGGTAAGCGTCAGGAAATGCCTATGAATTACTCTCTTGCTGTTGAACCATTTGATGTTTGGGGTTTTGATTACATTTTGGTTGCTGTTGATTATGTTACTAAGTGGGTAGAAGCTATTCCAACTAGTAGTGCTGATCACAACACCTCTATTAAAATGATTAAGGAAGTTATTTTCCCAAGGTTTCGAGTCCCTAGATATTTAATGACTGACGGTGGTTCACACTTTATTCATGGTGCTTTCCGTAAAATGCTTGCTAAATATGATGTTAACCATATAATTGCATCACCCTATCATCCTCAGTCTAGTGGTCAAGTTGAACTTAGCAATAGAGAAATAAAATTAATTTTACAAAAAACTGTCAATAGGTCCCGAAAGAATTGGTCTAAGACATTAGATGATGCACTTTGGGCTTACAGAACAGCTTATAAAAATCCTATGGGTATGTCTCCTTATAAAATGGTTTATGGAAAAGCTTGTCATTTGCCTCTTGAATTAGAACATAAAGCATATTGGGCAATTAAAGAACTCAACTATGATTTCAAACTTGCCGGTGAAAAGAGGTTATTTGATATTAGCTCATTAGATGAATGGAGAACCCAAGCTTATGAAAATGCCAAATTATTTAAAGAAAAAGTTAAAAGATTGCATGATAAAAGAATCCAAAAGCGCGAGTTCAAAGTTGGAGAATATGTTCTTTTGTACAACTCTTGTTTCAGATTCTTTGCAGGAAAACTTCTCTCCAAATGGGAAGGACCATATATTATCGAAGAGGTTTATCGTTCTGGAGCTATCAAAATAAATAATGCCGAAGGTACTAACCCGAAGGTTGTCAATGGACAAAGAATCAAACACTATATCTCAGGTACGCATATTAATGTTGAAAGCAATATTATCCAAACCATGACACCGGAGGAACACATAAAAGAAACCTTCCGGAACACTCCAGAATCGTGAAAAAAGAGGAGGTACGTGATATGGTAAGTAAACGAACTCCAAAAAATCCGCAAAAATATTTTTTGTCTGTTTTGGAATATTACAAAAATTAGGAAAATAAGAAACAACCAGGAAGGAAACCCTGGTGGGCACAAGACACTAGGGCGCGCCTGGCCAGGCGCGCCCAGGTGGGTTGTGCCCACCTCAGGTACCTTTCGGACTCCATTTTTCTCCCGTTTGCTTGTTTCCCAAGATAAAAAATATTTATATACCCCCGAACCTATTGACCACCGTATCGCAGAGAAATCTTATGTTCTTCTTTCTTGCTATTTTCTGACAGATCTAGATCGCCATGGCCGCTTCGAGCTCCTCCAAGGACAAGTTCTTCGAGAATGTCATCAACCCATATTTGTGGGAGGTGATGTAGCACGCTCGAGCCATTGAGATGCGTGAGGGGGTGCTCCACATCCGCGACGTCCAAGGTCCCAAGGGGACGGGGACCATGGATGCCAGGCTTGAAGCTATGAAGCAGGAGGTCTTCAAGTGCAAGGGGATGGTGGAACATGGACTCAATGCCAATCACCTCATGATCGCGGACTACACCCATGATCTCAAGGTGGATGGCAAATCCATGAAGGACATCGTCTTCACCTTCAACGAGCAAATCAACTTTCTGTAAAGCCAAATCTATGATCTCCAAAACCAAGTCTTGGAATATGAGGCAAGGTTTAAAGGTATGAGTCTGGCTGCCAGTTGCAGGACTCGCGAGACTCACTCCTCCTCTTATGATGGTGAGCCTTTGCCATGGAAACCCGAAGATAAACTCGCTACTACCTCATCACCACCACCACCTTCTTCATCACCAAAGGAGACTTGAGTATCGGGTATGGGCACTCCCCTTGGCTTGTGCCAAGCTTGGGGGAGGTGCCCCGTTATCGTATCACCATCACTATCTTTTTCCTTTATTTATCTTAGTTCGATCTTTAGTTATATTTTGATTTAGTTGAATAAAAAAATTTAGTTCGATCTTTCTTCAAGTGTTTGCTTAGTGATCTATCTATCGTTGTAATCGTGTGCGAGATATATAATAAAGTTTAGTTTGAGTTTTGCTTTCTTTACTTTCATGTTCCAATAAAGAGAAAGGAAAATAAATGAAAAAGATCATATGCTAATCTTATGGTAAGTAATGACATCACATAAGGAAGAGTATAAGTAGTAAAATTTATTGGAGATTGACAAACATAGCATTGGTCAATGATGCAATTCATGAAAGAATTAATAAGGCAAGAGAAGATTCACATGCAAATATACTATCTTGGACATCTTTTATGTTTGTTAGCCCCCATCAAAATATTTTATGCCAAATTTGTTGACATTGGACAAGGAAGACAACGTAATGATTTATGCTTGTTCATATTCACATAGAAGTTATATTGTCATAGATCCTTTAACATGTGGTGCTTGCCCCCTATCTTTGCTAGCCAAAAATTCCGCACAAAGTAGAGATACTACTTGTGCATCCAAAAACCCTTAAACCCAAATCTTGCTTTGAGAGTCCACCATACCTACCAATGGATTGAGTAAGATCCTTCAAGTAAGTTGTCATCGGTGCAATAAGGCAATAAAAATTGCTTTTAAATGTGTTAGATCATTTAGTGTAAGAGAAAATTGAGCGTTGTACGAACTTGTGATGGCAAAATAATAAAGGCGATAGACTGCGTAATAAAGGTTGCTATCACAAGGGGAAATATAACGTGACGTTCTTTTGCACTAAGAGATTAACCATACAAAACAAAAAGCGCATGACAGCCTCTGCTTCCCTCTGCGAAGGGCCTATCTTTTACTTTTATGTATTTACTTTTATGCAAGAGTCAAAGTATTCTTCCTATTCCTTTTTATTTTCTCTTTTGCAAGCATCATGTGGTGAGGAAAGATCTAGGCACATATATCCAGTTGGATATGGGTGAGCATGAGTTATTATTGTTGTTGACATCACCCTTGAGGTGAATACGTTGGGAGGCGAAACTATCACTACAAAAAAAAGACACATCCGTGACATTTTGGGCCGAACGAATTTTTTTCTGTCATGCTTATGACACTTCTATGACGATAATTGTGACAACCCGGTATCATCATAGATGTGGTGGGCTCCTACTTCTATTACAAAAAATCATGACAGAAAATGGGCTTTTCGTCCTAGGCGGGCCGGAGACGCAGCTGCATGACATTCTTTGGGCCGTCCATGACGGAAAAAATCATGGTAGAAGCGAGGGCGAGGAAAATATCAGGGAGTTCCCGGTTATGGTGGGTGGTCGGGGCCGAGCGATGCACAGAGGGATTGCGCGTTTCTCTCATACACGTAAGCGCGTGGGTGCGAGGCGTTGGGCTCTAACTGAACCCGAGCGAGGCGTTCGCTTACTGAACCAGAGCGATTGCTCTAGCTACGTTACTGAACCCGAGCGATCGATCCTTGGCTGTTAACTGAACCCGAGCGATTCCTTCAATACTGCTGCTAACTGAAGCCGATCGAACCTGCTGCTGCCTCTTGATGAACAGTGACCGTTGTTGGGGTTGGATGAACAGTTCCCGGTGGGGGTTGGATGAACAGGACCCCATGGTAGTAGAGGCCGTTGCCGCTGGATTAACAGGACCCCGATCGAGAGCAGGCCGCCACACACCCGAGCCGGTTGGGGTGGATGAACATGACCCCGTGGAGGGCTGGTTGAATAGGACCCCGTGTGGAGGGCTGGTTGAACAGTAGCCGGTGGAGGCTGGATGAACAGGACCCCCGTTGTGAACAGTAGCTGGTGGAGGATGGAGGAAGTCGACGGTGGATGAATTGTAGCAGGTGGAGGCTGGAGGAAGTCGACGGTGGATGAACAGTAGCACGTGGAGGCTGGAGCGAGGCTGTAGACGGTGGATGAACAGTAGCCCGTGGAGTCCCGTTTTGCGGTACGCCACACCC
The DNA here is from genome assembly GCA_011799875.1 of Thinopyrum elongatum. NCBI lineage: Eukaryota > Viridiplantae > Streptophyta > Magnoliopsida > Poales > Poaceae > Thinopyrum > Thinopyrum elongatum. Next base: position 583,013,143 of record CM022300.1, on the reverse strand, counting down.
CTCCCGATGAACAGGACCCTGTTTTGACCGTAGGCGCTCCAACACAAGTCTGTTTCCTCCGTTCTGCGGTACGCCACACCCCTCCCGATCAACAGCACCCTGTTTCGACCGTAGGCACTCGAACGGAAGGCCGTTTCCTCCATTCTGGGGTATGCCAGACCCTTCCCGATGAACAGGACCTTGTTTCGACCGTACGCGGTCGAATAGAAGGCCGTTTTCCTCCGTTTTGCGGTATGCTAGACCCCATTCCGGCTGTTTCGTCCAAGCCGGTTGGCTCCCGATGAACAGGACGCGTTCTGACCCAGTGACTTCGCTCTCGATGAACAGGACACGTTCCAACCCAGTCACTTGGCTCCCGGTGAACACGACGCTGTTTCCTCCGTTCTGATCCAGCCGGTTAGCTGCCAATGAACAGGATGACGTCGCTGCCATCCGTTGCCTCTCCATGTACACGAGCCCTGGTAGTAAGTATGCGCGTGTACACGTTCGAGACCCCGCCCGTATGTACGTACGTAGCCGTATTTACTTTCTTGCAGCGTGGCTGTATGTACGTGTACATAATTTATACATGACTGCCTCAACTGCTACGTCACACGTGCTGCTCCTTGCTCGGCCATGGTTCATCCTTGCGGAGAGACCGATCGACCAGTATGTACGTACACGTTCGCTACCAGAGAGACAACCCTACGTACAGTTCGACCCGGTGGGTCCCAGCTGGGAGGGAGGATAAGGAGGCACTTCCTTGTGTGCGAAGATATAACTGATGGGTCCCAGCTGTCAGGGGAAGGAATTCAATTTTTTTTCCCGTAATAAGGACGCACTTCGTTACGTGCGAAGATGTAGCTGGTGGGTCCCAGCTGTCAGGGGGAGAAAACATTATTTTTCAGGGTAAAAAGGATGCAGTTGCATGCATGCGTCCATGGGCGTGGTGCGTCCCCACTGTCAGCCTCTCACGTACAGTCATCTTCCGATGACTCTCGTTTGTTGACCACGTTGACCACACCGTGTCGAGCGCACCAAGGCCGGTGGACGACGGCGATGCCCTAGACTGGAACGACCCTGAGATGGGGAAGACGTGGCAGTGGAGTCATAGATGGAGAGGAGTGGGAAACTTCACTGGTTCGGGTGCGCGGCAGCACTGCCGCCCACGAGAGACAGGAGCAAGAACAAAGGTTGAAGAAGCAACACGGCTGTTGGATTAACATCCAACGGTCCAGCTGCTAGAATCATTTGTTGATTAAGTTGACAAAGCCCTGCGTACGCGTCAGCTTGGTAGGCCCACAAGTCAGCCACCAAATCTACCGGATCCCAGCTGTCGTCGGGAGGAATAGTTTTTTTCGCATAACAAGGAGGCACTACTTCCATGCGAAGATACAACCGGTGGGTCCCAGCTGTCAGCAGGAGCAATCATTTTTTTCGCGTAATAAGGAGGCACTTGCTTGTGTGGGCCGCTACTGTCAGCCTCTACACTTAAATCCCTCTTCCGATGGCTATTGTTTGTTGACCATGTTGACCACGCCGTGCCGAGAGCACAAACGCGATGGATGAGGGTGAGGCCCAGGAAGGGAACGACCCGGAGCCGGCGAAGCCACAGCAGCGAATGCCCACGCTGAGGGGAGTACGAGGGCTGACTGGTCGGCTACGGGGTGAGGCTGACATCGCCGGAAAATAACAGGATGTGCGGGTGGGTAGAGGGATGGCCTGGCGGTAGCACAGCCGACCACGGGAGGAGGTAGCAGGCAGTCCCGCCGGCGCTAGTTTGGGCGGCTGGAGCAGGAAGATCAGAGATTGAACAAGCACGACGGCCGTTGGATGGACATCCAACAGTCACTGCTCTGTGTTGACTAAGTTGACAAAGCCTTGCGTACGCGTCAAAATTATTTTAGGACAGCATCATCGTCAACCTAGTAGGCCTAGAAGTCAGCCTCCAAATATGTGGAAAACAGCATACAGCCCATTTCCCATTATTTTCAATAATTTACAGCCAATTTGCTAATCTTAAGGATATTTTGAAGCCCATATTCTTTTTATTAGCATTACAGACCATATTCTGGGCACTGCTAAAAAATTCAATGAAATTTTGCATATTTCGGTGGGGTCCGAACTCTTTTAATCAAGAAATTTCGAGTCACATTAAAAATAATTTCTAAAAAATTATATTAAAAAAATAAAAAAAATCTCCGCAAAAAAATGAATGAAATTTAAAATCTTGAAATCCAGAAAAAACGATATTTGAATGTAATTGCCGGTAGGCTTTGGTTTAAAAATTTACAGCCCATTTCTTACTACTTATAGCCCATTTTCTGGGGAAGCCGAATACATCCCTCCTCGTCTTGAAAGATTTGCAGCCCAGCAGGGCTGAGAAAAGAAAGTAGGCCTCGGTTGGGTATTCTCCAAAAAAAATAGAACTAGGCTAGCCATTTTCTTAAATAAAAGCGTAAGCGTGGGCTAGACGGGCCACAGCCCCCGCACAGCGCGCAGTTGAGCTCCGTCTCTAAAACTAAAAAACAACTGGGCGAGCTGCTTCTTCTAAAAAAAAACTGGGCGAGCTGCTAGGTCCCTGGTGTTAGCCGCTCGTTGTGTAATTTTCTCGTTTATTGACTACATTGACAATGACATGAGACCTAGTTGTCAAACAATTAGGAGGAAGTATTTTTTTTTGGCTTGTAATAACGAGGCACCTGCTTGCGTAATGCCATGACCCTGGTGGGTCCCTACTGTCGGCCTCTCCATGTACAGTCATCTCCTAATTCCTCTCAGTTGTTGACCATGTTGACAACGCCAGACGGCGGCGGGCACAGCAAGCGAACCAAGGCGGAGAACGACGGCGAGGCCTCGGACGGGAACAAACAGGAGCCGTGGAAGATGTGGCAATGTAGTGGCAGGCGGAGGAGAGTACGAGGGCAACAACATGTAACTCAAGCTTACAAACGGCACAAAAGCCCAATGATTAATTGTTCATCAAATTTAGACAAAACCCAGATTGAACATGGCAATAACATCTAACCCAACCACTGTTTTTGGCAGTCACAAACAAATGGATCGGTCTGATCCATAAAATCAACATCATGTGCCAAAAAAATTATTGGAGCATGACCACAAGTTGTTGTAAATAGAAGCCGAGCATGTTCAGAAGCCCATTTGTCCACCTGAAACTTCTTTTTTTGCTGTTCAACATGTCCGTCCATGAGAAATTTCTTGTTGAAAAACTTAAGCCTCATGGACAATAGTAACCTCGCATTCAATAGGAAGAATGTGACAAAGCTTCTGTTTGTCTGGTTGGATGCATATCCTTCCATCGTTATTGTCCTCAAACGAATGTCATGAGAACTGAGAAAATCCCGGTGCTTATTATGCCACCGATTGGTTATATGTTTTTCTCCATGTGTTAGTGCCTAAGTAGACATGAAGATTGAAAACAGTTAAGATCTGAAAAAAGAGTATGTCGAAAGAGCGACAGCTGAACGGTTAATTCTAGTACAATATATACGGGCTTTCAATGTGCATGAAATCATCACCTTCATATATAAATTCTCCAGACTTCGAAAACATCGCAGCAAGCCAATAAATATGTTCAGATAATAACTAAACATTCCGGTATATAAGATCTTGACTGAATCCAGCAGCATTGATAGGCTATCCATGGACGAACTCTTCATTGAGCATATAACATAATATTAGTACCCAAAGTGTACTCCAAGATGACATAAAACTTATGCGCACAAATAAAAAATGCAGCTTATGATTACAAATGTGTAAATGATAATATACGGTACCTGAATAAGTGTGGAGCCAAACACCAACTTGTGATCATTAAACGGATCACGAATTACACCCAAGGTCTCCAGTTTGGGCGCCGAGACGATAGTTATTTGCGAAGGTATATAACAATAATGAAGGAGCAACATTTGAAGTGAAGGGGCATCTTCGATGATGAGCTGCTATCCTTCAAAACAAATTCCAATGCTTTTAAGGTAAGGCGACTTTATTTGGAGACAACTGATACGGATTTCTATTCTCAAAACAATCAGCAAGCGCTCCAGGGCAGGGCAACTGGAGTGGATGATGCTGTGCAGTGATGCCTCCGACAGATAAACCACCACAACCGAAAGTTTTTTTAGCAGTGGGAGTCGAAGCATTTGTACCAGATCGTCTGGTAGATGGCACCGGGCGAAGGTGGCGGTGTGGAGAGAGGAGGAAAACCACGGGATGGACAATGGTGGTGTGGGCACAAATTCTTGGTGTTCGGTTCATGGTATGAAACTTTCGTGGTAATGGTAGAACTCAAACTGCTGGAGTTTTTTGAATTCAGGTGATGTCAGCCAAGCGTCCACCATGCAGGATATGGACAGCAGGTAGCGTGTCGGGATGCAGAGGCATTGAATGGAGCCCTGGTGGGAGGAGATGATGGCTCTGAGGAGTTCAAAATCATGAACGACAGATAGCTGACGACAGTCGAGATTGAGAGGCGTGGTGCGCCATAGAGGGCGCAACCGAGTTGAGAGGACTTGGGTGCGGCAGCAATCCTTGGTGGGGAGAAGTGAGATGATCTCCCCAAGGATGGCGTCCAGGAGATCGCTGATGCGGTCCACCCGAGATTCCACGGGTTCCTCAGATCCGGTGGGGGGTCTGCCGCTTCTCCCCGCGCTGCGGGGTGTGGGATCTACAACCGGCGTCGCCGCTGGCGGGAGCCTCATCTTCTTGGCGCTGGGGCCAGCCGACTCCATTTTCCTTGCGGGCGTCGCGCCGAGCTCACGGGTTTGAGTAGAGTAGCCAGAGACGAGCCTAGTGGCAGTGCGAGTGGGGAAGAAGGAGGCAGCCCATTAGAGGTAGCCCATTAGAGACACTCTGTTTCGTACTGGAGGGCCTTAACACTAGAGGCAGCCCATTAGAGATACTCGCCAGCTCTCCAGCTTATTGCCCATTCGAAAGAAAAAAAGAGACGCCTCCAGCTTAATTATGGCTCCTCATCGGTAATATTTTTCAACTTGAAAAAAAGTTATAGCTCCTTTTCGGGCCGGATTGGCATCCACCAAATTAGAGGATGGTGTACTGCATGCAGACACTCACATTGGTCGTAGCACGGCAAAATGAGGGGTCAAATAACATGCCCACAATATACATAGATTGTAAAGGTTGACACGCTAACATTCACACTAAACTAAGCTTCACAAGATACGGTATGCATACTAGCTAACATTCACAAGCACTTAAGTTCAGCATGTTTACGCATCTAAATGATTCACAAGACTATAACCAAGACAAAGCTTTGAGAAGGTGTAGAAATAAAGAAAAAATGATAGATGCTTCTCTGAGAAAAGGGCCTCCCTACGCACGCATTAATTTCCTGGGCATGCTTCTTTCTGCTCAATGTTGCATGCACTTTGAGCATGTTGGCAACTCCACAGCTAGCTTGATGGCTCATCTTGCAATTTACGCTGACACATTGCAGCAAACAGAGAAGGCAATAGAGATCACTCAACATTAGACCATTTTGTGCAGTTCCACTGAAATCACCTTCATTGTCCTGAATGTGAAAAGATAGGAAAGCGCTGTACTTAAACGGTGTCGCAAAACAGTAGCAGATATCAATAGCTCGGCATGACAAAACACGATAATCTGGACGAAGGGGATACTGACCTGCGTGAGGAATATTATGCATAATTTTATAGGTGGTTAGTTGATTTCCACCTTGGGATCTCCTATGATGACACGGAGGAAATTCTATGCAATCGATGAGCGCAATTCCTTCCGTGTGGCTGTAGAAAATTTGTCTGACTAACCCCAATATCTTTTTTGTGCAGTTCCACTAGAATAATGCACCGCTGTTTGCATGACCCCTACTCGCCGGCCAGGCCATCAATCACTCGGTCTCTTTTATCTTGCGTTGACGGAGCGGCTGCAGTGCTTGTTTGCTCCTCCACACATGAAAGGATCGTTCCACACTGCAAACAGCAAGTCAACGTATGAATAAGCTTATTTCATCTTGCGTTGTTCATTCTACCTAGTTAAGAATGTAGGAATACCTGGAGCACCGTGAGGTCAGCTGATAGCAGGTTCCACTAAAATTGAGGTTTGTGCTTCCGTTTGCACAAATAGACACCATATGGAGATAGACAGCCCTGTTTGCACAAATATGTAACAGGGTTATTTAAGCAGTGTCATTTTTTGCAGCGGCATATGATTAACATCAGCATCTCATATGTTATCAATGGCATTATAGTGACAATATGAAAAAGTGCCATTAACTAAGAAGTGCCATCATATCAAATCAACACTGGCACTAGATTAACAGGGGCTTACATTAACATGCATAACAATTGCATTATGACTATGTGATGACAGATTGGGAGTAGCACTTGATCAGTACGTACGTGCACGGTTAACAGGAACGATCGTTCTAACAAAGGGTGATACGGAAAGGAGAAACACATCGTCGAGTCAACCATTGTGCAATTCAACGGAGATGCAGCTATTTTACCGGTGTCAGAGTTTAGTGTAACGGCCCAAAACGCTCTTTATGAGAAATAAAGCAAGACAGAAGCATTTCATAAAACGGTGGTGGCATTGATTCATTTTATCAATAGCAATAGATTGACAGGAGCATTACTTAATGGCGACATCACATTAACAGTGGCATTGTTTCATTTTACCTGTTATGTTAGATTAACAGCAGCCGTAAAGGGCATAGGGACAGGGAAGGCACAAGCACGTTTTACATCCACCGAGGCATAAAGTGGTGAGGCAGAGGTGTTGCCGAGTGCGGCAAACATGCAAAGCATGTCTGGATTTGTGCATTTTTTGTTCTCATCAGTGACCTTTCCTATGTGACCACAAGAAATCTAGACGTGCTCAGTCTCGGTTGCATTGTCGACCCAACATCCCCCACTTTCTGTCCTTTTTCAACGAGGAGACCGGTCAGGCCAGCATCTTTATTTCCCTTTCCAACCAAGAGATCGGTTCATTAGCCAGTATCTGCAGTACCTTTTTTCCTCTAATAGTAAAAATTTAGGTGGTGTTCAAGTGTTCGACAAGCCGACGGAGCTAGCTACATGGAGAGCTTTGTAATACTAGAAGAATATCCACATGCAGGATGCAGCGACATGGGGAGCAATCCTAACTTGATGAAAAAAGGGATGCAGTGACGTGGGGAGCTGGGCCATTAGAACAAGGTCGGTTCTAAAAAAAGTTATACCTTCGGTCGGCGGGATGTGGCGAGGCAGGCGGCGGGATCTGCCAACTCGACTGCGGGGAGCAAGGGTGAGGAGGACCTCCCACGCCGGCGCCAGGTCAGAGAAGACGACACGCGTCGGCTTCCTCCCTCGCCACCGGCGACCACCAGTCGAAGGTATCCGGCCGGATTTGTGTCAACCGAAGAGAAGAGGGAGAGAGACAAAGAGAGTGGACACCACGGTCTTGTTTAGATCTGGAGAGGGTGAGAGAGTGAGAAGAAGAGAACAACCCTAGCAAGCAAGTCCCGAAGTGGACTAGTGGAGTAGTAATTGTTTTTCCCTCCATAGCGATCATTTTAAATTGAATACGCGCGCAGCCATTTTTTTTTCATTTAACGTACCAGTAAATAGAAACTCGATCAATAACCGTGCTACCGCGTTCATGTCGCACTTGGTATGGCTGGCATTTGGTCCCAGGCCCCACATTAAGTGGACGACTAGATGTCTCAAATTGTCACGTTACCTGCCTTTTCGTGTGCAAATGCGCTCCACCATGAGTGTACCCGGGCATGTGCGTGAGGGGAGAGTGAAGTCCGATTTATAAACCTTGAGGTTGTAGAGCTAGTCGGAAACAAACCCTCACCTTTAAATCCTTGAAGTTTGTACCCTGTCCTCTGTAATCCTGGTCATTTTTAACCTTAAGGGCATGTGCGGTTCAAGGGGTTTTAACAGGGATTCACAGGGATTGTGGGGGATTAAATCATGTACAAGCCAAATTCCCCTCCAGACTCGGCGAGGTAGGTGGAGCAGCGAGCTGCCTCGCTCGTAACTGCCGGGCTTGGCGGGCCACCCAGACGGCTTTTATGCCGAAGAACTGCTCTTCCTGCTCGTCGGATGCCGCCGAAAGAGTGGAGAAAATGGTGGAAGGAGGAGCTTGGCCGGCGTCCTGCTCCTGAACGGACGTGTGTGGCCGGAGTGGGTTTCTTGCATTCCATGCGGGTTTAAATGTAGGTTTTTGAATGCGGCGAGGAGGCAGGTACAGCTGGGAGTGCAGTGGGCGGCGCCCTCGGCCGGCGCACTGCTTCAAATGGCGGACGCAGTGAGAGGTCGCGTCCGCCCTGACCCCCTTGACCGTGGACCTTGACCGTGTACGTCCGGGTTTGAGGACAACAATATCCTTAAGGCCTTGTTTGGTACTAGTGTATTTTAGGGAATTGGTGGGGATTATCCCGGTCAAACCCCTAAATCCCCACATATCCCAGAACACCATTTGGTTCTAGTGTATTTGACATGTTTCATCCCCACATTTCCCCAAAAATCCCCAAACTCTAGTGCATTTTTCTCAATACCCAATACACTACTCCTACCTAGTGTATTGGGGATAAATGGGGATTTGAAGGGATTGGGTGAAGGTTGGGGTTTCACCCAATCCCTATGGGGATTATCCCCACCAATCCCCTCAAAAACCCTAGTACCAAACAAGGCCTAATGGACCTTGACGGTGTACGTCACCTTGTGTCCAGATCTGAGATGCCACGTGTACCAGATGAATGACTCCAAGTTCGAACACCGTGATGCTAGGTGCGAGCCGAGGAACACTGTTGGAGAGACCCCCCTCATAATTTTCCTACATTGGTCATTTGATTCATAGGATAGAATGCTATAGGATTTTTTTCCTATGAAATCATGTGTTAATTGGCAATCTAGCATCCACTTTAACTTTTTTTTACTTCCTCTATTTTTCCTGTGTCAAACACTCTAGTTTTTTGAGGGGAACACTGTGTTAATGCTATGGGATTCAAGTGGACATGCCACTCCAATCCTTTATTTTTCCTATTCCTGCGTTTTAAGTTCCTACGAAGAGAGTACTTTCTCTAAATGATGTGCCGCTGCAAGAGCCGCCTATATTAATTAACCATGCTCTAAAAAGGTGGACCAGCTTTGGCTATAGTATACTGTACTAGGTTAGTAGGTGACCTTGCACTTGGCTCTTCGCCTCTTCCGGAAGTCGAACAATAATGATGGTACTACAGTAGTACTTCTGGCAATCTGACACCAAATGAACTGCTGCACATCCACCGCTTGTAAGCAAAAGTTTCTCCTCATGCTGTGAGCCACCGCGCACGCGTGGGCGAGGGAGAAGGCGTAGTAAGCAAGCTTCTCGTCGTTCTGCGAGTTGACGGGACACATCAAAGTTATTTAGTACTCTCTCCAAAAAGGGCCGACCATGTCCATGGCTACCATCCCGTGCTCCGTCATTGAGTACGTGCACTATTCAAATGCCATCGAGGAGAAAAAATATTGCGTAGTACATGCCATCGAAGTGCACGACTCACTCACGCACTGCTTATCTCCATTTTCTGGCATGACACGTGCACCTTGATGCTAGATGTCCCGCGTGTTGGCAAAAGGATGAACAAAGCTCACGTAAAAAAAAGAGTGGAAGAACATAGATTCCCGACGACCGAGAAGGAGCAAGGAACCTCGCGGTGGAGCGTCTACACTCATAATATTTTATATTATTCAGCAATATAAAATCAACCAAATCTCTCCACATTCCTATACCATTCTATAGTGTGAGAATAACTTTGAATGTTACCTTCGTGGGACACCTAGTTATAGTATATCCAGTAGCCCGTATCTCTTCTCGCTCCTCGTCCTTATAGCCTGCCGACTGTACCTTATATACACTTGCTCTTTGAGCAAAGGCCTCCCTAAGCACGCATTAATTTACTGGGCATGCTTCTTTCTACTCAATGTTGCGTGCACTTTGAGCATGTTGGCAACTCCACTGCTAGCTTGCTGGCTCATCTTGCAATTGACGCTGACACATTACTACACTCCTACAAGGCCCAGAGGTTAATTTGAGAACAAGTACCTCGATGTTAATTTGACAGACATGTCTTATAGGTTGACATAAGTCATATCACTTTTTTTGGAAAGATGTGGTGAAGTAACACGATAGACCTTCTTTCGAGCCAATTAACATGTGTTCAAAAAACAAAAAATATCAAAAAGTAACGCGATAGACCTTCGATTAACATGTGTTAAAAAAAAGTACTCCTGCAAGACCTAGAGGTTAATTTGAGAACAAGTAACTCGAGGTTAATTTGACAGACATGCCTTATAGGTTGACAAAAGTCATATCACTTTTTTTGGAAAGATGTCGTGAAGTAACACGATAGACCTTCTTTCAAGCCAATTAACATGTGTTCAAAAAACAAAAATTATCAAAAAGTAACGCGATAGACCTTCGATTAACATGTGTTCAAAAAACAAAAAATGTCAAAAATTACAAAACAAAGACCTCGCGATAGACCTTTGATTAACATGTGTTCAAAAAGCAAGTACTCCTGCAAGACCCAGAGGTTAATTTGAGAACAAGTACCTCGAGGTTAATTTGACAGACATGCCTTATAGGTTGACAAAAATCACATCACTTTTTTTGGAAAGATGTCGTGAAGTAACACGATAGACCTTGTTTCAAGCCAATTAACATGTGTTCAAAAAACAAAAATTATCAAAAAGTAACGCGATAGACCTTCAATTAACATGTGTTCAGAAAACAAAAAATGTCAAAAATTACAAAAGAAAGACCTCGAGGTTCAACTAATAGGATGGAGCACTATATACATTTAAGCCAATTAAACGTTTATAGTAACCCATCCCATTAGTTTTAACATCGAGTCCACTTCCCATTCGGTCACCCATCTGATGACTACTCCAGCCTCACCACAGTTAACTTGGGAGTTCTATTGGATGAGCAATTGGTAGGGAAGCTGGTCCTTGCCGATATAGGAAGCCTCTTCGCATCCTTTATTGCGTACCCGGATGACCGCGTGTTGCCTCCCAATGGCCAATGCCACGTCCCCCGCGAATGTAGAAGCTTCATTCCCTCGTCTAGCTGGTTCACGCATTTTCCCCTGTTTTTTGCAGCCTGCCCACCTATACAACCGCCTCGCGCCGGCCAATTCCTCTCCAAACACCCAGGGAGTCGGTTGAACCAAACAAGTCTAACTTGTTTCTAGTGGGTACATTGACGTGGCATCGAAAGGGTGTGATAGCTGACTCTGGCAAAATAATTGACTACCACATTGGCATACATGAGCATGGGGCCCACTTGTCAGTGTGCTGGACGGAGGAAGAAACGCAAGACAAAATGGAGCCCGGAAGGGTGCGAATCGATTGGCTCACGTGTGATGACCACTGGAGCAATCCACTCAGATTGTACTACGTTAAAAAATTCGTGCAAACACGGCCGGTTATACGGTGAGTAGGTGATCGTGCGCTTGGCTCTTCGCCTCTTCTGGAAGTCGAACAATGATGATGGTACTACAGTATAGATACTTCTGGCAATCTGACACCGAATGAACTGTTGCACGTCCACCGCCTATATTAAGCGCACTATCGTAAAGCAAAAGCTTCTCCTCGTCCTGCGAGACACTGCGCGCACGCATGAGTGAGGAAGAGGTCGTACTAGTAGTAAGAAAAGCTTCTCCTCATTTGCGAGTTGACGGGACACATCAAAAGTAGTGTATTAGTCTCCAAAAAGGGCTAACCATGTCCATGGCTACCATCCCGTGCTCCGTCATTCAGTGCGTGCACGATTCACGTTCCATTGAGAAAATAATGTTGCGTACGTGCCATCGAATAGAATAACTTAATTTATAAAAAACGCGCCACCGCGTCATGATCGAACTTTGATTCGTCCATGCGTGGTTTCCATGAACAAGTACTACACTCGCCAAATTATCAGGTGAGCTGCCTCTTCGTACAGAAATGAGCTCGCCGTGTACCCGCGCGTGAGTATTAAGGAAAGAGGCAAAGAGTACCTGATTCGGTGCCTGCACCTCTTCTCTTCATGCTCATATTCCTTTTTTTCGGATGATTCTTGCACGTACTCCACCTACGTTCGTAACCGTTGGTGAGTCTCTCCTACTATACTTAACTCCATTTTCTTGCATGACACGTGGACCTGGATGCTGGATGTCCCACGTGTCGGCAAAACTTAGAAGAACTCTTTCCGACGACGGAGAAGGAGCAAGAAACCTCGCGGTGGAGCGTCTGGACTCTTTAATATTTTTATTCGGTGATATAAAATCTACCCAATCTTCTCCACAGTAGACCGGAAGAGTCCAAAACACGACAGCCCAGTGTAGTTACATCATACATGGCCAACCCACGCTATCACCATATTTCTTGGCCTCCATGCGACACCTAGCTCTAGTATAATCCACCAGCACGTATCGTATCGCTTCTCGCTCCTCGTCTCTCTCAAAGTGCAGCGGGCTGGCGATTTTGCCGTCTATTGAGGTCGGTTAACTCATCACTCGCTCCCACATGTTAGCGACATCCCATGAGCATTCTAAAAAAATTACTGTACTCTATTGTTATGCCAAGAAGAGGAAGCGCTTTGACCGATGGACCAAACGAGACAGGCGTGCCGTGCCGTGAGTGGGTCCATTTTCTCGTTTTGAACTTGTTTGGTGTAGTAGTAACACTTAGTTTTGCACCTTCATAGAATGATGAAAAACCCCGCTAAAAAGGCGCTTTGTTTTCTGCTAATCCCGTCAACCGTTCTTATTTTGTGCATTAAATTGTTAAGTGCCATAACTAAGATATAATTAATCAATGCATGTAAAACATTCTTGTTTAGTACTATTGTAATCCACACGCATGCATGCGTTGCGATTAGTACTACTCCCTTCATCCATACGTATATATAGGGCCTAATGTATTCTTCGAGGTTGCCCTTGACTATTGATAAGATTTTATATAATTTGAAAATTATATCATTCGAAGATCCTTTCATGTACGAATTTGACGGTATGCTTTGAGCAACTTGCATGTCCTATACTGCTCCTGTTTGGATACTCTAACTTAGCTAGTGGTTAGACTAACTCATGACTAACCCTGAACTAACTCTAGCCAAAGAGGTGTTCGGATGACAGGGTTAGATTGACAATAAATGCACTTGATGGAGAGACAAAAGTGATTTTTTAGTGGGCCCCATGAGAACTAGCTCCAATTAGCACCACTTGGCTGGTGGGATAGAGAGAGAAAAGTGATTTTTCAGTGGGCCCAATGAGAACTAGCTCCAATTAGCACCTCTTGGGTGGGATATTTTTTTGGTGTGTTAGGTGCAACTTGCTCCAATTTAACCCTCATGTTTGGATACTTTAGGGCTATTTGAGCCCCAACTAGCTCAAACTAACTCTAAGCCTGGATCCAAACAGGGCCAAAGTTAGTCTCGGAAAACGCATTAAGCCCTACTAGTCAGCAACCCGTGCATCTGCACGGGCTAGTTATTCGTGTGACTTCCCAAGATAAAATATTATTAGTATAATCATTGAATACACAAATATTTACATATTTAATATATAGAAAATTCACAAATTCATCGATCAAATATTAGTATTGAAAGTATTAGACTTTTGCTTACCATATAAATTGTTGGAGATATTGGTAGAGCATTTGCGTAGATTTTTCATATTTATGAAAGTATATATAAGTAAGTCGAAGACAAAATTCAGGAAAAGATATGTGACTTTGGACCTACTCTAAATCATATATTGCCATGTCATGCACAAAAGAAAAGACATGTCATGCACAAAAGTATCACAGGGAAAATGCATTCTCATCTGCGGTTATAAATTTCACTGTCACGGCTTTTATGTGAACTCTTGTGCACTCTCTCCAGTGTATTGCAAGAGACTTAACTCTAGATGTCATTTATTTACTTAAACTAATTGGATAGTAAAATAAATGAAGTTTGTTGATAGTAAATAGTAGAGAGTTGTAAAATGGTATGCAAACCAAGAATCTCCAAGATGCGAAGCATACCAAACATAATGTATTTGGAGCCAGTGGATCACAATAAGACTTGATGAAGCATTTGGCTTGTTACAAAGAAGGTAGAAATGCATCAAAGTTACGAACTATCTTCTAACAAAATAGTACACCATTGATAGGAATAGGCGATGAATTACAAAGTTACCTGAACTACATGTGGTCACAGCAATTGATAAAAAAAATGTCCATATTAATCTTTCAGTACACGCAGGCCTGAAGTATTTATATTTCAAGGCAACTGTTTTAATTAGGAGCATACAGCTAAACCTGGATGCAGTTCTGTAATCCAAAAAGGGGGGAAAATTGCGGGCATTTTATTTAAATGACAACAAAACGATATGAGAAATGTAGGCAAATAAAAAAGAGCAAAGTTAAAGACACTCGAGATAATAACCTGAGCAAACTTGTAGATGTAGTCGAACATGCTAGACTTAGCATAAGATAGCATTGCTCCGGCAGTGAGTCAGTTCGCCTTCCAACACAAAACACCATCGTGCATGTACCTATTTATATATAGCTCCTCAACGTGAGTATTTTGCGAGGCGATCCCCTTTCCTGTTAGGATAGTGCAATGGTATAATAACAGAGCTGGATATGCGTTTATTTTAACAACTTAGATAGGATGTGATACATGCAACAACTACAAATACCATATTTTATCTCAAGTTAAATGATTTGCTCCAAAATTATGAATGTGCATGTACCTGTATCTTTGCATCAGACCAAAACACATTGGTAACATACGACATCATTGGTCCTATAAAGTAAAAAGGTAGGGGTCACATCTTCAGCTCTGGAGGGCTACTGTTCAATGCTCGGCACCATATAGAAATTTAGTGCTACCATTGATGTCGCTCCGAAGTATGATTTGGTATTCTGACAGTGGGCATCATATGGCAACATGAGCTGTGCAATCCTTGCCTTATCTATATATTTTTTAAATCTATGTCTATTTCGCCATATACTTTGGTCTAATATTATTGATAAGTTACGCGGATCAGTTGGAGCATCTGCATAAGAGATGACAAAGCAAGTAAAAAGTGAGGAAACAATGGTAAAGTGGAGCCGCAATTAGTAGATACTAACTGGAAACCACACTCAGGTTTGTCGAGCAATGTGATTTCCCTAGAGCAATCAAAAGCCTACAACTATCAACACAGTAGGACTAAAGTAATTGAATGATTTTTTTTGTATTTATGCCATAATTATGTTGCACCATTGTAAGTAATGCATCCAAATTAAAAAGAAGAAAGTAAAACTCATGTGTGAATTATTTTACTTATACAGATGAAGGCAGAGCTAAACTGCTCAAATAAAATCCTTTATAACCTAAAGTGTACACATAATGAACCAAAATTTGGATTCGGTATTGTTGCAGGTTATGATCTAAATCTCTGTTAATTGAACAAATCATGACACTAAATATAATCGATATATTTTAAAAAAAGAAATAGTTTCCAGGCTTTCATTTATACACTTGATCAAATTTGCACATCACACACTTTCACCTTTTGGCGACAGAACAAAATAACCAAACGGACAGAAAATACGGGAGAAGTTACAGAAACAACATAGTGAACAATCCCTTTCATGTCTGCCCTACGCATTTGCCGCCAGCCGAGGCTTTTTCTTAGCACTTCATGGTCACATCCTTGGAAGGATCTAACTCCCTGCCGGCTAAGCTGCACGAGTGCAGCAAACTGTCTCCATTAGGGACTCGCCGATTGGCCATGGTGCAACATGGTGCGGCAATGGCTAACCTGTGTCATAGAGCCTTGATTCGATGGGTCTGGGTGTGTACATACGGGGTAAAACTTGTTAATCTTGCTTTGAGGGAGAGCCTGATGACTGGTACAGTGCATGGGCGTAGGTAGAACAAATATGATGAAAATAGATAGGACGGTATAACATACACTAATTCTTCTTTTTGTGCATCATAACATACACTAATTCTTGTAATACCAAAAGTTAAACATAGCGACCATATTGCATGTAATTCTTTCGTATCATACCATAGATATCTATCCTACACACATAGTTAGCAATTTATACATGGCAATGGAGGTAACACAGAGGAACGGAAGGTGAGAAAATAAAGACCATACTCTGAATTTGCAGAACCACTTTGCAGTACACCGCGAGCAAGTTTGAGGCCGAGGCCAGACTGCAGCCAGGCGTTTAGTCATCCTGCATGTTGGTACCAGCCGATCTGACCGAGGAAATTGATTAGCCCAGGCTACAGAGCTGTAGTATGTGCATATGTTTCCGGCCACTCGAAATCTAGCTAAGCCATGGACTGAATCGATCCAGCAGCCAGCTTCCAAAGCCTGATCGCATACTTCTATTTCAGCAGAGTTAAGATGTCCGTGCAGTCCTAAACGGAGGATGGAGGTCCTCCAACCCATGCCCGCATCCTGCTGTCCTGCTTGCTCATGATAGGAGAGTCCGGCATGTAGTTCTGTGTGGGATGCGTTTACGTCCAATTTAGGCTCCCTGTCCACCTCAAAGCAATCCAGTATGGAACTTCAAACTTGAGGATGCATAGCATGGAGAAAAGGGGCGCTAGGGTTTCTCCATGGAGCCGAGAATATGAAAAGAACTCAACGAAGGAGAGGACAGGGATCAATTGCACGATGACTTTACGGGATCGCTCACGACTGCTTTTTTTCTTTTCTAAAAACAAAAGATAGATTGATCAGGACTCTGGGTGGAAGCAATTAGACATCTAACGGCTTGTATTTGCCTTTTAACAACATCTAATGGCTCTTATTTCAAGTTCTATGGATTAACGTGGAGTCTCCGTTGGTGCTTCCGATTAGTAAATATAAGATATACATGGACAGACGGAGTACATGATACTAGCAAACGCTCACCATTAGTAGTAGTTCATTGGTTGGTTTCGATTTTTGATTCAGTTGCTGTGCTGCTACCGTCCAATATTCGCGTGAAGGTAGTACTTACTGTGGGAAAGGTGAAGTGATGGTTGCTTCGCCCGAGCAACTTATTACTCTGGGAATATTGGAGTACCAGCGGATTGAACGAAGAAAGAAATGATGGTTGCTTCGTTCGAGCAACTTACTGTGGCGAAGGTGGGGCTCTGTGTTTTGACTGCTCGCTAGTCATTATTACTGCGGTGCAACGATCGTGGTGAATATCCCCTGCAGTTGTGCACTCAATATTGCTGCATGGTAGGTGGAGCCGGATGAAGGATGTCCCACATGTCGGCGAAACAAAGTTGAATTGTTTCTGGCATTGCTATCAATCTTTCAGGATTTGTTTATATGTACGCATAATTTTCCAGCATAATGAAATTGTACTGTGATGCTATGAATGTTTCAACTTTGGTTCCTGCAGAAAAAAAAAGGTTTCAACTTAGGATTCATGTGTCCTCTTGCCTTAAGATTGTCTCGTTACAACATTCCATCAAATACAAATGAAACTACCATGGCTGCTAATGCATCTCAATGGTTCGCAGATCAGCGCCAATATTCACATCACAACTGAAG
This sequence comes from Thinopyrum elongatum, assembly GCA_011799875.1. Classification (NCBI taxonomy): domain Eukaryota; kingdom Viridiplantae; phylum Streptophyta; class Magnoliopsida; order Poales; family Poaceae; genus Thinopyrum; species Thinopyrum elongatum. The sequence continues at coordinate 582,995,613 of CM022300.1, read as the reverse complement.
ACAAAGTTGTGAGAAGGTGTACAAATAAAGAAAAATATATAATTGATCGATGCTGTTCGTAGGAATGGCTCCATTTTCTGGGCACAGTGTTCATTGGTTGGCAGCTAGTTTCACACAGCTCTGTAGCCAAGAAAGAGGTGTATGGAGGACATCACAATCCGATCATTTTGTGCAGTTCCACTAAAATCGAGCTAATCATCTCTGTTTGCAAAGATATTCAGTCAGTGTGATTACAATAATAGTGGAACTAGATGATGAAACATAACACGCACAAATAGAAGCCGATCACCTCTGCGATCTCTCTTTAGGACTAACTACTTGTTGGAGAAGATTAGGTACGGAGTTGGATGAGGAGGGTAGCAAAACCAATCTCCCTTTCTGCAGTCCCACAGAAATGTAAAAACATTGCCCTGTGACATTTTGGTGAAACTGCACAAAACACTCTTAAGAAAAAAGTGATTTGTGCAGTTTACCAAAATGTCGCAATAGCAACGAGATGAAATGGATAGCCCTGTTTGCAAAAACAGGTAGAAAGGAAACAATTACTGCCCAATAACAGGAGTTGAAGACACATATGCCAACAGAAAAGAAGCATATTCCATGTCATAAGGGAAAGATAGCAGCATGGTGGTTTATCAAAACAGTTTGATGACGAGATTGCAAGATGGAAAGTACGCCGGCCGAGATACGTTTTAAGCAAAGAACTAAAGATCCACATGCAGGATTTTCCACATGCAGCAACGTGGGAAGATGGGCAATGGAGCAAGGCCGGAGGAAGCTGTACCTGAGGGTCGTCGGGATGTAACTAGGAGGGCGCCGGTGGCCGGGATCTGCCCATACTACGGCAGCGAGCAAGTGGCGAAGGCCCTACCGCGCCGGAGCTTGGTCAGAGAGAACGGCGGGTACCGCAGATCGGGACGTGCTGCCTCAACGCCGTCGAACGGAGAAACGATGCACATCCTCCCTTTCCGCCGGCGGACTGGATGCGGCCGGAACAATGACCAACGGTGAGAGAGAGAGGCCACCGCCGCCTTGTGTGAGATAGTGTGACGAGAAACAAACCCCGGCAGGCAAGCTCCATTGTTTATAGTGTGACGAGAAACAAACCCCGCCGCCTTGTGTGAGATTGTGTGATGAGAAAAAGAGGCAATGTGTCGATGATATCTCAAACAAAAAAATATAACATATGCAATGTGTGTGAAACCGAGTCATGGATATATCATATATAGAGGGAGCGATCCACGACAAGAGAGTGGAGGGATCATCGGCGTGAGATATCGATAGAATCGAAAACAGGGATGAAGTGTGTGGGTGCGCGATCGATAAAGAGTGCCATCGAATTTGTGTTTGCCCACGTCAAAGATACAGGGCGGCTGGCCTACTGGAATGTGAGAGGGCAGAGGTGCAGTTTGTCTCTGTGGCATGGATACCTACCTACAACGTTCGACTATCGGTGTGTGTGGGGGGGGGGGGGCACAGACCTAACTATAGAGAGGTAGATCGAGTGGTATATGTGTGGAGAAGGAGAGAGACCTAGCTATGTATTGAGGGAGATCGATTGGCATCCATGCATATGTGTAGCAGAGGAATAAGGTTGGGAGTGAGACAAAGGTAGACTGTCGGAGGGTTGGTGGTGGAGTTGTGATACGTCTCCAACGTATCTATAATTTTTGATTGTTCCATGCTATTATATTGTCTGTTTTGGATGTTTTATATGCATTAATATGCTATTTTATATTATTTTTGGGACTAACCTATTAAACTAGAGCCCAGTGCCAGTTTCTGTTTTTTCCTTGTTTTGAGCTTCGCAGAAAAGGAATACTAAACGGAGTCCAAACGGAATAAAACTTCACGATGATTTTTCTTGGACCAGAAGACACCCAGGGGACTTGGAGTCCAAGTCAGAAGAGCCGCGAGGCGGCGGCAAGGGAGGAGGGCACGCCCTGGGGGGGGCCTACCTTGCCACCTCCTCGAGACTCCTCTGACCTACCCCTTCATCCTATATATTCACATATATTCCAAAACCCTCAGAAGCATCCACGAAAACACTTTTCCACCGCCGCAACCTTTTGTTCCCGTGAGATCCCACCTTGGGGCCTTTTCCGGCATCCTGTCAGAGGGGATTCGATCACGGAGGGCATCTACATCAACTCTATTGCCCTTCCGATGAAGCGTGAGTAGTTTACCATAGACCTACGGGTCCCTAGCTAGTAGCTAGATGGCTTCTTCTCTCTCTTTGATTCTCAATACCATGTTCTCCTCGATGTTCTTGGAGATCTATCCGGTGTAATCTTCTTTTGCGGTGTGTTTGTCGAGATCCGATGAATTGTGGATTTATGATCAGCTTATCTATGAATATTATTTGAATCTTCTCTGAATTCTTATATGCATGATTTGATATCATTGTATTTCTCTTTGAATTATCGGTTTGGTATGGCCAACTAGATTGGTTTTTCCTGCAATGGGAGAGGTGCTTAGCTTTGGGTTCAATCTTGCGTGATTTCACCCAGTGACAAAGTAGGGGTAGCGAGACACGTATTGAATTGTTGCCATCGAGGATAAAAAGATGGGGTTTTCATCATATTGCTTGAGTTTATTCCTATACATCATGTCATCTTACTTAAGGCGTTACTGCGTTCTTTATGAACTTAATACTCTAGATGCATGCTAGATAGCAGTCGATGTGTGGAGTAATAGTAGTAGATGTAGGCAGGAGTCGGTCTACTTGACACTGACGTGATGCCTATATTCATGAACATTGCCTTGGATATCGTCATAACTTTGCGCTTTTCTATCAATTGTTCGACAGTAATTTCCGTATTATTTGCCTTCAAGAGAGAAGCCTCTAGTGAAACCTATGGCCCCCGGGTCTATTTTCCATCATATTTGTTATCGATCTACTATTTTGCAATATTTTATTTTCAGATCTATAAACCAAAAAATTCAAAAATATTTTATCTTTTATTTAGTTTTATCTATCTCTATCAGATCTCACCTTTGCAAGTGACCGTGAAGGGATTGACAACCCCTTTATCGTGTTGGGTGCAAGTGTTTGATTGTTTGTGTAGGTGCATCTATTGTGGACTTGCGCGTTTCTCCTACTGGATTGATACCTTGGTTCTTAACTGAGGGAAATACTTATCTCTACTGTGCTGCATCACCCTTTCCTCTTCAAGGGAAAAACCAACGCAAGCTCAAGAAGTAGCAAGACCCTTTTTGAATAATGCAGGGGATGTTATTGATTGTAATAAAAGCAAGGTCAGCTTTCATATCAATGGTAATGAGCATATGGTGCATTTTCCGAAGAAACAATTCCAAGTGAATGGTATAAATGTTATTGAAAAATCTCCGAGACTCACTACTGGAAGTTTTCAACTACCTCTACCTACTGCCAAAAGGAAATATGATATGCTTATTGTTGGGGATATGCATATCCCCGTTGAGGTAACTTAGTGTTTTACAAAAGTTCTTCGGTTTCATGCTAATCGAAGGTGGTTGTTAATAAGACTTCATCAACCTTATTAATGTATCACTTTTGAGAGGTATGAAGTTGATGAACTTACTAGGCACAACCTTCTGTCCTTGCCTTTTAGTCTCTGTTTTTCTTAGTTAAAGAAAATAAAATGCCATGTTTATCCTGTTTTCTGGATTTTCCGTGCAATAAAAAATGACCCTAAAATAAAAGTTCTCAGAATGTCCTGAAAATTTAATATGATTTTTTTAATATTTCTGAATTTTTAGTGCAAATAACATCAGAGGGGGGTGCACCAGGTGGGCACAAGAGAGAAGCCTCTAGTGAAACCTATGGCCCCCGGGTCTATTTTCCATCATATTTGTTTTCGATCTACTATTTTGCAATCTTTTATTTTCAGATCTATAAACAAAAAAATCCAAAAATATTTTATCTTGTATTTATTTTTATCTATCTCTATCAGATCTCACCTTTGCAAGTGATCGTGAAGGGATTGACAACCCCTTTATCGTGTTGGCTGCAAGTGTTTGATTGTTTGTGTAGGTGCATCTATTGGGGACTTGCGCGTTTCTCCTACTGGATTGATACCTTGGTTCTTAACTGAGGGAAATACTTATCTCTATTGTGCTGCATCACCCTTTCCTCTTCAAGGGAAAACCCAACACAAGCTCAAGAAGTAGCAGGAAGAATTTTCGGCGCCGTTGCCGGGGAGATCTACGCCAAGCCTACCAAGTACCCGTCATAAAATCTCATCTCTTGCATTACATTATTCGCCATTCTCCTCTGGTTTTCCTCTCCCCCACTTCTAAAACGATTTTTCAAAAGATTTGCCTCTTTATTCGCCCTTCTTCCGTTCGTCTTTTCGTTTGCTTTTTGTTTGCTCGTGTGTTAGATTGTTTGCTTTATCTCGATGGCTCAAGAGAATAAAAAATTGTGTGACTTTACCAATACTAATAATAATGATTTTATTAGTACTCCGATTGCTCCCGCCACTAGTGCGGAATCTTATGAAATTAATGCCGCTTTGCTGAATCTTGTTATGAAAGATCAATTTTCTGGCCTTCCTAGTGAAGATGCCGCATCCCATCTAAATAATTTCGTTGAGCTGTGTGATATGCAAAAGAAGAAAGATGTGGATAATCATATTGTTAAATTGAAGCTATTTCAATTCTCACTACGAGATCGTGCTAAAACTTGGTTTTCATCTTTGCCTAAAAATAGTATTGATTCATGGAATAAGTGTAAAGATGCTTTTATTTCCAAGTATTTTCCTCCCGCTAAGATCATCTCCCTTAGGAATGATATTGTGAATTTTAAGCAACTTGATCATGAACATGTTGCATAATCTTGGGACAGGATGAAATTGATGATACGAAATTGCCCTACTCATGGTTTAAGTTTGTGGATGATCATACATATTTTTTATGCCGGATTGAATTTTGCTTCTAGAAATCTTTTAGATTCGGCCGCGGGAGGCACTTTTATGGAAATTACTTTAGGAGAAGCTACTAAACTCCTAGATAATATTATGGTTAACTATTCTCAATGGCATACCGAAAGATCTTCCACTAGTAAAAAAAGTGTATGCGATTGAAGAGATTAATGTTTTGAGTGGAAAGATGGATGAGCTTATGAAATTGTGTGCTAGCAAGAGTGCTCCTATTGATCCTAATGATATGCCTTTGTCTACTTTGATTGAAAATAATAATGAATCTACGGATGTGAATTTTGTTGGTAGGAACAATTTTGGTAATAACGCGTATAGAGGTAATTTTAATCCTAGGCCGTTCCCTAGTAATTCCTCTAATAATTATGGTAATTCCTACAACAATTCTTATGGAAATTATAATAAGATGCCCTCTGATCTTGAGAATAGTATTAAAGAATTTATGAGTTCGCAAAAGAATTTCAATGCTTTGGTTGAAGAAAAATTGCTTAAGATTGATGATTTGGCTAGGAACGTTGATATAATTTCTCTTGAGATTGATTCTTTGAAAATTAGATCTATTGCACCCAAGCATGATATTAATGAATCTCTAAAAGCTATGAGAATTTCCATTGATGAGTGCAAAGAAAGAACCGCTAAGATGCGTGCTAAGCGAGATTGGTTTGTAAAAGCGTGTTCTAGTTTTTGTGAAAATAATGATGAAGATCTTAAAGTGATTGATGTGACTCCTATTGAATTTTTGTTTTCTAATATAAATCTTGATAAAGATGGGACTGGAGATGAGTCAACTTTAGTTAAAAGGCGTCCCAATGATTTGGGGTTTATAGATCTAGATGCAAAAAATTGATAAAAGTGGGATTGGAGAGGTCAAAACTTTAAGTAGCGATGAACCCACTCTTTTGGATTTCAAGGAATTTAATTATGATAATTGTTCTTTAATAGATTATATTTCCTTGTTGCAATCCATGTTGAATTCTCCTCATGCTTATAATCAAAATAAAGCTTTTACTAAACATATCGTTGATGCTATGATGAAATCTTTTGAAGAAAAGCTTGAATTGGAAGTTTCTATCCCTAGAAAACTTTATGATGAGTGGGAACCTACTATTAAGATTAAGATTAAAGATTATGAGTGCCATGCTTTGTGTGATTTGGGTGCTAGCATTTCCACGATTCCAAAAACTTTATGTGATGTGTTAGGTTTTCGTGAATTTGATGATTGTTCTTTAAATTTGCATCTTGCGGATTCCAATATTAAGAAACCTATGGGAAGAATTAATGATGTTATTACTATTTCAAATAGGAATTATGTGCCCGTAGATTTCATTGTTCTTGATAAAGATTGCAATCCTACATGTCCTATTATTCTTGGTAGACCTTTCCTTAGAACAATTGGTGCAATTATTGAGATGAAAGAAGGAAACATTAGATTTAATTTTCGTTAAGGAAAGGCATGGAACACTTTCCTAGAAAGAAAATTAAGTTGCCACATGAATCTATTATGAGAGCTACCTATGGATTGCATACCAAAGATGATAATACCTAGATCTATGTGTTTTTATGCCTAGCTAAGGGCGTTAAACAATAGCGCTTGTTGGGAGGCAACCCAATTTTATTTTTGTTCTTGCTTTTTTGGTTCTGTTTTTCAATAAATAATTCATCTAGCCTCTGGTTAGATGTTTTTTTTGTGTTTTAGTTAGTGTTTGTGCCAAGTAAGACCTTTGGGATGGCTTACGGTGATAGTTGATTTGATCTTGCTGAAAAATAGAAACTTTTGCATCTAGTCACAGAACTGTTTAAATTCACTGGAGCGTGAAAATACCCTGAATTTTTTACACAGGATTTATATACAAATTTAGTCTGTTGTTCTACTCTTTCAGAAATTTTGGAGTTAGATAAGTATTAGAACAATTCAGATCTTAGAAAACTGTTCTGTTTTTGACAGATTCTGTTTTCTATGTGTTGTTTGCTTATTTTGATGAATCTATGGGTTGTATCGGGGAGTATGATCCATGAAAAAGTTGGAATACAGTAGATATTACACCAATATAAATAAAGAATGAGTTCAAAACAGTACCAAAAGTGGTGATTTATTTTCTTATACTAACGGATCTCATGAGTTTTCTGTTGAGTTTTGTATTGTGAAGTTTTCAAGTTTTGGGTAAAGATTTGATGGACTATGGAATAAGGAGTGGAAAGAGCCTAAGCTTCGGGATGCCCAAGGCACCCCAAGGTAATATTCAAGGACAACCAAGAGCCTAAGCTTGGGGATGCCCCGGAAGGACTCCCCTCTTTCGTCTTCGTCTATCGGTAAATTTACTTGAGGCTATATTTTTATTCACCACATGATATGTGTTTTGCTTGGAGCGTCTTGTATGATACGAGTCTTTACTTTTTAGTTTGCCACAATCATACTTGATGTACACACCTTTTGAGAGGGAGACGCATGAATTGTGATTTATTAGAATACTCTATGTGCTTCACTTATATCTTTTGAGCTAGGCAATTTTGCTCTAGTGCTTCACTTATATCTTTTTAGAGCACGGCGGTGGCTTTATTTTGTAGAAATTATTGAACACTCATGCTTCACTTATATTATTTTGAGAGTCTCTCTAAACAGCATGGTAATTTGCTTTGGTTATGAATTTAGTCCTAATATGATGGGCATCCAAGAGGGATATAATAAAAACTTTCATATAAAGTGCATTGAATACTATGTGAAGTTTGATTCCTTATGATTGTTTTGAGATATAAAGATGGTGATATTAGAGTCATGCTAGTGAGTAATTATGTATTGTAGAAATACTTGTGTTAAAGTTTGTGATTCCCGTAGCATGCACGTATGGTGACCGTTATGTGATGAAGTCAGAGCATGATTTATATATTGATTGTCTTCCTTATGAGTGGCGGTCAGGGACGAGCGATGGTCTTTTCCTACCAATCTATCCCCCTAGGAGCATGCGCGTAGTACTTTGTTTTGATGACTAATAGATTTTTGCAATAAGTATGTGAGTTCTTTATGACTAATGTTGAGTCCATGGATTATACGCACTCTCACCCTTCCACCATTGCTAGCATCTCTAGTACCGCGCCACTTTCGCCGGTGCCATACACCCACCTATTACCTTCCTCAAAACAGCCACCATACCTACCTATTGTGGCATTTCCATAGCCATTCCGAGATATATTGCCATGCAACTTCCACCGTTCTGTTTTACTATGACACGTTCCATCATTGTCATATTGCTTTGCATCATCATGTAGTTGACATAGTATTTGTGGCAAAGCCACCATTCATAATTTTCATACATATCACTCTTGAGTCATTGCACATCCTGGGACACCGTCGGAGGCATTCATATAGAGTCATATTTTGTTCTAAGTATCGAGTTGTAATTCTTGAGTTGTAAGTAAATAAAAGTGTGATGATCATCATTATTAGAGAATTGTCCCATGTGAGGAAAGGATGATGGAAGCTATAATTCCCTCACAAGTTGGGATGAGTCTCCGGACTTTATAAAATAAAAGAGGCCAAAGAAGCCCACAAAAAAAATAAAAGAGGCCAAGAAGCCCACCCAAAAAAATAAAAAAAATGAGAGAAAAGAGAGAAGGGGCAGTGTTACTATCCTTTTTCCACACTTGTGCTTCAAAGTAGCACCATGATCTTCATGATAGAGAGTCTCCTATGTTGTCACTTTCGTATACTAGAGGGAATTTTTCATTATAGAACTTGGCTTGTATATTCCAATGATGGGCTTCCTCAAATTGCCCTAGGTCATCGTGAGCAAGCAAGTTGGATGCACACCCACTTAGTTTCTTTTTGAGCTTTCATAAAGTTATAGCTCTAGTGCATCCGTTGCATGGCAATCCCTACTCACTCACATTGATTTCTATTGATGGGCATCTCCATAGCCCATTGATACGCCTAGTTGATGTGAGACTATCTCCTTCTTTTTGTCTTCTCCACAACCACCATATTCTATTCCACCTATAGTGCTATGTCCATGGCTCACGCTCATGTATTGCGTGAAAGTTGAAAAAGTTTGAGAACATCAAAAGTATGAAACAATTGCTTGGCTTGTCATCGGGGTTGTGCATGATTTAAATACTTTGTGTGATGAAGATGGAGCATAGCCAGACTATATGATTTTGTAGGGATAGCTTTCTTTGGCCATGTTATTTTGAGAAGACATGATTGCTTTATTAGTATGCTTGAAGTATTCTTGTTTTTATGTCAATATTAAACTTTTGCTTTGAATCTTATGGATCTGAACATTCATGCCAGAATAAAGAAAATTACATGGATAAATATGTTAGGTAGCATTTCACATCAAAAAATCTGTTTTAATCATTTACCTACTCAAGGACGAGCAGGAATTAAGCTTGGGGATGCTTGATACGTCTCCAATGTATCTATAATTTTTTATTGTTCCATGCTATTATATTATCTATTTTGGATGTTTTATATGCATTAATATGCTATTTTATATTATTTTTGGGACTAACCTATTAACCTAGAGCCCAGTGCCAGTTTCTGTTTTTTCCTTGTTTTTGAGCTTCGCAAAAAAGGAATACTAAACGGAGTCCAAACGGAATAAAACTTCACGATGATTTTTCTTGGACCAGAAGACACCCATGGGACTTGGAGTCCAAGTCAGAAGAGCCGCGAGGCGGCGGCAAGGGTGGAGGGCGCACCCTGGCGGGGCACGCCCCCTACCTTGCCACCTCCTCGGGACTCCTCTGACCTACCCCTTCGTCCTATATATTCACATATATTCCAAAACCCTCAGAAGCATCCACGAAAACACTTTTCCACCGCCGCAACCTTCTGTTCCCGTGAGATCCCATCTTGGGGCCTTTTCTGGCATCCTGCCGGAAGGCGATTCGATCACGGAGGGAATCTACATCAACTCTATTGCCCTTCCGATGAAGCGTGAGTAGTTTACCACAGACCTACGGGTCCATAGCTAGTAGCTAGATGGCTTCTTCTCTCTCTTTGATTCTCAATACCATGTTCTCCTCGATGTTCTTGGAGATCTATCCGATGTAATCTTCTTTTGCGGTGTGTTTGTCAAGATCTGATGAATTGTGGATTTATGATCAGCTTACCTATGAATATTATTTGAATCTTCTCTGAATTCTTATATGCATGATTTGATATCTTTGTATTTCTCTTCGAATTATCGGTTTGGTTTGGCCAACTAGATTGGTTTTTCTTGCAATGGGAGAGGTGCTTAGCTTTGGGTTCAATCTTGCGTGATTTCACCTAGTGACAAAGTAGGGGTAGAGAGACACGTATTGAATTGTTTCCATCGAGGATAAAAAGATGGGGTTTTCATCATATTGCTTGAGTTTATTCCTCTACATCATGTCATCTTACTTAAGGCATTACTCCGTTCTTTATGAACTTAATACTCTTGATGCATGCTAGATAGCGGTCGATGTGTGGAGAAATAGTAGTAGATGCAGGCAGGAGTCAGTCTACTTGACACGGACGTGATGCCTATATTACATAATCATTGCCTTGGATATCATCATAACTTTGCGCTTTTCTATCAATTACTCGAAAGTAATTTGTTCACGCACCGTATTATTTGCCTTCATGAGAGAAGCCTCTAGTGAAACCTATGGCCCCCGGGTCTATTTTCCATCATATTAGTTTCCGATCTACTATTTTGCAATCTTTTATTTTCAGATCTATAAACCAAAAAACCCAAAAATATTTTATCTTTTGTTTAGTTTTATCTATCTCTATCAGATCTCACCTTTGCAAGTGACCGTGAAGGGATTGACAACCCCTTTATCACGTTGGGTGCAAGTGTTTGATTGTTTGTGCAGGTGCATCGATTGGGGACTTGCGCGTTTCTCCTAATGGATTGATACCTTGGTTCTTAATTGAGGGAAATACTTATCTCTACTATGCTGCATCACCCTTTCCTCTTCGAGGGAAAGTGTGTGTTTGTGGTAGTCACACTTGGCTAGAGAGGTATATCGACCGGTGTGTGCCGGAAAGAAGGAGCCGGGCGGCCTACACACACCGTGGGTGAACGACCTAAAGAGAAATAACGAATGTGTGCGATGGAGGGGACGCTGAGGGAGGGTGAGAGGGGGGCGGGCATGTGCATGCACGATAGAAAGTTAGCGCTAGTTACAAAGAGAAGAGGATTCTGTGCGTGTAAAAGACAAACAGAGATCATAATTCATTATAAAAAAGTGGATTCAGATATTTGAAGAAGATATCATAGTGTTTTAAACTGACGCATGCATGAATGAATATATATAATGGTGATACGCATGGTATGGTTATGAACATGTTATACTACATATAATATATAGAACATTGATTATAATTTGTGATAATGTGTGGCTTTTGCAGCTCAGGGCTAAATACTTGTCATAATGTAGGGGGCGGGGCACTATACTTTGTGGGATAAACACGGTGTACGTATGGAACATGGTTTAGATTATGAAGATCTAGTTAGTACATCAAATGTACTGTTATTTGGAATCAACATCAAGTGTATTCAAAATTTTGAATTCGAGTTCATATAGTACACATAGTTCATATCTATCTCTATAGTAATCATGTGGTGTGTTGTTAAGATAATACACGAATGATGGTTTAAGTTGGCAACAATCATGATTGTAGATTCTTATTCAAATAGAGAAACGAATTCAAATTTAGTTCGAATTGCAGTGGTAGTATAGACATTTGGAATGCACTAAAATGTTGGTATGAGTAGATTACATGCATTACACAGCCAGCAAATTTTTTTAATTGGGCATAACATGGATTCATAGCTTTGAATAGCATTTGTACAGTAAAACGGGACAAGACTCCCTCTTTGTGTGGTGCGAATAGTTTTCTTTTTTTTTCTTTTTTTCGTTGTGGGAAGTGCGAATTGATTTGGTACGTACAATATTACACGTTAGGCTTGTCCCTAAAATTCAACCCGCGCCTTGTTATATCCCAAAAATTCAGATATCGTGCTCCCAAAACCCGCGCCTTCACAACCCGCGCCTTGCTATCCCGAAATTACAACGCGCGCGAAAACTCCCTCCAGCTGCCAAATCCCGACACGCGAAAACCCCTTCTAACCCTGAGCCAAAAGGGCCTCTAATTCAAATCGGTGGGGTACTTTTGTAACACACCCTACATTTTGGACAAGCGCGTCCCTAAGCCATTCGAAATCCCAGGCCGCCATAACCTCTTTGCTCCAGCCGCGAAACCCCACCCTCCTCCGTCCGCCACCCCACCGCTACCCAGCCGGAGCCTCTTCGCCGAGGACGTCGTCCACCGCAACAGCCCGACGTCCCTCATCACCTCCCCGGATGAGGATCAGTTGTCGATCCCGTCGTCCCGCCGGTTCAGCCGCCCCCTCCTCCACCTCCAAGGAGCTGCTTCGACGATCGCCTCGTCTATCGCAGCTGATCCATCCCCACAGCACCGCCTTAACCTGCTCCACCGGAACCGCAGGATCCTCACCGACTCCTCGGACAAAGCCGAGGCCTACTTGGCGCGACCAAAGAGGTTGTACACTCATCGCATCGCACCTTCTCCTTAACTCAACCTCCCGGCGCTGACGGTGCTCCATCCCGCACCCCCATGGCGCGGCTACCTCGAAGCTGGCGCCGCGGGCGACATCTCCATGGTGGCTCTCTTCCAGTGCGAGGCCCCTTCGGTGGCGATGTCCATACCAGCCGGATCTGTTGCTGCTACTCCGGCTCTCGCTCGCTCGCGCTGCTGGTTCTCCGTCTCTCTCTCGGTCGCGCTGCTGCTCTTCTGTCCACCTCGCTCGTGCTGCTGCTCTGCTCTTTCTCTCGCTCGCGCTGCTGATGCCGGTACACGGGCTACTGCACCTACACGAGTTGCTGCTCTGGCTCTAGTTCGCGTTGCTCCTCCAGGCGCTGCTGCTCCGGCTGCTATCTGCTACTGTGTTCCCCGTCGATCGCCTGCTGATTTAGATCATTGTTTCTCTACTACTAGTGCTCGAGCGGCCTAAACTATGTGTGAAGTGCCTCTTTGCTACCAGTGCGTTCAGTTTTGACTCTAACATTCAGATTCCACAGTAAATTTCAGTTTCGACAGTTAAGTTCAGAGTCAACAATTTTTACCTCATCTGTTGTTGTCAAGTGTTTTTTGGTGATGTAAATTTTACATCTATCACTTTTTGGTAATGTATTTTACATCATCTATTGGAGATGCTATTAGAATCCCACTTGAGATTAACGATGTCTGTCTTGTACTGCTTCAGCCTCGACATCTTACGGCTCGCCAGAGCTGCTCCAACGATGGAACCATCCATCACAACAGAGCAGTGCTCTGGACGCTGTCTACAGATTCCTCAGATCTTCCTCCACACCTCCGTTAGCCACCTCTGCCACAACTTCTTCAGCGACCAACACAATGATGTTGAGGTCGACACGGCTACGGCAAAGAGGTTGTACACTTGCCACATCACTTATTACTCTACATTCATGTCGATCCATTAGGGCTATTTTGGTTCAAAGGAAAAAGTGAAGGAAAAACATAGCAATAGGAAATTTTCCTATGGCACTCTACTATTTAATTATTCATGCATTTTGTTGAAAGGAATGGAGCAAAACATCCACCTGGACCTACTTTTCAAAATCCTATGCATGAAAACAAGACCAAGTGCATTAGTGGCAGAATAACATTCTAACTGTACACGCTTTCATATGGTTTCACTTTAATTTGACCATGTTTCTTTGCATTCCTCTGCTCTTCCAATTCCTGTGAATGAAACACCCAAGTTGACAGAAATACTGTGTTTACAAATGCTATGTTTCCCACATGCATTCCTATCCTATTCCGGTGTTTTTCCTATCCCTGCGTTTTTAGAATCCTGCAAGCCAAAGGAGCCCTTACAGAATTACTTCAGTTATAGGTAGGTGTCGAAGAAAACTTTGTGTGGTTTGTCCTGCTCCTGCCATGATGTCGTCCACCTCACCTGAGCTGCTCCATCGACAGAAGCATCCACCAAACCAGGCATCACGACTCCTGACCGTCTTTCGCTGCCTCAGATCTCCTTCCCTGCCGTCGGCACCCACCGCAACTGCATCACCATCATCGACTCAGCAGATGAACCTGAGGAGTACAAGGGTCCACAAGAGAGGTCGCACTCTTTTGTTTCTGCTTATGTTATGCATTGCTTAACATTACCTGCTACTTTATCGTCCTGTTCACCTCTTAGACTCCAAGCCAGGTCCAAATTAATGTTCAAACTTGAGTTTTAAAATTACTTGTGGGGCACATATCGAGGCAGCAATGAATATTATCTCTGTCTATTATCTGGTTCACCTGGGGTATGTCTATGTTGTTCATCTTGGGTGGGAAACAAATAGTAAAGCAATCATCATCTGTCTTTTTATTAAATTAAAGCTATCATCAGCCTGCTATCATTATTTTTGGATCCATCCACTGGTTGTTACCATCACTCTAGATTTCTGCATGCTCTCCTTACATAATCTCACTATATTTTATTCGTATGCATGTTAGATATTGTACACAGTCATGCTGAACATGTAGAGAAAAAGGGAAGAGTTTTGCGTGGTAATACAATGTCATGTAGACATCACTCCATGGTGGGTTCAATGGCAAACCCTCCCCCCCCCTCTCTAGATTGTAATCGAGAGGAAGATATCTGTTCTGAGGCGGATTCAGACGCAGCTGACCACTCCTATTTACCCCCCAAGGTGTTTGCTCTAACTTGGCATGATGATGTTGGTCGTATCATGCATATGTTGCCTTGCAGTGCCTACTTTCGACATCATATATGTCATCTGCTTAGTTTAGACATGTTATGTAATGCCACCTGTTTAGTTTCTATATCATATATGGGAATTATGTAGTCTCATCTCTTTTAGCCAGCCATAATATATGTGAAATATGCAATGCCATCCTATTTAACCAGGCATCATATATTTGAATGATATCTTGCCCATCCTTTTGTTCATTACATTTCCATTTGTTGACAATGTTTGTACATTAAAATACTGTTCTGTGAATCAGCCATTTGAGTGGGTGATGGAAAAATCTGAAGTGAAAACAAGGTCCTCAGAGCAGACAATGCTACCTGTTGAAGCAGATCTCTTGCTGGGTCCCGATAGCTCCTCAGAGATGGATTCAGAGACAGATGACCAGTCCTATTCCCCCACCGAGGTGTATGCTCTAACTTGGCATGGTTATACTACTCATATCATGCATATGGTGTCTTGCATTGCATAGTTTAGACATCATATGCACAATATTCAACACCATGTTCTTAGTTCAGACATCATATATGCGAATGCCCTCTGCTTAGCATATAAATCACATATGTGAATTAAATCATGCGACCCTGATTACTTAGATAACATGTATGTGAATTATGTCATGCGAACCTGTTTACTAAAGACATCATATAATTATCTCATGCCATCCTGTTTAGTTAGTCATCATATCTTTGAATTATGTCATGCTATGCTATCCAGTTTAGATAGACATCATATATGTGAAATTATGTCATGCTATCCTTTTTAGTTAAACAATATACATGTCAACTATTTCATGCCCTCTTTTTTCCACACTATCTATTGCATCTGTCTCTCATACAAGGTCCGTACATTCAACTATGTTTCCTGTTTATCAACCATTTGAATTGGAGCAGGTGATGGCAGTATCTAGCGTAGTAAAAACACGGTCTTCAAATAAAACAGTGCTACCTCTTGGTGGAGATAGCACCCCGGTTGTACATGCATGAGAACCAGCCCTACCACACATAACCCATACTCTCGCAGATTGTACCCCTACTACGATGGACAGAGAACCAGCTTCACCCAATCTAACCCCAACCCCAGCAGATAGTAACCCAGTTCCTATTGACACATCGCCATCTCCACCATAGAGCTCCCAAACAAGAGCAGTTAGTAAGACAGCTCCAGTGCCCAAAGCGCCAGTACTACCACGGCGAACCCCAACTCCACCAGTTAGTACACCTATTCCTGTGGAGGAAGCACAACCAGCCATTCATAGTTTAGCATCTATCACATTTGATGTTGTTAAATCCTATGTGCGTATCTTCCCATCATGGAAATACTATACTGAAGATGAAGGAAAATGCCAATTGCAGGTGTTTCCAGGAGTTATGTGTAAGTAATGTTATTCATGGCAATTACTTTGCTTTGTCCCATACATTCTACCTCCATGATGCTTATAATACAACAAATTTTCCCATTTTCTCTATAGAGAAGGACTGATTTGGAAACTCAGGATGAGGTAACATGTGCTAATACCTCTGCTATCTTCAAGAATGCTTGGTGGCAGTATCAGAATTGCCTGAAGAAAACGTACTTCACTGGCAAAGAAACTCATCAAATTCCCTTATGTTCTCCTGAGACACATTTACTGGACGATGACTGGGAACGCCTTGTTCTATACTGGTCCCGAACCAAGAATGTGGTAAGGTCTATGAGCTGATTTTTTTTTTATTTTTAAGTACTATATGACTGCATCTTACGGTACTCTGTTCGTGTAGAACAAGTACTTAAACCTGAAGAACAACTGTTCTCATTTAAGATTCCATTGCTATCGTGCATACTGCTTTGCTCTTGTATCACTGTATTTACTCATACATACTTATTTTTAAATTGAAGGATCCAATCGAAACTCCAATGGCACAGCAGGTATGTTTACACATGTTACTTTAACAGGTTTGCTCTTATAAATAGCTCTGTTGATTTCAATTTCAATTGTGTATATAGTTAACTTCTCATATCATGCACATTACTAGCATCACAACAGAGCCAATAGTGTTGTTGTACATGTAGACCCGTGGTACCCATCTGAAATCTTGTTGTGCCGTGTAGTTTCCCACGCTTTGTATTCTTTCAGTGCTGCTTTGTCTTGAACTGATATGATTTGAACCGTGTCTCTATTTTGATTTGGCAAGACAATGCAGTGACCATAGGACATAGATATATGTTTGTTTGATGCTTTTATTATGTACTACTTGGCAATAGAAGACTTGGTAGTTTAATCATGTCCACCTTACTAATGAACTGGTTCACCGAAATGAGTTTCATATACTAATACATGCTAAACCTGTTATGTGTCTGCTTGTTTCTTCTTTTAGAATGCTGACAGAATATTGGGGAAGAGTGCCTTATTAAGCAATGGTAAAGGAAGTAATGCAGATAAGGTTCAGGGTAGTGAGACATCCTTGTTGGTCTCCAACAAAGCTGATAAAACAGCTAAGGAAAACTATCTTGAAGACAGTGAGACAACCCCAAAGTCCTGTCTTGGTGTAGTGTTCGAGTTACTGGCCACTACCGCTGGTACAAGCTATTCAAACTCACTGTCTGAATCAGTTCGGTTTCTTGAGTCTCAACTACAAGCTGAAAGACATCGATCAGCTGTGCTACGACAAGAAGCCGAAGGACTGCGGAAGTCCCTGGAGAATTCAGATGCATACTTTCTGGTGCAACAGCAAGCTTTGAAGGATTTTAGCGCCAAACAGGAGAAAGCTAATAAGCTTGCTAAGCTTATTGCCAGCATGGTGGATACCTAGGATAACGTTTCTTGAGCTCTTTTGAAGTTGTTTCAGTTATGGACTTGTTTTGCTGCCACATTTATTTGTACTGGTGGCCAATTTAGACGGCCAGTGTATGTAATATGCTGCTTTGTTCCCTATATTTGCACTGGTGGCGAACTTTGATGCCCAGTGGATGTAATATGTGTAATAGCCATAATAGCCTAGCGTTAGTTGCTTGCTTATTTATTTCCTTATTGTCTTGTTTAGTTGTTTGCTTGTAGTCGCTGCAGTTCTTTTTCCGCGTTTTTCTAGTGGCCACAATAACCTATTTTTATAACTAGGCCACAATAACCATGGCAACACACGGACTGTTGTAACCATCATCCTGCTACCTGCTGTAGTGACCATGGGCCTCCTATGGGCCGTAGGATCCATGGGCCTTCTACGGGCCATAGGATCCATGGGCCTTCTACGGGCCGTCTAATCAATGGGCCTTCTACGGACCATATAATCGTTTCGCCAAACATGGGCCATACTATTCATGGACCAATAACGGTCCGCAAAATGGGCCGTAAACGGGCTAGAGTGGAAATCGTATGTTTATGGCCCGACCATAACGGGCCGTTAATATGCCGTATTTGATGACGCTATATAAATAGCCCAACGTGTTAACGGGACACAATCGGGCCGACTGGAACCACGGGCTGAATTTGGCCCACAAGCGGAACAGGCCAGTAACGGACCGTAAGTAACCGAATTCTGGAAATGAGCCCAAGAATAAATGGGCCCTTAGAAGGCCGAAAGTTAACACGGGCTGGAAATGGCCTACTGAGTAATGGGTCGTTAATGGGTATAAAGCGATACACTATTCATTATGGGCTAGTTTCACCTCGAGCCTTGAAAGGGCCCAGAGTTACAAAGGGCCTCGTATGGGCCGAAAGACATCATGGGCCATACATGGGCCGGAAGTTACAACGGGCTGGAATCATATTGGACGGCCCAGATGACGCTACTGGTCCTAATTCGGATAGGCCGTAACGCGGGTCGTGAGTTAGCGGGCTGTAAATGGGCTATATGCTAACAGGCCGTTAACAGGCTTTCGTGGGCCGGCCCGCTACCTTTTGACCAAGTCAAACGGGCCGACCTTTTCACCGAACTGGGCTTCTGTTCGGCCGTGCCATGTGTGGACGTATCATAGGTGCCTCCGGTCCAATGAGTGGATGACATCTGTCCCAACGGTGAGTCGACACGTGGTTCCTCTGGCCATTGAGAATTTTACACGTGGAAAATCCCCATTGGTCTGGGCTGTTAACGGGTTATCGGATTCAAACCGGAACCTGATAGCTTAACGGCGACCCGTTACGGTGGATGCCACGTGTCGGTTACCCTTGATGAAAGCACTTCCATGACGCGCCATTTATCGTCATGGAAGTGGACACTTCCGTGATGATAATTTTAGTATTGCCTGGGAACACTTCTACAACAGCACATGTATGACTATCTTGATTCTGTCATAAAATCATCATGGATGTACATGCATGACAAAAAACATGACCAACTGTGACAAACACATATCATCACGGAAGTGGGTTTTTTTGTAGTGTATAAGCCCCTATCTTCCTATGTGCCTGGTTAAAACTTTTTGCTCATGGGTATGCGGTGAGTGTTAGCAATCATAGAAGACTATATGATGGTTGAGTATGTGGACTTGCCAAAAGGCTCCGATACGAGACCCTTCCTAAAAAGATGATGAATTGTAGTTGCAAAGTTGACTGAGAACATAGTTTGTTGATTTTCAATAGAGTTTATGCTTTATACTTCGATGTTGTGATGAATTGTTACTTGTTCATAAGAAGTTTATGATAAAAGTTATGTGGTAAAAAAAATTCTATAATAAAGTTTGTTGTTGTTATAATAATATACATGATGCTTCTATGTCCGTATTTTGTTTCTATTGACACCTCTCTCTCTCTCTAAGCATGTGGACATGTTTTTTTTGAGAACTTTGTGGACATGTTTTTCAATATCGGTTTTTCGCTTGAGGACAAGCGAGGTCTAAGCTTGGGGGAGTTGATACGTCCATTTTGCATCATGTTTACCTACTGTTATTTACTATGTTTTTATGCATAATAATGCCTTTTGGAGTAATTCTAATGCCTTTTCTCTCATAAAATGTAAGGTTTACACAAAGAGGGAGAATACCGGCAGCTGGAATTCTAGACCTGGAAAAGCTACGTCAGAGTTACCTATTCTGCACATCTCCAAATGAGCTGAAACTTTACGAAGAATTATTTTGGAATAAAAGAAAATTACTGGAGCAAATAACTACCGGAGGAGGCCCACTAGGTGGGCACCACCCACCTGGGAGTGATTCCGCCGAGGGAACTCCCCTCCCAGATGGGGAAATCATCGTCATCATCATCACCAACAACTCTCCCATCTTGGGGAGGGCAATCTTCATCAACATCTTCAACATCACCATCTCCTCTCAAACCCTAGTTCATCTCTTGTGTGCAATCTTTGTACCGGAACCTCAGATTGGTACCTGTGGGTGACTAGTAGTGTTGATTACATCTTGTAGTTCATTACTATATGGTTTATTTGGTAGAAGATTATATGTTCAGATCCATTATGCTATTTAATACCCCTCTGATCTTGAGCATGATTATCATTTGTGAGTAGTTACTTTTGTTCTTGAGGTCACGGGAGAAATCTTGTTGCAAGTAATCATGTGAACTTGATATGTGTTCGATATTTTGATGATATGTATGTTGTGATTCCCTTAGTGGTGTCATGTGAACGTCTACTACATGACACTTCACCATATTTGGGCCTAAGGGAATGCATTGTGGAGTAGTTATTAGATGATGGGTTGCTAGAGTGACAGAAGCTTAAACCCTAGTTTATGCGCTATTCCGTAAGGGACCGATTTGGATCCAAAAGTTTAATACTATGGTTAGATTTTATCTTAATACTTTTCTCGTAGTTGTGGATGCTTGCGAGGGGGTTAATCATAAGTAGGAGATTTTTTCAAGTAAGAACAGCACCTAAGCACCGGTCCACCCACATATCAAATTATCAAAGTAGCAAACACAAATCGAATCAACATGATGAAAGTGACTAGATGAAATTCCCGTGTACCCTCAAGAACACTTTGCCTACTATAAGAAACCATTTTGGCCTATCCTTTGCCACAAAAGGATTGGGCTAGCTTGCTGCACTTTATTTACCGTTACCGTTACTTGCTCATTACAAATGATCTTGCTATCAAACTATCTGTTACCGACAATTTCAGTGCTTGCAGAGAATACCTTGCTGAAAACCACTTGTCATTTCCTTCTGCTCCTCGTTGGGTTCGACACTCTTACTTATCGAAAGGACTACGATTGATCCCCTATACTTGTGGGTCATCACTAGGTACGTCTTGTGTCTCACACTTGCTCGTACCGACCTCGCCTCTGTTGCCCACCGGTGCCCTCGTGCCTGTCCCTCTCTTTAGCCATCCCATGGCATCTGCCGTGAGATCACCATGATAGTTGGCGCCCACCGTGGGGTTGCTTGAGGCATCGGCTGGAGTCATGTTCCAGACGGGGCCCTTCGCCGACTCCGGTGAGTAAATCATGCATGGCCTGGACCCTGCGCCCGGCACGGCGCCGGCTCGTCCGACGTCCCCTTCGGCGCGTCGTGCGCCTTCGCGACGCTCTGACACATCCATTTTGCATCATGTTTTCATACTGTTATTTATAATGTTTTTATGCATAATAATGCTTTATGGAGTAATTCTAATGCCTTTTCTCTCATAATATGCAAGGTTTACACAAAGAGAGAGAATGCCGGCAGCTGGAATTCTGGACCTGAAAAAGCTACATCAGAGTTACCTACTCTGCACATCTCCAAATGAGCTGAAAATTTACAGCGAATTATTTTGGAATATATTAAAAATAATGGAGCAAGTAACTACCGGAGGGGGGCCACTTGGTGAGCACAAGACACCAGGGCGTGCCTAGGCCCCCAGGCGCGCCCTGGTAGGTTGTGCCCAGCACGGCCCACCTCCGGTGCCCATATTCTAGTATATAGGTCATTTTGACCTAGAAAAAATAAGGAAAGGACTTTCGGGATGGAGCACCGCCGTCTCAAGGCGGAACTTGGGCAGGAGCACTTTCGCCCTCCGGGGAAGCGATTCTGCCGGGGGAACTTCCCTCCTGGAGGGGGAAATCGAAGCCACCGTCATCACCAACAACCCTCTCATCTTAGGGAGGGCAATCTCCATCAAAATCTTCAACATCACCATCTCCTCTCAAACCCTAGTTCATCTCTTGTGCTCAATCTTTGTACCGGAACCTCAGATTGGTACCTGTGGGTGACTAGTAGTGTTGATTACATCTTGTAGTTGATTACTATATAGTTTATTTGGTGGAAGATTATATGTTTAGATCCATTATGCTATTTCATACCCCTCTAATCTTGAGCATGATTATCATTTGTGAGTAGTTACTTTTGTTCTTGAGGTCACGGGAGAAGTCATGTTGCAAGTAATCATGTGAACTTGATATGTGTTCAATATTTTGATGATATGTATGTTGTGATTCCCTTAGTGGTGTCATGTGAACTTCGACTACATGGCACTTCACCATATTTGGGCCTAAGGGAATGCATTGTGGAGTAGTTATTAGATGATGGGTTACTAGAGTGACAGCTTAAACCCTAGTTTATGCGCTACTTCGTAAGGGACCGATTTGGATCCAAAAGTTTAATGCTATGGTTAGATTTTATCTTAATACTTTTCTCATAGTTGAGGATGCTTGCGAGGGGGTTAATCATAAGTAGGAGGTTTGTTCAAGTAAGAACAACACCTAAGCACCGATCCACCCACATATCAAATTATCAATGTAGCGAACACAAATCAAACAAACATGGTGAAAGTGACTAGATGAAATTCCTGTGTACCCTCAAGAACGCTTTGCCTATTATAAGAAACCGTTTTGGCCTGTACTTTGCCACAAAAGGATTGGGCTACCTTTCTGCACTTTATTTACCATTACCGTTACTTGCTCATTACAAATTATCTTGCTATCAAACTACCTATTACCGACAATTTCAGTGCTTGCAGAAAATACCTTGTTAAAAACCACTTGTCATTTCCTTCTGCTCCTCGTTGGGTTCGACACTCTTACTTATATAAAGGACTACGATTGATCCCCTATACTCTTGGGTCATCAATACTCTTTCCTGGCACCGTTGCCGAGGAGTGAAGCGCTCTTGGTAAGTGGAAATTGGGAAGGAAAAATTATTACTATGTGCTGAAATTTATTGTTACTTGTTACTATGGAGAACCATCCTTCGAGGGGTTTGTTCGGGGTATCTTCACCTCGACCGGAACCAAAATTAGTTGCCCCTCAACCTACCGCACCTACTGAAAATATTGGTTATGAAATTCCTTTGGGTATGATTGAACAACTGCTAGCTAATCCTTATGCAGGAGATGGAACTGAATATCCTGAAATGCACTTGATATATGTGGATGAAATTTGTGGATTATTTAAGCTTGCAGGTTTATCCCGGAGATGAAGCTAAGAAGAAGGTTTTCCCTTTATCTTTGAAAGGAAAAGCATTGACATGGTATAGGCTATGCGATGATATTGGATCATAGAATTGGAATCGATTGAAATTGGAATCTCACCAAAAAAATATCCTATGCATCTAGTTCATCGTGATCGGAATTATATATATATAATTTTTGGCCTGGTGAAGGAGAAAGTATTGTTCTAGCTTGGGGGAGGCTTAAGTCAATGTTATATTCATGCCCCAATCATGACCTCTCAAGAGTAATTATTATTCAGAATTTTTACGCTCGGCTTTCTCATGATGATCGATCCAGGCTCGATACTTCTTGTGTTGGTTCTTTTTTGAAGAAGACTATTGAAATCAAGTGGGATCTTTTAGAAAGAATGAAACGCAACTCTGAAGATTAGGAACTCAACAAAGGTAAATAGTCAGGTATTAAGCTTAAGTTTGATTGTGTTAAATCTTTTATGAATACCGATGCATTTCACAAGTTTAGCACTAAATATGGACTGGACTCTGAGATAGTAGCCTCTTTTTGTGAATCATTTGCTACTCATGTTGATCTCCCTAAGGAGAAGTGGTTTAATATCATCCCCCTATTAAAGAACCGATAATAGCTAAAGATGAAACTATTATTTACAATGTTGATCCAGTTATACCTACTGCTTATATTGAAAAACCACCTTTCCCAGTTTGGTTAAAGGAACATGCTAAGGTATCAACTGTGGTTCACAAAAGCAACATTAAAGCACCTAAACCCTCTGAGCTATTGTTCTTAATGATAAAAATGAACTTATTCCACAAAGAATTATCACTGGCGATAGAATGATAATTGATTTTAGAAAAATAAATAAAGCAACTAGAAAAGATCATTACCCTCTACCTTTTATTGATCAAATGTTAGAAAGACTATCCAAGCACACACACTTTTGCTTTCTTGATGGATATTCTGATTTTTCTCAAATACCTATTTCACAACCTGATCAAGAAAAAACCACCTTTACTTGCCCTTTTGGAACTTATGCTTATAGACGTATGCCTTTTGGTTTATGCAATGCACCTGCTACCTTTCAAAGATGTATGACTGCTATATTTTCTGATTTTTGTGAAAAGATTGTTGAGGTTTTCAGCGATGATTTTTTGTTTACGGAACTTCTTTTGATGTTTGCTTAAGCAACATTGATCGAGTTTTGCAGATATGTGAGCAAACAAATCTTGTCTTGAATTGGGAGAAGTGCTACTTTATGGTTAATGAAGGTATTGTCTTGGGGCATAAAATCTCTGAACGAGGTATTGAGGTGGATAAAGCTAAAGTTGATGCAATTGAGAAAATGCCATGCCTTAAAGATATTAAAGGTATTCATAGTTTCCTTGGTCATGCTGGTTTCTATAGGAGGTTTATTAAAGACTTCTCTGAAATTTCTAGGCCTCTTACAAATCTTTTACAAAAGGATGTCCCATTTGTTTTTGATGATGATTGTGTAGAAGCCTTTGAAACCCTTAAGAAAGCCTTAACTTCTGCACCTATAGTACAACCACCTGATTGGAACTTGCCTTTTGAAATTATGTGTGATGCTAGTGATTATGATGTTGGTGTTGTTCTAGGACAGAGAGTTGATAAGAAATTAAATGTTATTCATTATGCTAGTAAAACTCTAGACAGTGCTCAACGAAATTATGCTACTACCGAAAAAGAATTTTTAGCAGTTGTGTTTGCTTGTGATAAATTCAGATCGTATATTGTTGATCCTAAAGTAACTGTTAACACCGATCATGCTGCTATAAAATATCTTATGGAAAAGAAAGATGCTAAACCTAGACTCATTAGGAGGGTTCTTTTCCTACAAGAATTTGATTTACATATTACTGATAGAAAAGGAGCTGAGAACCACGAAGCTGATAACTTGTCTAGGTTAGAAAATATTCTTGTTGACCCACTACCTCTATAAAGGAGTAGATGGTATTATTAGGCGTTGTGTACCTGAGCATGAACAGGAACAAATCCTACGGAAATGTCACTCCGAAGCTTATGGAGGACATCATGCGGGAGATAGAACTGCTCATAAGGTATTGCAATCTGGTTTTTACTCGCCTGCTCTCTTCAAGGATGCCCGTAAGTTTGTTTTATCTTGTGATGAATGTCAAAGAATTGGTAATATCGGTAAGCGTCAAGAAATGCCTATGAATTATTCACTTGCCGTTGAACCATTTGATGTTTGGGGTTTTGATTATATGGGGCCTTTTCCTTCCTCTAATGGGTATACACATATTTTAGTTGCTGTTGATTATGTTAGTAAGTGGGTAGAAGCTATTCCAACTAGTAGTGTTGATCACAACACTTCCATTAAAATGCTTAAAGAAGTTATTTCCCAAGGTTTGGAGTCCCTAGATATTTAATGACTGATGGTGGTTCACACTTTATTCATGGTGCTTTCCGTAAAATGCTTCCTAAATATGATGTTAACCATAGAATTGCATCACCCTATCATCCTCAATCTAGTGGTCAAGTTGAACTTAGCAATAGAGAAATAAAACTAATATTACAAAAATTGTTAATAGGTCCTGAAAGAATTGGTCTAAGAAATTAGATGATGCACTTTGGGCCTACAGAACAGCTTATAAAAATCCTATGGGTATGTCTCCTTATAAAATGGTTTATGCAAAAGCTTGTCATCTGCCTCTTGAGTTAGAACATAAAGCATATTGGGCAATAAAAGAACTCAACTATGATTTCAAATTTGCCGGTGAAAAGAGGTTATTTGATATTAGCTCACTAGATGAATGGAGAACCCAAGCTTATGAAAATGCCAAACTATTTAAAGAAAAGGTTAAAAGATGGCATGATAAAAGAATCCAAAAGCAGAAATTCAAAGTTGGAGAATATATTCTTTTGTACAACTCTCGTTTTAGATTCTTTGTAGGAAAACTTCTCTCTAAATTGGAAGGACCTTATATTATTGAAGAGGTTTATCGTTCTGGAGCTATCAAAATAAATAATGCCGAAGGTACTAACCCGGAGGTTGTCAATGGGCAAATAATTAAACACTATATCTCAGGTACGCCTATTAATGTTGAAAGCAATATTATTCAAACCATGACACCCGAGGAACACATAAAAGAAACCTTCCGGAACACTCCAGAATCCTGAAAAAGAGGAGGTATGCGATACGGTAAGTAAACGGACTCCGAAAAATCCGCAAAAATATTTTTTGTCAGTTTTGGAATATTAAAAAAATTAGGAAAATAATAAAGTACCAGGAAGGCAAACTAGGAGGGCACAAGATACCAGGGCGCGCCTGCCTTGCCTGACGCGCCCAGGTGGGTTGTGCCCACTTCGGGAACCTTCCCGACTCTGTTTCCCTTCCGTTTTGCTTGTTTCCCAAGATAAAAAATCTTTATATACCCCCCGAACATTTTGACCACCGTATCGCGGAGAAATCTTCTATTCTTCTTTCTTGCTGTTTTTCTGGCAGATCTAAAAATATGTCATCTCAAGACTCGAAGGGTGAGAGCTATGTTGCTGATTATATTGCAAACCCCAAGGTTTATGGAGATGTGGAACCTTATGGTTGGACCACAGAGGAAGAAAAAGACTATGATCCGAAAGGGAAGGTAGAGACAAGCTCAGATGAAGATGAAGTTCCAGTGCCCCAACCTAGGGACATGCACGTGGAATTCAAGAAGTCAAGTCTCCCCAATAAATCAAAGAAACCTAAGATCCAGTTTATCCCTTTTCGTCTTCTGCAGGAAAAGAACCAAGAATTATGCAAAAAGATATTAACGCTGGAGCAGGAGATTGATGACTTGAGGGAGGAAAATTCCATCCTGAAGCGTAAGCTGAAGAGGAAGTGTGAAGCTACTACCTCATCACCAACACCATCACCTTCTTCACCGCCAAAGGAGACTTGAGTACATGGTATGGGCACTCCCCTTGGCTTGTGCCAAGCTTGGGGGAGGTGCCCCGGTATCGTATCACACCACCTCCTTTACCTTTATCTATCTTAGTTCGATCTTTAGTTATCTTTTGAATTATTTGAATAAAAAGTTTAGTTTAATCTTTTTCGAGTGTTTGCTTAGTGATCTGTCTACCTATGTAATCGTGTGCGAGATATATAATAAACTTTAGTTTGAGTTTTGCTTTCTTTACTTTTATGTTTCAATCAAAATAAAGAAAAGAAATAATGAAAAAGATCATATGCTAATCTTATGGTAAGTAGTGACATCACATAAGGAAAAGTATAAGTAGTAAAATTTATTGGAGATTGACAAACATAGCATTGGTCAATGATGCAATTCATGAAAGAATTAATAAGGGAAGAGAAGATTCACATGCAAATACACTATCTTGGACATCTTTTATGATTGTGAGCCCCCATCAAAATATTTTATGCCAAAATTGTTGACGTTGGACAAAGAAGACAACGTAATGATTTATGCTTGTTCATATTCACATAGAAGTTATATTATCATAGATCCTATAACATGTGGTGCTTGCCCCCTATCTTTGCTAGCCAAAAATCTCACACTAAGTAGAGATACTACATGTGCATCCGAAAACTCTTAAACCCAACTTCTTGTTTTGAGAGTCCACCATACCTACCTATGGATTGAGTAAGATCCTTCAAGTAAGTTGTCATCGGTGCAATAAGGCAATAAAAATTGCTTCTAAATGTGTTAGATCATTTAGTGTAAGAGAAATTGAGCGTTGTACGAACTTGTGATGGCAAAATAATAAAGGTGACAGACTGCATAATAAAGGTTGCTATCACAAGGGGCAATATAACGTGACGTTCTTTTGCACTAAGAGATTGAGCATACAAACCAAAAAGCGCATGACAACCTTTGCTTCCCTCTGCGAAGGGCCTATCTTTTACTTTTATGTATTTATTTTTATGCAAGAGTCAAAGTATTCTTCCCTATTCCTTTTTATTTTCTCTTTTTGCAAGCATCATGTGGTGAGGAAAGATCTAGGCACATATATCCAGTTGGACGTGTGTGAGCATGAATTATTATTGTTGACATCACCCTTGAGGTGAATACGTTGGGAGGCAAAATTATAAGCCCCTCTCTTTCTATGTATCTGGTTGAAACTTTTTGCTCACAGGTATGCGGTGAGTGTTAGGAATCATAGAAGATTATATGATGGTTGAGTATGTGGACTTGCCAAAAGGCTCCGATACCAGACCCTTCCTGAAAGGAGGATGACTTGTAGTTGCAAAGTTGACTGAGAACATAGTTTGTTGGTATTCAATAGAATTTATGCTTTTACTTCGATGTTGTGATGAGTTGTTACTTGTTCATGAGAAGTTATATGATAAAAGTTATGTGATAAAGCTCTTTGATAAAGTTTGTTGTTGTTACAATAATATGCATGATGCTTCTATGTCCGTATTTTGTTTTTATTGACACCTCTCTCTCTAAGCATGTGGGCATGTTTTTCGATATCGGTTTTTCGCTTGAGGACAAGCGAGGTCTAAGCTTGGGGGAGTTGATACGTCCATTTTGCATCACGTTTTCATACTGTTATTTATAATGTTTTTATGCATAATAATGCTTTATGGAGTAATTCTAATGCCTTTTCTCTCATAATATGCAAGGTTTACACAAAGAGGGAGAATGCCGGCAGCTGGAATTCTGGACCTGAAAAAGCTACATCAGAGTTACTTATTTTGCACATCTCCAAATGAGCTAAAAATTTACGGCGAATTATTTTGGAATATATTAAAAATAATGGAGCAAATAACTATCGGAGGGGCCCCACATGGTGAGCACAAGACACCAGGGCGCGCCTGGGCCCCCAGACGTGCCCTGGTGGGTTGTGCCAAGCACGGCCCACCTCCGATGCCCATCTTCTGGTAGATAGATCATTTTGACCTAGAAAAAATAAGGAGAGGACTTTCGGGATGGAGCGCCGCCGTCTCGAGGCGGAACTTGTGCTGGAGCACTTTTGCCCTCCAGCAGAGTGATTCCGCCGAGGGAAGTTCCCTCCAGGAGGGGGAAATCGAACCCATCGTCATCACCAACAACCCTCTCATCTTAGGGAGGGCAATCTCCATCAACATCTTCAACAACACCATCTCCTCTCAAACCCTAGTTCATCTCTTGTGCTCAATCTTTGTACCAGAACCTCAGATTGGTACCTGTGGGTGACTAGTAGTGTTGATTACATCTTGTAGTTGATTACTATATGGTTTATTTGGTGGAAGATTATATGTTAAGATCCATTATGCTATTTAATACCCCTCTGATCTTGAGCATGATTATCATTTGTGAGTAGTTACTTTTGTTCTTGAGGTCACGAGAGAAGTCATGTTGCAAGTAATCATGTGAACTTGATATGTGTTCGATATTTTGATGATATGTATGTTGCGATTCCCTTAGTGGTGTCATGTGAACGTCGACTACATGGCACTTCACCATATTTGGGCCTAAGGGAATGCATTGTGGAGTAGTTATTAGATGATGGGTTGCTAGACTGACAGAAGCTTAAACCCTAGTTTATGCGCTACTTCATAAGGGACCAATTTGGATCTGAAAGTTTAATGCTATGGTTAGATTTTATCTTAATACTTTTCTCGTAGTTGTGGATGCTTGCGAGGGGGTTAATCATGTGAAGGAGGTTTGTTCAAGTAAGAACAACACCTAAGCACCGGTCCACCCACATATCAAATTATCAAAGTAGCGAACACGAATCAAACCAACATGGTGAAAGTGACTAGATGATATTCCCATGTACCCTCAAGAACGCTTTGCCTATTATAAGAAACCGTTTTGGCTTGTCCTTTGCCACCAAAGGATTGGGATACCTTGCTGCACTTTATTTATCGTTACCGCTACTTGCTCGTTACAAATTATCTTGCTATCAAACTACCTGTTACCGACAATTTTAGTGCTTGCAGAAAATACCTTGTTGAAAACCACTTGTCATTTGCTTCTGCTCCTCGTTGGGTTTGATACTCTTACTTATCAAAAGGACTACGATTGATCCCCTATACTTGTGGGTCATCACGCTCGCCCCCGATGAGTACCCCAGCGAGGTGCTCGACATCACCGACTCGCCCATCCCCCTCGGTGATGACATCTCTAGCGACGTCGGGGACCTCTGCACCCGCTTGGAGGTGCTCGTCACCGACTCCGGCTCCACTTCGTCCAGCCTCGCGAAGAAGGCTGCAGGTGCCAAGGCCGCAGCCGATCGCGCCAGCACGGCTGACCCGCTGCAAGCCGTTCTGCAGAACCTTAGCATCCCCATCGCCACTGGCATCGACGCCCCTCAGGCCAGGGCCCGGCTCGATGAGGCACGCGTGTGTCTGCTGGATGAGGCCGCGGCGCTTGCTGCTACGCAGCATCGGCTGGAGTCCACCCAGCGGGAGCACGACGCCGCGTACGACTTCACCCCTGCCGCGGCTGAGCCCAGCCGGGTAGCTGAGGTGCGGACTGGGCGCGATCCCACCCATCTATGACACTTCCGTCAAGAATATGCGCGCAGCGGAGGCGGCCTCTGTGGGCCTGGAACAGCTGCAGGGCGAGGAGCTGCATGAGCGCCTGCAGCGCATACGTGAACTTCTCACCGCTGCGAACACGCAGCAAGACCGCCTCAATGCTCCTGCGGCGTCTATATCGCACCGCACCAAGGACCCCGAGCGGCAGAACACGGCGTCTTCTCCGCATCCCTGTGAGGCCCAGTCCGGCAAGACTTGAACCCGACGTGACCGCGCCGTGATGGCTGGCGACAACCTGGGCAATGAGCCGGCTCTAGAACATCGGCGCCGGCAAGACCCTCCTCCGCCATCCTGCCGGCGTGGCCGTCCGGCTTCAGCCGACCCGCCTCCCCGCAGCCCGATCGCAAGTTGGTTGGGCCCGCGCGACATCGACCACAACGACACCCGCCACCGCATCGAGCAGCTCGCCCTCTCCCTCGAGCTGGAGGAGGACAACGCGGTTGGTCCGGCGTGCTTCGGCCCGCGCATCCGTGATGAGCCCTTCCACAAGGGGTTCAAGCTTCCCCGCGACACCCCCAAGTATAATGGGACCGTCAAGCCGGAGGACTGGATCATCCACTACACCATCGCCATCACGGGCGGCAACCGGCATCTGGCCGTGCGCTACGCCCTGCTCATGCTGCAGGGCTCAGCCCGGACGTGGCTGAACAACCTGCCTGCTGGCAGCGTCAACTCGTGGCTCGACTTCGAGCAAGCCTTCGTGCGGAACTTCACTGGCACCTACAAGCGACCCGACCGCCCTTGCCAGGTCGCCATGTGCGTCTAGGGGCCGGACGAGACCGGCCGCCAGTACCTTGCATGCTGGACCGAGCTCCAAAACAGCTACGAGGGGGTCCATGAGGTTCAGACCATCTAGTACTTTGTGAACGGCTGTCGCGAAGGCATGATAACCCACAAGTATAGGGGATCGCAACAGTTTTCGAGGGTAGAGTATTCAACCCAAATTTATTGATTCGACACAAGGGGAGCCAAAGAATATTTGCAAGTATTAGCAGATGAGTTGTCAATTCAACCACACCTGGAGATTAATTATCTGCGGCAAAGTGATCAGTAGCACAACAATATGATGGTTTTGATAGTAGTAGCAACAACAATAGTAATGGTAACAGTGATAGCAATGATTTTGTAGCAAGTGCAATAGTAACAATAGCAGTAGTAACTTAGCAATAATTATATAAGAAAAATTCGTAGGAATTGGATCGGTGGATTCGTTGGATGATATTCATCATATAACAGTCATAACCTAGGGCGATATGGCACTAGCTCCAGTTCATAAATATAATGTAGGCATGTATTCCGTAAATAGTCATACGTGCTTATGGAAAGAATTTGCATGACATCTTTTGTCCTACCCTCCCGTGGCAGCGGGGTCCATAAGGAAACTAAGGGATATTAAGGCCTCCTTTTAATAGAGAATCGGAACAAAGCATTAACACATAGTGAATACATGAACTCCTCAAACTACGGTCATCACCGGGAATTTTAATGATGCTCGCATGAAAGACAAGAATTGAAGCACAAAGATAGCATCATATAGCATGTGAAAAACACATATAAGTCTAACATACTTCCTATGCATAGGCATCTTATAGGCAAACAAATTATCAAGGCAAGCGAAACCTATCATATGCAAAGAAGAAAGAAACAATAGTAATCTCAACATAACGAGAGGTAATTTAGTAACATGAAGATTTCCACAACCATATTTTCCTCTCTCATAATAATTACATGTAGGATCATAATCAAATTCAACAATATAGCTATCACATAAAAGTTTCTCTTTATGATCCTCAGGCATGCAAAGTTGACACTCTCCCAAAATAGTGGGATTACCTTAAAATAAAGTCATGACCTCTTAGAACCCACTTTTATCAAAAAATTCATAAGATTGATCATACTCCAAAGTAGTGGGATCATTATTACCTAGAGTTGACACTCTTCCAAACCCACTTTCAATATTATTGCAAACATTATTATCCATATCATGAGGCTTAAACAAATTTTCAAGAGCATAAGATGCATCACCCCAATCATGATCATTACAATAAGTGGTGGTCATAGCGAAATTAGCATCCCCAAGCTTAGGGTTTTGCATATCATTAGCACAACTTTCATTAATAGAATTTATAATAACATCATTGCAATCATGCTTTTGATTCAAGGAACTATCAAGTATGGGTGCAATAGCAATAATCTCATGTTTAACATAAGGAACTATAGCAAGTTCATCAAGGGATATTTCAATCAAATCATCGGAATCATAATTATCTATAGATTCATGCATATCATTATTTTCTTCCAAAGCAACGGTCATTCTCTCAATAAATTCCTTAACATAGGCATTATGAGCATAGTTTTCATAGCAATATTTAAGTATGTCAAAAATTTTAGATTTGTAGAGAGTAATATCATACTTTTCAATCAAAGAAGCAAATTCATAAGCACCCTTAAAAGCAACAAATTCTTCAATTTGTTCGATATCATAATAACTATAAACACCCTTTTCATAAGAAGATAATATTTCATTATCATTAAACTCACATAGGTAGGGAAGGTGTTTTTTAGGGTTCTTAGAGCAACAAGTAAAATCACAAAGTTCACAAAGATTCCAAGCATAACATAGCAAACAATTTGTTTGATTCCATAAGAGTCTCCCTTTTTCAGACACACGGTGACGCAGAAAATGAGCATGCTCATCTAAAGATTTTCCCTCAACTAAACTAGTTGGGGTTTCAGCACGAGCACAAATGGATCGAAGATGATCCAAGTAAAAAACTTTAAGTGGATCCATATCAATAGATTTTTAGCAAGCAAAGATGCAAGCAAATAGAAGGCATATGGCAACACAAGCAAAGATAGCAAACGAGCAAAAAGGCATACGAAAAGAAGGCGAATAAAAAGGCAAATCTTTTTGCATTTTTCTGAGAACGTTTTAGAAGTGGGGGAGAGGAAAACGAGAGGCAAATGGCAAATAATGTAATCCAAGAGATGAGAGTTTATGGTGGGTACTTGGTAGGCTTGATGTAGATCTCCCTGGCAACGGCGCCAGAAATTCTTCCTGCTACTTCTTGAGCTTGCGTTGGTTTTTCCATTGAAGAGGAAAGGGTGATGCAGCAAAGTAGAGATAAGTATTTCCCTTAGTTAAGAACCAAGGTATCAATCCAGTAGGAGAAACACGCAAGTCCCCAATATATGCACCTACACAAACAATCAAACACTTGAACCCAACGCGATAAAGGGGTTGTCAATCCCTTCACAGTCACTTGCAAAGGTGAGATCTGATAGAGATAGATATAAAAGATTACTAAAACATAAAACAAAATAAAAGTAAATAAATTGCAGCAAAGTATTTTTGGTATACAGATCTGAAAATATATGAAGGAAAATAAACCCGGGGGCCATAGGTTTCACTAGAGGCTTCTCTCTTGAAGGCAAATAATACGGTGGGTGAACAAATTACTGTCGAGCAATTGATAGAAAAGCGCAAAGTTATGATGATATCCAAGGCAATGATTATGAATATAGGCATCACGTCCGTGTCAAGTAGACCGACTCCTGCCTGCATCTACTACTATTACTCCACACATCGACCGCTATCCAGCATGCATCTAGAGTATTAAGTTCATAAGAACGGAGTAACGCCTTAAGCAAGATGACATGAAGTAGAGGGACAAACTCAGGTAATATGATGAAAACCCCATATTTTTACCTTTGATGGCAACAATACAAATACGTGCCTCGCTACCCCTACTTTGTCACTGGGTGAGGACAGCGCAAGATTGAACCCAAAGCTAAGCACCTCTCCCATTGCAAGAAAAACCAATCTAGTTGGCCAAACCAAACCGATAATTCGAGGAGAAATACAAAGATATCAAATCATGCATATAAGAATTCAGAGAAGATTCAAATAATATTCATAGATAAGCTGATCATAAATCCACAATTCATCGATCTCGACAAACACACCGCAAAAGAAGATTGCATCGGATAGATCTCCAAGAACATCGAGGAGAACATGGTATTGAGAATCAAAGAGAGAGAAGAATCCATCTAGCTACTAGCTATGGACTCGTAGGTCTGTGGTAAACTACTCACGCTTCATCGGAGGGGCAATAGGGTTGATGTAGATGCCCTCCGTGATCGATCCCCCTCTGGCAGGATGCCGGAAAAGGCCCCAAGATGGGATCTCACGGGAACAGAAGGTTACGGCGGTGGAAAAGTATTTTGGTGGACGCCTCTGGTCGTTTGGGAATATTTGGGAATTTATTGGCCAAGAATTAGGGTTAGAAGAGCTCCGAGGGGCCCACAAGCCAGGGGGCGCCCCCCCCCCCCCCCCCCAGGGCGCGCCCTGGAGGCTTGTGGCCTCCTCAGGACTCCTCTGACTTCATTTCCAAGTCCTATGTGTGTCTTCTGGTCCAAGAAAAATCATCGCAAAAGTTTTATTCCGTTTGAACTCCGTTTGATATTCCTTTTCTGTAGAACTCAAAAACAAGGAAAAAAACAGAAACTGGCACTAGGCTCTGGGTTAAAAAGTTAGTCCCAAAAATAATATAAAATAGCATATTAATGCATATAAAACATCCAAAACAGATAATATAATAGCATGGAACAATCAAAAATTATAGATACGTTGGAGACATATCACACAGCCAGTTCACCAAATATCGTCATTATTGCGTTTCACTTGCCCGACCGAACGATTTGAAAATAATAATAGTGCAAGAATGTTGTGGACTAAGCTACAATCTGCAAACATTTTATTCAACAGGAGAAGACAAGGTAATTTGGGCTCTATGTTAGATCAACAATAATGCATATGAGAGCCACTCAACATTTTCATCGTGGTCTCCTCCTTGGTATGACTCAATAATCAGAAAAGAAATTCAGAGAAACACACTGAAATATTTTTGGAGTTTTTATTTTTTTCTAGAAGAAAGCAAATTAAGGAAGGTAAAACAAAAAATGAGAAAAACTATTTACACGGGAAAGCTCCCAACAAGCAAGAAGAAGAATCGAGAAATCTTTTTGGGTTTTCTTTTAATACTACAACTAAATAAACTAGAAAGAAAAACCGAAATGGAGCAGGAAATATTTTTGGATTTTCTCAAATTTTTTCAAACACACAAGTAGAAAGCGAGAAAATAAATCTAGCATGGATGATACAATGAAAAAGTGTGAACACCGACAACTGGAATGAAATGTGTGGTCATGAATGTAATGTCGGTGGAAATACGTACTCCCCCAAGCTTAGGCTTTTGACCTAGCTTGGTAATCACCATCCGCGGCCTGCATAGTAGTCAGAGGGGTAGCTCACGGAGGCTCTTGGTGCAACCACCTCAGCCCGCCGAGCAGCTGCGACCTCCGCTTTGTGCGCACGAGCCTCGCTCTCAGAAACATAATATCTTCTTTTGCTGTCAAAATCAAAGAGAGAAGGCGCAGGCAAAGCAATATCCACAATGGTTTCTTTATTGAACCTTAGGTTATAAGTATAATCAGTAATTTTGCCCCTAAGGAACTTATGGCGCTTCATGGCCTCAAAGTCTAAGTACTTAGTGGGTAGGATGGGGTCATTAGGCCTAGGTGACACACCCAGCTCTCCTGCTAAACGTGAAGCGTAAATCCCACCATAAAAATAACCACTACCAGCATTGTGTTGCAACCTGCATGCAACAATCGCTCCAAGGTTATAACATTGAATACCGGTGAGGGGCATGCGTATGAGGCTCAAGTCAGGAGCACATAGTGTGCTACAGTCCTGTTTGCCTACGATGCATTTGCCATTAAATAGTGCAAAGTATTGAATTGCTGGGAAGTGAATGCTTTTTATTCTACCTTGTGTCACTCCTCTATCTTCTCCATAACAAAGGCTAGTCAAGAATGTCTCATACTGAGCACTTGGTGGTTCGTCTAGCGAACCCCAAAATGGAATTTTGCACATATTGGAGAACATCTCTAGAGGCAAGGTAAATGGACGGTCATACAATTTAAACGACACTCTAGACTCACGAGGATGAAATATAAATTCTTTAGTAAACAATTCTGTGAGGCTGAGATGCTGGTTGCACTTATCTTCAATGTAGGGACTGAGCTCGGCGTTGTGAACATATTGCTCAAATTATTCTTTAATACCTACATTCACAATAAAATCGTTGCACGGCCATAGGTAGGATTTGGTAGCAGCTTCCCTTATTGAACTTGCGCTTGGTTCAACATAAGACCGACGCATCGAGTTACTGCTAGATGATACCTCCGAAGAGCTCCTCCTCGAGGAACTCCTAAAGAAATTCATATTATTCCTATAGATAAAATTCTGAAATTTTTAGTCCACAAAAATTTTTGTCACCCAAACTTCACAAGATTGATAGCAACTACTCACAAGCATGCATAGAGGCTATATTGAGCATTCAATGTACTTAGAACTCTAAGAATTCGACATGCAAGCTCATCTACAGTAGCACCAAGAGTAGGTTATTATTCAAAATATAATCTACTAAAGCAAAAACTAATTGTACCAATGGAGGAGTCACATACCAAGTAGCAATCCCCCAAAATAGTTTCGGAAACGAAGCTTCGAGCAAAGAGATCGAAATCCGCGGGTTTGAGAGCAAGAACACGGGAGAGAGAGCAATGGTGAATTTTTTCTGGAGGTAGGTGATGACATGGGCTAAAGAGATAAGTGAGGGGGCCCACGTGGGGACCACAACCCACCAGGGCGCGCCTCGGGCTACTGGCGCGCCTAGGTGGGTTGTGCCCACCTGGTGCACCCCCCTCTGATGTTAAAAATTCAGAAATATTCAGAAAAAAAATCATATTAAATTTTCAGGACATTCTGAGAACTTTTATTTTTGGGTCATTTTTTATTGCACGGAAAATCCAGAAAACGGGATAAACATGGCATTTTATTTTATTTAACTAAGAAAAACAGAGAATAAAAGGCAAGGACAGAAGGTTGTGCCTACTAAGTTCATCAACTTCATACCTCTCAAAAGTGATACATTAATAAGGTTGACGAAGTCTTATTAACAACCACCTTCGATTAGCATGAAACCGAAGAACTTTTGTAAAACACTAAGTTACCTCAACGGGGATATGCATATCCCCAACAATAAGCATATCATATTTCCTTTTGGCAGTAGGTAGAGGTAGTTGAAAACTTCCAATAGTGAGTGTCGGAGATTTTTC
The DNA here is from genome assembly GCA_011799875.1 of Thinopyrum elongatum. Lineage (NCBI taxonomy): Eukaryota > Viridiplantae > Streptophyta > Magnoliopsida > Poales > Poaceae > Thinopyrum > Thinopyrum elongatum. The sequence continues at coordinate 582,957,915 of CM022300.1, read as the reverse complement.
AATAACATTTATACCATTCACTTGGAATTGTTTCTTCGGAATATGCACCGTATGATCATTACCATTGATATGAAAGCTGACCTTGCTTTTATTACAATCAATAACAGCCCCTACATTATTCAAAAAGGGTCTTGCTACTTCTTGATCTTGCGTTGGTTTTTCCCTTGAAGAGGAAAGGGTGATGCAGCACAGTAGAGATAAGTATATCCCTTAGTTAAGAACCAAGGTATCAATCCAGTAGGAGAAACGTGCAAGTCCCCAATAGATGCACCTACACAAACAATCAAACACTTGCACCCAATGTGATAAAGGGGTTGTCAATCCCTTCACGGTCACTTGCAAAGGTGAGATCTGATAGAGATAGATAAATCTAAATAAAAGATAAAATATTTTTGGATTTTTTGGTTTATAGATCTGAAAATAAAAGATTGCAAAATAGTAGATCGAAAACAAATATGATGGAAAATAGACCCGGGGGCCATAGGTTTCACTAGATGCTTCTCTCTTGAAGGCAAATAATACGGAAATTACTGTCGAGCAATTGATAGAAAAGCGCAAAGTTATGACGATCTCCAAGGCAATGTTCATGAATATAGGCATCACGTCCGTGTCAAGTAGACCGACTCCTGCCTACATCTACTACTATTACTCCACACATCGACCGCTATCCAGCATGCATCTAGAGCATTAAGTTCATAAAGAACGGAGTAACGCCTTAAGTAAGATGACATGATATAGAGGAATAAGCTCAAGCAATATGATGAAAACCCCATCTTTTTATCCTCGACGGCAACAATTCAATACGTGTCTCACTACCCCTACTTTGTCACTGGGTGAAATCACGCAAGATTGAACCCAGAGCTAAGCACCTCTCCCATTGCAAGAAGAACCAATCTAGTTGGCCAAACCAAACCGATAATTCGAAGAGAAATACAAAGATATCAAATCACTCATATAAGAATTCAGAGAAGATTCAAATAATATTCAGAGATAAGCTGATCATAAATCCACAATTCATCGGATCTCGACAAACACACCGCAAAAGAAGATTACATCGGATAGATCTCCAAGAACGAGGAGAACATGGTATTGAGAATCAAAGAGCGAGAAGAAGCCATCTAGCTACTAGCTATGGACCCGAAGGTCTGAGGTAAACTACTCACGCTTCATCGGAAGGGCAATAGGGTTGATGTAGATGCCCTCCGTGATCGAATCCCCCTCCGGTAGGATGCCGGAAAAGGCCCCAAGATGGGATCTCACGGGAACAGAAGGTTGCGACAGCGGAAAAGTATTTTCGTGGCTCCCCCTGAGGGTTTTTGAATATATGTGAATATATAGGATGAAGAGGTAGGTTAGGAGATCCCCGAGAGGGCCACAAGGCAGGGGGCGCCCCCCTAGGGCGCGCCCTCCACCCTTGCTTCTGCCTCATGGCTCTTCTGGCTTGGACTCCAAGTCCTCTGGGTGTCTTCTGGTCCAAGAAAAATCATCATAAAGTTTTATTCTGTTTGGACTCTGTTTGATATTCCTTTTCTGCGAAACTCAAGAACAAGGAAAAAACAGAAACTGGCACTGGGCTCTAGGTTAATAAGTTAGTCCCAAAAATAATATAAAATAGCATAATAATGCATATAAAACATCGAAAACAGATAATATAATAGCATGGAACAATCAAAAATTATAGAAATGTTGGAGACGTATCAAGCATCCCCAAGCTTAATTCCTACTCGTCCTCGAGTAGGTAAATGATAAAAACCGAATTTTTGATGTGGAATGCTACCTAACATATTTATCCATGTAATTTTTTTCATTGTGGCATGAATGTTCAGATCCATAAGATTCAGAACAAAAGTTTAATATTGACATAAAAACAATAATACTTCAAGCATACTAATAAAGCAATCATGTCTTCCCAAAATATCATGGCCAAAGAAAGTTATCCCTACAAAATCATATAGTCTAGCTATGCTCCATCTTCATCACACAAAGTATTAAATCATCCACAACCCCGATGACAAGCCAACAATTGTTTCATACTTTTGATGTTCTCAAACTTTTCAACTTTCACGCAATACATGAGCGTGAGCCATGGATATAGCACTATAGGTGGAATAGAATATGGTGGTTGTGGAGAAAACAAAAAGAAGGAGATAGTCTCACATCAACTAGGCGTATCAATGGGCTATGGAGATACCCATCAATAGATATCAATATGAGTGAGTAGAGATTGCCATGCAACGGATGCACTAGAGCTATAAGTTTATGAAAGCTCAAAAAGAAACTAAGTGGGTGGCTTGCTCACGAAGACCTAGGGCAATTTGAGGAAGCCCATCATTGGAATATACAAGCCAAGTTCTTATAATAAAAAAATTCCCACTAGTATATGAAAGTGACAACATAGGAGACTCTCTATCATGAAGATCATGGTGCTACTTTGAAGCACAAGTGTGGAAAAAGGATAGTAACATTGCCCCTTCTCTCTTTTCTCTCATTTTTTTTGGTGGGCTTCTTTGGCCTCTTTTTTTTTGTAAAGTCCGGAGACTCATCCCAACTTGTGAGGGAATCATAGCTTCCATCATCCTTTCCTCACATGGGACAATGCTCTAATAATGATGATCATCACACTTTTATTTACTTACAACTCAAGAATTACAACTCGATACTTCGAACAAAATATTACTCTATATGAATGCCTCCGACAGTGTATCGGGATGTGCAATGATCTAGCATAGAAAATGACATCAAAAAAGGGACAAGCCATGTAAACATCATGCTAGCTATATTACGATCATGCAAAGCAATATGACAATGATGGTGCGTGTCATAATAAAACGGGACGGTGGAAGTTGCATGGCAATATATCTCGGAATGGCTATGGAAATGCCATAATAGGTAGGTATGGTGGCTGTTTTGAGGAAGGTATAAGGTGGGTGTAAGGCACCGGTGAAGGTTCCGCGGTACTAGAGAGGCTAGCAATGGTGGAAGGGTGAGAGTGCGTATAATCCATGGGCTCAACATTAGTCATAAAGAACTCACATACTTATTGAAAAAATCTATTAGTCATTGAAACAAAGTACTATGCGCATGATCCTAGGGGGATAGATTGGTAGGAAAAGACCATCGCTCGTCCCCGACCACCACTCATAAGGAAGACAATCAATAAATAAATCATGCTCCGACTTCATCACATAACGGTTCACCATACTTGCATGCTACGGGAATCACAAACTTTAACACAAGTATTTCTATCAATCCACAATTACTCACTAGCATGACTCTAATATCACCATCTTTATATCTCAAAACAATCATAAGGAATCAAACTTCACATAGTATTCAATGCACTTTATATGAAAGTTTTTATTATATCCCTCTTGGATGCCCATCATATTAGGACTAAATTCATAACCAAAGCAAATTACCATGCTGTTTAGAGAGACTCTCAAAATAATATAAGTGAAGCATGAGAGTTCAACAATTTCTAAAAAATAAAGCCACCGTCGTGCTCTAAAAAGATATAAGTGAAGCACTAGAGCAAAATTGCCTAGCTCAAAAGATATAAGTGAAGCACATAGAGTATTATAATAAATCATGATTCATGTGTGTCCCTCTCAAAAGGTGTGTACAGCAAGGATGATTGTGGCAAACTAAAAAGCAAAGACTCATATCATACAAGACGATCCAAGCAAAACACATATCATGTGGTGAATAAAAATATAGCCTCAAGTAAATTTACCGATAGACGAAGACAAAAGAGGGGATGCCTTCCGGGGCATCCCCAAGCTTAGGCTCTTGGTTGTCCTTGAGTATTACCTTGGGGTGTCTTGGGCATCCCCAAGCTTAGGCTCTTGCCACTCTTTATTCCATAGTCCATCAAATCTTTACCCAAAATTGAAAACTTCACAACACAAAACTCAACAGAAAACTCATGAGATCCGTTAGTATAAGAAAATAAATCACCACTTTTGGTACTGTTGTGAAATCATTCTTTATTTATACTAGCACATATGCCCGTGCGTTGCAACGGGAAAAATTGATGTTTTGTGCAAGCATGATGTCCCACAGGACCGGGTTCACTATGAAGAACATGCTGCAACACAGCATCCTTCTACAAAATCTATACCTACTATTAAAGGGAATAGGTATTCTTGGTTTGGCTCCGCTTTGTTTCATCCTATTTTAAATATTTTTATGTGGATTATTTTATTTAGTTTGGTCCATTTAATGAACACATGTGCAAACAAAGGAAACCGAGATGATACAAATGAAGTCAAGAGCGTACGTGTAAAGGAAACTTAATTAAAACAAAGCCAAGCGGCCGGCCGGCTGGCCACACATCGTACCTCACCCAAAAAATTATACATGGGAGGTGGAAAGTGGACATGCTTATTACAAAGAGTCCAAATCCTATTTAGATACCTATAGGATATTGGTCCATTACGCTGGCATCTCCGGCTGGAGAAACTTTATGGTGTTGTACGCAGCTGGATCGATTCTTTCCTAGCTAAACAAATGTACACAGCAAACTAGCTATGAGCTGCCGGGTGCCGGCTAGCTTGATTCTTTCCTAGCTAAACACATGAGTACATGTTAAGTAGGCTGTGGTGGATCGATCTGGCGGCGATTACATGGCTCAATTAATTGCTCCCTGAGAACTTGCACCTGAGTCGACTAACAGATGCACAACCATAGCTTCAATGAGTCAAGTTAGTGTTTTGTTAATAACTGCTTGATTTTATTTTATTTTCTGCTCTTCCTAGCGCCGAGCGTTCATGCATCAGGTTTCCGTAGCTAAATTGACTACACAATAAGTTACTGTTCTACAAGGAAGGGGAAACGAGGTATTTTCATATTCCTACAATTCAGTTTTTTCGCTGGCTCATGTATTTCTATCTAACTTGATATGGGTTTTGCGTAACTCGAAGTGTGCTAGAGAAATATTTTGCAAGAACTGGGATCCTCTCAGCGCAATGCAGATCAGCATGCATGTTACTTTTCTTTGTTCATTTTCAAGGAGAATTACATTTCTTTGTTCATCTTCAAGGTCAAATTCATATTATTATTTTCATCATGCTTTCAGAAAAATTGATACTTACTTATGCTAATTTGCATATCTTGGTATATGCAAAGAAGTAACTGAACAACTACCAGTGCAACCCACATTGATCAATCAAGGTTAGCTTTTCTATAGTATTAATTGTTGAATAGTCAAGCAGAGTAGCCTTTTGCAAAGATGGTGAAAGCACACAATTTTTATTCATGTGGGAATAATTGATGTGTATCATAAATCAAATCATTGCTTATGTTTTAGGTTGTGTTTTAGCTTAAATCGTTACTTTCTTACTGGCATAGGAGAGAGGTGATTTCTTCTCCCATTGCAACGCACTAACATATTTAGGTGGCATCGTTCGGATATTATTATGCCATGAGGACGGTCGTTTCGATAGACAGTGGGCTCAATAATTTCTCTCCTGTTGCAACGCACGGGCATATGTGCTAGTGAACATAAAAAAATACGATGCAATTTAGCCGTGTTCATATTTTCTTTGCCGGGCATAATCTCCCATTGATTCCATTTAAGTATAATCCTTTTTTAATGGCATTTAACTATAATCCTTTCATTAATTACCATGACGTCCTCACCTGTTTTAGTCGGGAATCAAATCCTTCCTTTTCTAATTTAGTAGCCCAACACATTGAAGCCTACAGATCCTTCCTTTTAATTATCCTACCTTTTTACCTTAAATCCTTCATGTAGAATTTATTAAGACCATGATCTTTCTTTTAGTTATTCCACCGGTTTACCCATAATCCTTTCTTTAATTAGCCACATCCATTTAAATATTCTATTTAAGCCCACAATCCTTCCTTTAATTAGCTCATTCCCTTAATTAGCTCATACTAAATATGATGATTGCCAGTTGTATATTTAGAGCGAGTTGGGATTAGTAAATATGAAAGGCGTATAGGTCGTTGGTTGTTACATCTAAGAGTTAGACAGGAGGTCCTGTGTTCAATTCCCACAATGTTGATTTATTTGGACCCAATTATTTTTCGCGGTCTCTATAAAAGCCCATAAAAGGCCCATCAACATACAAGTACCTGACCTAGATCGCTTAGCGTGTGTACGAGCCAACATTACGAAACATTATCCTGCACTCAAACCAAACGAAAAGGACTAAACCAAACCAAGAATACCTATTCCCTTTAATAGTAGGTATAGATTGGTGTAATATCTACTGTATTCCAACTTCTCCATGGTTCATACCTCCCCGATACTACCCATAGATTCATCAAAATAAGCAAACAACACATATAAAACAGAATCTGTCAAAAACAGAACAGTCTGCGAAGATCTGAATTGTTCTAATACTTTTGTAACTCCAAAAATTCTTAAAAATTAGGATAACAGAGACAATTTATATATAAATCTTGTGTAAAAAATTCAGTGTTTTTACACCATCCAGTGAATTTAAAAATTCTGTGACAGGACGCAAAAGTTTCTGTTTTTCAGCAAGATCAAATCAACTATCACCGTAGGCCATCCCAAAGGTCTTACGTGGCACAAACACTAATTAAAACATAAAAACACATCTAACCAAAGGCTAGATGAAAAATTTATTGAAAAACAGAACCAAAAAAAGTAAGAACAAAAATAAAATTGGGTTGCCTCCCAACAAGCGTTATTGTTTAACGCCCTTAGCTAGGCATAAAAACATAAATCTAGGTATTGTCATCTTTGGTATGCAATCCATAAGTAGCTCTCATAATAGATTCATATGGCAACTTAATTTTCTTTCTAGGAAAGTGTTCCATGCCCTTCCTTAACGGAAATTGAAATCTAATGTTTCCTTCTTTCATATCAATAATTGCACCAATCGTTCTAAGGAAAGGTCTACCAAGAATAATAGGACATGTAGGATTGCAATCTATATCAAGAACAATGAAATCTACGGGCACATAATTCCTATTTGCAACAATAAGAACATCCTTAATGCTTCCCATAGGTTTCTTAATAGTGGAATCCGCAAGATGCAAATTTAAAGAACAATCATCAAATTCACGGAAACCTAACTCATCACATAAAGTTTTTGGAATCGTGGAAACGCTAGCACCCAAATCACACAAAGCATGGCACTCATAATCTTTAATCGTAGTCTTAATAGTAGGTTCCCACTCATCATAAAGTTTTCTAGGAATAGAAACTTCCAATTCAAGCTTTTCTTCAAAAGATTTCATCATAGCATCAACGATATGTTTAGTAAAAGCTTTATTTTGATTATATGCATGAGGAGAATTCAACATGGATTGCAACAAGGACATACAATCTATCAAAGGACAATTATCATAATTAAAATCCTTGAAATCCAAAAGAGTGGGTTCATCGCTACTTAAGTTTTGACCTCTCCAATCCCACTTTTATCAATTTTTGCATCAAGATCTATAAACTCCAAATTATTGGGACGGCTTTTAACTAAAGTTGACTCAACTCCAGTCCCACTTTTATCAAGATTTATTTTAGAAAACAAAGATTCAATAGGAGTCACATCAATCACTTTAAAATCTTCATCATTATTTTCACAAGAACTAGAGGAACACGCTTTTACAAACCAATCTCGCTTAGCACGCATCTTAGCGGTTCTTTCTTTGCACTCAGCAATGGAAATTCTCATAGCTTTCAGAGATTCATTAATATCATGCTTGGGTGGAATAGATCTTATTTTCAAAGAATCAATCTCAAGAGAAATTCTATCCACGTTCCTAGCCAAATCATCAATCTTAAGCAAAAAAAATTCAACCAAAGCATTGAAACTCTTTTGAGAACTAATAAATTCTTTAATGTTGTTCTCAAGACCAGAGGGCCTGTTATTATAATTTCCATAGGAATTGTTGTAGGAATTACCATTATTATTAGAGGAATTACTAGGAAACGGCCTAGGATTAAAATTCCCTCTATACACGTTATTGCCAAAATTGTTCCTACCAACAAAATTCACATCCATAGATTCATTATTATTCTCAATCAAAGTAGACAAAGGCATATCATTAGAATCAACAGGAGCACTCTTGCTAGCAAACAATTTCATAAGTTCATGCATCTTTCCACTCAAAACATTAATCTCTTCAATCGCATGCACTTTTTTACTAGTAGAAGATCTTTCGGTATGCCATTGAGAATAATTAACCATAATATTATCTAGGAGTTTAGTAGCTTCTCCTAAAGTGATTTCCATAAAAGTACCTCCCGCGGCCGAATCTAAAAGATTTCTAGAAGCAAAATTCAATCCGGCATAAAAAATTTGTATGATCATCCACAAATTTAAACCATGAGTAGGGCAATTTCGTATCATCAATTTCATCCTCTCCCAAGATTGTGCAACATGTTCATGATCAAGTTGCTTAAAATTCATAATATCGTTCCTAAGGGAGATGATCTTAGCGGGAGGAAAATACTTGGAAATAAAACCATCTTTACACTTATTCCATGAATCAATACTATTTTTAGGCAAAGATGAAAACCAAGTTTTAGCACAATCTCGTAGTGAGGACGGAAATAGCTTCAATTTAACAATATCATTATCCACATATTTCTTCTTTAGCATATCACACAACTCAACAAAATTATTTAGATGGCATGCGGCATCTTCAATAGGAAGGCCGGAAAATTGATCTTTCATAACAAGATTCAGCAAAGCGGCATTAATTTCATAAGATTTCAAACTAGTGGCGGGAGCAATCGGAGTACTAATAAAATCATTATTATTAGTATTGGAAAAGTCACACAACTTGGTATTTTCTTGAGACATCATGACAAAGCAAGCAATCTAACACAAGAGCAAACAAAAAGCAAATGGAAAGACGAACGGAAGAAGGGCAAATAAAAAGGCAAATCTTTTTGTGTTTTTCTGAAAACATTTAGAAGTGGGGGAGAGGAAAACGAGAGGCAAGTGGCAAATAATGTAATGCAAGATTTGAGGGTTTATGATGGGTACTTGGTAGGCTTGACGTAGATCTCCCCGGCAACGGCGCCAGAAATTCTTCCTGCTACTTCTTGAGCTTGCGTTGGTTTTTCCCTTGAAGAGGAAAGGGTGATGCAACACAATAGAGATAAGTATTTCCCTCAGTTAAGAAACAAGGTATCAATCCAGTAGGAGAAACGCGCAAGTCCCCAATAGATGCACCTACACAAACAATCAAACACTTGCACCCAATGCGATAAAGGGGTTGTCAATCCCTTCACGGTCACTTGCAAAGGTGAGATCTGATAGAGATAGATAAAACTAAATAAAAGATAAAATATTTTTGGGTTTTTTGGTTTATAGATCTAAAAATAAAAGATTGCAAAATAGTAGATCAGAAACAAATATGATGGAAAATAGACCCGGGGGCCATAGGTTTCACTAGAGGCTTCTCTCTTGAAGGCAAATAATACGGTGGGTGAACAAATTACTGTCGAGCAATTGATAGAAAAGCGCAAAGTTATGACGATATCCAAGGCAATTATCATCAATATAGGCATCACGTCCGTGTCAAGTAGACCGACTCCTGCCTGCATCTACTACTATTACTCCACACATCGACCGCTATCCAGCATGCATCTAGAGTATTAAGTTCATAAAGAACAAAGTAACACCTTAAGTAAGATGACATGATGTAGAGGAATAAACTCAAGCAATATGATGAAAACCCCATCTTTTTATCCTCAATGGCAACAATTCAATACGTGTCTCGCTACCCCTACTTTGTCACTGGGTGAAAGCACGCAAGATTGAACCCAAATCTAAGCACCTCTCCCATTGCAAGAAAAACTAATCTAGTTGGCCAAACCAAACTGATAATTCAAAGAGAAATACAAAGATATCAAATCATGCATATAAGAATTCAGAGAAGATTCAAATAATATTCATAGATAAGCTGATCATAAATCCACAATTCATCGGATCTCGACAAACACACCGCAAAAGAAGATTACATCGGGTAGATCTCCCAGAACGAGGAGAACGTGGTATTGGGAATCAAAGAGAGAGAAGAAGCCATATAGCTACTAGCTATGGACCCGTAGGTCTGAGGTAAACTACTCACGCTTCATCGGAAGGGTAATAGGGTTGATGTAGATGCCCTCCGTGATCCAATCCCCCTCTGGCTGGATGCCAGAAAAGGCCCCAAATGGGATCTCACGGGAACAGAAGGTTGTGGCGGCAGAAAAGTATTTTCATGGCTCCCCTTGAGGGTTTTGGAATATATGTGAATATATAGGATGAAGAGGTAGGTCAGGAGATCCCCGAGGGGGCCACAAGGCAGGGGGCGCGCCCTCCACCCTTGCTGCCGCCTCGGGGCTCTTCTGGCTTGGACCCCAAGTCCTCTAGGTGTCTTCTGGTCCAAGAAAAATCATCGTAAAGTTTTATTCCGTTTGGACTCCGTTTGATATTCCTTTTCTGCGAAACTAAAAAACAAGGAAAAAACAGAAACTGGCACTGGGCTCTAGGTTAATAAGTTAGTCCCAAAAATAATATAAAATAGCATAATAATGCATATAAAATATCCAAAACAGATAATATAATAGCATGGAACAATCAAAAATTATAGATACATTGGAGACGTATCAGGTCTACCAAGGATAATCAACAAATTGTCGTCCTCGGGCATCTCAAGTATAACAAAGTCAGTTTAGATGGTAAGATTTGCAACAACAACGGGCACATCCTCACAAATACCGATAGGTATAGCAGTTGATTTATCAGCCATTTGCAAAGATATTTTAGTAGGTGTGAGTTTATTCAAATCAAGTCTTTTATATAAGGAGAAAGGCATAACACTAACACCAGCTCCTAAATCACATAAAGCAGTTTTCACATAATTTCTTTTGATGGAGCAAGGTATAGTCGGTATTCCCGGATCTCCAAGTTTTTTAGGTACTCCATCCTTAAAATAATAATTAACAAGCATGGTGGAGATTTTAGCTTCAGGTATTTTCCTTTTATTAGTGATGATGTATTTCATATATTTAGCATAAGGGGCCATCTTTAAAAAATCAGCCAAGCGAGTACGCAAAAAGACTGGCCTAATGATTTCAGCAAAGCGTTCAAATTCTTCATCATCTTTCTTCTTGGTTGATTTAGGTGGAAAGGGCATGGGCCTTTGAACCCATGGTTCTTTTTCCCTTCCATGTTTCCTAGCAACAAAGTCTCTTTTATCATATCTTTTATTTTTGGGTTGTGGGTTATCAAGATCAACAGCTGGTTCTATTTCAATATCATTATCTAGTTCTTTATCATTGTTTGGTTGAGTGTCTTCATGAACATCATATCTATCTTTTTCATTATCACTAGGTGAATGTTCATTACCAGATTAAGTTTCAGCATCAGAAATGGAAATATCATTATTAGCTTCAGGAGGTTTTTCTATCTCAGGTTCACTAGAGGTATACACAGTCGTATCATTTTTCTTTTTCTTCTTCTTTTTAGAAGAACTAGGTGCATCAGTGTTAATTCTTTGAGAGTCTTGTTCAATTCTTTTTGGGTGTCCCTTAGGATAAAGTGGTTCCTGAGTCATTTTACCTCCTCTAGTTGCTACTCTAACAACAAAGTCACTTATATTATTGTTTACCTCCTCTTTGGTCTAGTTGAGTTTGAACCATAGAAGAGTGTTTTCTGACACCTCTAACACCATTTGTAATTCTGAATAACAAGTCACTCAAGCGAGCAATCATATCAGAATTATATTTCAATTGTTTCATAACATTTGCATTGAAGTGATCTTGTTTTCTAATGTAGTTATCAAACTCATAAAGGCATTAACTAGGATGCATATTATAAGGATTGTCATTGTCATTAAATTTCATTAGAGAGTTTACCTCTACCACCTTGGGTGGTGGTGTATCAAGCCCATGTATTTCTTCAATAGGAGGTAAATTTTTGACATCCTCGGCTTTAATACCTTTTTCCTTCATACATTTCTTTGCCTCTTGCATATCTTCAGGACTGAGATATAAGATACCCCTCTTCTTCGGAGTGGGTTTAGACAGTGATTCAGGAAGAGTCCAATCATCATAATTTTTCAATATGTTATTCAATAACTCCTCAGCTTGTTCAACGGTTCGTTCCCTGAAAACACAACCAGCACAACTATCTAGGAAATCCCTAGAAGCATCGGTTAGTCCATTATAGAAGATATCAAGTATTTCATTTTTCTTAAGAGAATGATCAGGCAAAGCATTCAGCAATTGGAGAAGCCTCCCCCAAGCTTGTGGGAGACTCTCTTCTTCAATTTGTACAAAGTTAAATATTTCCTGTAAGGCGGCTTGTTTCTTATGAGCAGGAAAATATTTTTCAGAGAAGTAGTAAATCGTATCCTGGGGACTACACACACAACCAGGAGCAAGAGTATTATACCAAGTCTTAGCATCACCCTTTAATGAGAACGGAAATAACTTGAGAATATAATAGTAGCGAATTTTCTCATCATGAGCAAATAGGGTGGCTATGTCATTCAGCTTAGTCAGTTGTGCCACAATAGTTTCAGTTTCATAACCATGGAAAGGATCAGATTCAACCAAAGTAATTAACTCTGGGTCGACAGAGAATTCATAATCCTTATCATCAACAAAGATAGGTGAAGTAGCAAACTTAGGATCACATTTCATTCTAGCATTCAAAGATTTTTCTTTCAGTTTGCATAGTAATTTCTTAAGATCATCCCTATCATTGCAAGCAAGAAAGTCTCTAGTTGTCTCCTCATCCATAACATAACCTTCCGGTATCTTAGGCAATTCATATCTAGGAGGACCAGGTCTAATAGGTGTCTCAAGATTTTCAGATTCAATAATGTCATCAGTTTCAGCATGTTCAATATCTTTAGCTCTAGCAATTTGTTCATCAAGAAATTCACCTAGTGGCACTATCATCAAGCAAGGTACTAGCATCATCATAAGCATTATCCATAGCAGAAGTAGTATCATTAATAACTAGCGATATATCAGAATTAATAGCATGTGGTGGTGTTGCAAGTTTACTCAAAATAGAAGGTGAATCAAGTGCAGAGCTAGATGGCAGTTCCTTACCTTCCCTCGTCTTAAAGTGAAATATCTTAGTCTTGGTATCCTTCAGATTCTTCATAGTGATAAATTGATAATAATCCCAAGTCACTCAACAAATATAGCTATGCTCCCCGGCAACGGTGCTAGAAAAAGGTCTTGATAACCCACAAGTATAGGGGATCGCAACAGTTTTCGAGGGTAGAGTATTCAACCCAAATTTATTGATTCGACACAAGGGGAGCCAAAGAATATTTGCAAGTATTAGCAGCTGAGTTGTCAATTCAACCACACCTGGAGATTAATTATCTGCGGCAAAGTGATTAGTAGCAATGTAATATGATGGTTTTGATAGTAGTAGCAACAGCAATAGTAACGGTAACAGTGATAGCAATGATTTTGTAGCAAGTGCAATAGTAACAATAGCAGTAGTAACTTAGCAAGAACTATATAAGAGAAATTTGTAGGCATTGGATCGGTGGATTCGTTGGATGATATTCAAGATATAACGGTCATAACCTAGGGCGATACGGCACTAGCTTCAGTTCATAAATATAATGTAGGCATGTATTTCGTAAATAGTCATACGTGCTTATGGAAAGAACTTGCATGACATCTTTTGTCCTACCCTCCCATGGCAGCGGGGTCCATAAGGAAACTAAGGGATATTAAGGCCTCCTTTTAATAGAGAACCAGAACAAAGCATTAACACATAGTGAATACATGAACTCCTCAAACTACAGTCATCACCGGAAAGTATCCCGACTACTGTCACTCTGGGGTTTACGGATCATAACACGTAATAGGTGAATATAACTTGCAAGATCAGATCTAGAACATAGATATAATGGTGATAACATAAACGGTTCAGATCTGAAATCATGGCACCTGGGCCCAAAGTGACAAGCATTAAGCATGGCAAAGTCATATCAACATCAATCTCAGAACATAGTGGATACTAGGGATCAAGCCCTAACAAAACTAACTCGATTACATGATGAATATCATCCAACTCCTCACCGACCAGTGAGCCTATGAAGGAACTACTCACTCCCGGTGGGGAGCATCATGGAATTGGCGATGAAGGAGGGTTGGTGATGACGAAGATCGAAGATCCCCCTCTCCGGAGCCCAAAACGGACTCCAGATCTGGCCTCCCGATGAAGAATAGGAAGTGGTGGCGGCTCCGTATCACGAAACGAGATAATTCTTCCTCCCTGATTTTTTTCTAGAAAAAATAGGTATTTATGGAGTTGGACTTAGGGTCTGCGGGGCCACCAGGTGGGCACAACCCACCTGGACGCGCCTGAGGGGGGGGGCGCACCCTGGTGGGTTGTGCTCACCTAGGGCCCCCCCTCCAGTGGTTCTTGGCTCCAGTATTTTTCTTTTATTGCACAAAAATTCACCGCAAAGTTTCGTTCCAATCCGAGAACTTTTATTTCTGCACAAAAACAACACCATGGTAGTTCTGTTGAAAACAGCGTCAGTACGGGTTAGTTTCATTCAAATCATGCAAATTAGAGTCCAAAACAAGAGGAAAAGCATTAGGAAAAGTAGATACCACGGAGACATATCACGGCACCTTACTCAAGCACAAGCTCCTACGCTCCGAGCCGACCACCATGGCCGTGCTCATGGTCACGGCAGACAAGTACGCCAACGCCGACTCCACCATGAAGATCCAAGTGGTGTTGGACGAGGCCGGCAAAGCGTTGTTGGCACCGCCCTCCAAGCCGGCGGGCGAGAGCAGCCGCCAGCAGAACAACAAGCGTAAGGCCGAGCAGTCGGCTCCCTGCTACGACAACCGCCTCATCGCTGCAGCCGACCAGGCGCCCGCGGCCGAGCCGGCCGGCAAGCGTCTGCGAATCGGGAAGACCGCATGGCAGCCCGCCATGAGCTTCGAGGAGATGCTCGATGCCCCCTGCAAGCACCACAGCGGCGCAAGGCCATCCACGCACATGCTCCGGCAGTACGCCATCACCAAGCGTATCATGAGGGGCAACATCCCACCGCCGCCGGCTCCAGGTGCGGGGCAGCCGCCTCCACCGCCACCCCCGCCCCCAGCAGCCGGCGCCATGCGCGATGAAGTCTTCCCCAACGCGAATGATTGCTACGTTGTCTTCACCAGCTTTGGTGACGACAAGCATAGTGAGCGCTTGCTTCGGCAAGAGGTGAACACCATCATCCCGGCCGTGCCTGGGTACATGCACTAGTCGGAGGGCCAGGTCAGCTGGACCCGGGAGGACCACCCGGCTGTCATGCCCACGCCGGGTGGATACGCCCTCGTCCTCGACCCCACCATACGCTTCTACTCATCTCGGTCCTCGCCCACCGCGGCCTCTCCCTTTGTCTTCCCCCAACCCTTAGAAGTGGCCTCTACCTGCTTCCACGCCGCCACCGTGACCTGGTGCTCCATGCCCTCCGTCGGCCGCTTCGCTGCCTGCCGCACCCCATGCATCTCCGGGTAAACAAACATGATGCAGTTGATAGACTTATCCTTGCAGGTGCCAGACTATGACGCAGAATGGTTTCTGGTGTGCAGGGTGTCACTTGAGCTGGGAAGCTGCGCGGGAATGTTCCTGCTGCCGCAACACACGGTTAGGCTGACTTCACGGCTGATCACGACGTCCCAGAGCTCTTGCGCTCTCTCTCAAGGTATACTCTATCACACCTATCCCGGAATTTAACAATCATATAATCGATGAAGATGTTGTCTATATTTTCAGTTCGGGTGACAACCGTGCCTCTGCATACCTTCCTTTATTTCGTGCACCATTAGTTTAGTTGCTTGCTTTAGCATGTCAAAGACTCTGATGCTGCTTGTTTGATCCGTGTCACCCTCTGGTTAATTTCCTTCTGTGTAGTATTTATCCAAATATGTGTGATGTCACCGAAATATCAGTGTTCTAAGAAGTTCCATTTAGTGTTTATTTTCTATTATTTCTATTCCAAATGGAAATGTTCAGCTTGTTGTAGATGGTTTGATCAATGAAAATGGAGAATTAGATATCCATAAGCATAAACTCTAAATTCCTCTAATTTTTACAAGAATAATGTTGTATATAACAACATTTGGTTGGGTTCCAGTGAGAGCATGGACATGCTCCCCTCTATTCTACTGGTCTCGCTTGGGTTTCAAATATAGTCCATGTAGGCTTTCTCTAATCAATTGGATTGGTTATCTTCATTTTACTGGGTGTGTCCTCACCTCACCCCCAAAGAAACCAAGGTACATGGCGTGATCGAGATCAATAAATCAAGAAGGCAAGATAAATTATGAAATAATCATATTCATGCTATGGTGTTTTCCCGGTGCATCCATGTGCTTTTTTAATAGTTCACATCAGATTACCCAGGCATGAGTTTTGTATTGTTCCATCTAATGAAATGCATCCATGTGCTTCTTAGTCTTTGTTAGTTCCTGATCAATCAAAAGCAGTAGAAATTACTGGATCCAAGGAAGTACTTTGATGGAAGTCCAAGGATCGATCTCATCTTGTCCTGGTGCAAACATATATACCAACCGTTTTTATGTCTTATAACATGGTGCCTTTTATATGTACTAAATTAAGGAAATACCAATGTCCAGGAGAAGATGCATCATCACAAACAACTCATCATTGATTATTGTATATAGTACAGCTAGCAAATCATTGTATATTATGAGTGATACTTCTCTTTATAATGCCACTATCTTTGTGAAAGTTAGACCATTTATTCCTCTTCAGTTGACATGAATGGCTAAATTCCAATAAAGTCTACATGTTTGAAAATTCACAGAATGAAGTAGTAAAGAAACTTGAGAATAATTTCAAAAGAAGTGTGTAGAATAGAAACACAAAACACTAACTGATAGGAGCCAAGTCATGCTTGCTTGCTTGTTTATAATGAACTAATGATACTTGCATCTGTGTGCTTTTGGAGAATGGTGACAAAACATTTTAGTAATTGACTGTACCGACAAAGGGGATTCTAATTTTAATTGGATTGTACTTTAATAATATGATCTACAAAGTTCAAATGATTTTATATTTAACCCACACTAGGAGCCTAGAAGTGATGCTTTTGTGAGGAGGAGTACTGGAGCATGAGTGGATCTAGCGAGACAGACAACGATGGATGAGAGAAGAAGCAAGAGATCAGAAAAGGGGTTTACTCCTGACCACCATGTTCAACAAAATCATACAAGAGATTTGTATAAGGTGATAAGCTCTTACACATGTTGTACAATAAAAAATACTCCTTGTAACTGTATAGGGCTCTTTTCATATTCTAGAAAATTTTCAAAATATATTTTATTAGGGATGTGAGTATCAGATGCTAGATAGGTGATCAAGTGATCTGTGTGATCTTTAGAGATTTTAGACTTTCGGAATTTCAACCATTAGTTGCCTTGCATCACTAGTACAGAATTGGCCATTAGTCCCGGTTCGTAAGGGCCTTTAGTCCCGGTTCACCAACCGGGGCTAAAGGGTCGGGACTAAAGCCCCCCTAGTCCCGGTTCGTCACGACCCGGGACCAAAGGCCCACCACGTGGCACGAGCCCGCGCCGGGGGCTAGGGGACCTTTAGTCCCGGTTGGTGATACCAACCGGGACTAGAGGTTTAGGGGTTTAGGGTTTTAGGATTTATGATTTATGGTTTATTTTTCCTTTTCATTTATTTAATTGTTTTTCATTTCAAACATATTTTACGCTACTACAGTCGTCAAGTGCCACTGCTACTACATACTGTACACGTCATATATATATATATATATATATATATATATATATATATATAATAGAATTTCTCGCACGACCAATCATATATCATAGAATTTCTCGTACGACCATGCATACACATATATTTATACAATTTTGTACATACAATTTCTCCTACAATTTGCAGATCATTACATGCAGGCATTAGGTGTAATGGTATTCTCCTTCGGGATCTATGACCTCGTCAAGCAAAAATCCTGCCATTTCCTCTTGAAGTGCTCGTATGCGGTCCGTTGGTAGGAGCTTATCTCGCATCTCTTGCATCTTTAAAGAAGGAGATCAAAATGAATATATTAGTTGTGTGTATATATATATATTAGATCATGATAAAAAGAATTGTGAATTGTGTTTACGTACCCAAATATTTCTTCCACTTTTGCTCCTTTCTGTCATAAAGCAAATGTTCTCGCAAACGTAGTATGCACATAAATTATTCCCCGACGCCTGCCTCATGCACTTTACGAGAATAGAATTCAATCAGATAATAATTAATCTTTTTTTGCGGGGCAGATAATAATTAATCAAGCATGATAATGGTATTGAAACTAGAATTAAAGAGATGCGCAGACGTAGCTAGTACTACTTAATTACCGTGGGTCGCACCCATGTCAGCTCTTCTCATGGGCCTTGAACCTGTTTGATGAAACTTTTGCCAAACCCTGCCCGCCGGCAAAGAAAATGAATAAAGGAGTTATTAATTAGTAGATATCAAGAAATGAACTAAAGAGGCCAACATAGTGTGGATAATGATTGAAATTACCTGTTGAGCATCTCCTTCATGTTTGAGTATTCTTTAGGTTCTTTAAGTAGTGAGTCGAGTACTTTAA
The DNA here is from genome assembly GCA_011799875.1 of Thinopyrum elongatum. Taxonomy (NCBI): domain Eukaryota; kingdom Viridiplantae; phylum Streptophyta; class Magnoliopsida; order Poales; family Poaceae; genus Thinopyrum; species Thinopyrum elongatum. Next base: position 582,939,297 of record CM022300.1, on the reverse strand, counting down.
CTTTTCCCTCGTCAACTTCAATGATTAGCAGGATCCAGTGGAAACTGCATGCGCACACATTTGTATAATTAAGCGGGCATGTGCATAACTCATCAACTACACTTATTAACATCTAGTAAGCAAAACAGAATTTGTAGTACAGGACAGTAACACTCACCCGAAGTTGTAAGGAAATAGTATTTCTGGTTGGGTATTTAGTTGCTTCAAAAACTCTAGCAAGCTTCTCTCTGTGTCTTTTTTGTGAAGTGACCACACACCTTCATTAACGGTATTTGGGTCAATGAACCCAATGCCATAGCGTCCATCTCTTTTCATTTCATAAATCTTCATTCTGCATAATACCACAGAAAAGAATATAGGGAGGATAATTACAGGTAACGAACGAGCACAACTAGAGACTTAAATTACAGAAAGAAATCACTTACAGACAATAGCAACTGACGAGAGATTTGTCGAGTGCGTCTTGATTGAATAACTGAAACATTTCCTCAAACTGAACCCACAAATCTTTTTCATGGAAGTAATCCTCTGCCTTGACTTTCACCATGAGGGCCTCTCGCCCGTTCTTTATTTCTCTCAGGTACCACTCATGCAATCTGCGCATTTTCATTGATAGAAGCGGGACCTCCTCAGGCCTGACCAGAGGTTGGCCGGGGACATATTTCCATGCTAGTTCCTCCTCTTCAAACCCGGCAATAACCTCGAGGCCTAGGAGTTGTTGAACAGTGACACCAGCCTCTTTAGCCATCCTTCTATGATCATCAGTTATTACCGGCTGATCGGTGGTACTCACATGTGATTGTACAATGAGCGGGGGGGATCGATTGCACTGCTTGTTCTCCCAGCTGGGGAACAGTTTTCCCGCTTTCATTACCTGCTTAGATCGAGCTCGACTCCTTACCTTTTTGTGCATGATATGACTTCTTAATAGAGCGGTCATAGTCTGACTCCGTTGTCTTCACAGCCAGTCGAGCCATATCCACAATGTGCTGTAGGACTTTCTCAGGTATTTCTCCTTTGGCGGCAGGGGCGGTTTCGGTGCAAAATGGGCCTTCACTTCGGTATCCACTGTGGCATCGGTTTCCTCATCAGTCTTCTCGTAAGCCAACTTCTTTTTGGCATGAGGAGAGGCTTTCTTGCGTGGTGATCTCTTCTGCTTTGGAGAAGGCTGACGCGCCCGAGATCGATATGGCGGACTTGCGCTGATGGGCTCCGTCTCGGGGTGGAGCGGTGGAGTCGGCTGACGTGGTGGCGGACTAGCGCTGTGCTTTGTCTCGGGGTGGGCGGTGGAGTCGGCTGACGCGGCGGACTTAGAGGAGGAGCCGGCTGACGCGGCGGACTTGGAGGAGGAGTCGGTGGCCTTGGAAAGACGATGCAATCCTTTCTCCATAGAATGATACGACGTATGGCCTCTCCTAGTGTGCACTCCTCGTCACCTCCATGAATGTCAAGCTCTAGCTCATCATATCCCAATGTCACTTCATCCACCCCGACACGAACATAGCCAGCTGGAATCAGATTGCCATGGAAGGTTGCTTCAGGGGGATTTGGTAAAGCATAGCCATCCGCCACCTTCATGGATATGTTCTTCACTTTCATGTGTAGCTCACAAGGTGTCAAAACTGTGATATCATCCACGGGGTATCTAGCCAGCAGTGCATCATCGGCCGGGATGGAACCCACGCTGCTTTTTGGCATAGATGGGACGGTGCTATCCAATGTTGGATCTGCTTGCTGCAGCCGCTGAGACGCCCTTTCCTGGCTAAGTGAGTCGAGCTGCTCCTGCTGCCGCATGGAAGCGCATTCCAACTCCGCGTGCTTTGATTCTACCTGTTGAATGTGGTCTTCATCCAGCTTCCTCTGCTCCTCCTCCAGCTTCCTCTGCTCCTCCTCCTGCTTCTTCTTTCTCGCACGGATTCTGTAAGTGGCGTTCCAATCCACAAACCCCTCAAACCACGGAACAACGCCTTTGCCTCGTGTTCGTACCGGGTGTTCAAGATTCTTCAAGGTGCGCGTAAGCTCGTCGTTCTCTTTCTCGAGCTTGAACGCCCCTGTTTGAGCCTCTTCTATTGCAAGAAGTAAAGCATCGGAGGCTTCTTTAAGACTTGCCCGCTCCATAACCAGCCCTGTCTTCGGGTCCAACTTCCTCCCATGCACATAAAACCAAGTCCTGCACCTGTCGGGCCAACTCAATGTAACTGGAGTGGCCCCTGCAGCAATCATCTGTTCCTCAGCTTCATCCCACTTAGGCCGGCCGACACGGTAGCCACCTGGCCCCAGAGTATGGTGCCACTTTTTTTTCGCAGCATTAATCTTGTCTATTCTCGACCGTTCCTGAGCTGCTTCCGATTCCTCGAACTTCAGGAAAGAGTCCCAGTGATCTCTTGCCTTCTCCAGTGCTCCCTTGAATGCTGGAGTCTGCTTTCCGGCTACTTCGTACTTGGCCCATATTCTTTTCTTGTGGTTGTAGAATGCTATCGCCATCTTCTTAAGAGCACTCTTCCTGACTTTCTCCTGTTCTGCATCTGTCAAATGATCTGGTAGGGTGAAATGTGACATGAGCGATTCCCAAAGAAGATCTTTTGTTCTTTCGGAGACAAAACCAACTCCTTCATCTCCCTTTGCTGGCTTATTCCATTCTTGAACGGAGATCGAGATTTGGTCCCTGACAATAACTCCGCATTGACGAGTAAATTTGTCCGCATTGTTTTTAGGAGCAAGCGGTTCGCCATTTGGTTTGATGTCATCGACGTTGTACTTCATGCCAGCCTGCAACCTTTTGGCCGGGCCTCGTACTGCCCTGCTTGTAGAAGATTTGCTCGATCCGGAGGGCTAAAAGAAGAAAGATCAATTTGTTAATATATATATATATATATATATATGTAATGATCACCAGAGGCCTTATATATATATACCTCGCCGGTCTTTGTTAATTAAAGAACATTTCCTTCGTCATCATTGTTGTGGCCTTTGTCCCTATGTTCGTCTTCATCAAATACTCCCTCATCGGAATCGTTCATATATTGCGAGCCGTCATCTTTAGGTTCATTCTGATCTGGGCTCGGGGAGCGTATGATGTCGAACATGGTCTCTTCTCCATCTCTGCCGGTATCGTCCATATCTTATATTAACTAATCCATAAGAAAGATAAAACAATTTAGTATTCAAATTAGAATGCAATCAATAACAAAAAACTGAATCATAGTAGATAATATGCATCTCGAATAATATCACGCTAATACATCTCGAATAATCCAGATAATATGCATCATCGAATATAATCTCGAATACATCGTCTCGAATATTATCGAATATAATCTTGAATATTATCATATAACATCACTAGCTAATACAAATCGAATATTATCGAAGAATCTAGTTCACTCGCGGTTCCTGAGGCGCGGGCGGTGGACACCCAAAGAGAACGAACCATCACAGGATCATAACTCGAGTGAGATCCCTGAAGAACCTGCCAGGTATTGGAGAACCTAACGTCCAACGCAACCATGTAGCGACGGACATGCTCGTCTTCCTCCCTGACACAGCGACGTACCACCTCCTCTGGGGCAGGCTGCCTCCGCACCGAAAGTGGCCCACGCGACCGCCACCAAAGAAGCTCCGGGTCGACGACGGGAGCTCAGTTCCTCACCAAGCTGCGCGCCCCGGAAGGTAGCACCTCCCAATGCCAGCCCGGTGGAGCCCAGTCCCGGACATGGCGCCTCTCAAGCAGGTTGTCGCCACCGAGTCAACAACGAGGATGCGGGCCAGGCATCATCGACAAACTTTTTTCAAATACAACATTAAGATATTAACATGTTTTGATCAATATTTTTAAGATACAACATTAAAATATTTTTAATACATGGTCAACTTTTTTCTATGCAAATTTTTTCTATGCTTGGTCAAAATTCCTCAAATGTTTTCTATGCAAATTTATTCTATACTATACATATGGTCAACTTTTTTCTATGCTTGGTCAAAATTTCACCCTATGGTCAAAAAAATTCCTATGCAAATTTATTCTACTATACATGGTCAAATGTTTTATATATATGCAACTTTTTTGCTAAGTCATCTACTAGCTCTATAACATCTAGTGCAAATTTACATACATACATATACTAAGCCATCTACAACATCTAGTGAAGAAACAATCTATGAAAAAAAAAGATGAACAAAATTTGTGTGTGTGTGTGCACCGGCGGTGGCGCGGCGGCTTGGATTCGAGGGAGGATCGAGAGGGGGTGAGGGGCTCACAACGAGCAAGGTCGAGGCAACGGCGAGGCGAGGCGACGGCGACGGCGAGGTCGAGGCGACGGTGAGGCAAGTCGAGGCGAGGCGAGGCAACGGCGACGGCGAGGCGAGGCGACACGACAGTGATGGCGAGGTCGAGGGAGGAGAGGGGCCGGCGACGTCGAGGCGAGGCAACGGCGATGGCGATGGCGATGGCGAGGCGAGGCGAGGCGACGACGAGGTTGAAGACGGGCAGCCTGGCGGCGTCGGTTTGGGCGTCGGGGAGATGGGCTTTGGAAAAATTCCAAAGGGCGCGCTTATATACAAACACCTTTAGTCCCAGTTGGTGGCTCCAACCGGGACTAAAGGCCCCCCTTTAGTCCCGGTGTGAGCCACCAACCGGGACTAAAGGTGAATTTCACCAGGCCAAGCGGCGGGAAGCCCAGGCCTTTAGTCCCGGTTGGTGGATTGCACCGGGATTAAAGGGTACCTTTAGTCCCGGTTGGAGCCACCAACCGGGACTAAAGGCCTGGGCTTCCCGTGTCGAAAGTTTAGTTCCGCCTCACTAGTTGAGAGGAGCTCGAAGCGGTTTATAAGCCCAGCCGCGGCTACCCTGTCGAGCTCCTCTCTAAAGCAGGCCTGTGTGGGCCTAACGAACCTGTCCTGCCCTGTGGGGCCTACTTGTCCTGCGGGCCTGCATCCTGGCCCAACTAGTAGTTGGGTTTCTAGTCGTATGCAGGCCGTGGCGGCCCAGTAGGCGGGCATTTTTTTAATTTATTTTCCAAGTTTTTTTTGTTTTTTGCTTTATTTATTTTCTTTTGTTTCTACTTACAGCCAAATATTTAGAGTTTCTGAGTGAATCTTTTTGCTTTAGGTCACAAAAATTATAAACTTTATGTTAGTGCCAGTAGTTTTCAAATTTGAATAGTTTAAATTTGAATTATTTGTAATTTGTGTGAATCACTAGTTTGTGAATAACTTTACTTTAAAAATAGATTTTTGAGTGATTCTTTTCTCTGCTATTTAATATTAGTGTGTTTTATCATTATATTCAGTTTGGTAATTCTTAGGTTACTTTAAAAAATGAAATGCCTTTGTAACAGATGAGTTTTCGTCCGAAACCCTGATACATCGAAAGAGATTGTCCATTTTGTACATGAAGTGCATCCAGTTTTTGCCGTAACCCTCTCAACTTTTTAGCACATGCTATATGGGTGAAATGATGATACCATGCCAACTTTCAACCTTTTCAGAGTTCATTTGTAGTGCTTTTCAATTTCAGGGTCATTTAGCTCAAAAAAATAAGTAAATGCATGAAAAATAGCGAATGAAGTCAGAAAGGGTTGAAAATTGATGGCGTGGCTTTGAATGGTGCATGTTGAATGCACAAAAAGTCTGGAGTTGAAATAAGTTTAAAAAAATGAAATGCCTTTGTAACAGATGAGTTTTCGTCCGAAACCCTGATACTTCAAAAGAGATTGTCCATTTTGTACACGAAGTGCATCTAGTTTTTGCCATAACCCTCTCAACTTTTTAGCACATGCTATGTGGGTGAAATGATGAAACCATGCCAACTTTCAACCTTTTCAGAGTTCATTTGTAGTGCTTTTCAATTTCAGGGTCATTTAGCTCCAAAAAAATAGCAAATGAAGTCCTACATAATGCATGAAATACCACATCACCTTGGCAAGAATCTTCTTCCTAGGGCGCTCGCCCTAACATCACCAGGGTCATCGCGGCTGATCTTATAGCGCAATGCACCGCATACCAGGCATGCATTCAAATCCTCATACTCACCGCGGTAGAGGATGCAGTCATTAGGGCATGCATGTATCTTCTGCACCTCCAATCCTAGAGGGCAGGCAGCCTTCTTTGCTTCGTACGTACTGTCGGGCAATTCGTTGTCATTTGGAAGCATCTTCTTTAACATTATCAGCAACTTTTCAAATCCCTTGTCAGATACACCATTCTCTGCCTTCCATTGCAGCAATTCCAGTGTGGTACCCAGTTTTTCTTGTCATCTTCGCAATTTGGGTACAACAATTTCTTGTGATCCTCTAACATGCGCTGCAACTTCAGCTTCTCCTTTTCAATTGCGCAGTTTCTCTTTGCATCGCAATGGCCCGACCAAGATCATCAGCGGGCTCATCTGATGCCTCTTCTTCAGCTTATTCCCCCATTGCCGGCTCAGCTTCTTCCCAATTGTAGTACCATCGTATTCAGGGAACCCATGGCCAAGATAGCTGTCATCATCCTCTTCTTCTTCATTATCTTCCATTAGAACCCCTCTTTCTCCGTGCTTGGTCCAACAGTTATAGCCGGACATGAAACTGGACGTGAATGGTTCTTGAGTTAGAGTAATTGTGATCATTCTTACAGACAGCACATGGACAACACATAAAACCATTCGGATGCTTGTTTGCCTCAGCCGCAAGCAGAAAAGTATGCACACTAATAATGAACTGGGGAGAGCATCGGTCATCGTACATCCACTGCTGGCTCATCTTCATTACACAACACCCAAAAGACCAAATTAATACAAGTTCATACACACTTATTCTCATAAAACAACATACAAACTCTCTAGCTAAAGCATTTAAATGTAACAACAAATGCGATCAAGATCGCAACTAAGGTAACAATTGATCCAACAGCATAGTGATACCAAGCCTCTTTATTAACGGCATATTTTCTAATCTTTCTAATCTTCAAGCGCATTGCATCCATCTTGATCTTGTGATCATCGATGACATCGGCAACATACAACTCCAGTTTCATCTTCTCTTCTTCAATTCTTTTCAATTTTTCTTTCAAATACTCGTTTTCTTTTTCAACTAAATTTAACTTCTCGACAAGAGGGTCGGTTGCAATTTCCGGTTCACATATCTCCTAGATAAAAATACCTATGTCAACTTGATGGACATAATTGTCATAAACACGAAATGCAACAAATAGTTATAAAAGAGAATATATATACCACATCCGAATCATAAACCGGACAAGGGCCGATGGGGACGGATATCAAAACCATGCCACTATGTATAACAAACAACATACGGGTAAGAAAATTATACAAGTAACTATCTAAATCACACAAACATGATTTTTTTTATAAAAAGGATAAGAACAAGAGGCTCACCAAGGTGGTGCCGGTGACGGGACGGTGCAAGTGATCGATGGTGGTTAGGATGGGGACGGGAAGGCACTAAGTAAACCACACCTACATATGCAAACTAAGAAGTTAATTTGAGCTCAAATTCCATATAAATCAAATAAACTCCCACATATAATTACTCCCAAACTTAAACCCACAAATCACTATACTTATAGAGCATTGCAAGAGCTAATCTAGCAATGAGAGATGAAAGGACAAAGTTGCTAACCTTTGTGAACACTTGGATGGATGGGGTGCCTTCAAATCTTGACAAATTTTGGCAAAAATGGAGGATGAGCTCGAGCAAGAGGGGAAGAACAGAGAGGAGAGGAAAGAGGAAAATGGGCTTGGGCTGGACGAAGGGTTTATATAGGGGCATCTTTAGTCCCGGTTTGTATAACCAACCGGCACTAAAGGTGTACCTCTAGTCCCGGTTTGTGACACAAACCGGGACTAAAGGGGCTCGCGGGGCCCCAGCCTGACGCCAGCCTGCCACCACCCCTTTAGTCCCGGTTTGTGTCACTAACCGGGACTATAGGTACATAACGAACCGGGACTAATGATGCCCGCCCCCTAGCCATTGGAACCGGGACTAATGGTAACATTAGTCCCAGGCCATTATCAAACCGGGACTAATGGTGCGAATGTAAAGTCGTTTTCTACTAGTGCATGAATATAACATGCTCTAGAATTTTCTTTATTTTTGGAGGGCAATCTATTTTTGTTTAAACCCTTGAAGCGCCATTCGGAGCATATGATCGTGGTCGTCAAATTCCTTTGAAATACATATCTTTGATCTCAGTTTTATAGGAAAATTAACATGATCTCAATTTTATCAAACTGACAATATATTATGTTATACAAGGTGATCCACAACATAGCTTGTAGCCTCAAATAGCTTAGGAATATGTGGACATGATTATAGCTTGAAACATTCTGACTTTTTTCACTGGGTGGTCATGCAACATAGAGTGGTAGCAATGAAGTCTTGATCAATTTGCTAAAACTTACATCTGAACTTGTCATGCTAATTAACCACTGGTTATCTGATGATTACCACTGCTAATTAGTTATCCATCTCCCATGTGGCTCTTGTTATTGTTGATCAAGCGAATTGGTTCCTGCAAGTAGTTCAAGCTAATTGAAAGTTAATGTGGATGGTTGTAAGTAATGATGAGGTTGGTTGAGTTGCTTTTCTGCAAGTACCTGTATGTACATTTCTTGGACTATTGTGAAACAAACCACTTTCTACAGTTTCCAAATGCTGATGTTCTGTGTGCACACTAACTATGAATCCATATGCATACAACTTGAGTGTATTTCAGCCAATCTGCTCTTTTCATAAATGTAATGATGATGCAATGCGTGATCCTCTATAGTTTTTAAAATTCAATATAAATTACCTGAAACGGCTTGTCTCTTTTTTGTTTTATTCATCACCTATCAACATTACTTCCCATTTCTCTCAAGATTTATATAATCAATATACATGGTAAATGACCGTGCGTGGTGGGGTTGTTTAATGAATTTCTATCACGTAAATGGCGGTTGCTGGGTATGTATAGTGAAGTTGAATTTCTAATGTTGTCTCTGGTGGGTGTGTCAATTTGTTTTCCTTCCAAATTACTTGATATAGGAACTTGGTAAATCTTTGTAGAGTGAAATCCTAAAAAGAGAAGCCTGCTTCTGTCATTTTTCGTTTGCCTCAGCAGGTGAAACCCTTGCTTGTTATTACTTGTATCATGAGACTGGAGCGATCTCAAAACTACTTAAACTCCATCCATTTTACCATGACAAAAAATACTTCATGTACGTTCAATATTATTTGAGTATCAAGACTTAAATAAACATCTCGGTACAAGAAAAGCTGAGCAAATTGGAAAAATCAAACTTCTTGGATCTCTGTCTTCGAGAAAATAAATATAGGTTCATGCATCAAGTGACCTAAGTCAATATTTTTGTGTTTCAATGTATTTTAATATATTGATTAGTAGTGGAGGTCGTGTGTTGCATGTGCACGCTTACTAGTATGTACTAAATTAAGGAAATACCAATGTCCAGGAGAAGATGCATCATCACAAACAACTCAACATTGATCACTGTATATAGTACAGCTAGCAAATCATTGTATATTATGAGTGATACTTCTCTTTATAATGCTACTATCTTTGTGAAAGTTAGACCATTTATTCCTCTTCAGTTGACATGAATGGCTAAATTCCAATAAAGTCTACATGTTTGAAAATTCACAGAATGAAGTAGTAAAGAAACTTGAGAATAAGTTCAAATAGTGAGAGAGAATGATCAATACAGATAGTGCATCCGATAAGAGAGATAAGTTAATCTTAATATATATAAAAGCATTCCTTACCAGAGGGAAGGCGCTAATGATCGATTCCACTGGTCTGCTAGGTGCTCACATTTGTTGCTCCATTTTTTTTCTTCCACACTTGCTTGCATATACCTTTGTTATGACAACAATGACACTATAGCGTCTTCTTTTTCTTTGCTATGATTTTGTTTCTATCATGTATGGCATACATATAAATATGTGGTAAAAACTGATGTTCGTTTGGATCTGCTGCCAGTTGCATTATATATCTAAACAAGGACAAGATCCCACTGGAAAAAGCACCAAGAACTTGTGTATGGAGATGCTTGGAGTGATGAAAAAAGTTTCTTATATATTCATGACAGTGCATCTCATAGTTCCATGACAGTTCTCATTTCATTTGACTACTCATATTTTTTATCTTTCTGATTTCTACATGTGTTATGTAGCCAACAACAATTATATTCAACTAATATAAAAGATTATGGTCCTCTTTCTTTTCATTATTTAATTTCTCTTTGGTTTACTCTTTTATGTTGCTGTGGCATGCGAGAATGCTACCTGTTGTTGTTTATGTAATCATTTAGAAAGAGTAGAGTTTCAAGATGACTGCAAGCAAAGTTGATAGCTGTATTATTTTTTGGTCGCCCTTGAATCGAACATATTGTTCCATCTAATGAAATACATTTAGTCCTCACACATGGTTTCAAACATATTATTGCAGGTGATGATAGGTCGCTGTCTTGGAGTGTCACTATTACTTACATTTCATTTTCAAAGACAGAGGAGTTTGAGTTTTGAAATAAAATGGACACTTGTAAAAATTAATGGAGAGGGAGTATTTTATAATGTTGGGGATATTACCCACGACCAAGACCCGGCTCATAAGGATAAGTCGCCCTGACGTTAAGTCATCTCTGGGCTTAACTCGCCCTGATGTTAAGTCATTCTGGACTTAAGCAGCCACGTTAACCCGCCATCTTAACCAGCCATCTTAACCCGCTATGATGAGTCCCGGAGATGAGTCTTGGAGATGAGTCCTGAAGATAAGCCCTGAAGGTGAGACCCGGTAGATTGTAAGCCGGCAGATTGTGACCCAACAGATTATAACCCGGCAGATTGTAAGCCGGCAGGTTATAAGAGGGCAGACAGTTATGACCCGGCAGACAGTTATGACCCGGTAGATAGTTATGACCCGACAGACAGATTATGACCCGGCAGACAGATTGTAACCCGGCAAGTACTTAGCCATGAAAATGAGTCACCTGGGGTTAAGAAGCCCAAGGCGTTGAGAAGCCTGCGATGGGAAGTCAGAATAGGTTAAGTCTTAATCCGACTTGGACTCTACATGTAAGCCGCCCCTTCAACTTATATAAGGAGGGGCGGGTCACCCCAAGGGGGTCAAGTTTTTCTAGACATCTCAATAGACAGGTCTCAATAGACTAGTCTTAGACAAGATCAAAGTAGATGCTCTCGAGATAGAGGTAGCGAAACCTCATCCTTGTAACCGAGATCGTCATCATTATCAATATCAATCAAGCAGGATGTAGGTTTTTACCTCCACAGTGAGGGGCCGAACCTGAGTAAAATCTCGTGTCTCTCGTCCCGTTCAACCCCTCTCAAGCTACCAGTTAGATGCGTTGGCCTCACGACTAAGTCCTCACACTAGGACATCTGCCGTGACAAAACCACGACAGTTGGCGCCCACCGTGGGGCCAGCGCACGGTGGTGTTGAGTTCTTGGAGGGATCTTTCCCAGGGGTCGAGAAGTTCGCAATTTTCCGGATGAGGAAGAGCTGGTTGGAGAGGATCTACATCAGCTTCGAGTTCATCGGTCCAGATTCATAGTCTGTGAGATTTAAGGTTCATGAAAATTGAGATTGCGATCTGTTTGCTGCCGCAAGTCGCCAAGTCAACAGGGGCAGTCAACCTGAAATCAGATCGATTTTTCTTCTGTGTCAACTAAACATCACCAAGACCAATTGGACACCCTGCAAGTCCAGAGGCCATCAATCAAAGCTACAGCTACTGTTTACTTTACACGGCGAGTCGCCGACCGCCTCCAAAGCTGCCCGGCCTTGATGTAGAGTCGCCCCGATGCGAGCGGCCTCGTTGCACCTCGCCTTCAACGCCTTCGTAGAGTCGCCGCCGTAAAACACTTCGTTTCCAAGTCGGCCACGCATCTGTTAAAATCACCGCGCTTCCTGGTTTTGATTTACTGCTGCCACCACCAAGTCTACCAACGCTTGGATCGAGGAAAGTACTCAGCACCTGCAAGAAATAGATGGAGAAAATCAGCCGCCCGAAAGATCCAACCAATACAGTACGGACCGTCTGTACTCAGCACCTGACTTAAGGAAGCTACCAGTACATATCAGAGTTTATCTCTAACGCAGGCTCGGTTTGGGAATCCTACGGCCATGACCCGGAGAAGGACACGGACTCCGCGGTCACCCTCGCTCCGAGTCGTCGCCTGTGGTTGTGCTGAGCCGCCCCGGCGCGAGCGGCTCTACCCTGTCTGGTTTGACCCGCCCATTGTTGTCAGCGGTGGGACTGGCCTGCTCGGCCGCTCCTCCGTCTGCTGAGTCGCTGCTGTCGTAACCCGCCGCGTCGCCGACTCTGACCGTGCTGGGCCCCGCCTTATCTTCACACGCAGCCGCGCTGAGTGCTACTTCTTGAGCTTGCATTGGTTTTTCCCTTGAAGAGGAAAGGATGATGCAGCAAAGTAGAGATAAGTATTTCCCTCGGTTAGAGAACCAAGGTATCAATCTAGTAGGAGACAACGCACAAATCACCAATACCTGCACAAACAATCAAACACTTGCACCCAACGTGATAAAGGGGTTGTCAATCCCTTCACGGTCACTTGCAAAAGGGAGATCTGATAGAGATGGATAAAACTAAACAAAAGATAAAGTAAATATTTTTTGGTTTTTTGGTTTTTAGATCTGAAAGTAAAAGATTGCAAAATAGTAGATCGGAAACTTATATGATGGAAAATAGACCCGGGGGCCATAGGTTTCACTAGAGGCTTCTCTCAAGATAGCAAATAATACGGTGGGTGAACAAATTACTGTCGAGCAATTGATAGAAAAGCGCAAAGTTATGACGATATCCAAGGCAATGATTATGAAATATAGGCATCACGTTCGTGTCAAGTAGACCGACTCCTGCCTGCATCTACTACTATTACTCCACACATCGACCGACTCATGCCTGCATCTAGAGTATTAAGTTCATGAAGAACAGAGTAACGCTTTAAGTAAGATGACACAATGTAGAGGAATAAACTCAAGCAATATGATGTAAACCCCATCTTTTTATCCTCGATGGCAACAATACAATACGTGCCTCGTTACCCCTACTGTCACTGGGTGAGTACACCGCAAGATTGAACCCAAAGCTAAGCACTTCTCCCATTGCAAGAAAAACCAATCTAGTTGGCCAAACCAAACCGATAGTTCGAAGAGAATTACAAAGATATCAAACCATGCATAAAAGAATTCAGAGACGATTCAAATAATATTCATAGATAAGCTGATCATAAATCCACAATTCATTGGATCTCGACAAACACACTGCAAAAGAAGATTACATCGGATAGATCTCCAAGAACATCAAGGAGAACATGGTATTGAGAATCAAAGAGAGAGAAGAAGACATCTAGCTACTAGCTATGGACCCGTAGGTCTGTGGTAAACTACTCACGCTTCATCGGAAGGGCAATAGAGTTGATGTAGAAGCCCTCCGTGATCGAATCCCCCTCCGGCAGGATGCCGGAAAAGGCCCCAAGATGGGATCTCACAGGAACAGAAGGTTGCGGCGGTGGAAAAGTGTTTTCATGGATGCTTCTGGTTGTTTGGGAATATATGTGAATATATAGGAGGAAGATCTAAGTCAGGGGGTCACCGAGGGGCCCACAAGGTAGGAGGGCGCGCCGTACCCCCCTAGGCGCGCCCTCCATCCTTGTGGCCACCTTGTGGCTCTTCTGACTTGCACTCCAAGTCCCCTGGGTATCTTTTGGTCCAAGAAAAATCATCGCGAAGGTTTTATTCCGTTTGGACTCCGTTTGGTATTCCTTTTCTGCGAAGCTCAAAAACAAGGAAAAAGCAGAAACTGGCACTGGGCCCTAGGTTAATAAGTTAGTCCCAAAAATAATATAAAATAGCATATTAATGCATATAAAACATCCAAAACAGATAATATAATAGCATGGAACAATCAAAAATTATAGATACGTTGGAGACGTATCACTTAGCCACTGCTGCCGTAACCCGCCGCCGTCGTTGCGCCGCACTCAAGTCGGCCGCCTACGCCACCGTACTTCGAGCCAAGCGGCCCGCTGCTTCCTGCCGGGTCACCTCCGCCCGCGGCTGGCACTAATTCCGACCCGCCTGACCGTCTACTCCTCCAGCGCCGCCCCACCTCTTCGGCCATAGCTGCGCCGAGCAGCCGCCTACTTCGACCCACCTTGGCCTTGCGCCACCCTCGCCGGAGCAGGTTTTGAGCCGCTGCCTCGCCTCTGGGCCACGACCCGCATCAAGCTGTTGTTCCGTCCTACCTGCACCGCGCCTCGCTTGCACCACTCTACAACGGTTCACTGCTCCTGCTTAGCAGCGCATCACCGAGCCGCCACTTTTGCCGCCAGCCGCCGGCGCGTCTTCAGCTTGTCGCTCCATTGCACGAGCCGCCGCTGCCTCGGACCTTCGCGACGGACCGCCCACGCCAGGGTCACCGCTTTTGCGCAAATCCGGGTCTCCGCCGTGTTTGGCTTACTCCGCCCTACGGCACTGAGCCGCCGCAGCCGCCGCAGTTTCGCTCGTCCTCAAATCGTTTTTGCAGCCGAGCCGCCACGGTCGAGTAGCCGTCGCCACAAGCCGCCATCTCCGAGTTTCCATCGCCGCGCCTTGAGCCAGCCATCTCGCGACCACACTGCGAGCCGCCCGCCGCCGAGGAGTCTCTAAGCCGTTTCTTCCGCGAGCAAATCGCCGCCTACAAGCCGCCGGCCTCCGGTGAGCCGCCGCCTGCGAGCCACCTCGCACGCGCCGCTTAAATGCTGCCTCCACCAAGCGCTGCCCAGAGCGGCCGCCGCTGTCGCCGACTTTGCCTCTGCTGCTGAAAGCCGGTCACGCCTCCGTCCGTGAGCCGCTCCGCGTTTGAGTCGCCATCTCCACCTGCGACCCGCGCCTCCGCGGCAGCCGCTCGCATCCGCTCCGACTCGCCAACGCCTCCGAGCTGCCGGTTGTTCAACCTGCGACCGGCCTCTCCCCAGCCTTCGCGGCCCCGCGCCTTCGCTGCTCCGCGCCGGCTCCTGCCTTCGCGTGCCTGGCCCGCTTAGCGCCGGCTCTCGCGCGCCCAGCTGACTCGCCGCCCCGCACCGACCCGCTAGCTCTGCTCCTTCCCCGCCCGTCTGGCCGATTCGGCCCTACTATTGCGGCCTTGTGTCGCCAATGTATACAAAGAAAGGGAGGAATCTAAGCCGGTGGAGTAAAAAAAATGATGACCCAGAGGGTCCGTGCTGAGCAACCCCGATCGGCCTCGTTCTGAGCCACCGTATTTCCACTTGCTGTGGTTGATGCCTTTTTGCAAGGGCAGTGGAGAGTGCTTAAATTGTCATTGAGAGTACTGGAAGTTGTTTACAGAACGGATTATCTATCGTCCAGACAAATCAGGTGAATTCTGTCCAGTCAATTTTTATTGATATGTTTCTATTCTTTAAAGAACAAATACTCTGCCTTGTGATATTTTCTGATGCAGGACAATTGTTCACTACAAAGAACGATGGTCGTGTCATGGATATATAGCTCGCGCCATCATTTGATTGAGCCATAATGCTCAAATGGTTGTATGTGCAAACCGCGGCCTCTGTGGCCTGAGTGCCAAACGGCTGTTGCTGCCTTTAAAGCAATCATGTGGCCTAAGTGCCAAACGGCTGTTGCTTCCTTTAAAGCAATCATGTGGCCTGAGTGCCAAACGGCTGTTGCTGCCTTTAAAGCAATCATGTGGCCTGAGTGCCAAATGGATGTTGCGGCCTTGAAAGCAAACATGAGGCCTGTGAGCCAGGCTATGCGGCCATTGAAAGCAAACATGAGGCATGTAAGCCATGAGGCCTATGAGCCATGAGGCCTATGAGCCTTCAGTCGTGCCTTAAAGGCCGGCTTAACAAATATTTGAGATTTGCATGTTCTCTGTTTTGGTCTTCTTAGACTTTTTATGCTTTGGGTTATCACCCGTCCTGGCTTTTGACTTTAAGTTGCCGGTTTAATTTTGGCTATAAACCGCCATTATAATCTTTTCAATGATTGTTTATGACCATAAGTCTCTGGGTTATAACCCGCCCTGGATTCGAGTTTTAAAAGCTGGTCTTTCTGTCGAGCCTTAAAAGCCGACTTATGAACTATATTATTGTGCATATTTGCAATTGTTATAACATCTCTGTTTGCAAGGGTTATCAATTCTTGATTTTTACAAAGGCTATAAGCCGCCGGGTTAGTTCCCGGAGTACAATGGATGCGCATTAAGTCGCCATCGGCCTAGAGCCGCACGGTATTTAACTCCGGATTTACTTGTCAACAGACAAGGTGTTGTGATTATAAGTCGCCAACAAGCAAATTGTTGAGTATTTTCACCGCTACGGAGGGTTGATGATAAGTGCAATTGTTCCAAGGGTAAATATTCATTACAGTTGCATATCAAGCACCGGTTTTTACACTGGGTTATACATTACAATCTTTAATAGCCACCATGGCTGGATTTTCATTATGGTTGTCATAATCAGTATTCAATGATTAAGGTTTTCATACCGGATTATATTATTCAAATCTTTAATAGCCAAACATGGCTGGATTTTCATTGTGGTTGTCAAAAGCAGTGTTAAAGGATTGAGGGTTTCATACCGGATTATCTTATTCAAATCTTTAATAGCCAAACATGGCTGGAATTTCATTATGGTTATCATAACCAGTATTGGATGGCTGAGGTTTTCGAAAGCCCCTTCAGAGCAATGGCTATTATTTCCTCATCCAAAAATACCAGCTTATAGCAGGGAGCATGGTTCAATATTGATATGCAGTGGATATGATTTTATTCTACAATGGAAGGAATAGTCCCAAGTCGCTGCAGGCACATGACCTGACACTTGGGGGCTACATTATTCCAATCAATATTACATCAAGTATGCAAGTCCCATGTCACTGCAAGCATGCACCATGGCACTTGGGGGCTAATGCAAGTTGCTTTTCAAATCTTCACATTGTCCACAGACCCGGTTATTTCAATGAGATCTGCAGAAGTCTCTGCTCATTATTACATAATGACCCGGCCCTTGGGGGCTACACATTCCTTATCAAGTTTATATAATCAGATCTGCAGAAGTCCCTGCTCATTATTGCATAATGACCCGGCCCTTGGGGGCTACACTAGTTGAAGTTTTATGAGCATAAGGTAATTAAAAGTCCTAGGTTGATGCAGACAAGACAACCTGGTACTTGGGGGCTACATATGTGGAACATTCAACTTATGACTGGTGACTCAGACAAACAATCTGGATTTTTCCAGAGTTGCAATATTTATATTGAAGCAAGTCTTAAAGTTATCACTACGTTCCTCTCTTAAGACTTGGGGGCTACAGGTAATATGGATATGAGGAAGGTGTGCCTTCAAATTCTCAGTAATGAGTGAACCAGGTCTCATATTTTTTTTATGAAGAAGTTTGCAAAGGTTATCTCCTCCGGGCTATTCAGACAACTTAACATCATATGGATTTTTCATTGAAGTTTGAAGTATTGAAAGTAAGCACAACATCAGACAAATTTTATCAAACCCAGGCAGTTGAAGATAATAAGGGTTATTTTTTCTCCAAGGAGCCAGCGTCAGTTTATTGATATGACAGAGATTCAGAATTTTCAGGAGCTGATCAACTGGTCTTTTTTGAGTGAGCCGGTCCCTTTGCATATTCTTATTTTAAGAGTTTAGCATGAATAAATTCAAAGCTAAACTGGGGGCTAATGTCGGGGATATTACCCACGACCAAGACCCGACTCATAAGGATAAGTCGCCCTGACGTTAAGTCATCTCTGGGCTTAAGTCGCCCTGATGTTAAGTCATTCTCGACTTAAGCAGCCATGTTAACCCGTCATCTTAACCAGCCATCTTAACCCGCTATGATGAGTCCCGGAGATGAATCTTGGAGATGAGTCATGAAGATAAGCCCTGAAGGTGAGACCCGGCAGATTGTAAGCCGGCAGATTGTGACCCGGCAGATTGTAAGCCGGCAGATTATAATCCGGCAGATTGTAAGCAGGCAGACAGTTATGACCCAGCAGACAGTTATGACCCGGCAGACAGATTATGACCCGGCAGACAGATTGTAACCCGGCAAGTACTTAGCCATGAAAATGAGTCGCCTGGAGTTAAGAAGCCCAAGGCGTTGAGAAGCCCGCGATGGGAAGTCACAATAGGTTAAGTCTTAATCCGACTTGGACTCTACATGTAAGCCGCCCCTTCAACTTATATAAGGAGGGGCAGGTCACCCCAAGGGGGTCAAGTTTTTCTAGACGTCTCAATAGACAGGTCTCAATAGACTAGTCTTAGACAAGATCAATGTAGATGATCTCAAGATAGAGGTAGCGAAACCTCATCCTTGTAACCGAGATCGTCATCATTATCAATATCAATCAAGCAGGATGTAGGTTTTTACCTCCACAGTGAGGGCCGAACCTAGGTAAAATCTCGCGTCTCTCGTCCCGTTCAACCCCTCTCAAGCTACCAGTTAGATGTGTTGGTCTCACGACTAAGTCCTCACACTAGGACATCTGCCGTGACAAAACCACGACAAGTATCAAAATTTTTTCCTGTGCATTTGAATTCTCGCATTAGGTATTGAATTTAGTCAAAACGTGCGTTGCACGTGCAGACTTACTAGTTCCGTAAAAGAAGGAAACGAAAAGAAACTGAAGAAATAAAATAATGTAGAATTGGACAGAAAAAAAACGTAGAAACGAAGCGACATTTTTTTACCTTTCCTGTTGAGACTAGCAAAAAGGCCTGTGCGTAGCAACGGTATACAAAATTGATGCAAATTTAATGAAGATCGTGTTAATGAGAAAAACGACATAAATTTAATAAGGACAACGACCAGTTCTAATTAATATCATGCAAGTCCACAGTTATGCTATTGCACTTTAATGCCGAATCGATGGGTGCAACTTCATTAAAGCAAGCTCAACAGAATCGTTACAATGTCATGTGGTTGAAGGAAACACATATGACTATCAACATCATATACTCCCCCCTACAAGATGCAACCATATATCCCATCGCTCCCCCACTAGCGTTCTCCTGCTGGATGTTAAGAGGAATAGAACCCAACACTGCAGTAACGAATACCTCTTTTCATTGTGCAATGTTGTATAACGAAGGATACTGTAAAGCTAGTGGTGTTTCTCCTAGCCAGGTATCTTCCCAAAACCTAGTACTATTTCTGTTTCCCAACTATGAATTTGCTCATGTTGAAGAAGGAAGCCTTTGCCTGCATTGGTCCCTTTCAAAAAAAGAGAATCAATTGGTTGTGCCGTGATTTGTGTTTTGTGCCAGAGTTTTGAAATGTAAGTATTTATTACGCAACAACTATAGCCATACCTCATCCCTCTCTACCGCCAATCTGTAGAGCCCCTTGCTAGGCAAGCACTTATTTTCCACTTCTAGATTTTCAATTCCCAAACCACATTGAACCTCTTTTTTTTTAGGGCACCATCGTCCTTCACGTACTCTGACCAGCACGGTAGCGCGTCCATGACGCTAGGACACGCGCTGGCGCATGCATCAGATAGTCCGGACACAGCAGCGCGCGCGCGTGCGGCTGATTTGATTTGCAACCTTCCTGACGCCATGGCGCCTGCTTTCTTTTCTGCAGTCAGGCACGCAGGCAGGGGTGGAGGGCCCACAGCTGTGCCCCCTTGCTGCATCGCCATGGCCCTGGACCAGGAGGCTACAAGCTCCTACCGCCAGCTCTCGGCCTCCCCAGCTCACACCCGGAGCATGCTTGCTTGCGTGCGTGGTACATCGATCAGGGCTAACGGCCCGTGTACTCTGCCTCTCTTCTCTACACCCGCACGCCAACGGCGCCGTGCTCGCTCGATCCCCGCCGATCTCCGCTGCCTCCCGGCCGGCCGCCGCTCCAGATCTCTCCGGATTCTCGTGTCTCGTCAACAACGGTGCGCGCCGGTGTTCCTCTAATCTATGTGTACATCCAGGGAAGGAAGGTGGCCGACACGGCGCGCACGCTCGCGGACCAGGTGTCTGGGCATAAAAACTGCTGGTTACGCCAGCGAACACCGGCAACAACGCAACGCCCTTTTTTCTGAAGATAGGTGCTGTCAGCAATAGAACAACGGGGGGGATGTAACTTTTCCCTGAAAAATGCAAATCCTTTTCCACAGGTCCACTGCACTTTTATCGGCCTCTTTTATCCGATCATGGATCGGATCATCGTGCGTGCCAGAGGAGAGCGAGCGGGGCAGAAAAGCAAAGTGTTTAGTGTAGGTAGCATCTTTGCTGGCATGGGAGTATTTGGTGTTTCTAGAAGCATGCATGAGGCAGGCAGTGATGTCCACGCTAGATTTTGTTAGCTAACCAAAGGTCCCTCTGATGGGATAATCCAAGGATTTGCCACTCACTAACGGATTCACGCCAACACGCAGTGACACTGTGACAGTGAGTAGAGCAGCTCACTTGGGTCACTTATTTGATGTGCTCTCGGGACGTACGCTGGCCGGAAGCCAACGGCGACAGAAATTCCAGTGCATCAAAAGGAGCTTCTCTTTAGACGACAGGCACGTAAAGTGACGGGACAGCGTGTCGTCGCAGCCCTGCCTTCGGAGTCCGAACAAAAATCACCAGCGGCTCGATCAAATCAGTGGCCAGTGCAGGTGTTCAGCACTCGAGCAGGGCTAACTTGGAGGCTTCTAATAAGTAGGGCTAATAAAAAGACGGTGATTAGGTTAACCCGCCAAGGTTTCGTCACGCTGCACTTAATGTGCTGCTGCCAGACTACAGTAGGTGCCTGCCACTGAAGAAGATTTTGAAAAATTAGGCAAGTTCATGATTAATTCCAGTAAATAATTCATGACTATAACAGATGCTAGCATGCAACAATCTAGCAAACTAGAAGAACAACAAGACATGCATAACAGCAGCGAACACGAAACAATAGCTGTAGAGACAGATATGAACAGATGATGTTGGACGTACTGTTCGTTAGCTATTGTGGGTGCGACGGTGTTGATGACGATGTTGGCGACGATCTGCTGCTGACGGCGATGAAGACGACGATGAGTAGCACCGCCCGACTTGGACGGAAGACGACCCGTGATGACGAATTTGAGCAGTCGCGCAGAGCGCTTCCCAAAAACCTAATTCGTCCTCTTCCGGTGCAGGATCGCAAGGACGAACGGTTCCGGAGACCTGCTCTCCCACGCGCCGATGCACGCCGGCGTTTGGGATGAAGTAGACTACGACGGCGGCGCAAGTTGCGAGATGAGGCAAAATCCTAGGTGTTTTTCGGTGTGTCTTTGGCCGCAGCCGGTAGCTGTATATATATTAGGACCAGAGGCGGTATTGTGTCGCGATCACAATCCCAAACCAACTC
Organism: Thinopyrum elongatum; assembly: GCA_011799875.1. NCBI lineage: Eukaryota > Viridiplantae > Streptophyta > Magnoliopsida > Poales > Poaceae > Thinopyrum > Thinopyrum elongatum. The sequence goes on along the minus strand of CM022300.1, from coordinate 582,917,932 downwards.
GGTTTCTAATTCGTATAATTACCGGACAAGTAATCAAAAACTTGTCTGCCAAGACATAAAAAATAAAACGGCAAAAGGAAGCTGCGCCCCTGCAAGGAGACGGATCGGATTTCGGCGGACCATTCACGCGCATGTCGCACGTACGCGCCGCCTCGCCTCGCCACGCCACGGCCAGGCGAGGCGAGGCGAGCAAGCGCGTGCGTGTGGTCTTTCCTTTCTCTTCTCACACACCACTTAGAGTGGTGGAAAGAACCCACTATATAAAGAGGTCCAACTCTTCTTCAACTTCCGGGGTGGGACTAAACTTTAGCACCACCACTTGCCATTTTACACATGGGCTTTGAGATTTCAGAAATTGCTATGGGCCTAACCCATTAATTCTAACAATCCCCCACCAGATCTCAAATACCCATTTAGAGATTTGCCTTCTCTCACCACTTGTTTAATATACCAGTGTTTCAGCAGAGGCTGTTAAGTTGAACTTCTGCCTAGAACTTTAAGCTACATCCATTCACAACTTGACAATGGACTATGCCTTGAATTGCTAGTTTTGTGTGAACATGTTTCACTCAAAGTCTTAACCAGTACCTGACCGCCGGTAGGCTACCCCGCGGTTTGGAGCTTATACGTCATACTCCCTGGTCTCTTCGTGAGCTTACTAGAGATCACCCAAATCTCATAGACTGCGACGTTTACAGTCAGAACTCATATAGGTGTGTTCTTTCAAGACTGCTCTGTAGGACAGCATCTTTGCTAATTATAGCCAATAGAACCACATTAAGGCATGTTGCCAACCCGCCTTACTGCTCTGAGCCTTACAGCTCTGAGAGTTTTGTATCTTCACTTAGAGACGGTCATTAGTTATTACTCTCCTTAGTTAACCAATAGCTTGTTCTTCCCAGATTCTAATTCACGGGATCTCCGAGCACAAAGGTTGGGTTACTACTATGGTGTAACATCTATGGGTCTCATACCCATCTCCCTCGATGCAATATCTATCACATTTCGTGATAGTCCCTTTGTAAAGGGATCTGCCAGGTTTTTGTCTGTATGAATATACGTAACAGTTATTACTCCGGAGTTTCTCAACTTTCTGACAGACTTCAAACGTCTCTTCACGTGTCTTGATGACTTCGCATTATCTTTAGAATTGTTTACTTTAGCGATAACCGTTTGGTTGTCACAATTCATAAGAATAGCCGGTACAGGTTTTTCAACCACAGGCAAGTCCATCAAGAGCTCACGCAGTCATTCTGCCTCAACAGTAGCTGTGTCTAAAGCAGTTAATTCTGCTTCCATAGTTGACCTCGTCAATATGGTTTGCTTGCAAGACCTCCATGACACTGCGCCACCTCCATGAGTAAATACATACCCACTTGTTGCGTAGAGTACATCAACATCGGAGATCCAGTTTGAATCACTATATCCTTCTAGCACAGCAAGATGCCCTGAATAAGTAATTCTGAAACTCATAGTACCTCTCAGATAATGCAAGACCCTTTCTAGTGCATGCCAATGATCATCACCCGGGTTGGACATGAACCTACTCAGTTTGCTCACAGCAAAAGAGATATCTGGTCTTGTAGCGCTAGCTAAGTACATGAGTGAACCGACAATTTGAGAGTATCTTAATTGATCTCTTGTTTCTTTCTTATTCTTTCTGAGTGTCACACTGGGATCATAAGGTGTTGGAGAAGGCTTGCTATCCATAAATCCGAACCGGCTCAAGACCTTCTCAACATAGTGAGATTGCGTTAGAGTAATCCCACTCTCATCTTTAATAAGTTTGATGTTTAGAATTACATCGGCTTCTCCCAGATCTTTCATGTCAAAACTTTTTGATAGAAAAGACTTGACCTCATTGATCGCATTAATGTTTGTACCAAAGATCAGTATGTCATCCACATACAAACATAATATGACACTATTGCCCCCACCATGGCGATAGTAAACACACCTATCAGTCTCGTTAATGACAAATCCTGCAGAAGTCAGAGTTCTTTCAAACTTCTCATGCCATTGCTTAGGTGCCTGTTTCAGGCCATACAAAGATTTTAACAACTTGCACACTTTTCTCTCTTCACCCTTTACCACAAACCCGTCAGGCTGATCCATATAGATTTCCTCTTCCAACTCTTCATTGAGGAAAGCTGTCTTTACATCCATTTGATGAATGATAAGACCATAAGAGGCAGCCAAGGAAAGTAACACTCGAATGGTGGTCATTCTAGCAACGGGTGAATAGGTGTTAAAGTAATCTTCGCCTTCTTTCTGAGTGTAGCCCTTGGCCACTAGCCGCGCCTTGTACTTATCAATAGTACCATCAGGCTTTAGCTTCTTTTTGAACACCCACTTACAGCCCACAGGTTTACAACCATATGGTCTATCAGTTAGTTCCCAAGTTCCATTAGAAAGAATTGAGTCCATCTCATTATGAACAGCTTCTTTCCAATCATCTACATCCGGAGATGCATATGCCTCTGCAATCGTCTTGGGTGTGTCGTCCACAAGGTATACAATGAAATCATCACCAAGGATTTTGCAATCATTTGTCTCTTGTTCCTTATAGGAACTTCATTGTTAACCTTCTCAAGGACTTCCTCATGTGATTGTTCGAAATATTCATCAGTTGTACTAGATTCAGGAATTATCTCAGAAGAAAATCTAGCAATCATATGCATATCTTTTATAGGAAATATGTTCTCAAAAAATGTTGCATCACGAGATTCCATTATAGTATCAACATGCATATCAGGTACTTCAGATTTTACCACTAAAAATCTATAAGCAATGCTCCGTTGAGCATACCCTAGAAAGACACAATGCACTGTCTTTGGTCCAAGTTTGCGTTTCTTAGGAATAGGAATATTGACCTTTGCTCCCCAAGTGCGCAAATAAGAAAGTGATGATTTTCTCCCAACCCACTCCTCATAAGGGGTTTTCTCCTTATTATTGTTAGGAACTCTATTCAGGACATGACATGAAGTCAATAGAGCCTCCCCCACCATGCCTTAGATAAACCAGCAGTGTCTAACATGGCATTCACCAAGTCAGTCAATGTGCGGTTTTTCCTCTCGGCAACTCCATTTGATTGAGGTGAATAGGGAGGCGTCCTCTCATGAATAATACCATGTTCCTCACAAAATTCATCAAATACTTTGAGAAAATACTCTCCACCACGATCGGACCTAAGACGCTTGATCTTTCTCTCTAGTTGATTTTCAACTTCAGCTTTATAGATTTTAAAGTAGTCTAATGCTTCATCTTTAGTTTGCAACAAATAAACATAGCAAAATCTAGTCGCATCATCAATCAAAGTCATGAAATATCTCTTTCCACCTTTTGTCAACACATCATTCATCTCACAAAGATCAGAATGTATGAGTTCTAGAGGTGCCAAGTTTCTCTCCTCGGCAGCCTTATGAGGCTTTCGAGGTTGCTTCGATTGCACACAACTATGGCACTTAAAACCTTTGGCAACAGTGAAATTCGGAATTAAACTCATACTGGATAGCCGAGACATTAAACCAAAATTAATATGACATAAACGAGAGTGCCAAATACTTGCATCATCATTAACACTTGCGATCCTGCACCGGGAGAGGACGAATTAGGTTTTTGGATTGTTGAAAAATTAGGCAAGTTCATGATTAATTCCAGTAAATAATTCATGACTAGAACAGATACTAGCATGCAACAATCTAGCAAACTAAAAGAACAACAAGACATGCATAACAGCAGCGAACACGAAACAATAGCTGTAGAGACAGACATGAACAGATGATGTTGGACGTACTGTTCGTTAGCTATTGTAGGTGCGATGGTGTTGATGACGATGTTGGCGACGATCTGCTGCTGACGGCGATGAAGACGACGATGAGTAGCACCGCCCGACTTGGACGGAAGACGACCCGTGATGACGAATTTGAGCAGTCGCGCAGAGCACTTCCCAAAAACCTAATTCGTCCTCTCCCGGTGCAGGATCCCAAGTTGCGAGATGAGGCAGAGGCGGTATTGTGTCGCGATCACAATCCCAAACCGACTCGGTTTCTAATTCGTATACTTAGCGGACAAGAAATCAAAAACTTGTCTGCCAAGACATAAAAAATAAAGCTGCGCCCCTGCAAGGAGACGGATCAGATTTCGGCGGACCATTACGCGCATGTCGCATGTACGCGCCTCGCCTCGCCTCGCCTCGCCTCGCCACGGCCAGGCGAGGCGAGCGAGTGCGCGCGCGCGTGTGGTCTTTCCTTTCTCTTCTCACACATAGGGGTGGGCACGGTTGAACGAAAACCGAAAAACCAAACCAAACCGAACCGTATTAATCGATATGTCGGTTAATTCGGTGGATTGGTTTTTGGTTCGGTGGGAAATTTTAAGGTTGTTCGGTGTTTGGTTTGTGTTCGGTTTTCAGTGCCCAGAAACCGAATAGACCGAACAAACCGATACGTAGGATGCCCCGTGTAAATACCATGTTCACTCCATCAGGCGGAGGTCTCTCCAAAAAGTAAATTAGGCGGCAACCTCTTCAGCCATTGGCGAACAATTAAACATCCGGCCTGACTCCGGCGAGCTAGCAATCATCGGCAAATCCTTATTAGTTGTGGCGGACATCCGGCTAGCCGCTAGATCACATGTACTTTTACAACTGCTCTGAGTTTCTAATCTCCCAATGAAACTAATAATGTCCATGTATATCTGGTATATATGCATGCCTCTTGGTCGTGCAAATAACTACTAGTATATCATTTAGTGCATGAGCTGCTCAGTTTGGAGGCATCGCACGTGTTCTTCCGTACATAATACATGGCACGTTTCATGTGATTTTTCCACTTAATTATGTTCACTTTTTTGCTTGACCGAATAAAGCATTGCCTGATGTTAAGGTTGCTAGCTCTTGTGACTATTTTATGCATTCTATACAATGCAAATCAGTGCTCATGAATCATTACACTTACACTGACGAGTGCATGTATTTCGGTTAACCGAAAAAACCGAACCGATATGTTATGGTTAATATGGTTCGGTTTCTTAACTTTGTGTGCTGGTTTCGGTTTTCATTTCTTCAAAACCGATATTATAAAAAACCGAATAAACCGAACCATATTAACCATATAAACCGAACGCCCAGCCCTACTCACACACCACTTAGAGTGGTGGAGAGAACCCACTATATAAAGAGGTCCAACTCTTCTTCAACTTCCGGGGTGGGACTAAACTTTAGCACCACCACTTGCCATTTTACACATGGGCTTTGAGATTTCAGAAATTGCTATGGACCTAGCCCATTAATTCTAACAAAAGAGGAAAAAAAAAATGAGCAAGCACTGAACATGTGCAACAGTGGAGCAGGTAGCCAGCCAGCCAGCCCTGCTACGAAACGAGCACGCTGTAAATCTATCATCTGCATGGACGGCCGGGTAAGCAGAGCCCGGTCACATATATGGACGCAGTATCGCACTGGCACAGTACGCTACCACCACGGTGCACAAGGGCGTGAGCAGTGAGCAGTGCTGCAGTCGGTCTGTCAGGCTCAGGCCAAGCTGAGCGTACCGTGCTCGGCACAGCAGCTCACGGTGGAGTAGTCTGTAGGAGTAGGAGTACCCCTGCGTGCCTACTCCAGCTGGAAGGAAATGGACTTTAAACAAACAGTAATTACCCGTGTGCACTGCTCCTGGTAGTACAGTACGTGCAAAGTCGCCAACGCGTCTTCAGTAAATGGCTTTGCCTCGATATTTCTGTCCAAAAGAACCACCAGCCCAACGGAATTGCTACAAAAGATCCTCGCCGGATGAAATTGGCAAAAAAGACCCCCTCGGACGTAGCGGCAGGCGCGCCAGCCGACATGTGGCACCTGCCGCCACACCGGTAGGCGGCAGCCTGTTCATGGCACTGTTTACGCGGGGGACAGTTTTGACACAGTAGAACGGCAACGGACGCGACTAAACAATGTTGCCGCCACACCAGGCGGCGGTAGCACTGTTCAATCGCATCACTGTTCATAGAGGATGAATAGTAATTTCCAAAAAAAATAGCAGAAAAATTTAAAAAAAACTGAAATTTTTTTGTCACCAAAGACGATCAAGTGTTTCAAGTGGGTGCAAAATTTCAGATTTTTTCGACTTTTTCTGCTATTTTTTTCGAAATTACTGTCCATCCCACATGAACAGTGCTGCCGCCACACCGGGGGCGGCATCACTGTTCACTCGCGTCCCGTTGCCGTTCTACTGTGTAAAACCGTCCCCCGTGTGAATAGTGCAATGAACAGTTGCTACGTGTCGGCTGACGCGCCTGCCGCCACGGCCTTTTTTTATCAATTTTATCTGAAGGAGGTCTTTTCTAGCAATTCCGTTGGATAGGTGGTCCTTGTGGACGAAAACTCCTCTGCCTCTAGCTATCATCAACCCACTCGTTTGTTTACACTCCTCGTGTGAGTCAGCGAGTAGTACTGTCTGCTGTGGCATTTCTCAACTGGATAGCGATGGCATACGGCCGGCTCGTTCATGCTGCATTGGTGGTCTGAAACACTGTAACGCCATTAGCGAGTATACCGTAGTAGGTGCAATGCTACATTCAGCCCTTAGGCGGTTTTTTTGTACCGGATGGATCTCAGATTCGATGGCATTGATCCTTTTACTGCTGCTTATCTTGGTGGCCAACGTCTGAAGAATTTTGCCTACAAGCCGGCTGATGGTACTAAGGGCGGCATGTTGCTGCTGTGGGATGAAGCGGTGATCGATAAATCCAACGTCCAGCTCGGATCATATTTTCTTTTGGCGTTTGTTGCAATCAAGAATTCTTCAGATAACAAATCCTTGAGCTGTCATCTCAGAAACCATTGCCAGGAACAAAGTGGCTGGTTAACCGCGACTTCAACCAAATATACAGGGCTCGAGATAAAAACCGCACCAATGTGGACCGTAGCCGCCTAGTTGGGTTTCGCAACACCTTAAACTCTTGCGAGCTCAAGGAGATCCATCTACGGAATCGAAGGTTCACATGGAGCAATGAAAGAAACAACCCAACGCTTTGTAAACTGGACAGTTTTTTTTGCAATGAGGTTTGGGACATCGAATTCGCCAATCACATTCTTCATGCCCTCTCCTCCTCACTTTCGGACCACTGCCCGCTTTTACTCGCTAATCAAGATGGTCCCAAGCGACCGAAGTCCTTCTGGTTCGAGAACCATTGGACCAAGAGGCCGGGTTTCCAAAAGACGGTCAAGAATGCTTGGGATGAAGAATCAGCGCATTCCGAGCCCTACCAGAGGTTGTTTCATAAGCTCAAAACTACTAGCCAAAGATTACGCTCCTGGAGCAAGTCCCTTTTCGTCAAAGCTAAGATCCAATTACATATGGTGCTTGAAGTTATTCTGCATCTTGATATGGCTATGGATCAAAGAGAGCTTTCCCAGCAGGAATACGATCTTCGGAAAAGACTAAAGAGAAAGATCATCGCGTGGGCTGTGCTTGAGAAATCTAGGAAGAGGCAAAACTCTAGAATCACCAATCTGAAGGAGGGTGATGCTAACACCCGTTACTTCCATCTCCGGGTGAATCATCGGTGGAGAAAAAACTTCATTCATCGTCTCAAGCACAATTCTGGCTGGATCACGGAACACAACCAGAAGGAGCAAGTGATTCAGAGCCATTTCAAGAGCATCGCTAAAAAAGGCCCCACACGCAACATTGACATTAATTGGGGGATCATTCCAACTCCAAGTTGCGACCTTCAGGAGTTGGACGCAACCATCAACGAGGAGGAGGTCAAGGCTGCGGTTTTTGCCTTACCTAGTGACAAAGCCCCGGGCCCGGATGGCTTCACCGATGCTTTCTTTAAAGCATGCTGGAACATCATCAAGGGAGATCTCATGTCGGCCATTTGCCGCTTCTCTGACTTGTATGCCACCCACTTCCATTGGCTCAATTCCGCGGACATCGCTCTCATTCCTAAGAAAGATGGGGCTGAAGATATATCGGACTTTCGACCCATCAGTCTTATTCATGCCATCGCAAAAATTATTGCCAAAGTGATGTCCAACCGGCTCGCCCCACACATGAACGACCTTGTTTCACAGGCGCAAAGTGCATTCATCAAACGACGATGTATACATGATAACTTCATGTACGTGCGCAATCTTGCGAGGCGTTTCCACCGAAATAAAACACCAGCGTTACTTTTCAAGCTTGACATCAAGAAAGCCTTCGACTCTGTTCGCTGGGACTATCTCCTCGACCTTCTCAAACACCTTGGAGTACCTCCGCGCTTTCGGGGTTGGGTTTCGACCCTCTTGGCTTCGGCATCCTGCTCAATGGTATCCCGGGCAACCCTATCAAGCTTGGGAAGGGCTTGAGGCAAGGAGATCCTCTATCCCCCCTACTTTTCGTTCTGGCGATCGATTCCCCTACATCACATTCTCAAGAAGGCTACTGACCAAGGAAAACTGCAACCTCTTGGTGGTAACGCTATGACGATCAGGGCGTCCCTCTACGTGGATGACGCGGTTGTTTTTCTTGCTCCCATCAAAACTGAAGTCAAGTTCTTTGTGGACATGTTGGCTCACTTTGGAGAGGTTACAGGCCTGCATACCAACTGCTCGAAAAGCCTAGTTGCCCCAATCCGGTGTGACAACTTGGATCTAAATGATATCCTCCTCTCCTTCCCGGCCAACCGCTCATCTTTCCCTATGAAATATCTGGGTCTGCCGTTGTCGATCAAAAGATTAAATAGAATCCACTTCCAACCCCTCGAAGATAAGATTGCAGCTCAACTTACGCCTTGGCTGGGCAAACACGTTGCATCGCCTGGAAGGGTTGTGCTTGTCAAGTCGGTTGTAACAGCGATTGCTATATATTACTTGACGGTGCTAAACCTCCCTGTTGAGGTACTGAAAAAGATCGACTCCCTGAGGCGTGCATATCTCTGGGCTGGTTGTGACAAGGTTTCCGGTGGAAAATGCAAGATCAACTGGGAGCAAGTGTGCAAATCTAAAGTGCATGGTGGCCTAGGTATTCTAAACTTAGAAGAGTTTGCTGCTGCCCTTCGCATCCGGTGGTTGTGGGGGGCTTGGACGGATCCGAGCAAGCCTTGGGTAACCTTGGGGAACCCGTGTGATGACAAAGATAAAGACATATTTGCTGCTGCCACCAAGGTTCTGGTTGGAGATGGGATAAGGGCCTCGTTTAGGGAGTCTGCTTGGCTGAACGGTATGAGACCCAAAGACATCGCGCCAAATATTTTTGCGATCTCTACAAGAAAAAATGGAACTGTCCAAAAGGCCTTAGATAATAACTCATGGGTATCCAGAGTGGACATTGGTGGGAACCTTGTTGTGAACCACATAGCAGAGTTCGTCAACCTTTGGACTAAGCTATCATGCGTTCAACTCAACCCCGGCGTGGCTGATTCAATTTCCTGGAAGCTCACCAATGATGGCCAATATTCGGCGGTGACGGCGTACCGTGCACAATTTCTTGGCCTTATCGACTCTGATATGCCTCTTTTGGTGTGGAAGAACAGGGCTCCTCCCAAATGCAATTTTTTTGCTTGGTTGGCCATCAACAATAGAATTTGGACGGCTGGCCGGCTTCAGCACAGGGGCTGGCCAAACTGTAACATTTGCCCGCTATGCAAACAAACGCCAGAATCAATAGCTCATCCTCTCTTCCAATGTCGTTAAACTGTTAGAGTTTGGGGAATGATCAAAACATGGCTTGGTTTACATGATGTCCACCCTACAGATTGGGGAGGCATGGTTTCCGTCAAGGAGTGGTGGCGCTACATTGCTTCCAGGAGGTCACAATCTCGAAGGGTGCTTCTTTCCCTTATGCTTCTTATCTCTTGGGAAATCTGGAACAAGCGAAATGCACGTGTGTTCCGCAACACGGCGATTCCGGTCGGGGTGCTTGTGACTCGCGTCAAAGCGGAAACTTCGTTGTGGTGCCTTGCCGGGGCGAAATATTTGTGTAATATAATGCCGCGAGAGTGATGCTTCTAACCTGGCCTTTGGCCAAGACTCTTAAACCTTCTTCTTATTCAATGAAAATGGCAAGCCTTTTGCCTTGTTTCAAAAAAAAAGATTCAATGGCATGTGAGAAGCTGTTGTACCTGCGTAATTTCAAGACTCTTGGATGGCTTTTTCGTAAAATGTTCAAGAGCTCCTAGAAGACATCCAATATGAGATCCAATGATCCCTAGGGCCGTATCACGGTAGCACCTGATATTTTCCCCTACATTAAAACCTCAAGCCGATTTTCACATTGTCGTGCAAGAATCTAAGGTAAGTGAGACACAAACACACCGCCGCCCCATCCTCACGTCGCGTCGCCTCCCCATCCTCGCGCCGCCTCCTCTAAGGTGACTCGAGGGATAACCCTACCGATGTTGCCACACTCCCTCCCTCCCTCTCCTCTACATCCGTCGCCGCCAGAGGTACTCGTCGGCGCGTACGCGGCGACAACTATGAAGCTGGCGGTCGTCGGTGTTGTGGCGACCACGCGAGGTTTGCCGGCGCATCCTCAAGAAGTTGTGCTCCCGATTCCGATCTGCTTCGATTCGTGCCTGCTCCGGTCCTTGGCGGCTGCGGTCGTCGTCCCATGGGTGCTAAAGGGCGGATCTGGTGAGTGGGCGTGATTCAAGGGAAAACCCCTAACCGGCACGGCAACCACACCAAAGGCGATGCCTTCCAACGCCTTTCTCCTTCCCTGAGGCTCTGGCGTGGATTCTCTCCCTCCCACCAACCCTTGAGCGCAGGTGAAAACTTGCTCTCCCTTGTCTGGGCGACAACGACACATGGTGACATGCTCCTCCCCGAAGGCATCGTTCGGGGATTGCTCTTTGTGGTGGTGGAGCTGGTGGTGGTTTTGTAGCGGTGTGAAATGGTCTGGTCTTCTCGTCGGCAGCTGTAACATCCCCAGCATCCCACTGCAATGATCACTTCTTAATCATGCCATGTCAGCAAGTTTTAACAAGTGCCTAGTCATCATTTGCATCATGTTGCATTTCAACACCTAATTCAAACTCCAATTTCATTCAAGTGGAAAATAAAAGTTGTCCAAATCAGAAACTAAAATGTTCATAGTGTTTCAAATATTCTTAAAGCCATTATAAAGATATCATCAACATTATTTGAATTCCTGAAATGACCTTAGCATCCAATAACAGTAGCAAATCAGCCTATTTAATCCCTTTCCCTTTTAAACAAAATTCAAACAAATTCAAGTGGTCCCCAAACTTTTTGTGCAGCATCATAATATTGCGCTTTAATTGTGTGCCAAATTTCATAAACAACTAAAATCATTTACTGGTCTAAATTAATACATAACAGAGAGTAGAAAGAAATAACAGAAAAGAAAAACAAAAAAGAAATGAAAGGACCTACTGTGCACTTACCTGGCCTCTGGGCCGAAGCCACAGTGCGCTCAGCCAGCCCAACTGGCCCAGCCACCGGCGCTCATCCCCTTCCTCCCGCGCTGTCGCGCGCGCGCCGACACGACGACGCCGGCCTCGCTGTCGATCATCCACGCCGTCCCCGACGCCGATAAGGCTTCCCCTGGTTGCTCCCCTCTCTCCTCGAAACCCTAGCCCCCACAAACCCCTCTCCCTCGCTCTCCTTCTTCCTCCTCCGCGGACGCCCGAAGTCGCCGCCCCCATGGCCGTGTCTAGCGCGGCCACCGAGCCCCGAGTGCCTCTCCGACGAGCCCGACCGCTCCGCCTGCTTCCTCTACTTCTTCTTCGCCCTCTGGATCGAGCCCGGCGTCACCATAGTCTCGGGATCGAGCTCCTCCCCGACTCCGGCCGTCGTCGATCGCCGCGGCTACTCCGACAGCTCCGGTGCTTCCCCGAGCACGCTTGTCCACTCTGCTGCCCCGCTGTAAGCCTCCGTCGCATCCCGGCACCTCCTTGCCCCTCCTAGCACGCCGTAGCTAGTCCTGCCGCCGCACCGCGAGCTCGTCGCCGCCGGTCAAGGCTCCACCACGGCTGGAGGCATTGCCCGTTGCGTCTGACCGCTGCAGCGTGCTCGCCACACTCCCAGCAACACGCAGCACCCGCCAGTTTCGCTCGACGTGCCCAGTTCCCTCGCGCACGACCGAGGCCGTACTCCGGCCGCCGCCAAGGTCGCCGTGGCCGTCGCCTCCGGTCACCCCGCGGCCTCCTGCGGGCTCCTCTCGACGCGCACGAGCGAGGGCTACGCTCCGGTGGCCTCAGCTCGCCAGGGCGCGGCCCGTGGACCAATCCCGCGCAGCTCCGCCGCGTCGAGCTGCTGCCGTCGTTTAAACGCCGGCCAGTTCGGCTAATTACCCCACTAACAGCCCCTCTGAGACGCTGACGGGTGGGCCCGCGCCATGTAGCTAATTACAGTTTAAGTTAGTTTTACTGTTCATCGGTGTCGCTGACAGTGTGGGCCCGCATCCTAATTAAATTAGTTAGAATTAATCTAAACGCTGTTAAGTTAGCTCTGAGGCTGACAGCTAGGTCCCACTGGGCCTAGTTGACCAGTCAACCAGCTGACTGGGATGGACCCAGTCAATGACAGGTGGGTCCCACTGGACCCACTGTCCAGTCAACGCTGACCCAGTCAACTGCTGACTGTGCAGTTGACTGGGCCCACTGTCAGTCTCTGGGTGCATTCCTGTGTGCACTCAGCTGGGTACCCGTAGCATTTTAATCATTTATTTTTTAATTAAATTTGAATCCAGAAATTCAGATAAACTTCGGAAAATCATAGAAAATAAACCGTAACTCGGATCGAAAAACTTTATATATGAAAGTTGCTCAGAACGACGAGACGAATCTAATCATGTCGTCTGATTCCATGTCGGAACCCCCTACGTAGGAGAACCCATAACTTTCCCTCCGATTCCGGTAGATGAATAGTGCATACTTACCGGTTAATAAAACCCACGATAATCCTAAAATAATTAAAATGACCTAGATGCATCTTTAGGCAACCCTGCACTGCACGTTAGCATAGCATGCTCCGTGTTTCATATGTTTGTTGTGTATTTATCTGTTTCCTCCCCCTCTTCTCTCTCGGTAGACCCCGGTACCGACGCAGCTCCCGAGGCAGACGCAACTCCGGAGTACGACTACGTCCCCGACGACACCGTTGACGACATTGCCCTTGCCGCAGAGCAAACAGGCAAGCACCCCCCTTTTGAGCATTCCGATATCGCCCACTCTCTTCCCTCTTATGCTTGCATTAGAAGTTACTGTTGCTGCTGTTATCCTATTTCTGCTGCATAGCCTGTTTATTGTAACCTGTTATTGTTACCTACCTGCTATTCCTAAACTGTTTAGTATAGGTTGGGTAGAGACCCAGCAGAGACCCCCTTTATCCCGACTGCCCCGCTGGATCGTCAGAAGACCCGAGTAACGGGATCGAAGATCAGGCCCCGGCACCGCACGTCACTTCCCCTTAGTTGCTCGACACTACTGGGTTACTATCGAGTGTCGAGGGTGATACCTCGTCAGCACTTCTGATGATAACCTTGTAGGTTAGTTAATCGGGCGTGGTCAGCGAGGGTGATTCCTCCTACACCACCCCCGATAACGACATCATCGTGCAACTGCTAAAGTGTGGACCTCGAGGGTGATTCCTCCTTCGTTCACCTTGATGTTTACGTCAGGTGGGAATCCAACGAGGGTGATGCCTCGGATTCCTTCTTGATATGGCAGCCACACGGATGCCTTTAGATTACTGTTGATACTGATTATTCTGGATAAAGTCGGGTCGGCCCTGAGGGGTACCCGCACGAGACTATGAGGAGAGTGATGTGGAGTCGGGTGGACCTGAATGGTGCCCGAGTAATGAACATGAGGCGTGGCCGGGTATTCCTAGCCCTTGCCGCAAGTCCTCGAGACGGGGCGACGGGGTCACATCTTTCGTGAGTCTCTGCTCGTTACCGCACTACCAACACACTAACGGTTTGGATATTTGATCCGAGGGGCCTCTGGCCTGATAGCACTAACCATCACGTGGGCATAGTATGGGCGTTCTGCGCCGTATACTTCAGCCGAAGCTTAATAGACGCCAGCAACTGAGCGGCACACGCTGGGTTGGACTGGTAACGCAACCGCGCTTGTATTAAGGGGTTGCTAGGTCTGCTCATCGGCGGTGTACGCAACGTGTAGGAGCGTCCGGGGCGATGACCCAAGACCCCTGGGGGCATAGGTTAGTCCGGCGTGCTGACCTCTCTGTTAAGTATTTGGTCGGGTTGCGGTGTATCGTTTGGCCGAGGCCGGGCATGACCCAGAAAAGTGTGTCCGGCCGGAGTTAATCGAGCGTGGTGGGTAAGTTGGTGCACCCCTGCAGGGAAGAACTAATCTATCGATAGCCTGTCTTACGGTAACGGACACTCGGAGTTGTATCCCGATCGGTACAACTAGAACTGGTGACTTGAGATGAAATGGATAGTATGGCTCTGGGATTGCTTTCTCGCTGGGAGTCGAGGAAGAATCTCTGGCCGAGGTTGATGACATTACTACTACTTTATATTATGTTAATCTGCACTCTTCTAATGCTGCAAGACTGATGAAGATGCTTGAAGATGCTAGTCTTCGATAGGACTAGGCTTTCCCCCTCTATTCTGGCATTTCTGCAGCCTAGTCCACATATACAGCCACCTTTTGAAAATGTTGCATATGTAGTGTAGATCCTTGCTTGCTGAGTACTTCGGATGAGTACTCACGTTTGCTTTATTTTCTTTTTCTCCCCATATCCACTTGAGGCAACCAGATGACGGAGCCCCGGAGATAGCTGCCCCCGTCGACGACTACGGCTACTACTACTACCCTCCCGGGGAGTACTTCTACGAGGAGCCGACCGACGACCAGGAGTAGGATTTGGAGGGTCCGAGGCAGGAGGCCTACGCCTTTCGATCGTAGTATTTTCTTTTGCCCTGCCTTTCTAAAGGCATATCTGTTATGTAATATATCTGTACCGAGATATTTGATGCTTCCGCTGACACTTGTATGCCATCGAGCTATGTATTCGAGCCCTCGAGGCCCTGGCTTGTAATATAAAGCTTGTATGACTTTATTTATGTTTTAGAGTTGTGTTGCGATATCTTCAAGTGAGTCCTTAGGCTTGATCGTGTGCATTTGCGTGTATGATTAGTGCACAA
Organism: Thinopyrum elongatum; assembly: GCA_011799875.1. Taxonomy (NCBI): domain Eukaryota; kingdom Viridiplantae; phylum Streptophyta; class Magnoliopsida; order Poales; family Poaceae; genus Thinopyrum; species Thinopyrum elongatum. The sequence continues at coordinate 582,902,807 of CM022300.1, read as the reverse complement.
TTAGGCCGGGGGCGTCACAGCAGCCTGCGTGGTTCCTGGTGCGGAGGGTCCCTCCCGCTGGTGTCGAATGACCGCGAATGGGTGCGAGGGTATCGGGGTCCTCTCTCGGTGCCAGTGGTACACTGTCCAGTGGGAAACTTGGGCTCATGCGATTCCAACCCTTGACCGGCGCAAGGCGTTGCCCCCTTTTCGACCTTTAACGTGGTTCTACGCCTTCGATCGACAACTCTCTACCGGCGCTCTGTCTTGCCACTGTCGGCGGTGGTGTTCTTGTGGTCGGTTACCCTGGCCAGTGGATCTTCTTCCGTTGTTCCCCTTTGGTACCTTGGGCGCCTCGGACTGGGTTCTAGTGAGAACCTCCCTATCGGCCGTCGTTGTGGCACCCATCAAGCTTGGATGAAATGGTTGTGACCCTTTGCGGCCGCGGAGACAAACCTAGTGTTGCTCATGTCTGGCCCTTTGGATGCAGTCAGTGTCACGACACATGCCTGATGTTGCCCTCCTCCATAGGCCTTAGTTAGGTTAGCTGGTTTTGGCGAAGCAGTAGTCTATGGCAACCATGTTTGTTGTTGCCTTTGAGTCGTCCCTCTTAGCACCTTGTATCTTTGTTCCCCATTATTTTCATTTTCTTTGTACTGTTGTGTCTTAGTAATCCTGGCAGGTTGATGGCTTTGTTAATTCAAGTCGTGCTAGGTTCGAGCCTTCTCTCAAACTCGGCCGACTAAACAAAAAACTAATGGCTAAAGCCTGAGTGTGTCATGTCATCCCTAAGCGCGTTGGGTTAATAATGGCAGCATGCGTGTACTTGTACCCTCCCATGTTTGAAGGTTGTGGTCTTCACTCTTCAATTCCACCCGTCCGAACGGTTGGCAAACCGCTACTAGGCAGTCGGATGCTCTGTTTTTTGTCTGAAGAAGAAACGAGCACTCTGTTCATTCCTGAAGAAAGAAATTGTTCTTTTTTTTATTTTTGAAGATCTGAAAAAAGGAAATGAAATGTGCTGCTTCGACCGATCTCCTGCCGATGTGCAAGTGCAATGGAACAGTCAGATGATGCCACTGGTCCCATGGAACAGTCAGATTGTGCTCTGTTTTTGTCTGAAGGAGAGAAACGCTCTGTTTTTTCTATCTCAAGAAAGAATTGGAGTGAAATGCTCTGCATTCGATCGATCTCTTGCCGGTGTGCAATGGAAGAGTCATCAGATGCTACATTGCTAGTACTACATTTCCACGGGTTAAATTAAATTCCATTATTTGCACTATACACCCACCACCACCACCGCATACGTCGCAGCCGAGCTTGCTGCGCCGTCGCAATGGCGGCGCTCGACGAAGTACGCACGCGCCTAGTTAATCGACCGCGCCACCCTATACAACGCAATGTTCTTACCCTCTGTCACGCACGCCTACGGACAACGCCGAGAGCCGAACCCCTCCCTACCGATGCAGAAGACGAGCCCGATCGAACGCCTACGCGACCACCTTGGCCGGCGGCACCACGATGGGGCTCCGCACGACGTGCTCGGGGGAGACCCACTTAAGGTTCCCCTCGGCGCCGGCGACGGCCGGCTGCTTCCCGGCCCACCGCACGGTCACCGTGAAGCTCTGCCTCTCGTTCACTTTGGAGAAGCGCAGCATCGGCGGGCGCACCGTCACGGACACCTCCTTGGGCATGTCCACCACCGCCGTGTACACCGAGCCGGCCTTGCCCACGTTCTTCACGGTGCGGCGGACGGTGATCGGCTGCGACAGCAGCTTCACCACCAGCGACGGGTAGTTGAGCTCCGCCTCGGTGATGGGCTTCAGCTTGGCGCAGTCCACGCGGCGGTGCACGATCTCCTTCACGCCGTCGTCGCCGTAGCCCAGCCCGCACAGGTAGGGGATGTAGTCGTTGGGCGAGAGGTCGTAGACCAGTCCTGGGTCCACGGCGCGCGACGGGTTCACGTACCCGGCGCCCATGGTGAAGAAGCTCGCCCGGCGGTACTGCTCGTCCTTGACCGGCACGCCGGCGTGATCCGCGGGGTCCGAGGAGGTCATCAGCGCCGACTTGATGGCCGCCGGGGACCAGCTCGGGTGCAGGCTCTTGATGACGGCGGCGATGCCGCTCAGGTGCGGGGTGGACATGGATGTGCCGGACTCCATGAAGAAGGCCAGGCTCACGTCGTCGATGAACTCCGGGTGCATCTCGCTCGGCGCCCACGCGGCCAGGATGTTCATCCCCGGCCCGCTGATGTCCGGCTTCAGGATGCCGGGGCTGGCCTTGCTCGGCCCGCGGGACGAGAAGAAGGCCACGGTCGGGGCGGGGGAGATGCCCAGCACCGTCCCCTTGAACGTGATGCTCGCCGTCGGGTTGGGCGTGGACTTGAAGTAGGCGGTGATCTTTGAGCCGGCGGCGTTGCTGACGTGCGACGCCGGCAGCACGTGCGCGTTGGCGAAGGTGGTGTACCCCTCCTCCGGTTTGTTCATCAGGATCATGCCGGCGCCGCTGTACGCCTTCACGGTCTGGCCCTGCTCGACGTGCTCCTTGAATCCGCGGCTCTCGCAGAGCACCACCTTGCCGCTCACAGAGTCGGGGAGGGAGCTGCAGCCGCGGGCGTCCGGGTCGCCGCTGGCGCCGGGGAACACGAGCGGGAGCGGGCGCCCGGCGGAGTTGTTGTGGGGCTGGAACAGGGACTCGCCGTCGAACTCCTGGCCGTTGCCGAGCTTCACCGTGGTGCGTATCGCCCGATCCGTGGTGCCGGCCGCGACCGTGAGCATCCACGGCGCGCAGTTGGAGACGCTCCCGGCGGCCGGCCCGGCATTGCCGGCGGCGGCGCTGACGAAGATGCCACGCTCGATGGCCTTGTACGTGGCGACGGCGACGAGGTCGTAGTTGAACTGCGCGCCGTCCGAGACGTCGATGGACATGGAGATGACGTCGACGCCGTCCTTGACGGCGGCGTCAAGCCCCGCGATGACGTCCATGATGGAGCACCGGCTGCGGGAGCACACCTTGTATATTGCCAGGTGCGCGTGCGGCGCCATCCCGGACGCCGTGCCGTGCGCATTGCCGCGGACGTCGGCGTTCGCCACAAAGTTGCCGGCCGCCGTGCTGGCCGTGTGCGTGCCGTGGCCGGCGTCGTCGACGGGCGGCGCCGTGTCGTTCACGGCCGCGCTGCCGAACGCGCGCGCGCCGATGACCTTGTTGTTGCAACCCCCCGCGCCGGCAATCGCCTTGAACTCGCACGCGCCCTTCCACTTCTTGGGCGGCGGCGGCATCCCGGCGTCCCCAAACGAGGGGTGGCTGGGCAGGATGCCGGTGTCGACGAGCCCAATCACCGCGCCGCGGCCAAACCCAGAGCGGCTCCAGAAGCCATCCTTACCGGTCTGCAGGCCGAGGAACCCCGGGGAGTGGGTGGTGGCCAGCGGCAGGAACACCTCGGGGTAGAGCCTGATGCAGCCCTCCCTGGCCCGCAGCGCCTCGGCCTCGGCGTCGCTGAGCCGCGCCGCGAACCCGGTGAGCACGTGGCTGTAGGAGTAGATGATCCTGGGCCCGGCGTCCGCCCCGCCGTCGCCGGCAGAGCTCGGCGCGGCCTCCGGCAGGAAGGAGCGGTGCCAGTCCTCGACCGGGAGAGCCGCGCTCCCCTCGTCCCTCGGCTCGAGATGGACAACATAGTTCTTCCGCTGCTCCTGCTGCTGCCCATGGCACGCGCCCAGCAGCTGCGCCAGGAGGAGGAGGAGGACGGCCACGATGCTCCTCATGCCGGATGGATGGATGGACGGACGGCGAGCCTGGGTACTGTGGAGCCGATTTTGATTTGGGTGGGCGGCAGCTGGGGGGGTGGAGAGGAGAGTGAAGTGGAGTGGCCGTGGCCGTGTCGTGGCGAGAGCAGGGGGGGTGCCGGGGTTTATGTAGTGGGTGTGAGTGAGTGATGGGCGGCACCGGACGGACGGACGCTGGCGGTGAGCTGGAGGGCACAAGGAGGCAGGCGGTTCGGGCTCGGCCTGGTTTTGAAATTCCGCCGGGGCAGGGCGACCGTTGATTTTGAATTTGGGCGGCCTGGCTTCACTCCCGTCACGCCGCCCGCGCTGACGCTCCGGCGTGCGTGGTACATACGAGAGTTTACTTGGCCCGGCGGTGAGGTCATGGGATTTGTTTGGCCACGCGCGCGCGTTGGGTTCATTCATTTTGCGTTTGCTGATGGAGCCTGCCTGAGGCGACACTTCACGTAACTGCGGCAGTTAAGGCACCGGGGCCGGGGAGCGTAGGAGAGGAGGAGTAACTTTGTTGCCCAAACTCGGTGCACGCTACGGAACCGACTGACGTGTGATCGACGGACGCATTCATGGTATTTACTCCTGCTACCGTAGGCGCCATGCGCTAGGCACCAGCCGTGGTAAATCATCAGACTTGAAACAGCAAAAGAGCCGCTGAACCCACACGCCTAGCAGTAGTAGTACTTTTTCGAGCAGGTGATTAAATTTTCTCTCTCGAGCTGCACACAAACTTCCCTGGTAGTAGAACCTTTTGCGTGGCTTCTTGCCCAAGAATGTGTGGCTTGAGCGTGAACGGGATAGGTTAGCTGGCGACAAAATGTTACTCCATTTGGTTAACGGAACGCTGTGTTTCCAGCTCAAAAGGAAAAATGGCATTGGAACGGGAGCGGTTGCTTAGCTGGACGCCGGATGCCAAGCGATAAGCCTAACATTGCACAGATATCATCTTGTTTCTTACTAGCATCAGCAGTCGTGGCATACATGCTCTGAGCAGCACCACGTCGATCGTGCCATTAGCTGGCCGCCGGAGGCCAAGCACTGCATATGCATCAGCAGCACACGTGGCATGCTCTTTAGCGCTAAGCATCGCCACATCGATCGATCGTGCCCACAGCTGGACGCCGGGCCGGACGGTAGCGGTCCGCGTCGTATTCCCTTCCATTCCCTCCCAGCGCGTGCGCTCGTCAGGGGCCTCTCGTCGACCTCGACGAGACTAATCTCTCTCTCTCTCTGCTTGTCGCTTTTGCACGAGATGGGAGCATAGAAAAGTGGGCGCTCTGTACGTACTCACATCGTGCATGGATGCTAAGTGAGAATATATTTATTGGACGTCGAGTCCCACTTTGCCTCGTTCGATTTTAGCAGCTGTACTGTTGCGAAATATGGACGGTGGGGCCCGCCCCTCGTGGAACAATGCCCGCTCCAACATGTCTACGTGGAGGAGCAGAGTTCCAGACCACGAGTCGACAGAACTGAATTGGTCTCCAGATGCATATATGTGAGTTAACTGAAGAAGAAACTGCTCACAGCGTCAAACAGTTGGTTTATTTTTAGGTGCGCGGCAGATTTTTTTCGGCGCTCCAGCCATGCATGGCAAACGAAATCTAACAACGCCGGCCAATCAAGGAAACCTTTCATCTACTACGAACCACTACCACCTCAAATTGTCAACAACAAAAAACCAACTACCACCTCAAATGTGCATCATGGATCTCCATGTTGTATGCCGATTAAAACGGGGCATGTGCCCACCCAAGCGGTTCGGTGTCATTTTTGGAATAACGGGACGCACCGCGCACGAAACGCGGGGATGGCCGCCTCTTTTCTCTGGCCGGTAGCCTCCGGGGTCACGACCATGGAAGCTGGGCGGAGATGGTGCTGGCAATGCTTCTCACCATCTTTGTCCGGGTGTGGGGGTGGGGGGGGGGGGGGGGTATGAGGAAGGCCACCCCCCTTTCATACATGCTATAGTGTAAGTAGATTGTAATCCTGTTTTCATGGAATAAAACAACCTGATTATTCGTAAGAAGAAAGCGAAGTACAAAGCATCATATTCCAGGTTTTCCAACACTTGATTAACAAATGAGCGTACAAATTCCTTGCAGAGAGGGGGGGGGGGGGTCCTAGTTGGAGATCTACAATGGCGGAGGTCTAAGGGTGGACACGGAAGTGGGCTTCATGATATCGGCGGTGAAGACAATGACTTTTTTTTGGTCCCAAAACGGTATTGGCAGTTACGTCATTTGAGGCATCAATTAGAGTAGATTAAACCCCCCAAAAAATCATTTTTTAGCTTAGGTTTTTTTGTTGATTAAAATTGCCCTGAAGTGAAAATATATTCATTGGAAGTCAAGTCCCACTTTACTATATTCGATTTTGATTAGAATTAGAATTACCCAACCATGCCTTATCGAAAATGCAACTCTCAAATTTACGAGAGGTCCAATGTCCTTGCGACAAGAAGGAAAAATTAGTCGTGAGCAGGCATCAGACCTGGTGCTAGAGTTGAGTGAGATACCAAGGTGGTCTGAAGATGCATATGCGTTTGATTTATTTTTCTAGGCAAAGGTGCTTTCTCGGCCTTTGCATTACACCACCTTTAGCCTCAATTAAACAATTTTCTCAAGATCATAAAAAAGATACGAAAAAAATGTACAAACTGCTGAACACCGGACACTGGCTAGATAAAATAACTCAATCACAATTCACATATCATACCACCATCTAGTCAGGTTAAATAGATCCCGTGCTACTTTTTCCAAGACTTCCTTTTGAGAAAAATCACTTCTGCTGGACTCCGAGTCAACCAGAATGCACACAGCCTTTTAACATATGAGTATCAGGATTTTTAACTTGATGGATGAATTGGTGTCCGCACTTGATAAGTGAATTTTTTATTTATTAAAAGGGATCACTCCCCTGATTTTATTAATAAATCCAAGATTTTTGTTACAAGCAAAACACACCACCACCAACTGAAAACAGTTGCACAGAAGAACACCCCAACCTTGCTAACCCTAGCTGATCAACAGACTAGGAAAACACCAAGAAGCCCAGCACACTAAAGAATACACAAGCAAATATTCAGGTATATCACATAACACTCTCAATACACCCCCAGCCAACACGCCTGCTACTATTAAACACCAACACAACACTAATAAGAAACACCACATTCCAAATTCAAGATCCATCTTCCAGTCGAGGGATCCGTGCCACCAAACATTTCCTGGCTTGAAACACTTTAGTTGCAACTCGCTCCGCCCTGTCGTACAACGGCGGAGCTTCGTGGGAGCGAACCTGGGCGGTCGCCTCCCAGCAAAAAGGAATTTGTTTTACTACCCCTATGTATTACTCCAGGAGTACATCCCACAAGGTCCAGTTGCTCTCGCATCCTGGAGACGAACGAAACGACCCGACGAAGCCAGCGACCAACTTGAGTGGCCACTGTGGCTTGCCGACATTTGGGGGGGGGGGGGGGGGCTGGCGGATTGGCGTCTCCTCCGCTCCTGCCTGCTGATTCCTGACCTCGTCTCCTCGACACCCCAGACAGCATCAGGCAACACCGGCGCCACGCGCAGTGCCGAAGTGTGCTGGTGAGCAAATTGCCCTCGCTGTCTCTCTCCCCCTTTGGAGATTGTGGAAATTTAGAGTATTTTGATTCTGCAATTTCTTTCTTTGTTGGGGAAATTTCCAATTAGGTAATGGATTCTGTGCTGAATAGAAAATGTCCTTTGCACAAGGAGACGTCCTCGCTGCGGCAGAACCCAAGTGGGCGAAGAACTGGAGTAGTCTGGAGAAGAAACTGCTCACGACGTCAAGCAGTTGGTTTATTTTTGGGCACAAGGCAGCGCGTGCACGGCAGGGTTTTTTTTCGGCGCTCCAGCCATGCATGGCAAAAGAAATCTAACAACGCCGGCCAATCATGGAAACCTTTCGTCTACTACGAACCACAACCACCTCACTCAAATGTGCATCATGGATCTCCATGTTGTCTGCCGATCAAAACCGGGGCATGTGCCTACCCAAACGGATCGGTGCCATTTTCTTCGTGCGTGCGTGTATATGGGAATAATGGGGCGCATCGCGCACGAAACGCGGGGATGGCCGCCTCTTTTTCCCGGTCGGTAGCCTCAGCCATCGGCGCCGGGGACACGACCATAGAAGCTGGGCTGGCCCGGTGGACCGTGCCAATGCTTCTCACCATCTTGTCCTGGGCGACTCAGGATGGAACTAACTCTATTTAAGGGAAAGGGGGGTATGAGGAAGGCCAACCCCCTTTCATACATGCTCTTGTGTTAGTAGATTGTAATCCCGTTTTTATGGAATACAACAACCTGATTATTCGTAAGAAGAAAAAGAAGTAGAGAGCATCATATTTCAGGTTTTCCAACACTTGATCAGCAACCGAGTGTAGAAATTCCTTGAATAGAGAGGGGGGGGGGTCCTAATCGGAGAACTACAACGGCGGAGGTCTAATGGTGGACATGGAAGTGGGATTCGTGACATCAGCGGTGAAGACAATGGCTTTTTCTTGTCCCAAAATGGTATTGGCAGTTAGGTCATTTGAGGCGTCAATTAGAGTAGATTAAAGCCCCCCAAAAAATTGTTTTTTGGCTTATGTTTTTTTTTTGTTGATTAGAGTTGCCATGAAGTGAAAATATATGCATTGGATGTCAAGTCCTACTTTGCTATATTCAATTTTGATTAGAATTACCCAACCATGACTTATCGAACAATGCAACTCTCAAATTTACGAGAGGTCCAATGTCCTTGCGACAAGAAGGAAAAATTAGTCGTGAGCAGGCATCAGAGCTGGTGCTAGAGTTGAGTGAGATACCAAGGTGGTCAGAAGATGCATATTCGTTTAATTTTTCTAGAAAGAGGGTTTTCTCGACCTTTGCATTACACGATACATACACCACCTTTATTAAGCCTCAAGTAAACAACGTTCTCAAGGTCACAAAAAAGATACGAAAAAAGGTACAAACTGCCAAACACCGGGCACTGGCTAGATAAAACAACTATCACATATCATACCACCATCTAGTCAGGTTAAATAGATCCCGTGCTACCTTCTCCAAGACTTCCTTTTGAGAAAAATCACTTCTACCGGACTCTGCACACAACCTTTTGACATATGAGTACCAAGATTTTTATCTTGATGGATGGATTGGTGTCCGCACTTGATGAGCGGATTTTTTATTTATTAAAAGGGATCACTGCCCTAATGTTATTAATAAATTCAAGATTTTTGTTACAACCAACTGAAAACAGTTGCAAGAACACCCCAACCTCGCTACCCCCTAGTCGATCAACAGATTAGGAAAACACCAAGACGCCCAACACACGTATATTACATAACACTCCCAAACCAGCCCCAGCCAACACGCCTGCTATTAAACACCAACACAACACTAATAAGGAAACGCGGCATTCCAAGTTCAAGATCCATCTTCTAGCCGGGGAATCCGTGGGGCCAAACTTTTCCTGGCTTGACACACTTCACTTGCGACTCGCTCCAGAAGCTTTGCGCCATGTGGTAGCTCCGTTTTTTGTCCTTGTAGTAGAATTTTTTTTTTAAAGGATCAATGGGTGCTTTTTTTTTTTTGCTTGGGATGACTAGAGGGGATTTCTCCCTACTGAATTTTTATACACTTTCAAAGTTCAGAATATATTACAGCAAGAACCGGAGGTGACGACGACGCCAAACTGTTTTATTTATGTTGACTGCTCCAAGGCGACGCGTGCACGCCTAGGAATGTTCGGCTCCCAAACCATTCGTTCGTTCACAGCAAGTCGAAATCTAACGCCGACCAATCATGGAAAGCTTTCATCTACTACGTACTCAAATGTGCATGATGATGGGTCTCCATGTTCCCTGCCGATTAAAACCGGAGCACGCGCCTACCCGCACCGATGGGCGATCGGTGCCGTTTTCTTCGTACGCGTATGTGGGAAATGATGGGGCGCACCGGCACGCGAAATGCCGGGGACGGCCGGCCTCTTTTCTCCGGCCGGTGGCTGCGCGCCGCCGCCCCACTCGCTCGGTTTCCCCAACAGAGCATGTCCCTCGGCGCAAACCACGTACCACACGGGTACAGCGCGCACGCACCTCCTCGGTGCACCAGCAGCACCACTCCATGCATGCCGCTCGATCAGACCACCACTACGTACAGTACTGTACTGCGTTTGAAACAGCGCCGTCCCATGCGACGAAGGAGAGCCACCAATGAGCCAAGCTGCATGGCCTCTCCGTGGTTTCCCGACGCAATGTGCGAGCCAGCGAGAGCACACGAGCAGGCACTGGGAGTCTGGGAATCACCTGCACCGCATGGAGGAGGCCCCGGTTGAATAAACAAGGTGACGGGACACGGTCCGGCCATGGAAATCACCTGGTTGAGTAAACAAATCGGCAGAACATGGCAGGGCGGTCCGGCCAACACGTAGCGGCCGGCCATGGCGCACGGGTCCCGGCCTTCACCGGCTCTGCCGCCGTGTCTGGTTGGTAGGAAATGGCATCGCCATTTTTATTGTTGTTATTTCCTCGCTTGGATCCCTGATGACGGATCAAGTCATACAGATACTTGCGGTGCAGCAGCTGGCCTGGCCTGACTCTGACCCTCTGAATCAGACTGAGGCGATGCTCTGCTTGTGCTTGGAATATCTAAATCAGGCGCCGGAGCCTACACAAGCTATATTTTATTACTCTAACCAACAATCAGCAACTAACGCTGCTAATGATACAGACGGGACGGAGGAATAGCTTGTTAACTCGTCAGTGCCGGAGCTAATCATCGGTCTTTACATACTGTATTTTGTCGTCCATCAACATCAACTTCAACCAGTGGTGTGTGTGGCCACGCATGCCCGGCGGATAAGGCGGGTAGCCCGGTGACAGACAGATGCCCTAATACAAACGTAAAGAAATGGCTGCGTCGCTGGCCAGGTTTAATTAATCATCATGCAAAGCTTGACGTACGCCGCGTCTGCCCCTGCCTAACCTAAAGCTCAAAAGGGTTAGACCGCTAGATAATTAGCCTAGCTGCTCCGGTACTCCCTTGCTCCATAATTAGCACTGATTGCAGTTAGGTCTAGAAGCAGTAGATATGCATGCATTATGAGAGATCATACACCTAGATATACTTGTAGCAGTATCTCTAGTCCAATCGCCTCAAAAGACTCCTGCCTACGCTCCAGCAAAGTGGGCTGAATTCTTTTCTTCCTCAAAGGATAAGGCAAGGTGTGGACCGGTGAAATTCGTTCCAATGATGAGCCGAAATTCTCTGTAATGGTACATGATGGACACCATTTATTGGGCCCGGTCGGAGGATAACATTGGCATCAATATATCCCGATGCGTGTGCTTTCCGAATATCTTTCCGGATGTTCTTGACAACTGGGACATCCAACGACTGAAGAAACCCGGACCGTGTGTAGTAAAATTTTGACGTGGGTGCCAGCCTTAATCTATGCTCCGCGGATCGTCGTGTGTGCAAGAACCAACTAAGACGACTGACAACGAGTCATGCATGAATGCATGCAGCTAGCTAGTCGGTTGTGTTGAAGTGTATATGTGGATGGTCTAGCCCTTTTCATGAGTTTGGACTTTTAATTGCGTTGGCTAGAGCATAAAGCTTAACAGGTTGAACCTTGGCATCACGTGTCGTTTTCAGTTGAGCTCGAGCCCATGCATGCAACGTCGTCACTCCTCAAGCCCACATAACAGCTTGCAGTGTTCCATTCCACGGTCGTGATTCGACCGGTGCCGAACCGCCGACACGGCGACAAGGACCGTGCACCGAACCGACCCGATGATGATACCCGTCGCCATTGCGGTACCCATGCATATCATCATATGGAATAATGGGAATCAATCATTTGGAGCAGCTATAGCTATGGCTGGCTAGCCGACGAACGTTGAGCGGCGCGCTGTATTCCCCGGCGGCACGTAGTGGTACGGTGGTAGTAGCAAGCATCCTATCCGGCCGGCCAGCTTGCACGGCGACATCGACACGTCACGCCACACGACGCGACCAAGACGACGGCCGGACGGCCCTGCCGCCTGTCGCCACGGCGGCACGCACGCACACACAGACTGTGTTTTCACGTACGTTTTATCCACGCCGCATGCATGCAGTGCAGGCACGGCGCGGGCAGAGGTGACGAGAGGCTGGCTGCAGCTGCGTGCGGGCTGGCATGCACGCACGGACGCGCGTGTGTTCTCTTCTCCCTGTAGTGGAGGCCGGGCGGTCAGAGCAGGCGGGCTATCGGGTTAATCGGACACGGCGCGTCGTGGTCGTCGGCGTTAATGGCGCCGAGCTGTCCAGTGAAGCCATGCCCGGAGGCGACGGAGCCAGGCATCATTTCTTTTGCTGACGCGGACCGGTTGAGTTCATTGGACATGGTCGACGGACGAACGCCACGCGCGCCCACAGCCAGCGGCCCGGCGCTGATGATTCTGGTGGACCGCCGAGACCGGGCCCGTCCTGCTGGCTGCATCGCCCGTCCACTTCCGTCTTCCGCAGCCCTGTCTGCGCGAGGGCGAGCTGCTTGTCGCTTTGCACGAGCAGTCGTGTGAGTGCGTGCGTCGTCTGCAGTTTCGCTCGCATGCCCGGCCCATCTCGCCGTGGAACAGGCGCCGGACAGGGACCCGAATGCGACGCGATGGAGAACGACGGCGAATCCACCACCCCCGCTCCTGCGCCGGGCAGAGCGCCCATTGCTGGAATCGGTCACGGCCTCGCGGGCAGGGTACGGGGGAATAGAACAAGGCTGCCATATCCTTGGCAACATTTGCTCGCTCTGCTGCTGCTTCTGCTTCTGGATAAACCCGCGCGCAGAGGGATCGCGGGTCGTGCTCTGCTTTCCGCGCGCGTGAGCGCTGAGCCGAGAACAGTGCCGATAGGAATTTGAAATGCGTTGCGTTGGAGTGCTGCTGCTTGGACGTCTGAGAGACTGACGAGTGAGCTGAAACTTGAAACCTGTCCGTCTCATCTCATGATTTTGCAGATTAAAGCCTGCTGCCGCTGGTGACGCCTGACGGGTGATGGGTGACGTCCTGTGCCGTTGCTTTCGCCGCCTGGAAAGCCGTGAGCACATTCAGCTTTTGGGGAATGGAACGGAATGGAAATGCTCGAGAACTTGAGCAGGCCGCTTTGATGTCCGATTGCCGTCGGGCAGGCCATGGCCAACCACTCATGATCGCGTCCATGATCCATGGACACAGCTTTCACCGAAGTTCGTGCTGGGTGGCTGATCGATGCGCAAAGAGAGACAGGCGTCGCACTCGACGGCGACATCGGAATTGAGGTGACATTCGATGCCACGTTTTACACAGGGGTTGAGTAACTCGAGATGTGCCTGGCGTTAGTGCTGAACGGGCGAAAGGCATCGATGCAATATATTTCTTTGCCGAGGGAGTAGCTCTCAAATTCCCCGCAAAAAAAAAAGAGTAGCTCTCAAATGACCTTTCAAAAAAGAGTAGGTCTCAAATGTTTATTACGGAGTATTTGATTGCCAGGAAATGCAACCCGTACGAGTTTCCTGTTGGCAGTATTGCATGACCATAAAACCATAAGCAGAGCCAGGAAGATTTACAGCACCAAGAAACCCACAGCATTTGGTTGCTTGCATTTTGGAAATTTGGGTATGCTGAACATATGTCTCGATTTTATTGTTCATCCGGAGCTTGGAGCAGAAGAGGACTTTATGTTGGGTTGTACACATTCGGCCCAATGTGTTACCTTGCACCATCATGTGTTTTTTTAGCTACCTTGCACCCCTATGTGATGAGCTTACCAAACGTAAATGCTCAGAGCGTCCGATCGCCTACGCGCGTCTGCATTGGGCCATCCCACTTAATCGCAAGCAACGATTTCATTCGGAAATGTTTTGGGAAGGTTCTGGAAGCTTTCCTGCCAATTTTAGGAAGCTTCCGGACCAGGTTTATTCCTGTTGAGTTGTTATCTTTATTGGTTTTGTTAGTTCTCTTTTTGGTTTTTTTATTTTACTTTATGTTTTTTCCGGTGTTCATTTCCCTTTCTTTTCTTCTTTTTTTTTTCAAAAATTCACATGTTTCAAAAAAATAAAAATCTCTAAAAAATGAAATTATAAATTTTGCTCACTTTCCAAAAAAGGTTTGAAATTTTCCAAAAAATGTTAGTGAATTTTAAAATTGTTCAGTACAAAATATTCACATTTTTTCCAATGTTATGTAAAATTTAACAAATTTGGAAGCTGTTCGGTGAACGAGATTTTGAATATTGTTTAGCAAAAAATATTCATGAATTTGGAAATTGTTCACGTATTTAAAAAATGCGATTTTAAAAATTAATCACTAAACAAGATTTTTGAAAAATTGTTCAGTGAAAATATTCACGATTTATAATGTTGTTTAATGACCTTGATTTTTGAAATTTTGTTCAGTATTTTTTGTGAATTTGACAAAAAATTCACTTATTTGAAAATTGTTCAATGAAAATGTCATGAAAAACTTCATGAATTTGAAAATTGCTCAGTGAGCAACATTTGAAAATTGTTCAGTGAATTTGAAAAAAAAAATCATGAAGTTGAAAATTATTCATGGATTTGAAAAGTGAAGTAAGCTCAAGCATTTGAAAGAAAAAAAAACCCGGGAAAAAGCACTACATGAAGCTTGAAGAGTTGTTCGTTAGTGCTAGTGCTAACTGCTAAGGGCATCTTCAATGCTAGACGCCTGGATAGACGCTTATGGAAGAATAAATAAATATTATAAAATAAAAAACGAACCTAAGCACCTTACCTTCCAACGGAGGACGCTAATTTGTAGGCGCTAATCCAGCAACTGGACGCTTCGTGCGGGAACAAAACGAGCCAAGCACTCGGCGCATGCTTTTGCATCGACGCTACGTTTGACACCAGGATTTAACAGCACAACCGCTAAACGGGCAGGAAATCAATCCTAGCGCCCACCTCTAGCGCCTAGCGTTGTAGATGCCCTAAGGATGCAGGCGACAGGAGCGATTCGGGATGAGTGTTATCACTACAAGGGATACATAGCAACCCCCCCCCCCCCCCCCCCCCCCCAACACACACACCCCAACTAGCATTCCTAACTTACCTAAAAATACTACCATACCTGTTAGCGGTCTTTCTTTAGTTTTTCTTTTTTTGCATATTTGGTCCTTGGTTTTAGTACGCCAGGTTAGGGTAGAAAGTTTCTCACGTGCAGAAAATTTGCTATATTGAATATATTTCTTTCAGACTAGCCTCGCGAGGCAGAAAATTTGTCATGTGCAGAAAAATTGCTATACTGAACACATTTCTTCCTGTTGGCTAGCATCGTCGGGTAGAAAATTTCACCCTCCCATGTCAAGGTCACGTGCTACTTTCTCCTATGCATGACGCCTAGGACAGAAACCAAACTGACTCTGATCATACAATCTTGTTTGATTTGTTCTCGGTAGCAGTTACGAATGTCATATTATCCATGCATATCCAGCCCGTAGAACGTAGTTACTTTCTAAAAAGTAAAAAAAAAAGGTAACCGCAAAAATGTTCTAAATAAACAATTTAAAATAATTAAAGTAAAGGGTGCATTTTAAACGGATATATTGTATCTTTTTTATTTATATTAAAAAAATGCTTAATGTGTATTAAAAATGTGCAGTTTATATTTTAAAAAGATCACCGTATATTAAAATGTTTATTGTATCAATAATAAATTACAAAACCAAAAGATAATGAATAAGACAGAATATACAAGGAAATCCATGCAAAAAAAAGAATATACAAGGAAATTAAGGGCAAAGGTAAAAGTAAAAAAACACAGCAAGAAACGAAGCAAAATCGAGAGAAACTAAATAAGAACACAAAAAAAAATCAAAAATCCAAAGACAGTCCCAAGCGCAACAACGGTAGTTCCTGCGCTCCTGAGACCTGTGCGTTTCAGAGCCTATTTGCTTCACACGGCACAGCCCGCTCTTTCTTCCTTAATGGGCCGCCTCATGGGAACATTCTAGAATGTCTCTTCGCCCAATTATTTCTTATTCATTTTTTCCTGTTTTTATCTGCCTGCTCACTGGTTTCCCTTTTCTATGTTTGTTTTTATTTTCTTTATTTTCTGTTTTTGCTTGTCTTTCTTCTTCTTCTTCTTTTTCTTTTCCTTTTTCTAATTTTGAAATTCAAGATTTTATTTTTATTTGTTGAACATTATCAAATTCATGAACATCTTTTAGATTTTATGATTTTTTTTTCAAATTTGTGAACTTTTTTCAAACTAGTGGAATCGGTAAAAAAAAAATTGAATTCCCGATTTTTCATGTTTTCCCAAATTAATGAAAAAATTTCAAACTAATGAACTCAGCGAATAGTTTTGAAATTGACAAAAAAAATCATGATTTCCAAAATTCTCAAACAGTTTCCAAATTCGCATAGTATTATTCAAATTCAGGAACTTTTTTCAAATTCATGACTTTTTTCGAAAACTACAGTGGGCACTATAGTAATTGTTAGTCTCAAATTTTGAAAACTTTGCAAAAATGGTAAATAATTGTCATGAAACTTTAAAAAGGCCTAGATATGTTGAAGGTGTATCAACATCCTCAAACTTTAAGCAATGCTTCTCCTCGAGCATGTAGAGCAATCTTAAACTATCTCAATGCGTACGAAAAAAGGTCCCATGTATTTTTTGATAATGAAATGCATAAAGTAAAAAATTACCATTGCAAAAGGATTGGAAAGAATGTCAATATTTATTGCGAACACGACGATAACCTTAATAACAAAGAATTTCTAACATGACAATCACTTTTAGTCCAACCCAAGATACAAAATGAGACACAATCACTTTTGCTTTTCTGTGATATTTCAACCAATCAACACAAATGTATAATAGAATCTAAGCGCAAGTCTAGGCTCCATGCCCTATTCATTGGCAGGAGAACAAGGTTTGAAAGAAGTAAAACATAAAGATAGTCGTGCATCAATACACATAATCATTAGGTCAAGATGAAGACCTTATGATTGATATTAATGCAAGGGGAGGGACCCATGTGTCGGTGTCAAAACCGGCGGATCTCGGGTAGGGGGCCCCGAGCTATGGATCTAGGATCAACCGGGAACAAGGGACGAAGAACACGGTGTTTACCCAGGTTCGGGCCCTCTCAAAGAGGTAAAACCATACGTCCTGCTTGATTGTATTTGATGTGTATGATATGGTTACAGAGTCGATCTACCTCGAAATCAGGCGAGCTAAAGCCTAGGTTGATGGGGTGATGGATGTTGCTCTATCCCTAAGACTAAAACCCCTTGGTTTATATAGACCAGTAGGGTTAGGGTTACATGCGATCGGTTACAATAAAGGAAAGACCATGCCTAATCTTGACTTGGAGGGCACACCACGACTCCGAAGATCTCCTGTCCGGCCACGGATCCGCGCTCTAGCTTGGCCCCATAGTAGCCCATCAGTCCGGCCCACATGTAATGGGCCAACGGGACGAGGACCCCTTAATCCAGGACTCCCTCAATAGCCCCCGAATTAGCCTCCAATGCCGGGGATCGCCATCTGGTATCTTTCAAATCTTCGGCTTGCGAGGTGATTTCTTCACCTTTACTTATACCGTTCGGAGCTGTGTTCTCTGGCCGAATACTATCTAGAATCCGGATTAACGTCGGAGGTTCGCCGCCCAGCACGACCTGTGTCAATTCCGCACTCGTGCCGGACCGATCTCAACACACTAAAGTCCGAGGACCTCATCAGACCATGGTGGGGCCATCGGAGTTTAATACCTTCCTCGGGGCGAGGGCTAACTTTGACAGTCATGCACCTTTTCAGAAGGCGGACGACCCGATGCCACCTTTTTTGCACACCCATCCTTTCAGCTTTAGGACGAAACGCTTATTTATAGATCCAAAGGCGCGGGGGACGGCTGACCCATCCTCTCTGCCGAAACCAACTCTGGAGAAATTTTAGACACCATGGCCGACATCCCAGGCTCATCTTCACGCCCGCATGGCCCTCTTCCCGGTGAATGGACGAGCTGCTCAGTCTCACGCCTCTGGCTGAGTAATCTGCAGGTGCAAGGCTATCTTCCTGCGGCGGATCTCGTTCCCGTCCACGCCGGATTAATCTCTGTTGACGGCCAACACTACAAAAAAAATACACTTTCGTGATGATACGTGTTTGTCACAGTAGGTCACGTTTTCTGTCATGCATGTACATCCATGACGATTTTATGACAGAATCAAGATAGTCATACCTCTGCTGTTGTAGAAGTGTTCCATGACAATACCAAAATTATCATCACGGAAGTGTCCACTTCCATGACAATAAATCGCGCGTCATGGAAGTGTTTTCGTAAAGGGTAACCGACACGTGGCATCCACCGTAACGGGTCGCCGTTAAGCTATCAGGTTCCGGTTTTGATCCGATAACCCGTTAACAGCTCGGACCAATGGGGATTTTCCACGTGTAAAATTCTGATTCGCCGGAGGATCCACGTGTTAGCTCAGCCTTGGGACAGATGTCATCCAGCCAATGGTTGGGACGCGCCTATGATAAGTCGACACATGGCTCAGCCCAACAGTGGCCCATTCAGGTTAAAAGGCCAGGCCTGTCAGAATAAGTGGGCCGGCCCATTAGCGGCCTACTTGCGTCAGGCCCATTCACAACCATGGCCCATACGAGTTACACATAATCGGCCCATCAAAGGCCTATTTTAGATTTGACAATTTCCAGCCCATCGTTAGTTCCAGCTCGTTAACGGCCCGCTACGTCTTTGGGCTCAATTACGGCCCGACCTTCTTTTGGCCTGTTAGCAGCCCATTATAGATATGGACCAATATGCCGCCAGTACGTCTTTCGGCCTTTTCTCGGCCCATTCTGTAGTTGGGCCAACTTCTAGCCCGTTGTGACTTACGGCCTTTCCTCGGCCCATTCTGTACATGGGCCAACTTCTAGCCCATTTTGTCTTTCGGCCTGTTAATGGCCCGCACAACAGTTCGGCCTTTGTCGGTGCCACCTGAATTTGGGTCCATTAGCGGCCCACTTTAAGCAGGGCACAATTTCAAACCGACAGGACTTTCGGCCTGTTAAAAGCCTAGTTCGTAAATTGGGCCTCTATTGGCCCAAAACACTTTCTGCCTCTGACTGGCCCGTCAAGTAAAAGGGCCGAGACAAAATTGATATTTATTTCGACCTGCTAGGGGCCCGCGGGCCGTTTCCATTTATACGGCCCTACCGAGCTTTCGGCCTATTAACGGCCTGCTGAGGTTGTTACGGTAGGCCACAGCGATTGGGATCCACTAAATATTAGTTGACCAGCCCAATTAAGGCCCGCTTTGACTACACATATTTGTTCATTCGGATGGCGTCCAGGTAATGTTTGCGCATGTTGGCCCTCGTTTCAACGACATAGCATATACAAAGAATTATCCTACTCTATACTATCGCCTCTAAAAAACCTACACTATACAATAAAGAGACTAAGGCATAGAAACGAATAATAATTCTACACTATACACTAAAGAATTTATAGCAGATTATATCCACTGGGCATTATAGTTCTGCACCAGTGATAATAAAGCGTACATGAACAGCAAATTACATATACTTGGCAAATAAAGTTCATACATCATGGACACGCATCAACAGAACTTACCATTTGAACTATAATTTTTTCAAAAAATAGGATTGGCCGGATTCAAATAGCACAAATTTCAGTCTACAAAATCTCCAATTCGTCTGTGGTTACCTCAGTGTCTTGTTTCATTTTTTTGACTCATGCATTTAATACCTGCAACTCCAGACTCAACATTTTGATTACATGTTGAGAATTATATATACGTTGTCTTGCCACTTCTAGTTGATGCTCGAGAACATCAGCACATTCCAATTCCAATCCATAATCATTTGGTAACGGCCATCCGCACTGCTCTGAGATCTTTGTGTTGATGTCACTTCATCCTGAAATGTTTCTGTAAGTACACATGACTAGGGCAAAAATATAGTTACAATAGTAAAACGAGCATGACAGACTATCTTGTACATGGCAAAATGGGACTAACAATAATGTTACATGTCATGAAGCATAAGCAAGTAATATTTTAAAAATTATAAAAATGGTAGTCTGTGCAGCCCGCATACAGAAATCTCTCTTAGCTCACCAGAGGAGCTGAATGTTGGGGCCAAATCCAAAACACAGACAGGTTACAAATTTAGACCACACACACTAGGGCAAATATATATAAACATTGAGCACTTCGTTGTTTTAGTTTGAACTTCTAGTTTTTTTTAAAACGGGGGAAAATCTTTTAAAACTTTTTTAGTTGTTCCATTTTTTAATTTGAACTTCATTTTATTTTTAGTAACGAGAAAATTCTAAGTTTTTTATATACTTCGGACTTCTCTTTTATTTTAATTTGAACTTCTCACCCTTTTTTTAGAAAAAAAATATGTTTTATTTGAACTTCTCGATTTTATTTGTTTATTAGCAAGTAAAATCTGAGTTTTTAAATTTGAACTTCTTAATTTTTTTAATTTGGACTTCGTTATTTTATTTGTTTAGTAGCAAGTAAAATCCAAGTTTTAAAATTCGAAATTCTTAATTTTTTTTATTTGGACTTCTTGTTTTTTTCTAAAATGTGAAAATATAAATGCTCTGTTATTCTAAATTGAACTTCTAGGTTTTCATTTATTTTTTGAAAGCGAAATCTGTTTTTTTTAACTTTGAACTACACCATTATTTGAATTTGAACTTCTAGGTTTTTTTAGAGCCTTCTTCGCTAGAAAATTGCGCTTCATCATATCGTTTTTTGAATTTCTCCCTGTATTCACTTTGAACTTCCGTCATGGTTTTTGTTCAAAATTAAATATTGAATTGCGCCATTTTTTAAATTTGGACTTTTTAGGTTTTTATTTTTGAGTAACGGGAAAAATCTGACTTTTGTAATTAATATCGAACTGCTCCGCTTTTTTAATCGAACTTCTTGGTTATATTTATTTAGTAACAAGGAAATTCTGAGTTTTTTATATAGACTGAACTACTCTCTTTTTTGAATTTGAACTTCTTGGTTATATTATTGATTTTTTAACTTTCTCTTTTTTTTGTCTTTGATGTTCTAGAATTGAACAATGTGCACTCCCTCGAATTGTCATAGTTCACTCATCTACAATTTTTTTTCTGTTCGCCTCTTTTATATTTTTGGACACCCAAGGTGTGAGTTTTTCTAGAAGTGTTCATTTCAAACTATCCGTAGGCAGAAAATATGAACCTCCCATCCACAGTTTTTTTTGTTTGTATCCACATCTTTTTATAGAGTACACACAAATTCGGATTTGCAATTTACTTTTATAGAGTACACACCCACTGGCGCAGAACTTCAACATCCACGGCCATAGGTTAGCTACATTTTTTTATAGTGTACAAACTTTCTCATCAGACACTCCTTGAACTTTCTCATTTTTTAGACATCACTGTTCGCAGGAGCTCGCTGCAGACGGAGAGGAAGGCAGTGAGGGAAAAGACAGGGGGCATGAGCACATGGGCATGCCGTGCAGTCGACGATGGCGGGGTCATCCATGAGGAGCACAATGGGGTTGAACTGCCTGAGTTGGCGAAGTTGGACGACCCATCCTCCAACTGAAACACTGAATCGGATGTACAGCTCTCCACGCATGCAGCAAGATCCATCCACAACGATTCTTCTCGTAATGTCATCGGAAACATGCTTAGATCAGTGGATCCACCTATCGACAGCGACCACGACAATGCATCAATGGGATGATTAATGCTTCTGATTCGCTCTTGTCATGGCCTGTTGTCTTGGTGATCGTCATTCAGCTGCAGAGCCTGACGGTGCACGCCACCGCCTGCGCCCAGTACTTGAGCCGCGCCTTCACCTCTTCTGTGCTATCTCCTGCAACACCACCACCACCACCACCACGTAAGATGAAGAAGAACTCGATTCTTGGACGAGTTGGCTTTGGATTCCTCTCTTGAAGCAAGACTGCGAGGCCTTTGATTTGTTTTGCTCACCTGGGCTGGAGATCTTCCAGTTGGCAATGGGCGGCGAGGTCGTCGTCGTGGAGGTCGGCGTGGCAGCCGTCTCCTGCTCCTGCGGTGCCTGGGGCTTGTCGAGGAACCACTGGCTCATGGAGTAGCAGAGCTCGAGGGCGGGGAGGGTCCCGCGCAGCTCCGGGATCTCGTCGTAGCTGAAGCCGAAGCCCAGATCCGCGCACCCTTTGAGCTCAGCCAGGTCGCCGTCGGTGAGGCTCCTCGCGCGGCCCACGCCGTCGCCGCCACAAGGTGACAACGTGGCGCCGGTGCTGCCCGTCTCCTCTAGCACCTCACCCCGCGCTGGCTGGATTGGGGCGCCGCCGCCGGCGGACGGTGGCACGACCGGTCATTTGGGGCGGCTTCTTCGGTTGAATGCGGGGCCACGTGGTCTGTTGGGCCGAGGACGGCGACCTCTGTGGGGGAGCGGCGGTGGCGCGATGGCCGGCGGCGGGGAGGGGAGTTGGGGGAGGTCAAGCGGCGGTGCGGGGTGGGGGTATCTGGGGCGGGGCAGGAGGTTGGCGTCGATGGGATCGGGGGCAGGTGGTTTTTTCTTTTTTTTTCGCTCCGGTTTCAGCGAGTTCGGGAACATCCTTGTCGCCACCTATATAGGGGAGCTGTGATCCAAATAGTTATTCTAATCCCAGGATTAGAATAGTGCTGTCCTATATATATATATTGCGTATAAGTAAGCAAGCAGTTGGCCATTCTGTAGCTCAGTTAACTAGCTGGAACATTGTGTGCCATGTTCCAGTAGAGTCTTAGGGAGCATAATGAACAGCAAAGGGATTCATACAAATCTACTACAGTAAGCAAAACTATGCAATCATTAGCCTCGTATAAACTAGATTGTGAGCCTCATGCAATAATAGTTGGTTAATAGACTTCAAAGCTTCAGGCACACTTCACCAGAGTAATTAAATGGTAAGGCATTTAATTATGTCAACTACTAATAGTTATACAAGTACCCTACATCAGGCATCATTGTTTGGGCATCTCATTAACTGAGGACAAATAAAGCAATTGAAAAGAGCAATTTAACTATGCCTGAAACAAACAAGCAATTGAATTGTTGAGTTAGCAGCATGCATACATGCACGCCTCAATAACATCCATGGCCTAGCTACATTTACTATATAAAGGAACACATAATGTAATATTGTTTGCCCCCTATGAAGTATCTCGACTAGTATATAATCAAGATCCTAGTAATGATAGGGAGGCTAATGATGTGAATATGTGTTTGGTTATGACATTTATGACATCGACAACTCTACCATAGCAGGAAGCAGTTTCACACTGTTCACTACTATAAGATGTTTTAGATATTTAAAAGTAGACTACATCCGTAATGAGTGAACAGACACATTAAAATATGTTTACATACATCTGATTTACAAAAAAGTTAGAACATCATATAGTAGTGAGCGAAGGGAGTTTTAATCAATGGCCCAATGACTGGGTTATAGGTGAAGAACCCTACGCAAGCACAATGTCAGATAAATAGGATGTCCTGCTAATTGTAACACAGTGACTTACCATAACTAGTTGAACAGGCTCAGCGCTTCTCCTCCTTCTCTTGCAAGGCTCCTTCCTAACATCTTGTACTTGGAAATCCTCAATCTTATCTTCATTGCACCCCCTCGCAAGGTGACACAAACTAGTTACTGGTCTCCTTAGAAGATAAATATGCATACTTTCTAGTCTGTGAACAACACCAAAGCATGAGTTTATAACAAAACAACACCACATAATGAAACATGCCACATCTCTTGCACACAATGAAATGAGCATTTACTATGTGTGCGCTGTGTAAAAATTAGGCATACCTTCGAACTGGACCTCCAGGTACTCTTGGAGAGCCTACTTTAGTGTACAGCCAAACCTTTATATCACCTATGAGTTATACAAGACCCCACTACAGCAGCCCTTAGTGTTTAAATTGTTGACAAGCTCTGTTAAGTCAAGAACAACAAGTAATCAAAGCAAACAGTCCTAGAATGGCTGGCTGATACAAACAAGCAATTGAACAGATGTGTGAGCAAATCTTGCACAACACTGAATTACATATCAAGAAAAGAAGCATAGAAGGAGGCTTAAAGACCATCACTTGACTGACCAGATTTAAGGGGCATTTAAACATCATGTGCAACATATGAACTAACATAAACATTGCATATTTCAGATTCTATAATGAAATGCACATGTATAGGTTATGCCATGTATGATGCCTAAATGTACACTATAGCAGGCAGGAGTGATTCATCATTGCACGCACAATTGAATTGCAGGTTAAGGGTCAGTTCTATTCCACCTTTTCAGAGTTTATTGTCAAAATAAGCCATAAAAGATGTAAAGAACTCGTTTTTGAGTTATGGGCTTGGGCTTAACTTATTTCGCTTTTGGGGGGGGGGTGCTTCGGGTAGAAGCTCACTAAAAATTGCAGGGAAGGGGAATAGCGAAATGACTCTGTTGTGTGCCTATATTACACTCAAAATGCCACTGCTCACGCCCGCGTCACACCTGACCCTCAAGTAAAAACAAACACACAAGCATTCATTGCCCTGCCCGCTTGCATCTCCTCTCCCCTTTCCCTCTACCTCAATCCCCTGCCTGCAGCGCTAGGGTTCCTCCAGCGAGCCGCCGCCACTGGTCCCATCTGGCCTACTCCTCGATGATGCTCTGTCCAGCTAGGCTACATGGCCGATGGGTAGGGCCAAATCTCCTCGGCTGCTCCTCCCTCTGGCACCGCCCCTCATTCTCATGGTCTTCAGCAGCTGCTTCGCTATGGTCCGTCCAACGCACTACTCCGGCGGTCGCCGCACAACTACGGCCGATGCCCCCACTCCAGCAGAAGGCACCTCGTTCCCCCTTCCCTCCTCCCAGGCCGTGGCCTTGAGGTGTTGTTGAAGGTTGAGCTCATCCAACAAGGTGAGCATCTCCTCTGATTTTTTTGCCAAATTTTCATTCGGATCCGCTATATGATGAATTGCTATGAGTTGCTATTGCTGCTGCTGCTATATGATGCATTGCTATGAGCTGCTTCTGCTGCTGCTATATGATGAATTGCTATGAGCTGCTGTTGCTATATGATGAATTGCTATGAGCTGCTGCTGCTGCTATATGATGAGTTGCTATAAGCTGCTCCTGCTGCTGCTATATGATGAATTGCTATGAGCTGCTCCTGCTGCTGCTATATGATGAACTGCTATGAGCTGCTGCTGGTATATCATGAATTGCTAGCTAGCTGCTGCTGCTGCTGTATGATTAGTTGCTATGAGCTGCTGCTGCTGCTATATGATGCTTTCAGGTGGTGCTGCTATATGATAATAACCAACCACTTGGATCATCGAATTTCGATAAATAATGGTTCTTCATTTAAATTTAGGCAATGCATTCTTCATTTAAATTAGGCAATGGGCTCTCTATGGAAGACATTGACCAAAGTAGATTGTGCCAAGTAGATGGTATCTTTGTATTTGCATTTTGAACAAATATTGATGGTCTGTTTTCCTATCATATTAATTACCGCACTGGGTTCAGTTTGTGATGTTTGCAAGTCAAATTAATTTTCATATGGGCAGCAAAATGACAAAATATAATGCAATCTAGACTTTTCACTGATCGTACCACAGATAAGCAGAAAAGGCAAGCAATGAAAAGAACTGGTTGGCTTATTATCTGGAGCTTATATTCAAAGGTGCTTATTTTCTTAGGATAACTCAAAATAACTGTCCCTAAGAACCCTGGCCAACAGCACTGACATACAAATAACATGTCACGATGATTGCAATGGAGTGACCTACCATAGCACACTGTATAGGCTCACCGCTGCCTCTCCTTTTTTTGCGATGTTCCATGAAATTGCCACATACATCTTGTACTAAGAAATCTTGTACTTTTTCATTGTGGCACCCCATCTGCAAATTGACACGGCTAATTTGAGATATCTCCACATGATAATACATTGCATATCCCTTGCGCATATTTAAACAAACAATTAACGATTGTGTGCGTATCATAAACTAGCCATGACTTTGTGTACTGGACTAGCAGGCACTCTAAGGGAGCCTAATGTAGTGCACTGGAATTCCTACATGCCACCTATGATTTTGTGTAATGTACTACCTCTATTCCTAAATATATGTCTTTGTAGAGATTCCACTATGGACCACATATAGATGTATATAGATGCATTTTCGAGTGTAGATTCACTCATTTTGCTCTGTATGTAGTCTATAGTGGAATCTCTAGAAAGACTTATATTTAGGAACGGAGGGAGTATCATGTATGACATCTACATCTCTAATTTAGCAGCCAGTAGTGGAAATCATTGTCTGCACAAAGGGATCACTGGTCGAAAATCCTAGTAAAGCACGCTGGCAGGCACACAACAATACAAGAGAGAGACGAACTTACAAGATCATAGCAATGCCTCTGTCCAGGATCTTGGTTGGCCAAGCTGTTAGATCCAGAAGAAACATCGTCCTTGTAGTTCTTGCTAGCTGCATAACATGTAACAACGACCTGTTAGTATATTTGAAGTACATCGGACAGGTGATGCTGGACGGGTTTAAAGGTGACAAGTACCTAGGCCGTGGCGGGTGCTTGGCATCTTGCTAGATGGTGGGAATCAGGTTAGAAACATCAAGGGTGATGATGTTGCGCTGGCTGTCGGGGTCCGGTAAGGAGATCTAGAAACGTGGAGTAGGATGTTTGTGGAGCAGCTCTGGTAGGGTGGACTACGGTGTGGGCGAAGCAGATCTGAGGCTGTGGACGAGGGTGTCGGTGAAGCTACTCTGGTGGTTGGGTTCAGGATGGTGTCGACGATGCGGATTTGTGGCCGTGGACGGTGCGTCAGAAGCTGCTCCGATAGGTTGGACGAGGGTGTGACGAAGCGGATCTAAGGCCGTGGACTTGGGCGTTGGCAAAGCGGCCCCGGTAGGGTTGAGAATGGTATAGGCGAAGCTACTCCAGTAGGGTTGAGGATGGTGTCGGCGAAGCAGCTCCGGTAGGGTTGAGGAAGGTGTCGGTGAAGAGGATCAGAGGCCGTCGACGGGGACGTCGATGGGGCGGCTCCGAGGGTGTGGACGAAGCGTCTCCTATGGGTGTACGAAGGAGCCGCTGTAGATGCGCTGCGGTTGACGAGAGTACCGAAAAAGCAGATCCGGCGCCGTGGACAAGGCCGACACTGAATGGGCTGTGGTACAGTGGTGGATGAGCAGTCTACTTGTTTCTAGGGGAGGCGGTAGGGGTAGATGCGGCCGCAGAAGCAGATCCGGCGAGGTGGACGACGCTGGCAGTGAATGGGCTCTCGTACGCCGGTGGATGAGCAGTCTAGGGTTTCGAGAGGGAAGGGGTAGAAAGACCGATGAAATACGGACGACGTGATGTAAGATGCTTTGGTGCTGTGGAGTAGTCATTTTTGCGGGAGGGGGCGAGGAAATGGGGGTGCCGTATGGTGGGGGGAACCGGAAGTTACCAAAGCAACCCCGACCTATTATGTAAATGAGGGCCGTATTGTAACTATTGTTCTCCGTGCATCAAGGACATAAGGGGAATTTTGCATGCTAAAGACTAGGTTGTCGGATTCAGGGCTCCGCAGACCCAAGAAAGGTTCGAACTCTGGGGCGTGTGCGAAGAACTCGACCTCTCCAGCCAACCAGTTCGTCGCTCTCACGGCCTAGCTTGATGAACAGGAAAGGAAAAGGGACACGGCAGTTTACCCAGGTTTGGGCCATCTTGCGGTGTAAGACCCTACTCCTGCTTTGGGGTGGATTAGCCTCGCGAAGGACTGAGGATGAACTAGTACAGAGGAAGAACAACCTCAGGAGGTCTGTTCCTATGTGGGTGTAAGCTGAGGGTTCGGTCTGGATCCGATGTGGGTTTGAGCTGAGGATTTGATCCGTCTCCCCTCCCACGGTGGTGGCTAAGCTATATTTATAGTGGCCTTGGTCCTCTTCCTCCAAGCGAAGGCTGGAAGGGATCCCACAACGGCCAATTTTGAAGGGGGACAAGTAGTACATCTTATCCTGATGAAAGGTGGTCTTCGCCTGCAAAGCTTCTGGTCGTGACGTCATGGTGGGCTCGACGATGACATCCGTCCTGCCGTCCTGGCAGTCTTGGTCTCGTTGCACGGGAATGGAAACCTTTGGGTGATTCCTCGGGACTCCGCGCCTGCGCTTGCCTCCTTAGCACCAAAGAGGAAACCTGCTGCTCTGCGCCCGCTGGCGCCCGCCTGGCCTTGGTCGTCATGGCTTGCGTCACTTGAACCTCATGAGATGGGCGCTTGCATAGAAATCTCCACTCCTCAGGAGCTAGCCTAGGGAGGCTGCTCCCTCCGGAGGTCTTGGCATCGTCCGCCTCGCGAGGCTTGTCCCCTTGCGAGGGTCTTGTCTTGTCGATGCTGAAGATGGGCCATACCAGGCCGTCGATGGAGCCACGCCGTGGGCCGCAGGCAGACAAGTCTGGGTACCCTGGTTCCCAGAACACCGATAGTAGCCCCCGGGCCCAAGGCGCACTCGGACTTGGCTTCGGGGCGAAGCCAAAGGGCAAGGGGAAGCGCCGCGGGCCCCAATCGCCTGCAGACCGAGTCGACGCGTGGCGCTTGATGGGACGTGGGTGTCTCCACTTCCCCACGCTACCTCGGCAATCGTCCGACTTGACAATTGCCTGTTGCATGCAGAAAAACCATCATTACTCGAGATCATGGGAGGCCGGCGGCTGGCCTTCCTCCGGCTATAAATGGGAGAGGGGGCGGAGCCCCCTGCTCATCTCTGTCTTCTCGCTGCTTGCTCCTCCTTCTTCCTCTCCATCCCACCGTCTTGTCGAAGCGTCCATGGCGCCGATGAGAAGGTTTTCTGCCGCGGAAAAGGGTAAACCCCCTCAGGTGGAACCTGAGCTGCTCCCGCCGAAGAAGAGGCCTGGTTGCTCTGATGATGCCGTCACGGAGCCCTTGGCGACACGGCCTTGGCATGAACGGGCTCCACCGGGCTTCCCGGTCCCCGCGTATGCTCACGCGCATAGCCCCGTTCATGGAAGCGGTGGACGTGGCGAGGAACAGGGCCGCGAAGAAGGACAAGCGGTGGCCGTACGGCCACCCCACTCGCGGACCCACACCGAAGGCACGGCCCACGAGTTTGTGGTGTGGGTGGCAATGCCGCCTCGCACATGGATCCGACTCCCGCGATCCCTTGCGAGGGAGATACCGCCGAGGGGGCCCGTCGAGTTGTGGCTGCAACACACCGGATGCTGCAACTAAGCTTCTGAAGCGGAAGTTGAGGTGGTCGACTCCGGTGATGTCTTCATGACCCGGGGGTGGGGCGCGATCGCCCGCGCCTGCCGCCCTGAAGGAGGCCACATCAGCCACTTCGAATATGACGGAGCTTCGACGCTCTCCTTCAAGGTCTTCGGCAAGGACGGCCGGCGCTTGGAATGCTGCCCTAGGGGAGGCGGCCAAGGCGGTGATGCCAGGGGCGGTAAACTTGCCCTTGGCCTTGTCCGCGACTCCTCCACCAGCGACAGTGCCTCATCGGACTCGAGCAGTGACGATACCTACGAGCCGCCGCGCTCGGACCACAGCAGCAGCGTTGCCCCGGCGTCGTCGGTGACGCCGCCAAGTCCGTGGCTCTTTAGGGGGTTTTTCCTTTTGCTTCATCTCTGCACAAAACCATGACGAGCCCCGTGGGGGTATGTAAAAAACTGTGGCGCTTTTAACTTAATGCTTATTATTTCCAAACAATGCCGCGTTTGCGCTTCTTGCTGTGGCACGGTTCCCCCTTTCATCCTCGCGGTAGCTTAGTGCTCTACGTCGATAGGACCCAGTCCCCAGGCAGGCTTCAGCCGTCACTGGTATGCCAGGTCACGATGCCGTGGTAAGGCCAGGAGGTGAGCGGCCCAAGGTCCAGTAAGAGCCCCTGAGGCGCGATGCTCAGAGGGTCCCCTTTGGCGCGCAAGCGGCATCTGAAAGACTGAAAAGGAAACATCCTTGCCCTAGCGAGGCCGCGAGAGGCAAAACACTGATCATAAGGTTCACACCTGCGTATATGGGGTGACTTATCTTGGTGATCCTGTGATGATCCTTTTGCTGTGAGGACAGCTTTTGGTGCGACGCCTGGCTGTGTCCTGGTGGCGGTGGCGCTCCCAGGCAAGACTCGCGCCGACCCCTTCTTCCTCACTCATCTGGGTGCTCTACGTCCTCGGGTACCGGCCCTCGAGCGGGGCTCAGCCGCCGCCGCTATGCCAGGTCGTGATGCCGTGGTCAAGGCCAGAGGGTGAGGGCTCAAGAGCCAGTAGGAGCCCCTAAGGCGCGTTGCTCAGGCCCCCCCCTTTAACGTGCAAGCGATTTATGTGAAAAAGGAGTGGCTGGCCTTGCAAGGGGTTGCGACTCGAGGTGCTGGCGGGGCCGCTGATCTTGGCTTCGGGGGTCCCTGCGAGTTAGCCGAAGAAAGAAAACATAGCCGCGCTTGCTGTCCTACCGGTGATCTTTCCGCAAGAAGACGAAGGCACTAAGGACCCGGTGAGGTGACGTGCGCGGGGCTGGCCGCGAGCCAGAGCTCGGTCTCTCAGGTTTATCAGCGCTGCAGGGACGGACCCGAGCACAGGCGCCGTGCCAGTAGCCCCTGTTGCGGGATGAGCAAGAGGCGGGTTAGCAACGCGTAGAGGCCGCGAGGGGCGACTCCATAGGTAACGAGATGGCAGGGGTAACGTTAAATAACCATGATAACACAGGCATGCATACTGGTCCGGAGTACATAAATCAAGGTGGTGCGGCTGTGGGACCGGCCCTGGCAGCTTGAGGATAATGCAGCCCGAGGGGCGCCCTCAACTGAACAAACCAAAAAGTCACCTAGCAACGTCGTTGTAGAAGTGTTGGAGCAGCTGAAGATGCGTGCTGCAGAAGTTGCTCCTCACGAGTCGTCTGGCTCCTGAGCCTCGCGAGGCTCCGGAGGTCTGGAGGGCTCGCGAGGGTCCGGCACCTCCTCCGTCAGGATCACCTGGCGCCGGGCCTCGTGAGCCACCAGAACTCTCCTCATGTGGTGCTGGTGCGAGGTGGCTGCGTTCGGCAAGCCAAACGGCATGCGAACATAGCTGTGAGGGCGGCCTCCGCACCGGCCGACGCGGGACGGCCAGAAGAGCTCCTGAGAGGTAGCCTTGTTGAGTCCTGGGATGTTGACGCAGACGCACAGCTTGCTACCCACGTCAGGGGCGGCAGCTGCGCTGGGTGGTGTAGGGCGACACTCGCCACGCATGGCTCACGCCTCTTGAAGCTCCTCGATCGCCTTGGTGATGAACTCCTGAGTGCCTGCCGCCTCACGCCCTGCACCCTGTTCGCGGAAGCGCGCATTGAAGCACGCCTCCACATGGTGCCCGAACGCCTCCCTCGTGACGCTGGCCAGGTCAGAGGCCCTCCAGAGGAGAGCCCCCGAGCCCAACCTGAGAGGGGCGTCGGGCGCGCCTTCCTATGCGAGAGGGGAAGGCGCCCCATCAGTGGGCGCGGGGCCTAAGGCACGACCATTGGACGCCCCAGCCTCCTGAGAATCTCTGAGGAGCAGCTTCTTCTTCTTCTTACGGACGGCCTTAGGAGGATGGACGGCACCCTCGCCGTCTAAGTTCTCAACTGCTGCGGCCTGGTAGGCGCGCTCAAGGGAGCACACCGCATCCTTCTCATCGCAGACGACCGTGATGATGCCGCCGCTTCCTGGCATCTTGAGGACATTGTAGCCGTGGTGAGTCACCGCCATGAACTTGGCAAGGGCTGGATACCCGAGGATGGCATTGTATGGGAGACGAATGTGGGCGACGTCGAAGTCGATGAGCTCGGTGCGGTAGTTGTCGCGCTTGCCGAAGGTGCCAGGGAGACGGATCTACCCTATGGGGACGATGGAGCCATCGGTCACCCGTGAGAAAGGCTTGGTCGGCAGAAGCTAGTCGTATGGCACCTGGAGCGTGTCAAACGTCTCGACGGAGAGGACGTTGAGCCCCGCGCCACCATCGATGATTGTCTTGGTGACGAGGACGTTGCTGATGGTAGGTGAGCAGAGCATCGGGAGCGCGCCAGCGGTGGCTGCGCACTTGAGCTGATCCGTAGAGTCGAAGGTGATAGCGTACTTGGACCACCTGAGGGGACGCGATGCCTCGAGCTTGGGAAGGGCCGTGTTCACCTCGCGAGCGAACTGCTTGAAGACATGATGGGAGGTGGGGGCCTGAGCGCCACCCAGGATGCAGACAATGACACGAGGCTCTAGGAAGCCCCCGACCCCATCATCTTGGCGGTGGTCGTTGTTCCTTCTTGGCGGCGGCAGCAACGGAGGGAGGCCGGCGTTGCCCTAGGGACAGTCTTCACGGGGCTGGTCCCTCCAAGGGCCGTCGCGAGGCTGGCCCTGCCAGCGGTCCTCACGAGGCTGATCACGCCAGTCCTAGCGGGGGTCGCGGTTGTCCCAACGGCCCCCACCACGGCCTCCTCCACGGCCGTAGCCACGGTCGTTGCGCTCAGGGCGGCGGCCAAGGCGCCCGTCTCAGATGGCCCTGAGCTCTTGGCAGTCGTTGGTGTTGTGGCTGTGGACGTTGTGGAAAGCGCAAAACGGGCGGCTGCCCTTGGAGGACTCGGGGTGGTCGCGGCCGCAATTCATCTCGGGCTCGGCCGCGAGCATAGCCGGGCCCTTGCGCTTCACGTCCTTGGCCTTGGCCTTCTTGTCTTCAGGGTCGGCCTCCGGGAGCTCAAGGAGCGAGAGGCGACCTTCCTCTGCCCTCGCACACCTGGTTGCCATGTTGAACATCTCCAGAGCCAAGCACAGGTCCTCGTGTATGGCGAGCTCTTCCTTCATCTTGACATCCCGGACGCCATCAGTGAATGAAATGATGGCCTCGTCCGACACCTTAGGGATTTTGAGGCGAACATTGGTGAAGCGTTGGATGTATTTGTGCAAGGTCTCCCCTGGCTGCTGCTTGATGTGCCGCAGGTCCCCCGCAGCAGGGGCGTGGTCCCGAGTGCCCTGGAAGTTGGCGATGAAGCGCTCATGCAGCTCATCCCAGGAGGAGATCGATCCCACTGGGAGGTTCAGGAGCCACGAGCGCGCGCCATCCTTAAGGGCCATGGGAAACTAGTTTGCCATGACCTTCTCGTCGCCGCTCGCCGCCTCGATGCTCAGCTCGTAGAGCTAAAGGAACTCAGCAGGGTTGGGGGTGCCGTCGTAGCGTGGAGGCAGATCCGGCTTGAACTTGCCGGGCCAGACGACGCGGCGCAGCTCCGGAGTGAACGCTCGGCAGCTTGCCGTGCTCACAGGAGCCCGCCGCGGAGGGGGAGCCTAGTCTTGGCACCCGCATGCTGCCACCTGGGGTGGCACACGGTCTTGACGTGGCGGTGCTGGGAGCGCACGCGCCTCTCCTTGAGGCCGTTGCACCACCTGGCAGCTTTCTTCATCGCGCGCCGGCGCCCTGCGCGGCGGGTCGTGCTGGGGGGCCTCGCGCCTTGGCTCAGGGACGACATCGCGCCGAGGAGGAGGAGGTGCACCATGGGCTACGTCGCCCGCCTGAGGCGGCGGGGGAGCAGTGAGCGAGACGGCGCTGGAGCCTCTCCAGCGGCGTTGACGAGCTCGGCGATGCGGTCCAGCCAGTCCTCGTAGAGGTCTTCGGCCGGACGGTAGCGCAGAAGCTCGCGCGCCATGAGCAACGCAGCCTGCGCATTCGCCAGCCTGCGATGAGCATGGGAGGACGAAGCAGCGGCTGGAGTCAGCGAGGGAGTGGCGGTGCGACCATCACGCCGCACAGAAGGATGCAGCGACGAGTCCTGTTGCTCATGGGCCGCGGGGCTGGTGGCAGCGTTGGCTGCGGGCGACGGGGAGCGGTGGGGGGCGCCATCGCTCGCAGGCACTGTCTGAGCCATGCGGGCGGCGAGGGCCGCCCGATGCTCAGCGCGAACTCGACGAGCGTCGGCCATGAGAACGGCGGAACGACGGCGAAACGACCGACGGAAGAGAGGACTCGACACGCCCCTACCTGGCGTGCCAAATGTCGGATTCAGGGCTCCACAGACCCAAGAAAGGTTCGAACTCTGGGGCGTGTGCGAAGAACTTGACCTCTCCAGCCAACCAGTTCGTTGCTCTCACGGCCTAGCTCGATGAACAGGAAAGGAAAAGGGACACGGCAGTTTACCCAGGTTCGGGCCACCTTGCGGTGTAAGACCCTACTCCTGCTTTGGGGTGGATTAGCCTCGCGAGAGGCTGAGGATGAACTAGTACAGAGGAAGAACAACCTCAGGAGGTCTGTTCCTATGTGGGTGTAAGCTGAGGGTTTGGTCTGGATCTGATGTGGGATTGAGCCGAGGATTCGATCCGTCTCCCCTCCCACGGTGGTGGCTAAGCTATATTTATAGTGGCCTTGGTCCTCTTCCTCCAAGCGAAGGCAGGAAGGGATCCCACAACGGCCAATTTTGAAGGGGGACAAGTAGTACATCTTATCCTGACGAAAGGTGGTCTTCTCCTGCAAAGCTTCTGGTAATGACGTCGTGGTGGGCTCGATGATGACATCCGTCCTACCGTCCTGGCAGTCTTGGTCTCGTTGCACGGGAATGGAAACCTTTGGGTGATTCCTCGGGACTCCGCGCGTGCGCTTGCCTCCTTAGCACCAAAGAGGAAACCTGCTGCTCTGCGCCCGCTGGCGCCCGCCTAGCCTTGGTCGTCATGGCTTGCGTTACTCGAACCTCATGAGATGGGCGCTTGCATAGAAATCTCCGCTCCTCAGGAGCCAACCTAGGGAGGCTGCTCCCTCCGGAGGTCTTGGCGTCGTCCGCCTTGCGAGGGTCTTGTCTTGCCGATGCTGAAGATGGGCCATACAAGGCCGTCGATGGAGCCATGCCGTGGGCCGCAGGCAGGCAAGTCTGGGTACCCTGGTTCCCAGAACGCCGACATAGATGGCGGAACTTTTAGAAGGAAGCGGGAGATTTTGCCGCCCGCGGGATCGTTTGTATCCAGTTTTAACTAATTTTGGACAGTGCTAGCGGGAAGGTCATGCGAGACTGTGTACACGGGGCACACGTCAACAGTTAATAACTTGTATGAAGTCCACCCCAGAAAAAAGACAATAACTTGGGATGATGCATCGATAACTTGGACGTTCACACGGGCGCGGCCAATCGTACAGGTGTAGAGGCGCGTTCACAAAAAAACGGATCAAACGCTCAGCCTATGTATTTCTCGTGTAAATATATAATTTAGTGCCATTGGTTATTTATTTTAAGCACAATGCATTGACGTGTTAATTTTAATTATATTGCACAGTAACAAATGGATAATATAGATGCACAAAAGAAACGGATATTGTAGTCCGCTACTTGTGTTACCTCATATGATTACACGGCCTCCATTTCATAAATTGCGTACCCGTTGAATTCATATATGAATATTACATATATTACTTAATAATAGAACCTTAAATCATCCAAGACTAATGAATTTGAATGCAAAACTAACAATGGTGCATGTACATGATAACTACAGTGGTTGTTTGAAGAAACATCACTATAACTTTGGCATTCACAATTGAAAAAGACTATTTGAAAAAAATGTGATATGTGAGTGTCCAATCTTTGTAGCGTTGAATCGATATTGTATCATTGGCCATGATACGAAGTAGATATTGATTATGTTCAAGCGATGCACGTCCACGATCGCTAGATAGTGATATGTGAATGAATTGTGCAATCTCTCTCACACGCATACATATCTCGTTTCTCCGTGGGCATCGGAATCACACACGCGCACTTCGTGTATTTCTCTCCCTCCGTCAAGGTTAGAATTCATCTTTCTACCCCGTCCCACAAGTCTCTCACACAAAAACACACACGCTCTCTCTGTCGAACATGCCCACCCCTTTAATTCCGTCCACCCACCGCCACTAATGTCTCAAAGTATAACTATGTCTCGCACACCTCGATCTTGATACTAATCTATCTACTGGCTTCTCTCTCAAACACACACACACGCATACTTCCTGACACCGAAGGAGTAGGGTGACACCTCGATCTTGATACTAATCTATCTACTGGCTTCTCTCTCAAATACACACACACACACACACTCGAGTTGTGCCTTTGTGCCTACCGCGCGCACACTCTCGATACTTCTTCTCTCCTCCCCCCCTCCCCACCCCCCCAAACAATGACAGCAAAAGGGTGACACCTCGATCTTGATCTTAATCTATGAATTGGCTTCTCTCTCAAACACACACACACACACACACTCGCTAGTTGTGTCTCTGTGCCTCGCTCACACACACTCGATATGTCTTTCTCTCCGTAGCCCCCCTCGATACGTAGATTTCTCGCGCGCGCACAGCTGTTGTGACGATGACGCTGAACCCAGTGTGCCTTGTTTTTACCGGCCTCATGTGATAGTTTTCACCCTGTTTTCTGTTAATTAACAAGGCAACCTTTTCTTTGTTACTACTAGTGAATTTGAGATCATTCGGGGAAACATAAAATATATCACTTCAACCCAATTATCGCAGTAACTATTTAAAAAGAAACTAGCAAGATGCCCGTGCGTTGCACGGAACATCAAGATGCATTTGCATGAGTAGTTTATCTTGTGGGAGAAAAGGATGAATGAGGGAAGGCCTTATTTGCAAATGTGGATAGGGGTGTAGGTATATTTTTGTAAAATTGCCATAGTTTCCTTCCTATCCGTCAGATATAAATCGGACGGCCTATATTGCAGGATGGCAGGCACACCATCATCACCAACTCTGTTTTTTAGGCTGGTCGTAATGGGAGTATCATAAGTGGTATCATGCATGCCAACTAGACTTTTTTGATGATGTGGCACACAATTAAATGAGGAAAGAGAGGAAGTGGTATCATATCATGATACCGTATCATATTAAATGTTGTACTACTTTGTGTCATGCATGACAATTAATAAGGCAAGCTAAGATACTAACTTATGATACTATGCATTACGGAAGTAGTATCGTACAGTACTATCATATGCATGATACGAGTAAATGATACTCTCCATTACGACCAACCTTATAAGAGTAGGGATATATCTCTTGCATTGTCCACAACGAACATCTGGTGGACTGGTTAGCGTCGGATGCTCGCAACGCGATGACCTGAGTTCGAATTCTGTCTTAATAAAACTTTAGATTTTTATATTGTTTTAATATATACTTCTTTCGCTACTGTACTGACAGTGGAACCCACAGAGTACTTAGAATACAAGATTAAGGATGGATTTGTTTCTTTTTAATTTTCTGTTACGAATCTGTAGCCACCCTGCAAGTCATGTACACTGTACATGCAATTAACTTTTTATAGAGGGAGAATCATACACGCAATTAACTCAAATGGATTGGATGTACTCTATTATTTCCAGCATAAGAGCATCTCCTACGGCAACAGGCAAATTTCCTCCCGCTTCCTTCCGCGGAGGACGACATCCAACGCCAGCAGCATGCATTTTCACAACTCTAACCAACCAGAGGAAATTCGTCCAAACACGGACTGATTTCATATAAGCATGAAGGATTTCATATAAAAAAGCCAGATCTTCATATAAACATGACGGATTTCATTACATTTACATGAACTAAGCGGTGCTAATCCGGCTCCATTGGTATAATTAATACCTAATCTAAATGGCCGCCCGCGGATCCCTTTGTCTTCCTCATGTTCGGCAGACACTAGCGGGGTCGACGAAGGTCCTCGCAAGAGACGAAGCAGCCAAGAGACCACCTGTATACGCAGTCGTCGCCTTGGCAGTGGGCTTCATGGGACCCAAGCGGCGGCGGCCTCCCGTGTTCTACTTCTACTCGATGATGGGGGCGGACACGGAGAAGCTGGCCACCGACTCATCGCTCTCCGCGCACCCGGCTTCTGCCTCTGCCTGCATGGCACTGCCGCAGGCATGGGAGGCGTGGCCACAGACACGGGAGGCACGGCCACCGCAGACACGGGAGGTGCGACCGCAGACACTGGTGGCGCGGTACGACACGGCAGCGACGACGCCCGTGCCGCCGTGCTCTTCACCGTGCCGGCGTAGAGCAACTCGCCACTCCTCATCGAGCTGAACTGGAGTGGTGAGTTGCTGAACCACGCGCCGGCTTGGGGCGGCAACTGGCTCCATCGGGCCAGGCGAGGTAGGTGAAGCACCGAGCGGCCTCGCTCGTATCCAGAGGGCTCGGCTGGCCACCCAGCCGGGTAGTATGCCGGAGAATAGCTCCTCGGAAGCCATCGGAAGAGTGGAGAAAATGGTGAAGGAGGAGATGGGGGAGCGGAGGAGGGGTGCGATTCTTGCCCGCTGTCTGGCCTCGTTTGAATAGAGGGCGGACGGTAGGAGCTTGGCCGGCATCTGGCCTCGTTTAAACTGAGGGCGGGCGGGAGGAGCTCGGCCGGTGTTGCGTTTAATTCCGCCCCGCTCATGAACGGACGTGTGCAAGGTAGTCAGAGTCGGGATTCGGAGTCGGATCGATTTTCCTTCGGCAGAATCGAGTCGTAGTATCGAGTCGTGGAATCGAGGATTCTACTAGATATACTTAAATAAGGTATTTTGTATCCATGCCAGAAATTTATATGGGTTCTATAGAGTTTTAACACTAAATATAGAGCAAAAAACATACACATCAATGCTAGTTGTATTCCACTTATTTTTATGGCTAACCTACTATCTAGCTTGCATGTATGGAACATATATGAGAGGGAAATATATAGAACATTTAAGTCTTCAACGCACAAAATTTACTTTGGAGGTTCTTTTAGAGTATGTGAAAAGCCGATGACTTGTATTGCTCACCTGAAGTGTTGAGCCTTGAAGGGTCTTGCTCATCTTCTTCGATCAATCTTGATGCGTCCTCCTTCTCATGCCAATTCCATTCGTCGACAAGCCTGATCCTCAGTTTTGACCTAGGGTTTCTGAGAGCTAGATCAAAGGTGTCGGTGGTTGAGTGTTTGTGGTTGCGAGGGGAATAAAGGGCCATGAGGCATGTGAAAAGGGGTTTGGATGATGGCAAACTATTCTTTTGCACTAAACAAAAGCTTAGACAAATTACTAGAATCGTACATAGTCCATGGCATAGTCGGGATTCTACAGTTTTGTATAGGATTCTATGATTTGGATCGTGACTCAACATGGATTCTACCAGATCCGGATTCATAGTGGGACTTGGATCGACATGCTTCCGTAGGGTCGTCAAATCGTAGGATTCTAGGAGTCGAGTCGGGATTCTGACTACCTTGGACGTGTGGCCGGGGTAGGTTTCTTGGTTTGCATGCGGGTTTAACGGAGGCATTTGATGGAGGCCGGGAGGCGTGTTCAGCTGGGCGTGCAGCGGGCGGCGCAGTACTATCAATTTGTCAGCTACTAGTAAACCAGGACGGTAAAAATATATTGAGTAAACCAGGACAGTTCTTGATACCGCTTTAATGCAGACGAGGGAGAGGGTAGCGGTTCCCGAAATGTTGAACGACCAATGATGCATCCTCCTTTAATTAGCATGCTGAGGGAAAAGAGGCAGCATGATGTGAATGCAACGCAGTTTGCACTCATATAAAGGCGCCCCTCCATTCCAATGCATCTACCACATCGTACGCACCTAAGCACCTACACTAAGCGCAAAAGTGCTCACTCCAGGCCCATGGCGGCGATGCGCGCGAGCGGCCAGTGCTGTGCCAGATGGTCCACGACACCGGCCTGCGGCATGGCACCGAGGATCGTCTCCAGAGGGTGTTGGCGACCGGTTGGTTCATGGCCATCATCGACGCCAGCTACGACTCTCAGTTGGACAAGATGATCGTTGCCACCATCAACAAGTTCATCATCGTCAAGAAGCTCGCGGACGACATCGCCGTACTCCTCCAGCCCGCGCGCCAGGGCTCCTCATTGCCTGCCACCCTAATCGGCCTCCATGGTGAGAACCTCTTTCAAGCACTGGTGGCCCTGCGACTGCCCGCCGACGCAACAAAGAATGTCCACCTGGAGGTCGCGCTCGCCGTGAGGCGCCTCGCCTGCAAGAATTCGTCGACCTACACATCCACATGTACGAGGAAGTCGTGTACATAGGTATCTACAAGGCCGGTGAGGACGCTACGACATTGGCCTTCGTCAACCGGCTGGAAGCCTTGGACGCCTTTGTTGAGAAGCACCTTGACCTCGCCACAAAAGCCGCCGCTCCTAAGCCGCCGGTCGGTGGCCCGGCGCACTAAGTCGACGAGGAGGAGGTCGTACATTGATGGATGCATCTTTCTTCTTGCCTCCTGTAACCACCACTGTGATCGCATCATCATGGCCTTAATTCTTATTGTGCTATCGCACCCTCGTTCCAGTCAATAAAGACATGTGCGATCCCTTTGCTCACATTTGGAGGCAATTATATGCATCACTGTAACTAGTACTCCATCCGTCAATTTGTAAGTTGTGCTTACCTTTTCCATCAACTTCGTAATTTATGTTCGATGCTTGACCCGACCTACGAACTACTCCTAAATTCAAAAATTGAGACCGAACTTATAAATTCAAAACTACTCGTGCAGAACGCCTGTCACGTTTGCAAGTTCAAAACGAGAAACTGGAACACGTACATGAAGCATGTCTCGCTTCCCCGTCGCATACCACACTGTCGTTCCGCCCCCCCGGTCAACGCGCATTGGCTAGGCTTTATATGGCTACAACATGTGGGACCGCATGTGACCAAACCGACGATGCGCCAACCTAGCTACTACCCTGCTTATCTAGTGGGAAAAGCCCCGCCCTAGCGTTTCCAATCGTTATTTCTATCTATCGATCGTGCCAAGGAGCAGAACCAAATGTTACAATTTATACATGTTTCTCTACTCCTATAAAAGACTCAGTTGGTGATGATGGTGTGTCTGCCATCCATCATCTCTGACCATTAGATCTGCATCTAACGGCTGTGAGGTAAGTTGTGGCATTTTTGCAACAATAGCCCACTTCTCTGCTCCAATTTGCAGAAAACCCCTTATTATCTTGAAAGCAACCACATCCCTCCCTCACCTCATCAAAACAGCCTGAGAAGTATATTTGAGTGAAACGTAATATATTTTTAGTGGTATATGTATATCAAAACAAGAGTGTTTTCTTTCAAGTTTGTGAATAAGTACTATTCTACTTTGGATCCATTGCAACGCACGGGCACATCTCTACTCTTATAAAAAACAGAGTTGGTGAAGATGGTGTGCCTGCCATTCTGCAATATAGGCCGTCCAATTTATATCTGATGGGTAGGAAGGAAACTATGGCAATTTTGCAAAAAGATACCCACACCCATCTCCATATTTGCAAATAAGGCCTTCCCTCATTCATCCTTTTCTCCCACAAGATAAACTACTCATACAAATGCATCTTGATGTTCCGTGCAACGCACGGGCATCTTGCTAGTTGCTAGTAAAAGGAAAAGGCATGCCGTGTTCGCGTCGCACCCCCACACGCCCGGGAATCGGGAGTACTCCACGGCCCGTTCGGCACGCCACATAGCTAGGGAAGGCGTGTTGCCTAGCATTTTCACTTTCATGTGGGACCACCATTGAGCAAACCGACTATCGGCAAACCGCACCCCGCCCGCCGCGTTGGAAAACAGAAACAAGGAGGGGAAGATCTAGCTGTAGCACGAAAGCCAAGAAATTTGGTGTCAGATGGGACTCGTTGATAGAGTAGGAGCACTCTGTACTACTCCTACTACGAATTTTGTACTACTACTACCAGTACACAACTAGGTACGTGCACCGCACAACATCGTAGGAACAAAAAACGGGAAGATCTTGTTTTGGGTGATTTATCTTTTTTTTTCCAGTCAACGTAGTATGAATAATATGATGTGGGGGGGGCACCCATGAAGCCACGTGGCACGTCTGGAGGTCTTATTTAGAGCTTCTTGTGTGGATCGATCACACTGTCGTGCTGCTCGCTTGAGAAGAACGTGTATGGGTACAATTAGGTTATAGTAGATCTGAATCGCAGCCACCTGGACCATTGGATCAACATCAATCAACAGTTTATATCGTGTACGTGCAAATACACGCATTGACTCCGAAAAAAGAATGAATATAGAATATATAATACATAATACCGCATATTGGGTTTCTCTAAAGTCAAACTTTGTATACTTTCAACAATTTGTAGGAAAAAGTATTAACATATACACCACCAAATATATATCATTTGATTCATCATTGCTTTTATTTCCACATCATGTAAATTTGTTAGTGTAAATGTTCATATTGTTTTCACCAAATTCGGTCAAGCTTTATAAAATTTGGCTGCAGTGAAAGCTATATACGTGCGGAGTAAATTACAAACGGAGGGAGTGGAATAGATATAGATATAACTATA
Organism: Thinopyrum elongatum; assembly: GCA_011799875.1. Taxonomy (NCBI): domain Eukaryota; kingdom Viridiplantae; phylum Streptophyta; class Magnoliopsida; order Poales; family Poaceae; genus Thinopyrum; species Thinopyrum elongatum. The sequence goes on along the minus strand of CM022300.1, from coordinate 582,860,675 downwards.
CAAATAAAAAATATAGTAATATAGTCTATAGATATAAATAAGGCTACTACCCTTTTTCTAGGTTAGAACTCGCGTTGTTGTGTACACATTGTTTTGCTTCGCTATAATTTGCATTTGCGGGGTGTGTGTGTAGGACTACCGCCTTTTGTTCAGTACCAGCAACCCCACCATTATCCTTAATTAATTCATACTGGCAATTATGATTGCATTATCTTAGTTCTAGCCGCTTCTTCGGTTGCTTGGAGGAACTCCATCTTGTTATTCAGGTTGATTTTGTGCATACGACAAGATCATCGTCCATCAAAGATTTGTTTAGTAACGATTGTGGATTTGTATCACCGGGTATGATATAGTTGGATCATCAACGTCAAAATCCACCAGATCGATACGTATCCCCACTCTCATTGAAAGATTGGGTCGCCATTGATACGTCTCCAACGTATCTATAATTTATGAAGTATTCATGCCATATTTACAATAATTTTATATGGTTTTGGTATGATTTGCATAGAACTAACCCGGGCTGACGCTGTTTTCAGCAGAACTACCGTGGTGTTGTTTTTTTGTGCAGAAATGAAAGTTCTCCAAATGAGCTGAAACTTTTTGATGATTTTTTTTGGAAAAGAGACCCCCGAAGCTTCGTGGAAGGACCAGAAGGTGAAGGAGTAGGACACAAGACAGCGGGGCGCGCCAGGAGGCCCAGCCGCGCCCTGGTGGTTTGTGCCCTCCTCGTGGCCCATCTTCGTGTGATTCCAATGCTAAAAAATCCTATAAATAGAGAAACCATCAGAAATAACCCTAGATCAGAAGTTCCGCCGCCGCAAGCCTCTGTAGCCACGAAAAACCAATCTAGACCCCGTTCTGGCACCCTGCCGGAGGGGGAAATCATCACCGGTGGCCATCTTCATCATCCCGGCGGCCACCATGATGAGGAGGGAGTAGTCCACTCTCGGGGCTGAGGGTTTGTACCAGTAGCTATGTGTTTAATCTCTCTCTCTCATGTTCTTGAGATGGCACGATCTTGATGTATCGCGGGCTTTGTTAATATAGTTGGATCATATGGTGTTTTCCCCTCTCTATCTTGTTGTGATGAATTGAGTTTTCCCTTTGAGATTTCGTTTCATCGGATTGAATACTTTTATGGATTTGGGAGCACTTGATCTATGTCTTGGCACTCAACTCACGGATTCCCAAGGTGACATTGGGGTAATCTATGCATAGGGGTTGATGCATATTTTCGTCCTTGTTTCTCCGGTAGAAATCTTGAGGCACTCTTTGAGGTTCTTTGTGTTGGATCGAGTATTATGAATCTGAAATTGTTTGATGCGTATCGTATAATTAACTCATGGATACTTGTGGTGACATTGGAGTATCTAGGTGACATTAGAGTTGGTTGATGCGTATCATATGGTGTTATTTTAGTACGAACTCTTGGATAGATCGAACGGAAAGAATAACTTTGCGTTATTTTAGTATGAACTCTTGAATAGATCGAACGAAAAGAATAACTTAAAGGTTGTTCGTACCCTACAAACAATTTCTTCTTATGTTCTCCGCTAGATAGGAACTTTGGAGTGATTCTTCATCACACGTTGAGGGATGGTTATATGATCCAATTAGATTAGCATTGTTGAGAGATTGCACTAGTGAAAGTACAGACCCTAGGCCTCATTTTCAAGCATTGCAATACCGTTTGTGCTCCATTTTATCAATTGCTACCTTGCTGTTTTTTATTGTTCCTATTACAAAAATCAATATATACTATCATTACTACGCTTTTATTACCATCTCTTCGCCGAACTAGTGCACCTATACAAATTACCATTGTATTTGGTGTGTTGGGGACACAAGAGACTCTTTGTTATTTGGTTGCAAGGTTGTTTGAGAGAGACCATCTTCATCCTATGCCTCCCACGGATTGATAAACCTTAGGTCATCCACTTGAGGGAAATTTGCTACTGTCCTACAAAACTCTACGCTTGGAGGCCCAACACGAGTCTACAAGAACAAGTTGTGTAGTAGACATCAGCCATCATAAGACTATCACCTAGATAATTCCTTCCCTATAACATACACATGAGCACCTATCTCATTATTCAGGTCCACGCCTCCCTCTCTCTCTCGAAACACACACACCTCTCCACACGATGCGTGTCTCTTGGTCTCTCTTCCATCCCATGACAAAAAGGCACACCGCCATTCTCTTCTTCTTGCTACCCCCATCTATGTAGTTAGGTCGCCTTGCAACAAACAAGCATTCATCTGTCTCTCTACTATCTCTTTCTACCACACATAACCTTCCACCCCTAGACAGTCGTGCTGTCGAGGTCTATCCAGCTCTCTCACACGCAAACAGACATTGTCTGTGTGTCCCTTCATCGCACACACACTATCGCTCTCCCATATCCACAACCTCATAACTTTGTCGATCCCGACGTTACACGCACCTCTCTCTCTCTCTCTAACACACACACGCACACGCACACACCCTCTCTCTTCCTTTCGGACACTCCTCTCTCTATGACACACACAGTCTTTCGAACACGCATATGCCCCTCTCTCGTTAGGTATCGCTGCCCCCGCCCCCCCCCCCCTCTTTGTCACACAAACATCCTCTCTATATCTATCTCTCGCAATAATACATGCATAGTCTAAATTGAAACCAACTACAAAAATGAGCTCCGATACAAAAATCAAATCCACTCCCAAACAGAATATGAAAATAGGGTGAAATTGTGCACACAAATGTTTGTTGCGTGCATGAATGTCAATGATATGGATGTACTACTCGTACATCCACACAGACCCATTTCACACAAATTACATTAAACCCTTCTCAAAATATGGTGCGCATGTGATGTTTGTTGTACTGCTCCTGCCAGCCTTCCTCCGACACGTTCCAACATATTGTGCTACTTCCGATTCTATTTTTCTCCTCAGACCATGTGAAACCACGAAAAGGTCACCACCTGCCCCCACTGGTACTGTTGTGGATTTAACACGGCAGATGCCCTAGTGAAAGGACTTAGGTGTGGAGCCATCGCAACTAGGTTAGCTTGAAAGGGTTGAACGGGACAAAAGACACAAAAGGATTTACCCAGGTTCGGCCCCTCAATGAGGTAAAGCCTACGTCCTGCTTCTCGTTGTATTGCTTGAGTTTCGATTACAAGGGAGCGAATACGCTTGACCTAGTTCTCGGTTACTTGTTTCTTGAGTTAACCCGCCACCGGGTCTCACCTTTATATACAGGTTGATGCCCGGCGGCTTACAGAGTCCCGGCCGGCTCAAACAATGTAACCGGCTCGGTTTCTAACTAAACCTGCCTTACAGAGCAAGTTAGCCTCGGACTGCTCACACCTTTGGGTCTTGAATCACTTCCAGGTCTTGGGCCTCCAGTAAGCTTGCTTTATGAACCGCCATCCATAGGTCTTGGAACTTTTGGGCCTTCTTCACAATAAGTAGCCAACGATGTAACCCGGCCCCTCCTGGGCGGGTCACACCTCAGAGTTATATCCCCAACATTAGGCCCCAGGTTGATTTGAACTTGTTCATATCAATCTTCACTATTTAACTTAGCAGAATGTATCGGCGTCAAATCTTCATCAGACAGATATAACCAGCCATGACATCACATAAATAGAAATATATAACCCGCCATGATGTCATGTGCATTGATTCCGCACAAAGCCCAGGATATCTCAACGGATCTTTATTTTAATGGACCTTTCGAGAATCGAGGCACCCGCATCGTTTAACATAATCATTTTGCCTCCTTGATTTCCGTGCATGCCATCTTTCCACCTCCTTATAAATAGGGACAGGGGGCCCTCTTCTTCACTTTTTACCCCTGCCTCTGCCGCTTCTTCTTCCTCGCGACGACCAACGCCTCCGGAGCTCCGCCGCCCCCGTCGACTGCATCAACCTTGGCCGTTGCATCAACCTGACCTCGACCAGAAAAACGGCAGCGCCCCTCCGCTGTTCATCAGCATCTCCAGGTACCCATCTCCTTTTTCCTCATATCTACATTAGGGTTTCTGCCGTTCTTTGGTGTTCATCGGCGTTCATCACCCTTGGCTATAGTTCATCGACCACACCACCTTAGTAGGACCAAAACGAGATGCTAAAGTCACGCTTTACCCCCCCTTTAATATCCGCCATCAAATACGGATCCACTTGCTGCTGTTGAGATTAGTTCCCCACACTTGCGGTTCGTCCCCTGTCTTTAGGGCTAGTAATTTTCTCCTGTTTCTGTAGCGGCCGTAGATCCAAAATTATAGGCAGAATCTATGAAACTTGTTTGTTTAGCACTTAGTGAAAATTTATCCAATCCCCAGATCTTGTGACCATCGGCTCGACCACTGTTGTATGGGCGGCTCAAATAATACTTCGTAACTTCGCCAAATAAGTTGTTTAAACCGCCAGTACTTATCCAGGCTTGACATTATCCGGCTCGTACTTCGCCGGTTTAACCATACGATTTGCTTTTCTGCAACCATTAAGCAGTTTACCAATCCTTGTATATAACCAACAGTAACTTCACTTTGTTCAACCATCGGGCGGCTTATCATCACAAATTTGACCCGCCATGATTTCCTTTCTAGGTTTTCACCTGATCAAAATGACTAAGACCGTCACCTCCTGCAACTGGGTCGTTTCTAATGTCACAGAACAGACTCCCCAAGAGTTTGTTACCATGGGCATTTTACCATCTAAGGATGTCATCCATTGGCGGGTTCCAGGGGCTGAGGTTCCACCTCAACCAAAGGAAGGAGAAGTTATAGTTTTCTCTGACCATATGCTCCGAGGCTTCTCACCGCCCGGCTCAAAATTCTTCCGCGACATCCTGAATTTCTATCAGCTTCACCCTCAAGACATCGGACCCAATTCAGTTTCCAATATTTGCAATTTTCAAGTCTTTTGTGAAGTATATCTTCAAGAGGAGCCCAGTGTTGACCTCTTCAGAGAGTATTACTACTTGAACCGCCAGACAGAGATGACAGTCGGGCCCAGCCTTGAACTTGGTGGAATTTCTATCCAGAGGCGAAGAGACGCCGTCTTTCTTGCAGCCGCACTTCCCAGTCACCCCAAAGACTGGAACCAGACTTGGTTTTATTGCCAAGACACCTCTCCGGCAGGTGAAAATCCTCTGCCTGGTTTTCGTATTCACCGGCTCAACCCCAGGCACCCACTTCCAGACCGGATCAGCTCTGCCAAACTTGCCAAATATGGACCCACTTTTACTAAAATAAGAGCCTTGATGGCAAACGGCTTGACCGGTATTGACCTGGTCTGATGCTGGGTTAGCTGGAGAATCATGCCTTTAAGCCGCCGCCCCGGCTTAATGTGCACATACACAGTCGATGTGAATGACCCCTTGCGGTACAACTCAACACCCCTTGAAGAGAAGGACATCAACGAAATGACCAAGTCTTTACTTGGAGAAACTTTAGAAGACTGCAGCAAAACGGGGCTGAGCCCCTTCTATACTCTTAACCCGGCTCCAAATGTAAGTAGTTGAACCCCTTTTTAATTTATTCATTACTCTCATATGCTGTACTTGCCTTGTTAACTTGCTTTCTTCAGGCCGACTCTCCCTTTTGGAACAAGAAGCTTCAAGATAAACCAACCAAAAAGGCTAGGGGAAAGACCAAAGCTCCCAAGAAGAAAGTAGATGCAACAAATCAATTTACTTTGGATGATGAGTCGGAGGTAGAACTTGACTCCCTTGGCTCCTTTTTTGTACATCTTATTGACGCTGACCCCTCTCAGGATGACGTGGAGACCAGCCAGGTAGATGTTGTAGAGGTAACTATTATTTCCTCCGACTCAGAGCCTTTGCCAAGATAGAAAATTCGGCACGTGACCCGAAAAGTAAGGTTTTCTCACCCTTTAGCTTACTTGGATCCAAACTTCATTTTGAAGAAACAACAGCATAAAGCTCGGCGTACAACCCAGAATAGCGGAGGGGGAGACCTTCATGCCGGCTTACCCAATACACCGGCCCCTCGCAAACACCGAAATGAGGTGCTGCAGAATTTGATCCTCTCCTTTCCCAAGGGGGGTCTTATCCGTCAACCACTTAATCTTTCCAACTCAAATTATCAGGGCAACTAATATATTATCCGTCAACATCTTACCAACTAATATATTAACATCTTCATATGTCTTATTTTCAGCGGTATAGCCAAACCCAGCAAGAAATTGAAGATGAACAAGCCAGCCAAAGACCCCAAGGTTACTGAGCCAGAAAAACAAACCATATCTGAAGCTTCTCATCAAACCCCTGAGGCTGCTGCTGATGAGCCGCCACCAGAGACTCACGACGTCACGGTGGATCCAATGGGTGTTGACCCATCCAGTGCTAAGCCGCCCAGTCCCATAAAACCTGCTGAAGAGCCTCTTCGCAACAAACTGCTGAGGATGTCATCATTGCTGGCACTGGTTACGCTGAACCCGGGAACCCCACCATTCTGGCCAAGCATTCTGCCAAAGAAGAATTAATTGAAAAGAGCAAGGCCAGATTTGATGCTGCAAATTACTCACACTTGGGCGTCAGTGAATTATACTCTGGTTATCTGAGCCAGTTGCATATTGGTCGTGATCTGGAGACGGATTTAGTCAAGACATTGCGACAGAAATATGAGGTATGAATCATCTGTTTCCTTTGCATATATAGCCATCCAGCCCCCAAGTCTTATCCGTAGGAAAAGATATATTTGAGTAGGGTTAAGACTTGTTCATATGTTTCTGCAATCTCTAAAGTGATAACAATCTCAAGTGATAGCAATCTCTAAAGTGATAGCCCTCATAAGCCGGCTTATCTTGATAAAGATGAACCGGGTTATTTTCATTATCTTGAAAGAAAAAACTCCAAACCATAGCCCTCATGGGCTGGCTTATCTTGACAAAAGATGAATCGGATCATTTCCATTATTTTGAAAGAATTCCAGACCATAGCCCTCATGGGCCGGCTTATCTTGATAAAGATGAGCCGGGTCTCAGAAAATATAAATGCGAAAAAGAGCTTCCACACACATTAGCCCCCAAGTGTCAAGTGCTTTGCTTGCAACGTGCTTGAGACTTGTATATAGATTGTGTCCTGACAAATATGTTTATAATTGTTTACCTCTGACTTGCAGGATGCCTTGAATCAGGCCGAGTCCCAGTTGGTCGATTTAAAGACCAGGCTTGAGCATCAAGAAACTGAAACACGCAAGGCTAACTCCAAGTTTCAGTTCAGCTTGAAAGAGAACAAGAAGCTTAAAGCCGGATTCTCCACAGAGAGAGCAACCTGGGAAAAGGAAAAAATTGCTTTATTGCAAAGAGCAGAGGCTGCCGAATCTTCTGTGAAAGAGACCACTGCAGAACTGAGCGGCTTAAAATGCCATATTTCACAGATGACAGCTGCTATCTTTGGTAAGTAACTTGGGATGTTTTGACCATTTCTAATTTTAACTTTAACTCACCTGGCGGCTTATCTGCGCATTTATTCAATAGGCCCCAGGAGTGCCAACCTTGGCCAAGACATGTTGGTGAAGCTGAAGGTTTTACACTTTGGTGGAGCAGCTGTACACAGGCACTCAGCAAACCATAGCAGCCATCTCGCACAGTAAACAACCACCTTCACTCATCAGGGAGGTGCTGGACAAACTATCTGTCATGCCCCAGAAAATTGAAGAGATTAAGCGATCATCAGCCCGTGCTGGTGCCATCACTGCTTTGAGCCGGGCCAAAGCTTGGCAAGCGGAGTTAGACCCGGAGGAGATGGCTACTGGTTGTCTGAGTCTCAAAGAAGATGGGTCTCCCTTTGATGCAAGCGACTTTACCAAATGTGTAAAGGAGATGCGCCCGCTGGCAAGCAAATTGGCTGAAGAGACGGATTTGTCCAAGTACCAGGCGGCTTACACGATGGAGAACTCCAAAGTGAAAGTGCCGGCTTATGAAATTGTGGATCTTATTCCTCCAATACATAAGCATACTTTTGCTCCTGACATTGATCCGTCCACCCTTATAGATGACGAAGCTTTGTTCAAAGCCTTAACTGGCATCGACTGGACATCACCTGACTTCCAGATGATGGACGAAGAAGGAGAACCGGTGTAGGATAACCCGGAGGCTTCACCTTGCCAGGACCAAAACAGCTGATCCAAGGGGTGGCTCTCAGACCGCGGCGTAAAATTTCTTTTGAAAAACTCTTAATCTTGTGGGCTTGGGTAAGCCTTGTAGTAGGCTAGTTGAAACAATGATCTGTCATGCCATCATGCATGTGGTATCCTTTGAATGTTTAAACCACCTAGCTTGAATTTTATCACCCGCCACTTGTGCGTATAATATTATCAGTTATGTGGATCAAATCAAGCATCACCGTACTTCCTATACACAAGGAAACAGCATATGCCCTGACGGTTTACGCCAGGGTGGGTCACAAATATCTTTGAAAAAACCCTGATATAATAGTCTTTGATAAAAAATACTAAAGGCTATTGAAGCCGGAAATATGCCGGCGACTGAAAGTCGTTGATAGGGCGGGTTAGAAAACCCCTAAATCTCTATTCAAATATGAAAAGTCATACCTGTTAGACTGAAAGCATAATGATGCTGTAATGATTGTAATCCAGCATGGGTTTTAACCCGTACACATGAAAGATCATGATTTGAATTTATTCCAGGCGAATCATCCTGGCGATTTAAAGTCTGCTTATCACGGCGGGTTATTAACCCAATATGCTCAAGTATGAGTCATAGAATTAAGGATACATGGCCAGAATTGCAAAGCCATATGTTAATATGAAAAAAAGGATATAAATCCAAAAACTTTCAGAAAAACAGCAATCCAGAAAAACAAGGCTTTCATAGGCCGCCAAGCCTAAAACTCAAGTGCTTTCATGGGCCGCACAACCACTGAGTTAATCCTAGCTCACTGTAAGCCGGCCCTCACATGATAAACCGTCGTTTTAACCTTTAAAAGTTCAGGGTCTTATTTAAAAGATTGACTGTCAAGAGTGCGGCGGGTCATTCTAGGATTACCTGGGCGGAGTAACAACGACATACAGGCAGGATAACGCGGAATTTGGTGTTTACACCTGGCTAGGAAGCCGATCAAGAGGGTAAGCATAGCTATGCTCATTGAGCAGGAAGCCCCCAAGTGACCAATAGGATGGCAGGTAGTGTGGCGACCCCGGCTTAATCGTGCACTAATCATACACGCAAATGCACATGATCAAGCCTAAGGACTCACTTGAAGATATCACAACACAACTCTAAAACATAACTAAAGTCATACAAGCTTTATATTACAAGCCAGGGCCTCGAGGGCTCGAATACATAGCTCGATGGCATACAAGTGTCAGCGGAAGCATCAGATATCTGGGTACAGATATATTACAAAAATAGAGATAAGCCTTTATGAAGGCGGGGCAAAACAAAACTCTACGATCGAAAGGCGTAGGCCTCCTGCCTAGGACCCTCCGAATCCTACTCCTGGTCGTCAGTCGGCTCCTCGTAGTAGTACTCACCGGGAGGGTAGTAGAAGTAGCCGTAGTCATCGACGGGGGCAGCTAACTCAGGGGCTCCGTCATCTGGCGGCGACATATGGACATGGGGGAAAAAGAAAATAAAGCAAACATGAGTACTCATCCGAAGTACTCAGCAAGCGAGGATCTATACTACATATGCAACATTTTCAAAGGAGGGCTGTATATGTGGACTGGGCTGCAGAAATGCCAGAATAGAGGGGGAAAGCCTAGTCCTATCGAAGACTAGCATCTTCATCATCTTCAACAGTCTTGCAGCATTAGAAGAGAGCAGAATAACATAATGTAAAGTATAGCAGTATCATCAACCTCGGCCAGAGATTCTTCCTCGACTCCCTGCGAGAAAGCAATCCCAGAGCCATACTATCCATTTTATCTCAAGTCATCAGTTCTAGTTGTACCGATCGGGATACAACTTTGAGTGTCCGTTACCGTAGGACAGGCTATCGATAGATTAATTCTTCCCTGCAGGGGTGCACCAACTTACCCACCATGCTCGCTTAACTTCGGCCGGACACACTTTTCTGGGTCATGCCTGGCCTCGGCTAAGCAACACGCCGCAACCCGACCAAATACTTAACAGAGAGGTCAGCACGCCGGACTAAACCTATGCCCCCAGGGGTCTTGGGCCATCGCCCCGGACGCTCCTGCACGTTGCGTACACCGCCGGTGAGCAGACCTAGCAACCCCTTATACAAGTGCGGTTGCGTTCCTAGTCCAACCCAGCGTGTGTCGCTCAGTTGCTGACGTCTATTAAGCTTCGGCTGAAGTATACAACGCAGAACGCCCATACTATGCCCACGTGATGGTTAGTGCTATCAGGCCGGAGGCCCCTCAGATCAAATATCCAAACCGTTTAGTGGTTTAGGAGCGCGCGGTAACGAGCAGAGACTCGCGATCGATGTGACCCCGTGGCCCCGTCTCGAGGACTTGCGGCAAGGGCTAAGAATGCCCGGCCACGCCTCGTAGTTATCTCGCGGGCACCTCTCAGGTCAACCCGACTCCACATCACTTCGCATTCATGCTCGCGCGGGTACCTCTCAGGGCCGACCCGTCTTTAGTATCATGGTTCAGTGTTCAGTCATAGTAACCAAAGTCTCCGTGTGTCTGACACCAAGGGGGAACCCTGAGGAATCACCCCCGATGGAATCCCACTCGATGCTATCATCAAAGTGAACGAAGGAGGAATCACCCTCGAGGTCCACACTTGAGGTGTTGCACGACGGCGTCGGTATCGGGGGTGGTGTAGGAGGAATCACCCTCGTTTACCACGACAGATTAACTAACCTACAAGGTTAACATCAGAAGTGCTGACGAGGTATCACCCTCGGCACTCGATAGTAACCCAGTAGTGTCGAGCAATTTTAAGGGGGGAAGTGACGTGCGGTGCCAGGGTCTGATCTTCGATCCCGTTGCTCGGGTCTTCTGAGAGTCCAGCGGGGAAGTCGGGATATAGTGGGGTCTCTGATGGTCTCTACCCAACCTATTCTAAACAGTTTAGGATAACAGGAAAGTATGAACAGCAGGTTACAAGTAAACAGGCTATGCAGCAGATATAGGATACAATAACAGCAGTAGATTCTAATGCAAGCATAAGAGAGAAGAGAATGGGTGGTATTGGAATGCTCAAAAGGGGGTGCTTGCCTGTCTGCTCGACGGCAAGGGCAAGGTCGTCGGGGACGTAGTCGTACTCCGGAGCGGCGTCTGCCTCAGGAGCTACGTCGACGTCGGGGTCTACCGAGAGAGAAGAGGGGGGAGGAAACAAGTAAATACACAGCAACGATGCAATACAGGGCATGCTACGACTATGATGCAGTGCAGGGTTGCCTGAAGTATGTCAAAGTCAATTTAGTAATTATAGGATTAAGGTGGAATTTATTTACCGGTTATTAGGCACTATTCACCTATCGGAATGGAGTTCGGAGTTACGAGTTCTTCTATGTAGAGGGTTCCGATAAAGAAACAGACAACACGATCAGATTCGTCTCATCGTTCTGAGCAAGTTTCATGTTTTAAGTTTTTCTATTTGAGCTACGGTTTAAAAGTTATGAATTTTCAAAGTTTAAATTGATTTCTGGAATTATTTTTATTTACAGAAAATGATATATGACGTCAGCATGACACAGAGGTGACGTCAGCAGGTCAACTGGTCGGCTGGCCAGTCAAACCTAACATGTGGGGGCCACATGTCAGTGACTGAGGCTAAACATATTTGCTTTAAACTAATCCAGAGATTTATTTAGCAGCTGGCCCCACATGTCATAGACTAATTAGCATATTTAACTTATTTTTATTTACAAAACATTTTAGTCAATTAACAGGGCAGTGGGACCCGCGTGTCAGTGACACTAGGTTGCCCAGTTAGTAGTTGACTGGGTCAACCCAGTCAACTGGGCCCCCCGGACCCACTGGTCAGTGACCCAGGGGCGGGACCCACTGAGCCACATCGGCGGCCGGCGCCGGAGCGACGCCGGCGACCAGAAAATGCGGCGGCCTGTCTCGGGCTTCACCGGAAAATGGCCACAGGCCATCATTTTGGACGCGGCTGGCCGCGTTCGATCACGCACGAGACGGCGCATCTCGCGGGGGCACTAGCGCGGCCGGAGATGAACTAAAACGACGGTGGCGAGCAGCGGGGTGGGCGCCGAAGTTCGGGCTTTGATGGAGTCGAGGCTGCAGAGCACTAGGGAGCGCATGCGCGGGTGCTACGTGCTCCTGGGAGCATCAGGGGCTCGCTGGTGGGCTTAGACGAGCGTGACAGCTCCCTTAGCGGCGGCCACAAGCTCGACGGCGGCAAGCAGAGCACGGACGTATCGGCAGCTAACTATGGCGCACGGCGAGGCCAACAGAGAGGAGCAGTAGATGGAGAGGCTCACCGAGCGGCACGCTGATGGCCCTTGGAAGTTTAGTAGCAGCAGGACGCCGCCGGGGAAGAAGTGGATCGCCGGCGACCGAGGTTGAAGACGAGGTCGACGCGCTCGGTGTAGAGGGTCCCGGCTCCGCCCGGTGGCACTGATCGACGTGGCATTCGTCGACGGAGCCGATAGGCACAAAGAGGCGACGAGGCGGGGACTGTGGCCGCGGCAAACGACGAAACGCGACAACGGTGGCGCTCGGCCCCACGCGGATCTGAGGGGGGAAACGGACGGAGCGAGCGAGGAGAGGGGGGAGAATGACGGAGAGGCCAGGGGGAGTGGTCGGCTCGTCCTTATCCCCTCCGCCTCCCTGTTTCGTCGGTGGGCGCCAGCGTGTCGCTGCGCGAGCGGCGCGCGCGCGCGGCCATGGCGCAGCTGACACGGGGAGGAGGGAGAAGGGAATGGGCCTGGTGGGCTGGGCCTCCTGGCACTGTGCACTTAGGCCTGTGCACAGTGGCCTTTTCCTATTTCCCCTTTTTTGTTTTCTATTTTCTTTATTTATTTTCTGCTTTGAATTAGTTAGGTCACTTGTGCACTTTTATAGAATATGAGACTTGGCCCATATATTGCAATGCAATATTATCTTTCACCAAAAATTGGTTTGGGCAGTTTTGGAGTTTGTTTGAATTTGGAATGATTTTAAATGTATTAAATATTGCTGTTTTGGTGCTGTTTCATCTTGTTGGAGTCATTTAACTAATCCAAGTAGCATTAGTTATAGTTTTGTGAGTGCTTCTGGAATATTTGCTATTTATTGAACATTTTACCAAAGTTGTTTGAGCAAATTTATTTTGCACTTTTGAATTTGAGTTGATTTTCAGAATTGAATTTGAATTGTTTCATTAATCCAAGTGACTTGGCACCGCAAATGGTCATGACTTGGCATTATCATCAGCTGATCATAGTGGCAATTACATAGGGGTGTTACAGGTAGGCCGGATCTAGAGGGTAAGCATAGCTATGCTCATTGAGCAGGAAGCCCCCAAGTGACCAATAGGATGGTAGGTAGGCCGGATCAAGAGGGTAAGCATAGCTATGCTCATTGAGCAGGAAGCCCCCAAGTGATCTTATGAACAAAAAATAAAGGCTTAGATTTGTAGAAGTGAAATGACAGAGGCCCTGAATTATCAGGGATGCCGCCTTTATTATAGTGATCATAATATTTACACTGAAGAAAAGTATATACAACATAAGAGCCGGTGGCTCAGGTGTAATAAGGCCGAAGATGAGCAATGTTCCATGGCCAGCGGGTCTCCTCCTCCGATGTGCATGAATCCTTGTGTTCTCGAATATCAATGAGGTAGTATGACCCATTGTTCAGGTTTTTGCTGACCACAAAAGGTCCTTCCCAAGGTGGGGATAACTTATGCATGTCTGTCTGATCTTGGATTAGCCGGAGCACCAAGTCGCCTTCTTGAAAGGTCTGGGTCCTAACCCGGCGGCTATGATAGCGACGCAGATCTTGCTGGTATACCGCCGAACGAGCCGCCGCAAGGTCACGCTCTTCATCCAACATATCAAGAGCATCCTGACGTGCTTTTTCATTATCAGCTTCAACATAAGCCGCCACCCGGGGCGAGTCATGCCGGATATCACTTGGAAGAACCGCCTCTGCCCCATAGACCATGAAGAAAGGTGTATAGCCTGTTGACTTGTTAGGAGTAGTATTAATGCTCCAAATTACTGAGGGCAACTCCTCAACCCAACAACCCGGCGTGCGTTGCAATGGAACCATAAGCCGGGGCTTTATGCCTTTCAAGATTTCCTGATTGGCCCTCTCAGCTTGACCATTAGACTGCGGATGAGCCACGGACGACACGTCAAGATGAATATGTTCTCGTTGACAGAACTCTTTCATAGCGCCCTTAGACAGATTAGTGCCATTATCAGTTATGATACTATGAGGGTAGCCAAAACAGAAGATCACCTTCTTAATGAATTGAACCGCCGTTGCCGCATCACACTTACTGACCGGCTCTGCCTCAACCCACTTGGTAAACTTGTCAGCCGCCACCAAGAGGTGGGTCTTTCTGTCCTTGGACCTCTTGAAAGGTCCAACCATATCCAGCCCCTAGACTGCAAACGGCCAAGTAATTGGAATCATCCTCAATTCTTGAGCCGGTACATGAGCTCGTCTAGAAAATTTCTGACAGCCATCACACTTGCTAACCAGATCTTCAGCATCAGCATGAGCCATCAACAAATAAAACCCATGACAAAAAGCCTTAGCCACAAGAGATTTAGAGCCGGCGTGATGGACACAATCTCCTTCATGAATCTCCCTTAGGATCTCATGGCCTTCTTCAGGAGAAATACAGCGCTGGAACACGCCTCTGACGCTGCATCGGTGTAACTCACCATTGACAATGGTCATAGACTTAGACCACCGAGTTATTTGCCTGGCCAAAGTTTCATCCTCAGGTAACTCTCCCCGGGTCATATAAGCCAAATAAGGAACCGTCCAATCAGGGATGGCATGGAGAGCCGCCACCAACTGCGCCTCCGGGTCAGGAATAGCAAAATCCTCTTCCGATTGCAATTTAACTGAAGGATTATGTAACACATCAAGAAAAACATTAGGGGCACCGGCTTACGCTGCGACCCAAGTCAGCTCAAAGCATCGGCCGCCTCGTTCTTCCTTCGATCCAGATGCTCCACCTGATAACCTTTGAAGTGACCAACGATATTATCAACCGCCCGGCGATAAGCCGCCATGAGTGGGTCTTTAGAATCCCAAGTGCCAGAGACCTGCTGAGCCACCAAATCTGAGTCGCCAAAGCACCTGACCCGGCTTAGATTCATCTCTTTGGCCATCTTGAGGCCATGAAGCAAGGCTTCATATTCAGCTGCATTGTTAGTATAGGGAAACATCAGCCTTAAGACATAACAAAACTTGTCTCCTCGTGGGGAAGTCAAAATAACTCCAGCCCCCGAGCCTTCCAATTGCCTGGACCCATCAAAATGAATAGTCCAATACGTATTATCAGGCTTCTCCTTAGGCATCTGCAACTCTGTCCAGTCATTGATGAAATCCACAAGAGCTTGGGACTTGATAGCTGTTCTTGGCATATATTTCAAACCATGGGGTCCAAGCTCAATGGCCCACTTGGCCACTCGGCATGTAGCTTCTCTGTTTTGAATAATATCGCCTAAGGGAGCAGAGCTGACCACAGTAATAGGATGGCCATGAAAATAATGCTTCAACTTGTGACTGGCCATGAACACCCCATATACTAGCTTCTGCCAATGTGGGTATCTCTGTTTAGACTCAATTAAGACCTCACTGACATAATAAGCCGGCCTTTGAACCGGATATTCCTTACCTGTCTCTTCCCTTTCCACTACAACCGCCACGCTGACGGCTCTCCTGTTAGCAGCCACATATAAAAGCAAGGGCTCCTTCTCAACAGGAGTTGCAAGAACCGGCGGCTCAGCTAACTGTTTTTTAAGCGCCTCAAACGCCTCATTGGCAGCATCACTCCAGACAAAATGATCTGTCTTCTTCATCATCTGATACAGAGGAATAGCCTTCTCTCCCAGGCGGCTTATAAACCGGCTTAAAGCTACAATACTACTCGCCAAACGCTGGACATCATTAATGCACGCCGGCTTAGCCAATGAAGTAATAGCCTTGATTTTCTCCGGGTTAGCTTCAATACCTCTCTCAGAGACCAGAAAACCTAAGAGCTTGCCTGCAGGCACACCAAAAACACATTTGGCTGGGTTAAGCATCATCTTGTAGACCCGGAGATTATCAAAGGTCTCTTTCAGATCATCCAACAGAGTCTCCTTCTTTCTAGACTTCACAACAATATCATCCACATAAGCATGAACATTGCGTCCTATCTGGTTATGAAGACAATTATGAACACAATGCTGATAAGTCGCCTGGGCGCTCTTGAGCCCAAAAGGCATAGATACATAGCAGAAAGCTCCAAAAGGCGTGATGAAAGCCGTCTTCTCTTGGTCTTTAACTGCCATCTTGATCTGATGATAACCAGAATAAGCATCCAAGTAACTCAAATGCTCACAACCCGCCGTAGCATCAATGATCTGATCAATGCGGGGAAGAGCAAAAGGATCAGCTGGACAAGCCTTATTAAGGTCTGTCTAATCCACACACACATACGCCAAGTGCCATTCTTCTTAAGTACCAGCACCGGGTTAGCCAACCACTCAGGGTGAAAAACTTCAACAATGAACCCAGCAGCTAAGAGCCGGGCCACCTCTTCTCCAATGGCCTTACGTCTCTCCTCATTAAAATGACGAAGGAATTGTTTGACCGGCTTAAACTTAGGATCAATATTGAGAGCGTGCTCAGCGAGTTCTCTCGGTACACCTGGCATGTCTGAAGGCTTCCATGCAAAGATGTCCCGGTTCTCATGGATGAACTCAATGAGCGCACTTTCCTATTTCGGATCCAGATTGGCACTGATAGTGAACTGCTGAGATGAATCACCAGGGACAAAGTCAACCTGCTTGGTATCATCCGCCGATTTAAACTTTAACAAAGGATCATGCTCTATGGTTGGCTTCTTCAACGGAGTCATATCGGCCGGGTTAACATTGTCTTTATAAAACTTCAGCTCTTCTGTAGCACAGGCAGACTCAGCATAAGCAGCATCACCTTCTTCACATTCCAAAGCTATTTTTCTATCCCCATGGACCGTGATGGTACCCTTGCGACCTAGCATTTTGAGCTTCAGATATACGTAACAAGGCCGTGCCATAAACTTGGCGTAAGCCAGCCGTCCAAACAAAGCGTGGTAAGGACTTTTGATCTTGACCACTTCAAAGGTTAATGTCTCTGCCTTGTAATCATGTTCGTTGCCAAAAGCTACTTCCAAAGCAATCTTACCAACTGGATAAGCTGACTTACCGGGCACCACCCCATGAAAGACTATACAAGACGGCTTAAGATCTTTGTCCGTCAAATTCATACGGCTGAAAGTATCATAATAGAGGATGTTGATGCTGCTGCCTCCGTCCATAAGCACCTTAGTGAACTTGTAACCTCCAACCTGAGGAGCTACCACCAAAGCTAGCTGACCCAGATTATCAACCCGGGGCTGGTGATCTTCACGGCTCCATACAATCGGCTGCTCTGACCATCGTAAGTACCGAGGCACTGTCATCTCAACTGCACTTACCGCTCATTTATGAACCTTCTGATCTCTCTTTCACAGGCTTGTAATGAAAACATGATATTGGCCACTATTAAGATGCTTTGGATTACTCTGATACCCTGATTGCTGTTGCTGGTTATCCTGACTATGCTGCTGGTTATAATTGCCCTGACTGCCCTGACCTTGAAATCCGGAACCTGAGCCGCCACCTCCAAAGCCGGGCCCGTGCGAGCTAGATCCTGACCCGCTGTGCGGGTCATTATTGTTGTGGTGGTCCTGATGAAAGCCGGAACTCTTATACTCCTTCATGATGAAACAATCTTTCCACATGTGAGTCGACGGTCTATCGGGACGACTATGCTTTGGGCAAGGCTGGTTCAACATCGCCTCAAGGTTGAACTTTGGTCCTCCAAACTGGGGTTGTGGTCTTCCCTTACGGCGCTGACCGTCATTCTACGCATTTGTATTGGCCACAAAATCTGACCCGCCGTCATGTTGCTTGTGCTTGCCATTGTTACCTTGGTTCTGCCCCGTCATATTTTGCGGCTGTCCTTTTCCATTGCCGTTCTTCTTCCCCTTGTTGGATTTCTCCTCATCAGACCCCCGGGTCTTTAGTATTGTCAGATTCGGTGTATTTGATGAGAGCCGCCATGAGCTCCCCATGTCATTGCAGTGACGCTTAAGCCGCCCTAACTTTTGCTTGAGAGGGGTGAAACATCAATTTTTCTCCAGAATTAGGACAGCAGAACCGGCGTTGATGCTATCCGATGAATGAATAATAGTGGACACCCGACGGACCCAATGGTGGGCCGACTCATCCTCGCGCTGGACACAAGCGTCTAAGTCAATGATCGACAGAGGCTGCTTGCACGTGTCTTTGAAATTCTGAATAAAACGCACTTTCAACTCTGCCCATGAATTGATAGAATTAGGGGGTAATCCCTTCAACCAGGTTCAAGCACTCATTGAATAAAACGCACTTTCAACCCTTGAAGTCCTTAGGCAACCGCTCATTGCGAAGAGCCGGCGCTAAGAATGGCACACCCACTGTCCTGGAAGTCATCCCAGCTTCTACAGACATCGAAGCATTATGCTGAAGCTATTGATGAGCCGCCAACTGAGCCGCAGCTCCGCCTCTTGCCATGCCCTGGCCTGATCCATCAGTGCCTGAACACTATTATCAACACGTGGCGGGTCATGCCCATGAGGCGGGTTACGGCGCCGCTCACTACTGGAAACTGCCGGCGATTCAATGTGCCGGCTATAACTTCGACTAGGGCGTGGAGTTGAATGAATTCGCTCACGGCTATATGAGTTAGCTGCCTGCTGAGCCACGGCCGTCTGAAGGAGTTGCACGGCGTTCCGGGTTTCTATCGCAGCTGGGGACTCGCCTTCAACCGGAAGAGCCGCCAGCCGTGAAGCTGCAACAATCATGTTATCTAGCGGGTTAGAATAATGACTCGGAGCTGTCGGCACTTGTTGAGGCGGGGTCACATTCAAACGGAGTTATATCCCCAACAGGTACTGTAGCTCGAAGCTCCCATACGGACACAACACCCACCGGGGCACGCAGCCGTTGCCGAAGTGGACGGTGCCGCGGCCTGGGACGAGGACGGAGTCTCCGACATCACCGAGGTGGAGCACGCCCTCTACGGCCGCGAGTAGCGCACCCTGACTGTCCACGCGGAGGACAGTGTGATCTAGCGGCTCGCCCTCATCAGCCACGAGGGGTAGCTATTGTAAGTGCATCTAGTGCCGCCCCTAGTTGGTTTTGGAGTATTGACGACAAACGTGGTTGAGGTACTAATATGTTTGTGAGAATTGCAGGATAACACAGGTAGTAGTCCCTCATTGATTCGGTTTTCCTACCAGAGATGACCCCTAAAAATGTATGAAGACATTGAAGACAATGGTGGTTCGTGAAGACATTCACTTGAAGATAATGACGTGTGAAGACATTCACTTGAAGACTATGGAGTGCGAAGACATAGTTTCTTTCGTAGTTTCCTTTTCTTCTTTGAGTCATAGGAACCATCGTACTGTTAAGTGGGGTCCAAGTGAACAAAGTCAGAAGACTGACGTGATGCTCAACCCAAATCCTATGTCTTCGAGCGAAGACAATGAGAGCAAATCTTATCTAGAGTTGGATGAGTTAGCTTTACTTGTAGCCCAAGCCAAGCTGCCGCGTGTGTTTGAAATCTGACCGTTGGACACGTGTCGGTTCCTTAGTGACCCAGGGTCATTTCGGACATATCATGTCGGGTTGCCTCCTAATGTCTACTACACAACTTGTTCTTGTAGACTCGTGTTGGGCCTCCAAGCGCAGAGTTTTGTAGGACAGTAGCAAATTCCCCTCAAGTGGATGACCTAAGGTTTATCAATCCGTGGGAGCCGTAGGATGAAGATGGTCTCTCTCAAACAACCCTGCAACCAAATAATAAAAAGTCTCTTGTGTTCCCAACACACCCAATACAATGGCAAATTGTATAGGTGCACTAGTTCGGCGAAGAGATGGTGATAAGCGTGTAATATGGATGGTAGAAATATATTTTTGTAATCTGAAAATAAAAAACAGCAAGGTAGCAATTGGTAAAACGGAGCACAAACGGTATTGCAATGCTTGAAAATGAGGCCTAGGGTCTACACTTTCGCTAGTGCAATCTCTCAACAATGCTAATCTAATTGGATCACATAACAATCCCTCAACGTGCGATGAAGAATCACTCCAAAGTTCTTATCTAGCGGAGAACATAAGAAGAAATTGTTTGTAGCTATTCTTTCCGATCGATCTATCCAAGAGTTCGTACTAAAATAACACCAAGTTATTCTTTCTGATCGATCTATCAAGAGTTCGTACTAAAATAACACCAAGTTATTATTTCCGATCGATCTATCAAGAGTTCGTACTAGAATAACACCAAAGCAAATTCAGATTCATAATACTCAATGCAACACAAAGAACCTCAAAGAGTGCCCCAAGATTTCTACTGGAGAAACAAAGACAAGAACGTGCATCAACCCCTATGCATAGATTACCCCAATGTCACATCGGGAATCCGCGAGTTGAGTGCCAAAACATATATCAAGTGAATCAATATGATACCCATTGTCACCACGGGTATTCATAGCAAGACATACATCAAGTGTTCTCAAATCCATGAAAGTATTCAATCCGATGAAATGAAATCTCAACGGGAAAACTCAATTCACAACAAGATAGAGAGGGGAAAACACCATATGATCCGACTATATTAACAAAGCCCATGATACATCAAGATTGTGACATCTCAAGAACACGAGAGAGAGAGATTAAACACATAGCTACTGGTACAAACCCTCAGCCCCGAGGGTGGACTACTCCCTCCTCATCATGGTGGCCGCCGGGATGATGAAGATGGCCACCGGTGATGATTTCCCCCTCCGGCAAGGTGCCGGAACGGGGTCTAGATTGGTTTTTCATGGCTACAGAGGCCTGCGACGGCGGAACTTCTGATCTAGGGTTACACCCAATGGTTTCTCTATTTATAGGAATTTTTGGCGTTGGTTTCACGCTAAGATGGGCCTCGAGGTGAGCACAACCCACCGGAGCACGGGTAAGGGCCCAGGCGCGCCCCGGTGTCTTGTGCCCTACTCCTTCACCTTCTGGTCCTTCCACGAAGCTTCGGTGGTCTCTTTTGTTCCAAAAAAATCATCAAAAAGTTTCAGCTCATTTGGAGAACTTTCATTTCTGCACAAAAAACAACACCACAATAGTTCTGCTGAAAACAGCGTCAGTCCGGGTTAGTTCCATGCAAATCATACCAAAACCATATAAAATTGTTGTAAACATGGCATGAATACTTCATAAATTATAGATACGTTGGAGACGTATCAGCATCCCCAAGATTAATTCCTACTCATCCTCGAGTAGGTAAATGATAAAAGAAATAATTTATGAAGTGTGAATGCTAGCAAAGTGCATAAGTTTGATCAATGATAATTTCAATCACTTTTCCTAGCATCATAACAGCAACTCTTTCTCATGAAACTTATTATGATAAAGTAGCAATTGAAAACGGAATTTTTGTTGTGGAAAGCCACCTATCATATTCATCATATAATCTTTCTTTTGTAGCATGGACATTTGGACTTGAATGATTCAAAGCAATAGTCTATAATTTGACATGAGGACATCAATACTCAAGCATATCAACAAGCAACCATGTCTTTCAAAATATCAACACTAAAGAAAGATATCCCTAGCCCATCATGCTCAATCATTGATCCATTCATGAGACACGCTCGAATATTAGCTACATCCAATGCTCAAGTACGATCATAGTGCCCCTTAGTTGGTGCTTTATAAGAGAAGATGGAGACTCAAATAAAAATAAAAATTGCATAAAGTAAATAGATAGGCCCTTCGCAGAGGGAAGTAAGGATTTGTAGAGGTGCCAGAGCTCAAAGCTTAAATTGAGAGATACAAATTTTGAGAGGCATACTTTTCCCGTCAACGAAAACGACCGAGTAATACCCAACACTTTCCATGCTAGATATATCATAGGCGGTTCCCAAAACAGAAAATAAAGTTTATTCCTTTTTCCACCATTCTTTCACAATCCGTGGCTAGCCGTATCCACGGGTGCCCTCCATACCAACACTTTCCAAGGAATTTATTATTTGACAACATAAAGTAAATTCATTTTTCATTTCGGGACTGGGCATCCCTAATACCTTTGCCGTACTCTCGTGCAATGACAAGTGAATAAACACTCATCTTGAGAATAACACATCTAGCATGGAAAATATTGGCCACCCCTTGCCGCTTCATGAGCGGTACGAGCACACAAAAAGGAGATTATTTTGAAAATTAGAGATGGCACATGCAAATTTGCTTAGAACGGCATGGAAATACCGCATATAGGTAGGTATGGTGGACTCATTTGGCACAACTTTGGGTTTAAGAATTTGGATGCACAAGTAGTATTCCCACTTAGTACAAATGGAGGCTAGCAAATAGATTGAGAAGCAACCAACCAAGAAACAAAAATTCACATAAACGAGCATTGAGCATAACTAACACCGAATAATGCACCACAAGTAGGATGTAATTTCATTGCATAACTATTGACTTTTGTGCTTGAATAGGGAATCACAAACCTTAACACCAATATTCTTACTAAATCATAATTACTCTCCAACATGACTAACATATTATTATCTCCATATCGCAAAACTATTGCAAGGAATCAAACTTATCATATCCAATGATCTTCATGAAAGTTTTTATTATATCCCTCTTGAATATCCATTACTTTGGGACTAAATTTATGTATTACCATTGCTACTAACAAGCTCTCAAATAAATTTAAGTGAAGCATGAGAGCATAAGTATTTCTTCAAAATTTTCAACTCTCAAAATAATCTAAGTGAAGCATGAGAGTAAATGACAAACTACTCCAAAAAGATACAAGTGAAGATCAAATGAGTAGTTAAGTAAATGGGTAGCTAATTGAGGACTCTCTCTTATTTAAAAACTTTCAGATCTAAGTATTTTATTAAAACAGCAAACAAAACAAAATAAAATTACATTCTAAGAAAAGCACACATCATGTGAAGAAGCAAAAACTTAGGCTCAACCGATACTAACCGATAGTTGTTCATGAAGAAAGGTGGGATGCCTACCGGGCATCCCCAAGCTTAGATGCTTGAGACTTCTTGGATTATTAACTTGGGATGCCTTGGGCATCCCCAAGCTTGAGCTTTTGTGTCTCCTTAATTCCTTTTATATCACGGTTTCCCTAAATCTTAAAAACTTCATCCACACAAAACTCAACAAGAACTCGTGAGATAAGTTCGTATAAATCATTGCAAAAACCTTATCATTCTCTACGGTAGAAAATCACTAAAATTATTATTCAACATTGCATACTAAATGCCTCTACATATTTAATACTCCTATCCTCAAATAGAATCATTAAACAAGCAAACATATGCAAACAATGCGAACATAACAGCAATCTGTCTAAACAGGACAGTCTGTAAAGAGTGCAATTGTAATCGTACTTCCCTAACTCCAAATATTCTGAAAATTTACCACACCGTAGAAAATTTATCAGAGAATATTTTACAATAAGTTTCAACATTTTATCACATTCTTACTTTTCTGGAAAATTATTGTAACAGTGATAAACTTTCTGTTTTGAAACAGCAACTCAAATAATTGCAAAATAAGCATGGTGAAGGATATCCTTGCCACTTTTATTGAAGTAAGAGATGCAAAACATTATTATAAATAACAGCAAGCTAATCCTAATAAAATAAAATGACTCTCCAAGCAAAACTCATATCATGTGACGAATGAAAATATAGCTCCAAGTGAGGTTACCGATAATGTTGAAGACGAAAGAGGGGATGCCTTCCGGGGCATCCCCAAGCTTAGTTGCTTGGATGTTCCTTGAATATTACCTTGGGGTGCCTTGGGCATCCCCAAGCTTAGGGTCGTGTCACTCCTTATTCTCCTCATATCGATATCTCACCCAAAACTTGAAAACTTCAATCACACAAAACTTAACGGAACTTCGTGAGATGGGTTAGTATGATAAAGACAAATCATTCACTTTGGTACTGTTAAGATAAGATTCATAATTCTTATCACACAATTACTACTGTACTATACAATTTCCACAATTTATATTAAGCAATATAAGCCATAGAAACCATAAAACAAGCAAACTATGCATTGGAAACAGAATCTGTCAAAAACAGAACAGTATGTAAATATCTGAATTAAGGTCATACTTATGTAACTCCATAAATTATTAAAAAATATGAAAACGTAGGAAATTTGTATACACATCAACTGTAAGAAATTCAGAATTTTTCCACGTTCCAGTAAAATACAGGAATTTCTGTACTTGACGCAAAAGTTACTGTTTTGCACAGAATCAAGTCAACTATTATCCACACTATCCCAAAGGCTTTACTTGGCACTTTATTGAAACAAAAGCTATAAAATAAGATTATTGCAGTAGCCTAACCATGTGAACACACAAAAACAGTAGGTAAAAGTGTTGGGTTGTCTCCCAACAAGCCCTTTTCTTTAATGCCTTTTAGCTAGGCATGATGATTTCAATGATGCTCACATAAAAGTAAAGAATTGAAACACAAGAGAGCATCATGAAGCATATGACTAGAAAATTTAAGCCTAACCCACTTCCTATGCATAGAGATTTTGTGAGCAAACAATTTATGGGAACAAGAATCAACTAGCATAGGAAGGCCAAACAAACAAAACTTCAAGATTTTCAACACATAGAGAGGAAACTTGATATTATTGCAATATGTAAAAGTATAAGTTCCTCTCTCATAATAATTTTCAGTAGCATCATGAATGAATTCAACAATATAGCTATCACATAAAGCATTCTTTTCATGATCCACAAGCATAGAAATTTTCTTACTCACCACATAAGAAAATTTATTCTCATGAATAGTAGTGGGAGCAAACTCAACAAAATAACTATCATGGGATTGGAAATTAAAATCATGATGGCAAGTTTCATGGTTATCATTCAATATAGCATACATGTCATCACCATAATTATCATATATAGGAACTTTGTTGTCATAATCAATTGCAACCTCTTCCAAAATAGTGGATTCATCATTAAATAAAGTCATGACCTCTCCAAATCCACTTTCATCAATATAATCATCATAAATAGGAGGCATGCAATCATCATAATAAATTTTCTCATCAAAACTTGGGGGGCTAAAAATATCATCTTCATCAAATATAGCATCCCCAAGCTTGTGGATTTGCATATCATTTGCATCATGGGTATTCAAAGAATTCATACTAGCAACATTGCAATCATGCTCATCATTCATGGATTTTTTGTCAAACAATTTATAGAATTCTTACTCTATCAATTGAGCACAATTTTTCTTTCCATCATTTTCACGAAAGACATTATAAAGATGAATAATATGAGACCACCTCAATTCCATTTTTTTGTAGTTTTCTTTTATAAACCAAACTAGTGATAAAACAAGAAACTAAAAGATTCGATTGCAAGATCTAAAGATATACCTTCAAGCACTCACCTCCCCGGCAACGGCGCCAGAAAAGAGCTTGATGTCTACTACACAACTTGTTCTTGTAGACTCGTGTTGGGCCTCCAAGCACAGAGTTTTGTAGGACAGTAGCAAATTTCCCTCAAGTGGATGACCTAAGTTTTATCAATCCGTGGGAGGCGTAGGATGAAGATGGTCTCTCTCAAACAACCCTGCAACCAAATAATAAAAAGTCTCTTGTGTCCCCAACACACCCAATACAATGGCAAATTGTATAGGTGCACTAGTTCGGCAAAGAGATGGTGATAAGAGTGTAATATGGATGGTAGAAATATATTTTTGTAATCTGAAAATAAAAAAACAGCAAGGTAGCAATTGGTAAAACGGAGCACAAACGGTATTGAGATGCTTGAAAATGAGGCCTAGGGTCCATACTTTCGCTAGTGCAATCTCTCAACAATGCTAATCTAATTGGATCACATAACAATCCCTCAACGTGCGATGAAGAATCACTCCAAAGTTCTTATCTAGCGGAGAACATAAGAAGAAATTGTTTGTAGCTATTCTTTCCGATCAATCTATCCAAGAGTTCGTACTAAAATAACACCAAGTTATTCTTTCTGATCGATCTATCAAGAGTTCGTACTAAAATAACACCAAGTTATTCTTTCCGATCGATCTATCAAGAGTTCGTACTAGAATAACACCAAAGCAAATTCAGATCCATAATACTCAATCCAACACAAAGAACCTCAAAGAGTAGCCCCAAGATTTCTACCGGAGAAACAAAGACAAGAACGTGCATCAACCCCTATGCATAGATTACCCCAATGTCACATCGGGAATCCGCGAGTTGAGTGCCAAAACATATATCAAGTGAATCAATATGATACCCCATTGTCACCACGGGTTTTCATAGCAAGACATACATCAAGTGTTCTCAAATCCATAAAAGTATTCAATCCGATAAAATGAAATCTCAAAGGGAAAACTCAATTCACAACAAGATAGAGAGGGGAAAACACCATATGATCCGACTATATTAACAAAGCCCGTGATACATCAAGATTGTGACATCTCAAGAACACGAGAGAGAGAGATTAAACACATAGCTACTGGTACAAACCCTCAGCCCCGAGGGTGGACTACTCCCTCCTCATCATGGTGGCCGCCGGGATGATGAAGATGGCCACCGGTGATGATTTCCTCCTCTGGCAAGGTGCCGGAACGGGGTCTAGATTGGTTTTTCATGGCTACAGAGGCCTGCGGTGGCGGAACTTCTGATCTAGGGTTACACCCGATGGTTTCTCTATTTATAGGAATTTTTGGCGTTGGTTTCACGCTAAGATGGGCCTCGAGGTGAGCACAACCCACCGGAGCACGGGCAAGGGCCCAGACGCGCCCCGGTGTCTTGTGCCCTACTCCTTCACCTTCTGGTCCTTCCACGAAGCTTTGGGGGTCTCTTTTGTTCCAAAAAAAATCATCAAAAAGTTTCAGCTCATTTGGAGAACTTTCATTTCTGCACAAAAAACTACACCACAGTAGTTCTGTTGAAAACAGCATCAGTCCGGGTTAGTTCCATGCAAATCATACCAAAACCATATAAAATTGTTGTAAACATGGCATGAATACTTCATAAATTATAGATATGTTGGATACGTATCACCTCCTGGCTACAAATAGCCCAGCCCCTACACCATAAATGGTGGCTACTCAGAGTTAGTGCACGGCTTTTGTCGTTTGAGAGCAACCTACCTCCGAAGCCTTTGAGAGAAAGATCCTTGCAAGGAAAAAGCCCAAAACACCCAGAGCCAAAGACTGTTAGGCATCACTGAAGTCTTTCTGTCCATGTGACCTGAAGACTTGTTACACTTGAGGACTGTGTATCCTCCAGCCGGTTAGGCGTCACGTTCTGAGGATCCAAGAGTCATTGTGGATCGCTGGTGAACGGAGTCTGTGAAGGTTTGGAAGTCTACCTTGAAGACTTACCAGAGTGATTGGGCAAGGACTGGGTGTCCTAGCTCAAGGGGAATAAGGTGAAGACATGGTCTTCTGAGTTCAATCTCAGCCTCCCTAACCAGACGTAAAGTTGTCACAGCAACTGGAACTGGTCTACCAAATCCTTGTCTTCACCAAGCTACTAGTTGTATCCCTCACCTCCTTTACATTTCAGTTTGTCTTCGTGAAGTCATTGCTTGCTTGCCTAATCTGTTTGACTTCACTGTACAAAGACTATTACCTGTTTGGCTTCATTCTGTCTCCCACTCCGATCTGTACTACCTAGCTGCTATTAGTCTTCCTGCTTTCATTATATCGCTTACTTGACTATGGCATGTCTAGTGTACTCTATCTTCCGCTGCGTATCATATAGGTTCAATCTGATTGTTTGTCTTCAAAGACCTCATGTTTTGAAGAATTTCATAAAAATCGCCTATTCACCCCCCTCTAGTCGATAACTAGCACTTTCAATTGGTATCAGAGCAAGGTGCTCCCTTGTTTTGTGTGATTCGGTTTAACCACCTGGAGTTTTAGCAATGTCGACTGCAGGGATAATCAAGGTCTCCGCTGCGTGCCCCGTCTTTGATGGCACTGATTACCCCTACTGGAAGAATAAGATGCGCATGCATCTTGAAGCCATTGACATCGACCTCTGGTATGTCGTCAGGACTGGTGTTCCCAAAGTCGGTGAAGGTGTCACCACTACTGATGTCAAGCGTTTCGCACAATTGGACTCAACTGCCAAGAACATCATCTGTGGTCATCTGACCAAAGGGCAGTATGGCCGTGTGAGTGCTCTGGAAACTGTGAAGCTAGTCTGGGACTGGCTGTCCAAGGTCAACGAAGGCGTCTCAACACAGAGAGACTCAAGGATTGATGTACTTCGCAATCTCTTCAATCGCTTCAAGAGAAACGACAATGAGAATGTCCAGCTCACGTTCGATCGCCTCACTGATATCACAAATGAGCTTCGCGCACTCGGCGCCACTAAGATCACCAAGCATGAATTTGTGAAGAAGCTACTGAGATCACTTGACAGCTCATTTGACACTTTGGCCATGATGATTCAAGAACGTCCTGACTTCAAAGATCTTGATCCATCTGACATACTTGAGAGGCTCAACACACATGAGTTCCAGCTGTCAGAGAAGAGGGATATCTATGGCCCCAACTATGGCCGATCACGTGCTTTGAAGGCAAAAGATGTCTCCTCATCTGAAGAAGAATCTGACTGTAGTTCTGGTGATCCTGAAGACATTGGCAGAGAGCTAGCAATGCTTGTAAAGAAGTTTCAAAAGTTCTCCAAGAAGAATCGCTTCGGAAAGTTTTCAAGATCCAGTTTCAAGAATGATGAGGCTTCCTCTCGTGACCACAAGAAGAGAACATGCCACAAATGCAAGAAGCCAGGCCACTACATATCTGAATGTCCTCAGTGGGACAAGGAAGTCAAGAAAAAGAAGAAGAGCAAGGAATATGATTCTGACGACAAGAAGAAGAAGAAATCCTCAAAGTCTTCTTCGAAGTCTTCACCAAAGTCTTCATCATACAAGAAGAGCTCATCTGGCAAGGCTCGTGCATTCATTGGCAAGGAGATGGATTCAGAGGAGGAGTCTGCTTCTGAGGAGGCAGAGGTGGAGTCTGAGGAGGAGTTTGATTCAGGCGTGGCAAGCCTGGCTCTAGCTTCGGCATTCGTCGCCAAGTCCATCTTCAACACTAAAGATATTGGTTACACCACCGACGCTGAAGCCAATGATGAGGACGACTCTGCTCCGACCTAATGCTTCATGGCACGAGGTGCCAAGGTAAACTCACGCGATGCTTACTTTCAAACCTCCAGTGAAGATAACTCTGAATGTGAATCCAAACCCAGCTATAAGACTCTTGCTAAAATTGCAACTGAACAACAAACTGCTATGGAACATATTCAAAAATTGTTAGACAAAAGCGATGACCTGTTGGACGAGGAAATGAATCGAACTCAGTCCTTAATCGAAGACATAAAAAATCTTCGTGTTAAGTACGAGGAACTTGATAGTCGTCATGAAACCCTCTCAGCCACTCATGATAAGCTTTCCTACGATTATCTTCAAAGGAAGCAAGATCTAGAGAAACTGAGAGCGTCTCATGAAGATCTTCAAAAAGAGAATGATTCACTACTCGCTCAACAGATCAGTTTCTCTCAGGAAGATTTTGTACCACCATGTTTAAAATGCCTTGAGCGTGATAATGCTGTCTCTGTTGCTGAATGTTCTACTGCCTCTGATGTTGCAATATCTTCAACTGCTGATGTGGTAACTAACCCCTCTTCTGAGGATACCACTACTATTGCTGATGACAATGCCAGGTTGAAGACATTGCTTGAAACAGGCATGTACAAAAGCCTCAAAGGGCATCAGACACTATGTGATGTCCTCAAGAAACAGATTCTGAACTGAAACCCTAGGAAAGAGGGTGTTGGCTTCAAGAGGAAAATGAATGCTGATGGTTCTTACTGGAAGCCTGAGCAGTACCCCAAAACCACATGGGTTGCTGCAAAGGATCCTTCAGTGGACCCATCCACCTTATCTGGCTTCACTTGTGCTAACCCCATTATCATTGATGAATCCTTTGATGCCAACTATAAGTTGTTTAAGAATCAGAATGGTGAAGCATTTGCCAGGTTTATTGGTACTAACTGCAGGAATGGGCCACCTTTGAAGAAGATTTGGGTGCCTAAAAGTTGTCTTGAGAAACTTCCTGTGAATGTCATCATGTCACCACCAGGGAAGAAGACAAACCCCAGACGAAAGGCTTCATATGGCCCAAAGGCTTCATACAGACAGAGGACCTCACAAGGTCACCCTAACACCAATGTTTTGCAGAAAAATTATCATCAGACTCATGAATATGAGCGTGTTTCGTCTAACCGCTATGTTCACAAATCAAAGAACTTTTCTGCATATTCATTTGAGTACTATTCACCTCCTGCAAAACTATTTACTAGGGCTCCAAAGCCAAAGTTCTCAGATGCTGCACTTAGACTCATTGCTTCTAAGCCACCCTTTAAGATGTGGGTGGTTAAGAAGAATTAACTTATCTTGCAGGAAACGGTCTCCAGCCAGAAATCATTGACTTCTGAAGACAATGCTGGGGACCTAAAACATCTTGTGGGTTGCAAGATAAAATGTCAAAATGGTCTTACCATGTATTTTGTCCCAGGGTTCCTTGACGAGCATCCT
Source organism: Thinopyrum elongatum (assembly GCA_011799875.1). Taxonomy (NCBI): domain Eukaryota; kingdom Viridiplantae; phylum Streptophyta; class Magnoliopsida; order Poales; family Poaceae; genus Thinopyrum; species Thinopyrum elongatum. The sequence continues at coordinate 582,829,827 of CM022300.1, read as the reverse complement.
ATCTTACCAAACAAGAATCTTAACTTTGACAGTATGCTTGTTCGTTATATGTTTGTGCTTCACAATACTCTTGGTGAAGCCTATCCCGCTAACTGCACTGTAGGGTACGACTCCGAAAGCTACTGAGTGGATAATGGACAGTGGATGCACTAACCACATGACTGGTGATCGAAGTCTTCTCATGGATTCAACCCTATGTCCATCTAGTAAAAGCCACATCATGTTCGCTGACACTGGTAAAAGCAAGGTATTGGGCCTAGGTAGAGTTGCTATCTCAAAGGATCAACACATGGATAAAGTCATGCTTGTTGAATCGCTTGGATTCAACTTAATGTCTGTTTGAATGCTTTGTGATCTGAACATGATTGTGATATTTGGAAAATTTCATTGCCTTGTGCTTATGGAAACTGATAAATCTCTAGTCTTCGAAGGTTATCGAAGATGTGATCTGTATATGGTAGATTTCTCCGCAGGACCACAGCTTGCCGTATGTCTTCTAGCGAAAGCTTCAGAGTGTTGGCTTTGGCATCGAAGGCTAGGACATGCGGGCATGAGGAACTTGCACACTCTCGTGAAGAAGAAGCATATCATTGGCATCGAGGGCATCAAGTTCAAGAAGGATCATCTATGTGGTGCTTGTGAAGCCGGGAAGATGACTAGAACGAAGCATCCCTCGAAGACAATCATGACTACATCACGCCCCTTCGAGCTGCTTCACATGGATTTGTTTGGCCCTACTCACTACTCTACCCTTACTACCACTGCACATCTTTATGGCTTCGTAATTCTTGATGATTATTCAAGATACACCTGGGTGCACATAATTCTCTTCAGACGATTCGCCAATCGCGCCATGACCAACTATGGCGTCAAGATCAAGCACATCAGGAGCAACAATGGCACGGAATTCAAGAACACTGGCCTCGACACTTATCTTGATACACTGGACATCACTCATGAGCTCTTTGCTCCATACACACCTCAACAAAATGGCGTCGTGGAGCGCAAGAACAGGACCCTTATTGAAATGGCTCGTACGATGCTTGATGAGTACAAGACTCCAAGAAAGTTCTAGCCTAAAGCCATTGATACTGCATGCCATATCATCAATAGAGTTTATCTTCATAAGTTCTTCAAGAAGACATCCTATGAACTACTCACTGGTAAGAAGCCAAACGTTAGCTATTTCAAAGTCTTCGGTGCTAGGTGTTGGATCAAGGATCCACATCACACTTCCAAATTTGCACTGAAAGCACATGAAGGTTTTATGCTTGGTTACGAAAAGGATTCGCACACCTATAGAGTCTTCAACCTCTTTCACTATAAAGTGGTTGAAACTGTAGATGTGCGGTTCAATGAGACTAATGGCTCGCAAAGAGAGCACCTGCCAAATGTGCTAGATGAAGCCTCTCCTAGTGAATCTATCAAGCTAATGGCTACTGGAGAAATCATACCGACCGAGGAATAGGCTAAAGAGGAAATCATCATTTTAGCACCTAATCAACATGAAGACAATGCTCAGCCTGAAGACAATGCTGAAGATGAAGAAAGCAATCAGCAAGAGCAAAGTCTTCGCCCAGCTCATCCTCGCGTAGCCAATGAAGTTCAAATTGAGAAGATTCTTGATAGCATCAATGCACCTGGTCCACTTACTCGATCAAGAGCTACGCAACTACCAAATTTCTGTGGACATTTTGCATTTGTCTCAATATCTGAACCCAAGAAAGTTGATGAAGCCTTCATGGAACCTGAATGGATTCAAGCCATGCAAGAAGAGGTTCAACAGTTTGAGCTGAACAATGTCTGGGAGCTAGTCAAACGTCCTGATCCTCGCAAGCACAATATTATTGGCACCAAATGGATCTATCGCAACAAGCAAGATGAGCATGGTCAAGTTGTCAGAAACAAAGCTCGTCTCATTGCTCAAGGTTACACACAAGTGGAAGGAATTGACTTTGATGAAACCTTTGCTCCTGTGGCTAGGCTTGAAGCCATTCGTATACTATTAGCCTATGCCAACCACAACAACATCCTTCTATATCAAATGGATGTAAAGAGTGCCTTCCTCAATGGCAAAATTGAAGAAGAAGTGTATGCAGCTCAACCACCTGGTTTTGAAGATCCAAAGCGTCCTGATATGGTCTACAAACTCAACAAGGCACTGTATGGCCTCAAACAAGCACCTCGTGCTTGGTATGACACACTCAAAGACTTCCTGAAGAGCAAAGGCTTCAAACCTAGTTCTCTTGATCCCACTCTCTTCACGAAGACATATGATGGAGAACTATTTGTATGCCAAATCTATGTGGATGACATTATCTTCGGCTGCACTGACAAGAGATAAAGTGATGAGTTTGGGCATATGATGCAAGAGCAATATCAAATGTCCATGATGGGTGAGCTGAAGTTCTTCCTTGGTCTTCAAATACGTCAACAGAGAAATGGCATCTTCATATCACAAGAAAAATACCTTAAAGATTGCCTGAAGAAGTTTGGAATGCAAGACTGCAAAGGGTACACGACGCCAATGCCAACAAAAGGTCAATTGAGCTCCGACGACAATGGTAAAAAGTTCGATCAAAAGGTATACCACTCCATGATTGGTTCTTTACTGTATTTATGTGCATCTAGGCCAGATATAATGCTTAGCGTTTGCATGTGTGCCCGATTCCAAGTGGCACCAAAGGAATCGCATCACCTCGCGATGAAGCGAATACTTCGATATTTGGCTCACACCCCAACGCTAGGATTATGGTATCCAAAGGGCTCAGAGTTTGATCTAGTTGGATTCTCAGATGCTGATTATGCTGGTGACAAAGTTGATCGCAAGTCCACATCAGGCACATGTCACTTTCTTGGATGATCTCTTGTCTGTTGGTCTTCAAAGAAGCGGAACTGTGTATCACTCTCCACTGCTGAATCTGAATACATTGCTGCTGGATCTTGCTGGGCTTAACTTCTCTGGATGAAGCAAACCCTCAAGGCTTATGGCATCAACATGAAGCATGTGCCCCTCTACTGCAACAATGAAAGCACCATCAAGATAGCTCACAATCCAGTTCAGCACTCGAAGACAAACACATTCAGATCCGTCATCACTTTCTCAGAGATCATGTGTTGAAGGAAGACATTGATATCATTCACGTCAACACTGAAGAACAATTGGCAGATATCTTCACAAAGCCATTGGATGAGAAAAGGTTTTGCAAGCTGCGGTGTGAGCTAAATATCTTAGAATCCTCGAATGTCCTGTGAATGGACACACATCCTAACGCTTATGCGTATTGATGACTTAGGTGCGCAACACACAAAGTAACGTATATCTTCAATTCATGAAGACTTACCCTCTGAGTGTGAATACATTAATGTGGAATTTGACTTCGGAGCGCCACGATAATTGTGCGCCGTGTCTGGATCTAATATTTCCTATACGGTGGGTAACGCCACCACCAACCTTTCTTGAAGATTTTCACTTGGCGTTATGATTTCATTATCTTCATAGTTGGTTTGTCTTCAACATTTGTTTGTCTTCAAGGTTTATCACAATGTTGATTTGGTCTTCACTGATATACATATATATATATATGTTCTGTCCTCAACAGCTATAGCTATGTCTTCAAGTTGCCATTTTCTGCGCTAAGTGAATGTGATCGGACCCTAACCCTTTCTGTGCTTATCCCTCAAACTCTCTCTGTCTCTTCATATGCATTCTGTTGACATGTGTCGAATGTCTTCACTGTGTCCTTGTCAGCTGAAGATACAGAGACACACATTTAAAACTGCTTTATTATCTCTATCCTTTTTGCCTGAATACCGGAGAAGCCGGAACGACCACCCGATAAACCAGGCGCGTGTGGGGTCGTGGCTCAACCTTCAATAAGTTGCATGCTAGCCACGTGTCCTTCAGATGTGAACCGCTAGGGGCACCTGCGTAATTGCATTGCGCCGTCTCTCCTCCTTATAAATACTTCACCCCCCGTGGTCATTATCTCTTCTACCCCTTGCTGTCTCGCTCAAACCCTAGCGCCACTGCTAGCATCAGTCGTCGCCGAAGACGAATTAAAGCGCTTAGCTGCCGCGACTTCTCTGACGTCATCTTCACGCCGGCCGTGGACATCTTCGTACCGCCGCCGCCATAGGTGTCTTCTGCCGCCAAGTTAGGGCGCGGGAGATCGGACTGCTCGGCCTCTCTTCTTCTCGTCTAGCAGTTCATCTTGCGGTAAATAAGAACTCACTTTTTACCGTTTATTTGATCCGTTTGAACTGTCCACATCTTCCAAAAGTTGTTTCTACACTTCCAAATCTGAATCTTTCCTTTTATACATCTCATAACTTGCAAGTGTGTTCACTTATGCATCACAACTAGTTAGATTCCTCACTTGTACTTATTCACGGATTCGTACAAATCTGGAACCAACTCACACCGATAAGTGAATGTCTTCGCACTATGAGGTCAATGTCTTCAAACTGATTTATCTTCAAAATCTTCTGAGAATGCATATGACCTCTTCCCCTTCCCTCGCATCTCTAATGTTGTCACAGGTACATGTCTGTGGGAGAGTCCCTTGGTTCTCATAGTCTGCATTCATTTGCAGAGTTTTTACAGCATCATATTGAATCACCTGAAGCCAGCTCCTATCTAACCAGCCGTCTGAAGCCAAACTCTGTTGTGAAGCCCTTCAGTTTGAAGCCAATGGCTTCTGGCAAATCTGCAAAGAAGGGTGGCAGGCAGCGTCGGGGCAACACTGCTTTGGATCTGCCTCCAGATCTTTATGAACAATACAAGTCTGATCCAGAAGAAACCTACACTCAGTGCAATTCCAGGGTGCAATGGATTCGCAGACACTGGGCAGAGGAATGGTTTCAGTATCATTTTGTTACTCCTGAGTATGCAAAGAAGAATGCTATGAGGCCACCATGGGCGGATATTGTATACAGAAAGCTTATTCCCAAGACCAAGGCCGAAGCCATTGCAAAAGGCTTCTTCCCTTGCATGGTCAGAGGACCTCAGCCTGAAAATGCCAACCCATCGAGTCTTCTATGTTGTCGTGAGGATGATCTGTTTGAAGCCAATCTTCAGTTTGCAAAGGCTTCAGTAGTACAAAACAAGAAGGAACTTGGGATTGACTTCAACCCAGGTCCAGCTGCTCCAAATCCAGATGGCAGTCGTGAAGCTGAACAGAACCTCATTCGTCCTTTCAATAGCCTCGATGGGCTTCTCACACATATCGTTGTGCAAAGGCCAGTGTTGAAGAGGCTGCTGATGAAGAGGAACATGCAGAAGTTCCAGAGCCCCCGAAGCCTGTGAAGAAAGCAAAGGCTTCAAAATATTCTGCTGCACCAAAAGCTTCAAGGGTGAAGCCACTGCAGTCTGCACGTCCTGAATCCAGTGTGCAGTCTGAGGACCATTCTCGCATCTCCAAGAAGTCCACGAAGCCCAAGAAGGTCTCAGGGCAAGCTCTTGCTCCCGCACACATCTTTCGCAATGATGAAGACATTGTTGATCTATCAAGCGATGAAGATGTAGATGATGGTGCCCTTGAGATGCTGATCAAGAGCAAGCAGGAGGCTGAAATCTTCAATGATCTGCCTCTGTTTGATGCTGATATTCTAAATAACTTCATAGACGAGTGGTTTGAAGATACTTCTCTTACCCCCGATGATCTGCAGCTTCCGATTGGCATCAGCGTGACATTCCAGGGCTACATTGCCAAAGAACTTGCAATTGTGCAAAAGGTCATTGAGCAGAAGAACAAGATCAACCATGAAAAGGCTGTCTTCAAGAAGCACATGGCCAAGCTGAGCGTCACGGATGTTCAGAACTTCAAGAAAATGATGGCTGATCTCAAGGCTGAATTTGCTAAGCACCGTGATGAAGCCAAAGGCTCAAGAGAGAGCCTCAAGCACTATGCTGAAAAATGCGTTCAGGCTCATAATGAAGCCTTGAAGAGGAAAGCACTTGGGCGTCCAGGCATTGACCCCAAGCTGGCTGCCAAGAAGAAGAAGCCTGCTGCTGTTGAAACTGAAGCTCCAAGGCAGGAAAGACCGAGCATTGTCTTCCCTGCCAGCATGACTGGCTCGAAGCCAAAGGTCCCTTCAGCAGCTTCTGTGCAGAAGAAAACTAAGCAGGCTGAAGCTGAAGCTAAGAAGCGAAAGAATCATGAAGCTTCTAATGCTGCTCCATCCAAACAGAAGCTAAAGACAAAGTCTTCTCGCAAAGAACATGTTCCCCAAGAACCATTGCTCGTTGAGCCCATTTCTGTTGCATTGCCAGCTTCCACCAACCGTGAGCGTCATCTCGTCATGCATGAGCCTGCTACCACAGAGGCTCATGAGTCTGAAGATATTCCAACTGTTGACCCCATCGCAGCTGAAGACATTGGTCATGAAGACAATGTAGAAGATGATGAAGTCCTTCTTCAGCTCATGCCCAACCCGGTATCATCGCCTGCTCCTACGAGCAGTGAACAGATTAGCATTGGCGGTCCCACGACGCCTGTCGGATCTACGAGCAGCTCGCACCCCTGCTCTCTGGTGATGCATCATAGAGAAACATCGTTTGTGCACCTTCGGTAGAGCTCACCGTCCCGCATGTAGTACACAGTGGCCTGGCGGGCCACACGCTCTGCGTCTTCCTCCTTCTCCGGCAAGGTGCCCTGGAGCAGGTACGCCTTGAACTCCTCGGTCCAGCACCCCTCCTGAGGCTCGAGCTCGAGAAGCAGGCGGGCTCCCGAGGTCGGGCCGCAAGCTGGAGTGCTCGAGGAGGGCGCTGGTGGCAGCTCCTCCCGTGGCAGAGCCAGTCCCGTGTGGGGGGAGCTGCTGATGGCTTGAAGAGTCACTCCTGGAAGATGCCGGGCTCCAGAGGGTGGCGCCGGGACGCCCTCTTGGCGATGTCGTCCGCTTCCTTGTTCGTGCCACGCGGCACGTGCTGCAATTCCAAGCCCAAGAATCATTTCTCAATTTTGCGTACCTCCTCAAGGTATGCCTCCATGTGCTCGTCCTTTGGCTTGTACGCCTTGTTGGAGAACTTGACGAGGAGCTGGGAGTCGCCCCTGATGGTGAGGCTCCTGACCCCCAGAGCCGCCGCAGCCTTGAGGCCAGCGATCAGGCCCTCATACTCAGCGATGTTGTTGGAGACCTTCTCGCCTTGCTGGAAGCAAAGTTGCACGGCGTAGTAGAGCTTGTTCTGGGTAGGTGAGATGAGCATGGCTCCAGCCCCCGCGCCTTGGCGCGCAAATGCACCATCGAAGTACATGACCCAACCATCTGGTGCCTCGTCTCCGGGCACGAGAGAATGGTCCTCGCCCACTTCTCGGCCAGGGGCAACAGTCCATTCCGCCACAAAGTCAGCGAGGGCCGCGCCCTTGATGACTCTGGTGGTGCTAAACTCCAGCTGGAACACTTGCAGCTCAATGTTCCATTCAGCGACCCTTCCCACGGCGTTGGGGCTCCTATGCTGAGACAACCTTGATGGGGTGGCCTTGGAAGTAGTGACGCAGCTCCCTGGAAGCAATGAGGAGTGCGAGCAGGAGCTTCTGCGGCATGGGGTAGCGCGCCCGTGCATCACGCAGCACCATGCTGACGAAGTACACGGGATGCTCGACGAGGGAGGAGGCGTCGGCGGGGTCTCGTTCCTCCTGAGGCGGGGAGTCTCAGGAGCTTTGTTATCTAGCGGGGCAGCCGTGGCCTCAGGAGTGCCGTCCTTGCGAGCCTCGCTGCCTGGCGGGGCGGCCGAGGCCTCAGGAGCACCGTCCTGAGGCTGCGGCGCCTCGGTCGGGTGCGAGGCGCTGCGCCGCGCACCCTCAACCGCACGCTCTTCCCGCACCGCCACGAGCGCCGCGCTGGCTGAATGAGGCGTGGTGGCCAGGTAAAGCACCAGGGGTTCAAGAGGGCGAGGCGCTACCATCACCTGCGGGCTGGTGAGGTACCTCTTGAGGTCTTGGAAGGCCGCTTCGGCCTTCGGAGTCCACTTGAACGGGACCTTCTTTTTCATCATCTTGAAGAACGGGAGGGCGCGCTCGCGTAGCTTGGAGATGAAGCGCCCCAGCGAGGTTACGCAGCCCGCCAGCTTCTGCATCTCTTTGAGGGTCTACGGCAGGCTCATCCTCTCTATTGCCTTGTTCTTCTCCGGGTTGGCTTCATCCCTCTGTGCGACACCAGGAAACCCAGCAGCTTGCCGGACGGGACGCCGAACACACACTTCTCCGGGTTGAGCCGCAAGTTTACCTTGCGCAGGCTGGCAAATGTTTCTCCCAGATCTTTGACAAGAGTTCTCGCCTCCCGAGTTTTGACCACTAAGTCGTCGATGTATGCCTCGGCGTTCCTCCCGAGCTGCCAGCCCAAGGCGATGTGCATCAGTCGTTGGAAGGTTGCACCGGCATTGCGCAGCCCGAACGGCATGCAAGTGTAGCAGTACACCCCACACGGGGTCAAGAAAGCCGTCTTCTCGACATCCTGCACCGCCATCTTGATTTAGTGATAGCCTGAGAAGGCGTCCAGGAAGCACAGCAAATCGCACTCGGCAGTGGAGTCGACTATCTGGTCGATGCCCGAAAGAGGGAAAGGGTCTTGAGGGCAAGCTTTGTTGAGGCTCGTAAAATCGACACACATGCGCTCCTTCCCGCCCTTCTTGGGGACGATAACAGGGTTCGCCAGCCAATCCGGGTGCCGCACCTCCCGAATAACGTCGGCTTCTTGCAGCTTGCGGGTCTCCTGGACGATGAACGACTGCTTCTCCGGGGCTTGCTGCCGTGCCTTCTGCTTTATGGGGCGCGCGTTGGGGCACACCATCAAGTGGTGCTCGATCACCATGCGCGAAACGCTGACCAAGTCCGTTGCCTCCCACGCAAACACATCCTTGTTCACGCGGAGGAAGCTGACCAGCGCCTCTTCCTGGTCCGGGGGGAGGCTGGCGCCTATGGTGAAGGTAGGGCCTGATCCCCCGTCCTCGTCGACCGGCACCTGCTTCATCTCGGCCCGGTCTTGAGAGAACAACTGCTTCTTTTTTGCCGGCACTGCCCCCGGGCCCTCCGGAGCGCTCCCCGCGTCTGGCCGCGTGGCCGCCGCAGCCTTGAAAGCTAGCTTGAGGGCCATGAGTGCGTCCCTGGTGTCTCCTGCCACGGTGAGGACACCGCTGCTTCCCGACATCTTCATGACGTTGTAGCCGGGGTGAGTCGCCGCCATGAACTTGGCGAGGGTCGGGTACCCGAGGATGGCATTGTACGGGAGACCAATGCGGGTGACGTCAAAGTCGATGAGCTCGGTGTGGTAGTTGCTGCGCGTACCAAAGGTGACGGGGAGGCGGATCTGCCCCAGAGGATAGGTGGCGCCTTCGACGACCCCAGAAAAGGGCTTGGTGGGAAGGAGCCGGTCGTAGGGCACATGAAGCAGGCCGAAGGCCTCCACGGAGAGAACATTGAGGCCGCACCACCATCGATGAGAGTCCTGGTGACAGCCACGTTGCAGATGGTGGGGTTGTAGAGCATAGGAAGCGCGCCGGCGTCGACCGTGGTCCTGGGGTGGTCCCTGGAGTCGAAGATGAGGTCGGCCTTGGGCGCCGCCCAACCCGGAGGGGCCCCCCGCCGCAACTGGCCGGCCCCGACCTGGCGAAAGAACTGCTTGACGTGGCAGTTTGAGGCCGGCGCCTGTGACCCGCCGAGGATGGCCGCGACGGCATGGGGCGCCGACGCCGCGAAGTGCGCGATGAACAGGCCGCGCAGCTCTTCCCAGGAGGCCACTGACGACTCCGGCAAGTTGAGGAGCCAGGCGCGCGGCACACCCGTAAGAGCCATAGGGAGCCAATTCGCCATGACCTTGTCGTCGCCGCCGGCCGCCCAAATGGCCTCCGCGTATACCTGGAGGAACTCCGCGGCGTCCGCCGCGCCTTCATATCGCGGCGGCAGCTCCGGTCTGAACTTCAGCGGCCATTGCACTCGTCGCAAGGCGACGGAGAAAGCCCGAAGGCCCGCGATGCCCCCAAACGCGCCCGGTGGCCCGGCGAGTGGAGCGGCGCCTGCCATGGGAACCAAGCGGCGAGGGCGAAGCGCGGCTGACGAGGAGGCGACCTTCGACATGCCCCTACCTGGCGCGCCAAATGTCGGATTCAGGGCTCCGCTGACCCAAAGGAAGGTTCGAACTCTGGGGCGTGTGCGAAGAACTCAACCTCTCCAGCCAACCAATTCGTCATTCCCACGGCCTAGCTCGATGAATAGGAAAGGAAAGGGACACGGCCGTTTACCCAGGTTCGGGCCACCTTGCGGTGTAAGACCCTACTCCTGCTTTGGGGTCGATTAGCCTCGCGAGGTGCTGAGGATGAACTAGTACAGAGGAAGAACAACCTCACGAGGTCTGTTCTTGTGTGGGTTTGAGCTGAGGATTCGATCCCCCCGCTACGGTGGTGGCTAACCTATATATATAGTGGCCTCGGTCCTCTTCCTCCAAAATGAAGGCGGGATGGGATCCCACAGTGGCCAATTTTGAAGGGGGACAAGTAGTACATCTTATCCTGACGAAAGGTGGTCTTCGCCTGCAAAGCTTCTGGTCGTGACGTCATGGTGGGCTCGGTGATGACATCTGTCCTGCCGGTCTTGGTCTTGTAGCACGGGAATGGAAACCTTTGGGTGATTCCTCGGGACTCCGCGCCTGCGCTTGCCTCCTTAGCACCAAAGAGGAAACCTGCTGCTCTGCGCCCGCTGGCGCCCGCCTGGCCTTGGTCGTCATGGCTTGCGTCACCTCAACCTCATGAGATGGGCGTCTGCATAGGAATCTCCGCTCCTCAGGAGCCAGCCTAGGGAGGCCGCTCCCTCCGGAGGTCTTGGCGTCGTCCGCCTCACGAGGCTTGGCCCCTCGCGAGGGTCTTCTCTTGCCGATGTTGAAGATGGGTCGTACCAGGCCGTCGATAGAGCCACGCCGTGGGCCGCAGGCAGGCAAGTCTGGGTACCCTGGTTCCCAGGACGCCGACAGTAGCCCCCGGGCCCAAGGCGCGCTTGGACTTGGCTTCGAAGTGAAGCCAAAGGGCAAGGGCGAAGCGCCATGGGCCCCAATCACCTGCGGGCCAGGTCGATGCGTGGCGCTTGATGGGACGTGGGCGTCTCCACTTCCCCACGCTGCCTCGACAACCGCCCGACTTGACAACTGCTCACTGCATGCAGGAAAGCCATCATTACCTGGAATCGTGGGAGGCCGGCGGTTGGCTTCCCTCTGGCTATAAATGGGAGAGGGGGCGGAGCCCCCAGCCCATCTCTGCCTTCTCGCTGCTTGCTCCTTCTTCTTCCTCTCCTTCCTCCGTCTCGCCTGAGCATCCATGGCGTCAGTGAGGAGGCTCTCTGCCACCGAGAAGGGAAAGGCTCCTCAGGAAGGGTCGGGATCGGCGCCGCCCAAGAGACGCCGCGAACGCCCCCACAAGTACGACGCTATTCCGGCGGTAGCTCCTCGAGGGTGAGGGCGCACCCCTTCGAAGGCTGGCGCCACCTCCGGCAGCCATGGAGGTGCGTCATCCTGCGGCAGGAGTTGCCATGCTCGAGGCGTTCCTGGTGACGGGAGGAAGCACATGGCGGCCATTCGGCCGCCGCATCTGCGCTCCCACTCGGACGACGCATTCCTGGAGTTCGTGGTGTGGACGGAGAGGCCTGCTGGTGTCTGGTTCCAGCTCCTGCGCTTCTTCGCGAGCGCGCTGCCGGCCAGGGGACCCGGTGGCCTCTGGCTGCAAGCAGACGGCTACTGCACCAAGGCCTCGTGGGTGGAGGTCGAGGTCACCTTCGCCGGCAACATGTTCCTGAACCGCGGGTGGCAGTCGTTTGCCCGCGTGTGCGGCCTGCATGGGAGGTGCACCCTCCACTTCAGGTATGACGGCGTCTCGACCCTCTACATCAAGGTCTTTGGGGAAGACGGCCGGTGCCTGGGGTGCTCCCCGAAGAGCGACATCAATGATGACGATGTCGATGACCGGAGGGGCGGCGCCCTTGCTGGCGGTGAGCTTGCCCTCGGCGACAATCGTGACTCCTCCAGCAGCGGTGGCTCCTCCTCTGGGAGGAGCACAAGCGATGGCGACTACGACAAGCCACCACGCCGCCGGGCTCGAACCAGGGAGGGTGACGAGCCGTCTCGCCACCGCGCCCCGGTGAAATGGGAGGAGGACTCCGACTGAGCTCGGTCATCGCTGAAGCCGGGCCTCAGGAGCCACTGTAGTCGCACGGCTGCTTTTGTTTCTTTCTTTCTCCTGCATCAAGAAAAAGAGTAGAAGGCCCCGTCGGGGCGTGTAATGAACCGTGGCACTTGCGCCGTTATGCTATGTTTATCATTTTTTATATTGTGTCGTGATATCCGTGCTGTTGCTGATTGTGATTAGGATGACTTAGCTTAATGTGCTTGTGGTAGATTCCCGTGCTGCGAAGGCATGCCTCTCTAGGGCTTGGATTTCTTGCACGCCCCTTGCTCCAGGGACATTCTCCAAGGGCTTCCTTCTTGAAGACTCGAGAGTCGTCGAGCCTCAGGGGGCATCACGTGACTACAGTTTTTAGTAGGCCTCAGGAGGTGTCACACCTCATGCGAGTCCCCAAGCGTGGGTTGGTCGCCTCTAGCACGTCACGTCGCGATGCCCGTGAGCTCATTTGAGAGCGTCGGGCAAGGATTGAGACGCCAAAGGTTGGGGCACCAAAGCTTTGACGAGGTGCGTTCACGGGGGCGAGCCCAAGCGCACGCACAGTGCCCAGCCCCCACGCGCGGGACGCGCGAGAAAGAGTGACGGGCAACTGCCACTCTCCCTAAGAAGAGACCTGAAAGAGCGAATGCGGTGAGAAGAAAAATTCCCAACCCTCTCAAATAGAAGACGCGAAAACTCCAAATTCATTTCAAGAAGTTGCAAAACTGCTATAGAAAGCAAGCAAAAGAACAGCCGCATCCGGCACCTACACTAGTCTTCTTGTCTTCCCACCAGCGCGAAGCATGGGGCCTCCACTAGGACGTGGGTGGGAGCCCCCGTGAGGCCTAGGGGCGGCACTCAGGAGACTCCGGGGCATGTACAGCCCCAACTCATTATTACGTGAGAGTGTCACGAGCGGAGATCTTCACAAGCGCATGGCCTTGGTCATGGGTAGAATTTCCGAAGGTGCTGGATGTTCCAGGCGTTCTGGATGGGGACCCCGTCCTGCGTCTCTAGGCGCCCGGCGCCAGGCCTAGAGACACGGGCGATCCTGAACGGGCCCTCCCACATGGGCGAGAGCTTGTGAAGCCCCTCCCTGGAGAGCACCCGCCTCAGGATGAGGTCACCCACCTCGAGCGTCCTGGAACGGACGCTACGGCAGAGGTACCGCCACAGCGCCTGCTGGTACCTCGCTGCATGAAGCGAGGCTTGGTGGCGGCGCTCCTCCCCCAGCACGAGGTCCATCCCCCGCGAGGCGTCCTGGCGTGCCTCATCGAACGCCTAGACCCGTGGGGAGCGATGCTTGACCTCGTGAGGGAGGACCGCCTCGGCTCCGTAGATGAGGAAGAACAGAGTCTCGCCCGTGGGCTTGGTCGCGGTGGTGCGGATGGACCACAGCACAGACTGGAGCTCATCAAGCCAGCCCCTGCCACAGGCCTCGAGCTTCTTCTTGAAGCTCCTCGCCTTGAGGCCCCTCAGGACCTCCGCGTTGGCACACTCGGCCTAGCCATTGCTCCATGGGTGTGCCACCGAGGCTTAGCATATCTGCGTTCCAAGGTTAGCACAATATGTTTTGAAAAGGTTGCTCGTGAACTGAGAGCCGCTGTCAGTGACGATGCGGTTGGGGACCCCAAAACGGCTCACAAGGCCTTTGATAAACTTGACGGCCGAGCCGGCTGGGATGGTGCGGACGGCTTCCACCTCCGCCCACTTGGTGAACTTGTCGATGGCGACGTAGAGGTAACGGTAGCCCTCGGGAGCTCGAGGGAACGGGCCCAGGATATCTAGCCCCCAGACCGCGAACGGCCATAAGAGTGGGATGGTCTGGAGGCCCTGAGCGGGCTGGTGGATCTGCTTGGCATGGAATTGACAGGCCTCGCAAGATCTTACCAATTCAGTTGCATCATTGAGCGCCGTGGGCCAGTAGAATCCGCTGCGGAACGCTTTGCCCAGGAGGGTGCGCGATGAGGAATGATGCCCGCAGTCGACTCGATGTATGTCGGCCAGCAGCTCGCACCCCTGCTCCTTGGAGATGCATCATAGAGAAACATCGTTTGGGCGCCTTCGGTAGAGCTCACCGTCCCGGATGCAGTACGCGGTGGCCTGGCGGGCCACACGCTCTGTGTCTTCCTCCTTCTCCGGCAAGGTGCCCCGAAGCAGGTATGCCTTGAACTCCTCGGTCCAGCACCCCTCCTGAGGCTCGAGCGCGAGAAGCAGGCGGGCTCCCGAGGTCGGGCCGCAAGCTGGAGCGCCCGAGGAGGGCACCAGTGGCAGCTCCTCCCATGGCAGAGCCGGTCCCGCGGTGGGGGGAGCTGCTGACGGCTTGAGGAGTCGCTCCTCGAAGACGCCGGGCTCTTGAGGGTGGCGCCGGGACGCCCTCTTGGCGATGTTGTCCGCTTCCTTGTTCGTGCCACGCGGCACGTGCTGCAATTCCAAGCCCAAGAATCGTTTCTCAATTTTGCGTACCTCCTCAAGGTATGCCTCCATGTGCTCGTCCTTTGGCTTGTACGCCTTGTTGGAGAACTTGACGAGGAGCTGGGAGTCGCCCCTGATGGTGAGGCGCCTGACCCCTAGAGCCACCGCAGCCTTGAGGCCGGCGATCAGGCCCTCGTACTCAGCGATGTTGTTGGAGACCTTCTTGCCGTGTTGGAAGCAAAGTTGCACGGCGTAGTATAGCTTGTCCTGGGTAAGTGAGATGAGCACGGCTCCAGCCCCCGTGCCTTGGCGCGCAAACGCACCGTCGAAGTACATGACCCAACCATCTGGTGCCTCATCTCCGGGCACGAGAGAATGGTCCTCGCCCACTTCTCGGCCAGGGGTGTCAGTCCATTCCGCCATAAAGTCAGCAAGGGCCACGCCCTTGATGACTCTGGTGGTGCTAAACTCTAGTTGGAACGCTTGCAGCTCGATGTTCGATTCGGTGACCCTTCCCGCAGCATTGGGGCTCCGGAACACCCTCTCCAAGGGGTATGCTGAGACAACCTTGATGGGGTGGCCTTGGAAGTAGTGACGCAGCTTCCTGGAAGCAACGAGGAGTGCGAGCAGGAGCTTCTGCGGCATGGGGTAGCGCACCCGCGCGTCACGCAGCACCGTGCTGACGAAGTACACGGGATGCTCGACGAGGGAGGAGGCGTCGGTGGGGTCCCGTTCCTCCTGAGGCGGGGGGGTCTCCGGAGCTTTGTTATCTGGCGGGGCAGCCGTGGCCTCAGGAGCGCCGTCCTCGAGAGGCCCGCTGCCTGGCGGGGCGGCCGAGGCCTCAGGAGCACCATCCTGAGGCTGCGGCGCCTCGGTCGGGCGCGAGGCGCTGCGCCGCGCACCCTCAACCGCACGCTCTTCCCGCACTGCCACGAGCGCCGCGCTGGCTGAGTGAGGCATGGCGGCCAGGTAAAGCACCAGGGATTCAAGAGGGCGAGGCGCTACCATCACCGGCGGGCTGGTGAGGTACCTCTTGAGGTTTTGGAAGGCCGCTTCGGCCTCCGGAGTCCACTCGAACGGGCCCTTCTTTTTCATCAGCTTGAAGAACAGGAGGGCGCGCTCACCTAGCTTGGAGATGAAGCGCCCCAGCGAGGTTACACAGCCCGCCAGCTTCTCCATCTCTTTGAGGGTCTGTGGCGGGCTCATCCTCTCTATTGCCTTGATCTTCTCCGGGTTGGCCTCGATCCCTCTGTGCGACACCAGGAAACCCAGCAGCTTGCCGGACGGGACACCGAACACGCACTTCTCCGGGTTGAGCCGCAAGTTTACCTTGCGCAGGCTAGCAAATGTTTCTCCCAGATCTTCGACAAGAGTTCTCGCCTCCCGAGATTTGACCACTATGTCGTCGACGTATGCCTCGGTGTTCCTCCCGAGCTGCCGGCCCAAGTTGATGTGCATCAGTCGTTGGAATGTCGCACCGGCATTGCGCAGCCCAAACGGCATGCAAGTGTAGCAGTACACCCCGTGCGGGGTCAAGAAAGCCGTCTTCTCGACATCCTGCACCGCCATCTTGATTTGGTGATAGCCAGAGAAGGCGTCCAGGAAGCACAGCAAATCGCACTCGGCAGTGGAGTCAACGATTTGGTCGATGCGCGGAAGAGGGAAAGGGTCTTGAGGGCAAGCTTTGTTGAGGCTCGTAAAATCGACGCACATGCGCTCCTTCCCGCCCTTCTTGGGGACGATAACAGGGTTCGCCAGCCAATCTGGGTGCCGCACCTCCAGAATAACGCCGGCTTCTTGCAGTTTGCGGGTCTCCTGGACGATGAACGACTGCTTCTCCGGGGCTTGCCACCGTGCCTTCTGCTTTATGGGGCACGTGTTGGGGCACACCATCAAGTGGTGCTCGATCACCCCGCGCAGAACGCCGACCAAGTATGTTGCCTCCCACGCAAACACATCCTTGTTCGCGCGAAGGAAGCTGACCAGCGCCTCTTCCTGGTCCGGGGGGAGGCTGGTGCCTATGGTGAAGGTAGGGCCTGATCCCCCATCCTCGTCGACCGGCACCTGCTTCGTCTCGGCCCGGTCTTGAGAGAACAACTGCTTCTTCTTTGCTGGCGCTGCCCCCGGGCCCTCCGGAGCGCTCCCCGCGTCTGGTTGCGCGGCCGCCGCGGCCTTGAAAGCGAGCTTGAGGGCCATGAGCGCGTCCCTGGTGTCCCCTGCCACGGTGAGGACACCGCTGCTGCCCGGCATCTTCATGACGTTGTAGCCGGGGTGAGTCACCGCCATGAAGTTGGCGAGGGCCGGGTACCCGAGGATGGCGTTGTACGGGAGACCAATGTGGGCGACATCAAAGTCGATGAGCTCGGTGCGGTAGTTGCTGCGCATACCAAAGGTGATGGGGAGGCGGATCTGCCCCAGAGGACAGGTGGAGCCTTCGGCGACCCCAGAAAAGGGCTTGGTGGGGAGGAGCCGGTTTTAGGGCACATGAAGCATGCCGAAGGCCTCCACGGAGAGAACGTTGAGGCCGGCATCGCCGTCGATGAGAGTCCTGGTGACGGCCACGTTGCAGATGGTGGGGTGCAGAGCATAGGACACGCGCTGGCGCCGACCGTGGTCCTGGGGTGGTCCCTGGAGTCAAAGATGAGGTCGGCCTTGGGCGCCGCCCCTCCCGGAGGGGCCCCTGGCCGCAACTGGGCGGCCCCGACCTGGCGAAAGAACTGCTTGACATGGCGGTCTGAGGCCGGCGCCTGTGACCCGCCGAGGATGGCCGCGATGGCTTGGGGCGCCGGCGCCACGAAGTGCGCGATGAACAGGCCATGCAGCTCTTCCCAGGAGACCACTGAGGACTCCGGCAAGTTGAGGAGCCAGGCGCGCGGCACACCCGTAAGAGCCATAGGGAGCCAATTCGCCATGACCTTGTCATCGCCGCCAGCCGCCCAAATGGCCTCCGCGTACACCTGGAGGAACTCGTGGGGTCCGCCGCGCCGTCATATCACGGCGGCAGCTCCGGTTTGAACTTCAGCGGCCATTGCACTCGTCCCAAGGCGGGGGAGAAAGCCCGGAGGCCCGCGATGCCCCCAAACTCGCCCGGCTGCCCGGCGAGTGGAGCGGCGCCTACCATGGGAACCAATCGGCGAGGGCGAAGCGCGGCTGACGAGGAGGCGACCTTCGACACGCCCCTACCTGGCACGCCAAATGTCGGATTCAGGGCTCCGCTGACCCAAAGGAAGGTTCGAACTCTGGGGCGTGTGCGAAGAACTCAACCTCTCCAGCCAACCAATTCGTCGTTCCCACAACCTAGCTCGATGAATAGGAAAGGAAAGGGACACAACCGTTTACCCAGGTTCGGGCCACCTTGCGGTGTAAGACCCTACTCCTGCTTTGGGGTGGATTAGCCTCGCGAGGGGCTGAGGGTGAACTAGTACAGAGGAAGAACAACCTCACGAGGTATGTTCTTGTGTGGGTTTGAGCTGAGGATTTGATCCCCCCGCTACGGTGGTGGCTAACCTATATATATAGTGGCCTCGGTCCTCTTCCTCCAAAATGAAGGCAGGAAGGGATCCCACAGTGGCCAATTTTGAAGGGGGACAAGTAGTACATCTTATCCTGACGAAAGGTGGTCTTCGCCTGCAAAGTTTCTGGTCGTGACGTCATGGTGGGCTCGGCGATGACATCCATCCTGCCGTCCTGGCGGTCTTGGTCTTGTAGCACGGGAATGGAAACCTTTGGGTGATTCCTCGGGACTCCGCGCCTGCGCTTGCCTCCTTAGCACCAAAGAGGAAACCTGCTGCTCTGCGCCCGCTGGCGCCCACCTGGCCTTGGTCGTCATGGCTTGCGTCACCTCAACCTCATGAGATGGGTGCCTGCATAGGAATCTCCGCTCCTTAGGAGCCAGCCTAGGGAGGCCGCTCCCTCCGGAGGTCTTGGCGTCGTTCGCCTCGCGAGGCTTGGCCCCTCGCGAGGGTCTTGTCTTGCCGATGCTGAAGATGGGCCGTACCAGGCCGTCGATAGAGCCATGCCGTGGGCCGCAGGCAGGCAAGTCTGGGTACCCTGGTTCCCAGGACGCCGACAACACCAATCACTCAAGATGATTTCTGGGAAGAGCACCACCCCAACACTCCGCTCCATGAAGTCATACCTAGCACTCCGCCAGCTCAAGTTACCACTCCTGTGATTGAGACCCCACAAGACACACCAGAAGGCATGGAGAAGACCACTCCCTCACCACAGGCGTCACCATCTCTTCGAAGGCTACGCAGAGGCCCTAGGCCCACGGTCTCCATGTCAAGCATTCCTGAAGAGGATGTGCACACCACAAGCTCAGTAGCACGTCAAGTGTTTCCTGAAGCCATCCCTTCAATTACTGCTCAAGAGTCTGAAGCCAAAGAGGCTGAAGATATTCCAGCTGCATCAGCCGATGAAGAAGAAGAAGAAGATCATGCAGTTATTCCCCCTACCATTGAACCAGTTGTGAATGATGATGTGATTGTGCCAGACCCTCCAGTTCCAGAAATCATTGAAGCTCCTGCACCTGATGATGCTAATACCACTGCCACTGAAGCCAATGACGTGGTCATGGCTGAAGTGAATGCTCTTCCTGAAGCCACCCCTCAGTCTGAAGCCCCAGAAGCCACAGAAGATCTTCAGCCATCCTCCTCGGATGTTGCTGCTGCTCCACCTATTCCACACACAATGGCAAGGGCCTTCAACCATGAAGGTGAGCTCATCAGCATCAAGTGGCCCATTATGACGCCTCCAGTTACTCCTGGTCCTCAATATGACTATCATGTGGAGCAAAGGCCTCAAACGCAGAAGCCGAAGCCCAGGCTGCCAAGGCTTCCAAGTGCTGTCACTACACAAGGCTCATTCAGTGTGCTCAGCTTCAGAGAGCACAACACTTTCTTTGACAAGGCCAAGAACCCCTACAAGAAGCCTAAGATCTCATCTGACAGGTTCTAGAGCCACCAGCAAAGGAGCTACTATTCATGCATTCTCTACAACCAAGACAGGATCTTTCCCCACATGCGTCTGGATTGTGATGCCATTGCTGGGCTGCCATGCCTTGAAGAAGCCCTTGACTGCTTCCGTGAAGTTGGTTTGCTCCTATTTGTCGTCGACAAGGAGCACTGGAATGAGGAACTTCTACTGCAATTCTATGCCACTCTCCATATATCAGGCTACAACAGGGATCCGAAGACATGGGTCCTTGAGTGGATGTCAGGGGATGTTCATCATGAAGCCAAAGCTCAATATATCCTCGAGCTCACTTCCCTGCCCACTCCTGGTGATCTGTATGAGCCAGGTTGTCAGCTCTATGAGCAAGAATTGCAGAGTGTCTTCCAGAGGCCTGAGCCCAATATGAGTCAAATGCTCAGCATGATGAAGCCTTTGCCAATTGATGCTGAATACCCCAAGGAGTTCTATGTCAAGGACCTCAAGTACCTGCCCCACACTATATATCACATTTTGAGGCGTACTCTATGGCCAATCAAGGGGCATTCTCCTGACGCTAAGCTTGAAGGAGCCATGAAGACATTGGTCTTCTATATCATCAATGGCATCAGGTTCAATACTCAAGACTTTTTCATTCGACAGTTGGCTGCTTCAGGCATTGATCTGTTTGGCCTCAAGTTTTATGCTCCATGGGTCATGCGGCTGATTAAGCTTCACTCAACCATCAATTATCAAGCCTCAGCACGCAACCATGTTGTCTTCTTGCCTGAAGTGGACATGTCTCATGAAGCTATTTATCCTGAGCCTGCCAAGGAGCCCATTCGAGAAGACAGTGCTGCCTTTCAAAGCTTCACTCAACCTATTGAAGGCGTTCGTGTGCCTAATCCTCCTGCTCCTGCTGGTCCTCTTGCTGGTCAGCTTCGTCTGCCGCATCGTGCCAACACAGATGCAATAGCCAGCACGATAGCTCAAAGGCCTCAGAAGCGTGCTCGTGTCCTAAATGACAAAGAGCTTCTTGTGTCACTGCACCAGAAGCAGGATAGGCATCATGACTGGCTGAAGCGCCAGATGTGGAGTCTTCTCGTGGATGTCAATCGCATTCGCAATCTTGCAACCAAGAACTCATTTCTTGCACATGAAGCCTGTCGGCGTTCCTGGAAGAGCCTCACAATGCTCTGTTCTGAAGACGATCTTCAAGCAGATCGCTTCACTGAGCGCTTCAAGTTCGGCTCCAGGCCTCCACAATCAGCAAGTTGGCATCCAACTCCTTCTCTTGAAGATTTTGAGTATTCATCTTCGGCTCCAACTGTTGTTGCGCGAGTCGTAGATGAAGAGGACGACGCCACTTCCCCTGCGATGGCTTCACTGCACCGAGATTCTGCACCAGGCCCCTCAGCACCGCCCAACTCCAACGTCGACCCTGCTGCCCCAACATCTTCACCAACACCTCATGGGAACGAGTAGATTCTCTATGTCTTCAAACCTTTTTGGTCATTACTAACAAAAGGGGGAGAAGCATATGAGTTGATAGTCTTCAAGCGGGTCCATATGGTCGGGTGCTTATTTTTGCTAAGTTTTTACAACTCTCATTCTTGAACTGTTGATTTTTGAGTTGTAACTCTTAAAACTTGATGGTCGTCTGCCACTTTTGCTGCTACCGTTTGATGCGATGATAAATCCCGCATGAAGTCATTCTGCAGACGCCCATTTCTCATTATGCATTTCATTATCTTCATTACATTTATGCATGCATGATGAATTAACTTCATGGGTTGAAGAAGATCTCCACAAAGCAAAACCTGCCATGTGCATTTGCATTCAAAGGCAAAACATTTATATGCACATCTTCGAGAGCACGCCCGCGAACATCGCATCGTCGCCGCTCTCGACGTGGACGAGCACATGCTCCGGCAGCACGCCCGCGAACATCGCATCCTCGCCGCTCACAATGTGGACGAGCGCGTTCTCCAGCAGCATGCCCGCGAGCATCGCATCATCACCGCCCGCGAACATCGCATCATCGCCGCTCTCGATGTGGACTAGCGCGTGCTCCGGCAGCATGCCCGCGAACATCGCATCCTTGCCGCTCAGGTGCACGAGCGTGTGCTCCAACAGCACAGCCTCGAGCATGGAATCCTCGCGGCTTAGGAGGTGGTTGAGTGCGTGCTCCAGACAGTACCCCAGGAGTCGGGACGCGAGCACCGCGCCCCCGGCTACGAGGAGTACTGCATGGTGCCCATCATGGTTTAGGAAAATCCCGTGACTCCGCCGCTCCCTGGAGGAGCGCGAGCTCCAGTGGGCGCTCGAGGAGTCCCGCGCCGATATACAGGTGGCGGCGGACATGCAAGATTATCCTTCGAGCTCTCCTCCTCTTACGAAGACGCCTCCACCGCCCCCGCCATACGTCGTCTGCCTCGGCTCCAGCGGACATTTGGAGTTTAGTTTTATGGAACATTAATATTTGGATTAATCATACCTCTACCAAACTCTGAAGGATCAAGACTAATGCAAAAAACAACCTATGACTAACAAGCATAAATAGATGATGTGGCGGCATTGTATGCTGGAGTATATTGCAATTTATGGATTGCATGCATGACTAGCTTATGTGGCTTGGTTGCATGGCTAGGAAAGGCTAGAGAAAAATAAATAGATAATGTGTTTAGAGTGCACTCCACTAAATGGGAGCATGTAAATATCTTTAGAGTGCACTCCACTTTTTGTTTCAGAAGTGTAGGTGCACCGGATGTCGTGCCATGCTACAAAATGTTAGAAAAAAATCTGCTCCAATGTTTTAAAAATCTATTATTATCTTGAAACCAGCCACACCCGCCCCTCAGCTCATCAAAACAGCCCGAGGAATATGTCTTCAGTGAAGCATAATTTATTTTTACTGATATATGTATATCAAAACTAGAGTGTTTATATTTCAAGTTTGTGAACAAGTATTATTCTACTACTTTGGATCCATTGCAACACACGGGCCGGCACATTGGTAGTAGTAAGAACCAAATTCCGAGTTTGGCACGAGTTCGTACTGCGGGAGCACCACAAGGCCTGGCGCAAGAGTTACATTTCCCTCTCGGGGCCCACGGGACCGAGCTTCAGCGGCTCAGTGCACCTGGCTTTGAGTCAATGACATGTGGACCCTAAATGTGGCTGGCCCACATGTCATTCTCATAAAAGCAGAGGAGCAGTGGGACTGAGAGGGGTGAGGCGCAGGTTGGGGGACGTGTGGTGTCATGGGTTCGAGCGGCGTCGTGGGAATCGCGTGTGGCTGTGGTAGAAACTTGATGGTCGCCGCAGTTCATCTAGCCCGCATGTCATGCACACAAAGGCAGAGAACGCGGTGGGGCCAAGAGGGGTGAGGCGCACGTTGGGGGACGTGGTGCCGTCGGTTGGAGCGGCGTCATGGGAATCGCGTGTGGCAGTGGTAGAAACATGATGGTCGCCGTAGTTCAACTTCCATGGACAAGCTGTCATGTCTACTGACCCATGCATTGCATACCGCTCACTGCAAGGAGGAGTAGTAGAGAAAACTAGGCGGATAAATAGTTCATTATAGTCAAGCGGACCTATATCAACGTATACAGAGTACACTTGTTCCAAAGACATGCACACCAGCGAAATAGTTCATCTATATCAATGTACACAGAGAGGAAATATAATTTTTACAAGAAAGGAAATAGTTCATCTATCTATAATGCCCTGCTGCTGGTGCAGCTTCTTCTTCTTCTTCTTCTTCTTCTTCTTTCTTCTTCTTCTTCTTCTTCTTCTTCTTCTTCTTCTTCTTCTTCTTTTTCTTCTTCTTCTTCTTCTTCTTCTTCTCATTTTCTGTGGAAGACGGCTTCGCAACAAGCTCTTTCGACCTTGCAGCTATCTCGAAACTCACACGTGCATCTAGGGCAACATATTTTATCCGCTCGTAGGTCAAGGGATAATTCTCCCATCCAGACGACCTTAATCCTAGCGTCTCACCACCCTTCTCAAGATTTGTTCCGAGCACAGAATTTGCTACGTCGAACAGGGATGGTGTTTCTTTATCACAATCGTCTACAGGAATTCTGGTTTGTAGGTCAGCGATGTTTTTCAAGTCAAGGTTGTACGGCGCCAGCTTCTCTTTGTCCCCTTCGATGGCTGATGGCTGCCCCACATAAGTATATGTCCTCCCGAGACATGAAATTGTGGAGCTCACCTGGTATGGAGGGCGCGTGTATGATGTGATACACCAAAACTTCATCTTCGAGGCACAGCTGAAGGACGGCGACGCGTTGGATCTTCCCAGTGGCACGCTCCATGTACTCTGCATCGAGACCGACGACCTTCATCTCCACCTTTTGGAAAGAGTTGGATACATTGTTGATCTACTCCCGAATGACCCTTGGGTGGTCGGTGACGGTGGCAACTATGCTCAACGAACCTTCGACAAGGACATGTTTGACGCTAAAAACCTGCATAGGGATCTTTTTCGCCATTTGGAACCGCTGGACCAGAGGGCTATGGTTTGGATAATTAGGATTAAGATGGCTAGTCTAACTGAACAAGATGATTACTTAAAGGGGCTTCGGAATTACTCCAGGAGGATGTGAATCCAGTGGGGTTTGAATGCAAATGAAGGAGAGGTGAAGAAGCCGAGGAAAATTGGTTCCCGATGGAGAAGTAAATGGGAGAAGTGGCATGCAGGCAGTTGATTAGACAGCTAGGTAGACCAACCTTTAAAACGAAAAGGCTATGCGTGTAGCCTACTGAGGAGCGGTCCGTGTCCGTGTACGTGCCCATCCTTCTATCGCTACATGTGCCACTGGTTAGTTGAGGTCACTCTTTCGAATCACCGTGGCGAAACATTTTATGATTCCTTTTTATTTCTGCACCCCTCCTGACAGGTGGGACCTACGCAAAACCCACTTGGGTGGACGAACAGATATACAAACATATCCATCTCTTTGCACACAAAAAATGTGTCGTAGTTGGTTCGGATTGATATTGGTGCGTGCCTGCGAGACACAACCTTTTCTGGTTAAGGAATATGCGGTTATCCTAAAAAAACAAAAAGCCCTTCTTCGCGCTTCCACATGCACGAGAATTTGGTTCTGCTTGCAATATGGATGCTACCTAGAGGATGAAGTGAACCCAAAGGCATGCTAGCATGGGAGACCTATTTCCGCTATACAGTACTACTCCGTATGTTACTAATAGAAGTAGTACAACTGTGGTACACTTGATGGTCAAAATAATATTCATCCGATCCTCACAGTGAAGTGACTAGACCCTGCACCCGAGGTGACACTAGTCCAGGCGGTGTGTTTGGGTTACCAAAGTCAGCCTCACCTTGTGCACTGTGCAGTCACTGTCACCGCCGCTGTATAGTATGCCTCGCCTTGTCTCCCTCTCCCCTAGCACCACTCCATCTCCATCTCCGTCTCATCGGAGATCCTAAGGTCACTCTTCATCATCTCACTATGCCCCCGCGTACCCTCGCCTCGCTCGCCTCCCCCAGTACCACTATTCCCTCGCTAGCCGCTCCAGCACCGAGAGCCTTCTCCCCAGTAAATCAAGCCCCCAAAAACCTCACCTTCCAAACTCCACCATGGCTGAACGTGAATAGCGCAACATCCATATGAGCCGCGATTGGAGCAATCTCCCCAGTGACATCCTCGACCTTTGTTGTTCGTGTATGGATATGTTGAGCGCCATGCGGCTGGCTGCATGCTCGAGGGACATGCACGCGGCCATCGTCGAAGCAAGGCCTGAGCTTTTCAAGACACCCTACTTGCTGCTATCTGGTCTAGCAAGATTTGCTCACCATGATACGGAGGCGTACATGATGCCTCTCGACTTCAATCCGACCTCCATTAGCCGAAACTTCTTTGCAGGTATGTAGTGGGTCGCCGTACATGATTTCCCTCGACTTCGATCCGATCACCATCGCCCGAAACTTCTTGGCAGGTATGTACTGGGTCGGCATGAACTCCCACTGGATGGCTGCCGTCAGAGAAGACGGGAAAAAGTTGGTGCTCGTGAACTTCCACACCTCCCATGAGATTATCCTTCCTTCGTTGGAGTATGTAGGGTTTTACCATCGCGGTCCAAGTCATCTAGATTACCACGTCAGTTGGACGGACCTTGTTTTGCAGAAGATTGTAATCTGCCAAGTGCCCACACGATATGCGGATTACGCATAGTACAAGCTAATTGCCTTGTTCGACCGTGGACTCGCCTATCTTTCTGCCGGTGCCTTCTTTAGCTGGAGACGACTCACCTCGCAGTGGATTGTCAAAGCTGATACACATTTTTGTGATGCTATTGAACACAATGGCATCATCTACGCGAATGACAAAGCAGATGGCACCACGTATTGCTGGGACGGCGCGTGTAAGTTGTTTTCGTCTGATTTTAATGATAACGCCATGACACTGTTTGAACTTTTTGTGATGATTGGCATATCCCTGTTTGAGCAGAATTTGAGTAGAACTATGGCAATATATTAGAGACGCCATAAATCAGCTATATTTGGAATGAGTTAATTCATGCGATTGTGACCATGTCATTACAGCCAATTTGTACCCTTGAATAATCAAACGGTTAGGAAGATATGTATATTCTCCTTACTTTATAGTAATCTATATACTACTAAATATGAGTGTGTATCAATAGCCATGTTACTTTCCTCATTTTCATGATGTAGAAACACGGATCACACTGTTGGTTTCATCTAACCATACATTAGGGAAGTAAATGTGCATATGGAGAACTCTATATTTGGAAGTAGTGAAATCCTGTAATGCTTACCATGTGTACATACCTATATTCGCCCTTCAGCAATCAATGGCTAGAATAATATCCTCACAAGAATTTTGCCCGCAGAACATGAGTATATAACAATGCATGGTCTGTTAGTTTCCTTGAAGAATTTGTTTGTGAGGACAGAACATGATTACATAACATGCATGACATGGTAGTTTTCTGTGAAGAATCGATTACAAGATAACATGAGTATAACCATGCATGGCATTTCTATATTTTCGAACTTAGTATCATTTCCCTGTATTTTCCTCTCAGTTCCAACAGGGACAGATCAATGTTGTTTCTTGCATTATCCTACTCATACTCTGAACAATGTTGATCTTACATTAACAATGCCTGTCCTATTTGATATGATGCAGTGTCCCTACAGTTACTGCCCTTTGTAATCACACCACCTTCGCCAAAAACAGGGAAGCACAACTGGTTCCTCGCTCGATCAGACGACGGCAAAAGACTGATGATCATTTGCACACATGAGCCGGAAAAGTTATATTGCAAAAACCCCACTGTGTACAAGCACCGTGAAATACGTGAGTATTCGGACTGTGGCTATTATGTCTATGAGCAGGATACCAGCTTGTTGGGGCCTTCAGGATTTTTGAGTTGGAGGTGGGTAAATAGCCTTGGTTCACACTCTCTGTTTCTCGGACTCAATTATCCGATTAACCAGGAGATCACTGTTGTCAAGGACCTTGATGGCACAGAGGCTCTGTTTGCTAGGGAAAATTGTGTCTACACGGCGAGCCCTAGGACTTCGGGAGTAGACTCCCCTAATTGTCAATGATACAGCCTGCAGCCAAAAGAAGGTGAGAATGACAAAGGCATCTAGATTAACTTTGATCCTTGGATGTCTCAAGTCCGACAGGCAGTGATGTGGTTCAAGCCTTCAGGTTGATAGGTAATTGGGTTGTTTCGTCGAAAGGGTGGAGTTCTGGTGTCTCCGAATCACTGGTGGCTGAAGCGGGGCTGCAAATTATGATGGTGTTGGATCATCCCTCTTCGAATGACTTGTTGTCTTTGCTGCTTGTTCTGGATGGGTAGTTCTCTCTTTTGTTATGCATACTCCTTGTCATTTGGTCATCCTCGTCTATGTCACTCTTACTATGTAATAGTTGCCTCTATTTAGAATGTCATTCTCGTCTGGATCACGAGAGTCTGAGCGCCGCAGATGGGTGTGTTTTGGTGGTGTAGCAAGACTTCTTATGAACTATCATGTCTTGCTGTTTATGTCAGTAGTAGTCACTAGTCAGTGTTTGAATGTTGTATATATCGTTGTTTCGAACTGTTTATTGTCTCGAACTGCTGGTGGGCTAAATGAGGGCATCACCATTCTCTAGTGTTCAGAGTATATCTCCTTTTTTCAAGTTATAATTTGAGCTCAGTGTCTTTTCAATGATGTACACTTGTTTGGGCCAGTGAGGTGTCGTTAAATATGGGCCGAGTAGTAACGCAATGCCAAACAGGTCAATTATGACTCTCAGGCCGGGCGCTCAAAAAAAGAAAGAAAAAGGACTCTTAGGCCGACATGTGGGCGCCACCGGTGTTTTCGTGCGCTTGCGCACCGAGAGCATATTGGCGCGTGTTCGAAATTCATGCTACCTTTTCATTCCCAATCTCCCGCCCCTCCCCCACCTCTGGAATCTTGATTCCTACTCCAGTTCCCCCAAATCCCCCTCTTGTGCTCCATGTACTCAAGCGCACTATCATGTCGCCGGTCAATGCGGATCTCTGAGCCGGAGATCCTGAGGTCCGTCCTGCCTTCGGGCGCTGCGTGCTGTCGCTCAGCAGTGGCATGGCGGCGCTTGACGACCAGTTTGCCGGCAAAGTGCTGATGGTAACCATCAACGGCGACCGGCCTCCCGTCTCGCCGGACGACCTTGTCAAAGCTCTTGGCATTGCGCACGGCATCCAAATAAGTGACTTGCTCGTTGAAGTTTGTCCGCCACCAGCTGATTTCTTCATCAGGTTCCGGACAACTTTCAACTGCAGTCGTGTGTTCGAATCTTCCCGACGTTTGTTCTACGATGGCGCGCTGGTGAGCTTTGATCGGTGGCACCCAGGATGGGGCTCGGTGCCCTCTGAGCTTGAGTTTTTAACAAAGCTTACCTTCCATGGCATGCCTCGACGTGCTTGGAACAGCGAGTCCATGAATGATCTTATCAACAACCTAGGAGGTGAGCTCGTAAGTATGTTTGTTCCTCTAGACAGCTGGGCTATGACAGTTATGGCATGGATGAAGAAGCCGTCCACCATACCGAAGGTGATTGGTGTTGAGATACCGGTGCAGGAACCGGGGTTGTACTATTCGTCACCACCAAGGCCGCCGCGGACCACGTTAGGGATGTACCTGTATCGAGTGTTCATGCATGTCGAAGAAGTGGTCAATCCATCAATCGAAGTCCTGTTGCCGCTGGTGCCAGGGTCCGTCAACGACGTCCATTATAGGAGTCAACATTAGACTTTCCCCGTGTTGCTCAGAACGATGGATGGCACAGGGCCTACTCCATCGCGCAGCGGAGGCCACTGCTTCTTTGGGAGAAGAGGCAGGGTTGGCTACCTGGATGTGCTCTAATTTGAGGTAACAACTGAATCTTCTCAGATACTAGTTAAATCCGAGCTATCGGTGTGAAGCACTAATGTGCCAGTACATTTGATTGTGACCTGCTCTATTTTTGTACCTGAACTATTTTTAGAAAGGGGTGTACGTCAACTTAGTGTGCTAGCAGAACTTATTGTGTTGTTTCTCTGTTTTCTTTGCACAACATTCAAGATATTTCCCCGTCATTGATAAAGACGATGAATGGTTATGTACGAGTTCGTTGGTTTCAACATAGCCCTACCCGTAGCGATCCACTGCTTCCACCCTGATTGTGCCGCCTGCGTGAAATTTTTGTATGCAAGTTCAGTGTGCTATAATGTTCTATATGATTGTGTCAACTATATAAGTTTTTACTGAGCATCAACAATGCATATGGATGAAAGATGTATTTACGAGCATCGACCGATAGGTCTCTCTCTCTCTCATACACACACACACCAGTGGAACCATTGAATTATTTCTTCGCTCGTGACAGCTTTTAATTTCCATTGTACTCTAACTTTTTTCTTAAGTTATTAATTGAGCTCAGTGACTTCAAAAAGTTGTACAGAAGCCTTGTTTGGGCCTTTTCAGGCGTCGTTGAATGTGGGCTGAGTAGCCATGTAAAGTTGTACTGTACTACACAGACCTTTTTCGTTGAACATCAGCAATGCAACTGGGCCGACAGTTGTACCCAAGATTCTAAAATAAACGCAGCCTGGCCTATGTTTCTTTTAATAAAATGCACAACTCAGTTCAATTTTTATATAATAAGATTACCAAGCCCAACTTAATTTTTTAATAATATTCCTATCTCAATATTATTTCTTATACGAAATGCTCAGTCCAGACCATCATTGTTTTTTCACCCATCCAGAAAATTGGTCCATTTCTACTAAAATCAAATGGCTTGTAAATTATCAGAAATGATAAATAGGCTGCATGTACGCAATATTATTTTTCACCCAGCCCAGTAAATAGGTGTATTCGAATAAATAATCAAATGCGCTGTAAATTATCATAAATAGTAAATCGGCATTATTATTTTTACCCAGCCAGGAAATAGATTATTTTTTGAGTCAAAGCCCAGGAAATAGATGTATTGGCAAACAAAATGAAATGAGCTGTAAAACCTAAATAAATGGGCTGCATTCCGCCATAGCTTTTGAGGTTGACTTTGTTGGCCCACTAGACGAAGCCTGCGCAAGGTGTTGTCCATTTAGTGAACAAAACGATTTAATGGTCTAAAACAAAAGGTCAACAAATTATTCTGACATCTGTAGTCGTTGGATTGACATCCAACGGCGATCCTGCTTCTTCAATCTCTGATCTAGTTGCTCTTGCTCCAGCCACCAAAACCATCGCCGGCTGGAGCGCCTGCATCTGCCTCCCATGGCCGGCTGTGCTGCCGCGCAGGCCTCGCCGCCCCCTACTACTCCCACCGCTGGCCAGGTCATACCTGTACTCTCCCACATCCCTCCACTGTTGTGGCTTCGCCGCCTCTGGTTCATTCCCTTCCTGGGTCTCGCCGTCGTCCATCGCGTTGGTGTTCTCGGCACGGCGTGGTCAACGTTGTCAACAAACGACAACATCGGAAGAGGAATGTACATGGAGAGGCTGATAGTTGGGACCCACATGGTCCATGGCGCACGCAAGCAAGTACCTCCTTATTACGCCAAAAAGAATGAATCCTCCCCATGACAGCTGGGACCCACCAGTTATATCCTGGCACGGAAGGAAGTGCCTCCTTATTAAGCGAAAAATAACGAGTGCTCCCAATGACAGCTGGGGCCCACCAGATTTGGAGGCCGACTTGTGGCCCTACTAAGTTGACGCGTACGCAGGGCTTTGTCAACTTAGCCAACAAACGATTCTATCACTAGTGACCATTGGATTGTTAACATCCAACGGTCGTCCTGCTTCTTCAACCTCTGATTTTCTTGCTCCAGCCGTCCAAACCACCGCGTGCTCCTGCCTCCCGTGGCCGGCTGTGCTGTCGCGCAGGCCTCACCGCCCCCTACTACTCCCATCACTGGCCAGGCCATCCCTCTACTCACCCACAGTCCCTGTTATTCTGCGGCGACAGCAGCCTCACACCGCAGCCGAACCAGTCAACCCTCGTACTACCCTCCGCGTGTTCCCATGCTCCGCATCGTTCCCTGCCTCACCGTCGTCCACCGCCTGGGTGCTGTCCGCGCGGTGTGGTCAACGTGGTCAACTAACGACAGCCATCAAAAGAGGACTGTACACGGTGAGGCTGACAGATGGACCTGTTGGGGAACGTAGCAGAATTTTAAAATTTTCTACGCATCACCAAGATCAATCTATGGAGTCATCTAGCAACGAGTGAGAGGGGAGTGTATCTACATACCCTTGTAGATCGCGAGCGGAAGCGTTCAAGAGAACGGGGTTGATGGAGTCGTACTCGTCGTGATCCAAATCACCGATGACCGAGCGCCGAACGGACGGCACCTCCGCGTTCAACACACGTACGGAGCAGAGACGTCTCCTCCTTCTTGATCCAGCAAGGGGGGAGGAGAGGTTGATGGAGATCCAGCAGCACGACGGTGTGGTGGTGGAAACAGCGGGATTTCAGCAGGGCTTCGCCAAGCGCTACTGGAGGAGGAAGAGGTGTCACGGGAGGGAGAGGGAGGCGCCAGGGGCTGAGCTGTTTCTCCCATGCACCTCCCCACTATATATAGGGGTGGAGGGGGCTGGTTTCTTGCCCTCCAAGTCCATTGGGGCGTTGGCAAAGGTGGAAGGAAAGAAATCCCATCCTTTCCCTTCCCCACCGATTGTTATCCCCTTTTTTTAGGGATCTTGATCTTATCCCTTCGGGATATGATCTTATTCCTTCTAAGGGGGAATCTTGGTGCGCCTTGACTAGGGGTGTGGGGCCTTGCCCCCACTACCCACGTTCATGTGGGTCCCCCCATGCAGGTGGGCCCCACTCCGGAACCTTCTAGAACCTTCTCGGTACAATACCGAAAAATCCCGAACATTTTCCGGTGGCCAAAATAGGACTTCCCATATATAAATCTTTACCTCCGGACCATTCCGGAACTCCTCGTGACGTCCAGGATCTCATCCGAGACTCCGAACAACCTTCGGGTTACCGAATACTAATATCTCTATAACCCTAGCGTCACCGAACCTTAAGTGTGTAGACCCTACGGGTTCGGGAGACACGCAGACATGACCGAGACGACTCTCCGGTCAATAACCAACAGCGGGATCTGGATACCCATGTTGGCTCCCACATGCTCCTCGATGATCTCATCGGATGAACCACGATGTCGAGGATTCAATCAATCCCGTACGCAATTCCCTTTGTCTATCGGTACGATACTTGCCCGAGATTCGATCGTCGGTATCTCGATACCTTGTTCAATCTCGTTACCGGCAAGTCTCTTTACTCGTTTCCGTAACACATCATCCCGTGAACAACTCCTTGATCACATTGAGCTCATTATGATGATGTCCTACCGAGTGGGCCCAGAGGTACCTCTCCGTTACATGGAGTGACACATCCCAGTCTCGATTCGTGCCAACCCAACAGATACTTTCGGAGATACCCGTAGTGCACCTTTATAGCCACCCAGTTACGTTGTGACGTTTGGTGCACCCAAAGCACTCCTACGGTATCCGGGAGTTGCACAATCTCATGGTCTAAGGAAAAGTTACTTGACATTGGAAAAGCTTTAGCAAACGAACTACACGATCTAGTGCTAGGCTTAGGATTGGGTCTTGTCCATCACATCATTCTCCTAATGATGTGATCCCGTTATCAATGACATCCAATGTCCATGGTCAGGAAACCGTAACCATCTATTGATCAACGAGCTAGTCAACTAGAGGCTTTACTAGGGACATGTTGTGGTCTATGTATTCACACATGTATTACGATTTCCGGATAACACAATTATAGCATGAATAACAGACAATTATCATGAACAAGGAAATATAATAATAACCATTTTATTATTGCCTCTAGGGCATATTTCCAACAGTCTCCCACTTGCACTAGAGTCAATAATCTAGTTACATTGTGATGAATCGAACACCCATAGAGTACTGGTGTTGATCATGTTTTGCTCGTGAAAGAGGTTTAGTCAACGGATCTGCTACATTCAAATCCGTGTGCACTTTACAAATATCTATGTCTCCATCTTGAACATGTTCACGTATGGAGTTGAAGCGACGCTTGATATGCCTGGTCCTTTTGTGAAACCTGGGCTCCTTGGCAAGGGCAATAGCTCCAGTGTTGTCACAGAAGAGAGCCATTGGACCCGACGCATTTGGAATGATTCCTAGGTCGGTGATGAACTCCGTCATCCATACTGCTTCGTGTGCTGCCTCCGAGGCTGCTATGTACTCCGCTTCGCATGTAGAACCCGCCACGACGCTTTGCTTGCAACTGCACCAGCTTACCGCTCCACCATTCAAAATATACACGTATCCGGTTTGTGACTTGGAGTCATCCGGATCTGTGTCGAAGCTAGCGTCGACGTAACCCTTTACGACGAGCTCTTCGTCACCTCCATATACGAGAAACATATCCTTAGTCCTTTTCAGGTACTTCAGGATGTTCTTGACCGCTGTCCAGTGTTCCTTGCCGGGATTACTTTGGTACCTACCTACCAAACTTACAGCAAGGTTTACATCAGGTCTGGTACACAACATGGCATACATAATAGACCCTATGGCTGAGGCATAGGGGATGACACTCATCTCTTCTATATCTTTTGCCGTGGTCGGGCATTGAGCCGAGCTCAATTTCACACCTTGCAATACAGGCAAGAACCCCTTCTTGGACTGATCCATATTGAACTTCTTCAATATCTTATCAAGGTATGTGCTTTGCGAAAGACCTATGAGGCGTCTCAATCTATCTCTATAGATCTTGATGCCTAATATATAAGCAGCTTCTCCAAGGTCCTTCATTGAAAAACACTTATTCAAGTAGGCCTTTATACTTTCCAAGAATTCTATATCATTTCCCATCAGCAGTATGTCATCCACATATAATATGAGAAATGCTACAGAGCTCCCACTCACTTTCTTGTAAACACAGGCTTCTCCATAAGTCTGTGTGAGCCCAAACGCTTTGATCATCTCGTCAAAGCGAATGTTCCAACTCCGAGATGCTTGCACCAGCCCATAGATTGAGCGCTGGAGCTTGCATACCTTGTCAGCATTCTCAGGGTCGACAAAACCTTCCGGTTGTATCATATACAACTCTTCCTTAAGAAAACCATTAAGGAATGCCGTTTTGACGTCCATTTGCCATATCTCATAATCATAGTATGCGGCAATTGCTAACATGATTCTGACGGATTTCAGCTTCGCTACGGGTGAGAAAGTCTCATCGTAGTCAACCCCTTGAACTTGTCGATAACCCTTAACGACAAGCCGAGCCTTATAGATGGTCACATTACCATCCGCGTCAGTCTTCTTCTTAAAGATCCATTTATTTTCTATGGCTTGCCGATCATCGGGCAAGTCAGTCAAAGTCCATACTTCGTTTTCATACATGGATCCTATCTCGGATTTCATGGCTTCAAGCCATTTGTCGGAATCCGGGCCCGCCATCGCTTCTTCATAGTTCGAAGGTTCACTGTTGTCTAACAACATGATTTCCAGGACAGGATTGCCATACCACTCTGGTGCGGAACGTGTCCTCGTGGACCTTCGAAGTTCAGTGGTAGCTTGATCATGATCATTATCAATAACTTCCTCTCTAGCCGGTGTAGGCTCCACAGAAACATTTTCCTGTGCTGCGCTACTCTCCGGTTCGAGGGTCATCTCATCAAGCTCCACTTTCCTCCCACTTACTTCTTTCGAGAGAAACTCTTTCTCTAGAAAGGATCCATTCCTGGCAACAAAGATCTTGCCCTCGGATCTTAGGTAGAAGGAATACCCAATAGTTTCCTTAGGGTATCCTATGAATACGCATTTTTCCGACTTGGGTTCGAGCTTCTCTGGTTGAAGTTTCTTCACATAAGCATCGCATCCCCAAACTTTCAGAAACGACAGCTTAGGTTTCTTCCCAAACCATAATTCATACGGTGTCGTCTCAACGGATTTTGACGGTGCCCTATTTAAAGTGAATGCGGCAGTCTCTAAAGCATAACCCCAAAAGGATAGCGGTAAATCGGTAAGAGACATCATAGATCGCACCATATCCAATAGAGTGCGATTACGACGTTCGGACACACCATTACGCTGAGGTGTTCCAGGCGGCGTGAGTTGTGAAACAATTCCACATTTCCTTAAGTGCGTGCCAAATTCATGACTCAAATATTCTCCTCCACGATCTGATCGTAAGAACTTTATTTTCTTGTCACGTTGATTCTCAACCTCACTCTGAAATTCCTTGAACTTTTCAAAGGTCTCAGACTTGTGCTTCATCAAGTAGACATACCCATATCTACTCAAATCATCGGAGAGGGTGAGAACATAACGATAACCACCGCGAGCCTCAACACTCATTGGACCACACACATCAGTATGTATGATCTCCAATAAGTTGGTTGCTCGCTCCATTGTTCCGGAGAACGGAGTCTTGGTCATCTTGCCCAAGAGGCATGGTTCGCATCTGTCAAATGATTCATAATCAAGAGACTCCAAAAGTCCATCTGCATGGAGTTTCTTCATGCGTTTAACACCGATATGACCAAGGCGGCAGTGCCACAAGTATGTGGGACTATCGTTATCAACCTTGCATTTCTTGGCATTCACATTATAAACATGTGTAACATCACGTTCGAGATTCAATAAAAATAAAACATTCACCAGCGGGGCATGACCATAAAACATATCTCTCATATAAATAGAACAACCATTATTCTCAGATTTAAATGAGTAGCCATCTCGCATTAAGCGAGATCCAGATACAATGTTCATGCTCAAAGCTGGTACTAAATAACAATTATTGAGGTTTAAAACTAATCCCGTAGGTAGATGCAGAGGTAGCGTGCCGACGGCGATCACATCGACCTTGGAACCATTCCCGACGCGCATCGTCACCTCGTCCTTTGCCAGTCTACGCTGATTCCGCAGTTCCTGCTTTGAGTTACAAATATGAGCAACCGCACCGGTATCAAATACCCAGGAACTACTACGAGTGCTGGTAAGGTACACATCAATTACATGTATATCATATATACCTTTGGTATTGCCGGCCTTCTTGTCCGCCAAGTACTTGGGGCAGTTTCGCTTCCAGTGACCGTTTCCCTTGCAATAAAAGCACTCAGTTTCAGGCTTGGGTCCATTCTTCGACTTCTTCCCGGCAGCTGGCTTACCGGGCGCGGCAACTCCCTTGCCGTCCTTCTTGAAGTTCTTCTTACCCTTGCCCTTCTTGAACTTAGTGGTTTTATTCACCATCAACACTTGATGTTCCTTTCTGATCTCTGCCTCCGCTGACTTCAGCATCGCATATACCTCAGGAATGGTCTTTTCCATCCCCTGCATGTTGAAGTTCATCACGAAGCTCTTGTAGCTAGGTGGAAGCGACTGAAGGATTCTGTCAACGACCGCGTCATCCGGGAGATTAACTCCCAGCTGAGACAAGCGGCTGTGCAACCCAGACATTTTGAGTATGTGCTCGCTGACAGAACTATTTTCCTCCATCTTACAGCTGTAGAACTTATCGGAGACTTCATATCTCTCGATCCGGGCATGAGCTTGGAAAACCATTTTCAGCTCTTCGAACATCTCATATGCTCCGTGATGCTCAAAACGCTTTTGGAGCCCCGGTTCTAAGCTGAAGAGCATGCCGCACTGAACGAAGGAGTAATCATCGGTGCGTGTCTGCCAAACGTTCAAATCGTCTGGCAGTGCTGGGAGAGCAGGTGGGTCACCTAACGGTGCTTCAAGGACATATGATTTCTTGGCAGCTATGAGGCTAATCCTCAGGTTACGGACCCAGTCCGCATAGTTGCTACCATCGTCTTTCAGCTTGTTTTTCTCTAGGAACGCGTTGAAGTTGAGGGTAACATTAGCGTTGGCCATTTGATCTACAAGATAGATATGTAACATTTAGACTAAGTTCATGACAATTAAGTTCATCTAATCAAATTATGTAATGAACTCCCACTCAGATAGACATCCCTCTCGTCATCTAAGTGATTACATGATCCGAATCGACTAGGCCGTGTCCGATCATCACGTGAGACGGACTAGTCATCAACGGTGAACATCCCCATGTTGATCGTATCTTCTATACGACTCATGCTCGACCTTTCGGTCTCTTGTGTTCCGAGGCCATGTCTGTACATGCTAGGCTCGTCAAGTCAACCTAAGTGTATTGCTGTGTAAATCTGGCTTACACCCGTTGTATTCGAACGTTAGAATCTATCACACCCGATCAACACGTAGTGCTTCGAAACAACGAACCTTCGCAACGGTGCACAGTTAGGGGGAACACTTTCTTGAAATTTTAGCGAGGGATCATCTTATTTATGCTACCGTCGTTCTAAGCAAATAAGATGTAAACATGATAAACATCACATGCAATCAAATAGTGACATGATATGGCCAATATCATTTTGCTCCTTTTGATCTCCATCTTCGGGGCACCATGATCATCATCGTCACCGGCATGACACCATGATCTCCATCATCATGATCTCCATCATCGTGTCTTCATGAAGTTGCTTCGCCAACTATTACTTCTACTACTATGGCTAACGGTTAGCAATAAAGTAAAGTAATTACATGGCGTTTTTCATTGACACGCAGGTCATACAATAAATTAAGACAACTCCTATGGCTCCTGCCAGTTGTCATACTCATCGACATGCAAGTCGTGATTCCTATTACAAGAACATGATCAATCTCATACATCACATATATCATTCATCACATCCTTTTGGCCATATCACATCACACGGCATATGCTGCAAGAACAAGTTAGACGTCCTCTAATTGTTGTTGCAAATTTTTTTACGTGGCTGCTATAGGTTTCTAGCAAGAACGTTTCTTACCTACGCCAAAACCACAACGTGATATGCCAATTTCTATTTACCCTTCATAAGGACCCTATTCATCGAATCCGATCCGACTAAAGTGGGAGAGACAGACACCCGCTAGCCACCTTATGCAACTAGTGCATGTCAGTCGGTGGAACCTGTCTCACGTAAGCGTACGTGTAAGGTCGGTCCGGGCCGCTTCATCCCACAGTGCCGCTGAATCAAGATAAGACTAGTAACGGCAAGAAGATTGACAAATCGACGCCCACAACTACTTTGTGTTCTACTCGTGCAAGATACTACGCATAAACCTGGCTCTGATACCACTGTTGGGGAACGTAGCAGAATTTTAAAATTTTCTACGCATCACCAAGATCAATCTATGGAGTCATCTAGCAACGAGTGAGAGGGGAGTGTATCTACATACCCTTGTAGATCGCGAGCGGAAGCGTTCAAGAGAACGGGGTTGATGGAGTCGTACTCGTCGTGATCCAAATCACCGATGACCGAGCGCCGAACGGACGGCACCTCCGCGTTCAACACACGTACGGAGCAGAGACGTCTCCTCCTTCTTGATCCAGCAAGGGGGGAGGAGAGGTTGATGGAGATCCAGCAGCACGACGGTGTGGTGGTGGAAGCAGCGGGATTTCAGCAGGGCTTCGCCAAGCGCTACTGGAGGAGGAAGAGGTGTCACGGGAGGGAGATGGAGGCGCCAGGGGCTGAGCTGTTTCTCCCATGCACCTCCCCACTATATATAGGGGTGGAGGGGGCTGGTTTCTTGCCCTCCAAGTCCATTGGGGCGTTGGCAAAGGTGGAAGGAAAGAAATCCCATCCTTTCCCTTCCCCACCGATTGTTATCCCCCTTTTTTAGGGATCTTGATCTTATCCCTTCGGGATATGATCTTATTCCTTCTAAGGGGGAATCTTGGTGCGCCTTGACTAGGGGTGTGGGGCCTTGCCCCCACTACCCACGTTCATGTGGGTCCCCCCATGCAGGTGGGCCCCACTCCGGAACCTTCTAGAACCTTCTCGGTACAATACCGAAAAATCCCGAACATTTTCCGGTGGCCAAAATAGGACTTCCCATATATAAATCTTTACCTCCGGACCATTCCAAAACTCCTCGTGACGTCCAGGATCTCATCCGAGACTCCGAACAACCTTCGGGTTACCGCATACTAATATCTCTATAACCCTAGCGTCACCGAACCTTAAGTGTGTAGACCCTACGGGTTCGGGAGACACGCAGACATGACCGAGACGACTCTCCGGTCAATAACCAACAGCGGGATCTGGATACCCATGTTGGCTCCCACATGCTCCTCGATGATCTCATCGGATGAACCACGATGTCGAGGATTCAATCAATCCCGTACGCAATTCCCTTTGTCTATCGGTACGATACTTGCCCGAGATTCGATCGTCGGTATCTCGATACCTTGTTCAATCTCGTTACCGGCAAGTCTCTTTACTCGATTCCGTAACACATCATCCCGTGAACAACTCCTTGATCACATTGAGCTCATTATGATGATGTCCTACCGAGTGGGCCCAGAGGTACCTCTCCGTTACATGGAGTGACAAATCCCAGTCTCGATTCGTGCCAACCCAACAGATACTTTCGGAGATACCCGTAGTGCACCTTTATAGCCACCCAGTTACGTTGTGACGTTTGGTGCACCCAAAGCACTCCTACGGTATCCGGGAGTTGCACAATCTCATGGTCTAAGGAAAAGTTACTTGACATTGGAAAAGCTTTAGCAAACGAACTACACGATCTAGTGCTAGGCTTAGGATTGGGTCTTGTCCATCACATCATTCTCCTAATGATGTGATCCCGTTATCAATGACATCCAATGTCCATGGTCAGGAAACCGTAACCATCTATTGATCAACGAGCTAGTCAACTAGAGGCTTACTAGGGACATGTTGTGGTCTATGTATTCACACATGTATTACGATTTCCGGATAACACAATTATAGCATGAATAACAGACAATTATCATGAACAAGGAAATATAATAATAACCATTTTATTATTGCCTCTAGGGCATATTTCCAACAGGACCCACCAACTACATCTTCGCACG
Organism: Thinopyrum elongatum; assembly: GCA_011799875.1. Taxonomy (NCBI): domain Eukaryota; kingdom Viridiplantae; phylum Streptophyta; class Magnoliopsida; order Poales; family Poaceae; genus Thinopyrum; species Thinopyrum elongatum. Next base: position 582,789,876 of record CM022300.1, on the reverse strand, counting down.
CAAGGAAGTGCCTCCTTATTACGCGCAAAAAAAGAATCCTCCCCCTGTCAGCTCGGACCCACCATCAATATCTTCGCACGCAAGGAAGTGTCTCCTTATCCTCCCTGATAGCCAAGACCCACCCAGTCGAAGTGTACGTAGCGTTGTCATTCTGGTCGCAAACATGTACGTATATACTGGTCCATCGGTCTTTCTGCCATGATGAACCGTGGCCCAGTAAGGAGCGGTAGCTGTTCAGGCAGTCCCGTCTATATCGTGTACACGTACATACAGCCACGCCGCAAGAAAGTAAATACGGCTACGTACATACATACGGGCGGGGTCTCAAACACATACAGCGACGGCGTCCTATTCATCGGCAGCCAACCGGCTGGGTCGGAACGGAGAAACATCGTCGTGTTCGTCGGGAGGCAACAGACTGGGTCGAAATGCGTCGTGTTCATCGGGAGCCAACCGGCTTGGACGGAACAGCCGAAACGGGGTCTGGCGTACCGTAGTACGGAGGAAACGGCCTTCTGTTTGACCGGCTACGGTCAAAACGGGGTCCTGTTGATCGGGAGGTATGTGGTGTACCGCAAAACGGAGGAAACGGACTTGTGTTGGAGCGCCTACGGTCGAAACAGGGTCCTGTCCATCGGGAGGGGTGTGGCTTACCGCCAAACGGGACTCCACGGGCTATTGTTCATCCACCGTCTAGTGCCTCACTCCAGCCTCCATGGGCTACTATTCATCCATCGTCGACTTCCTCCAGCCTCCACTTGCTACTATTCATCCACCGTCGACTTCCTCCAGCCTCCACCAGCTACTGTTCATCCACGGGGGTCCTGTTCATCCAGCCTCTAACGGCTACTATTCAACCAGCCCTCCACGGGGTCCTATTCATCCAGCCTCCACCAGCTACTATTCAACCAGCCCTCCACGGGGTCCTGTTCATCCACCCCAACCGGCTCGGGTGTGTGGCGGCCTCCTTGATCGGGGTCCTGTTCATCCAGCGGCAATGGCCTCTACTACCACGGGTCCTGTTCATCCAACCCCCATCGGGAACTGTTCATCCAACCCCCAACAACGGTCACTGTTCATCAAGAGGCAGCAGGTTCGATCGACTTCAGTTAGCAGCAGTAGTGAAGGAATCGCTCGGGTTCAGTTAACAGCCAGGGATCGATCGCTCGGGTTCAGTAACATAGCTAGTACAATCGCTCGGGTTTAGTAAGTGAACGCCTCACTCGGGTTCAGTTAGAGCCCAGTGCCTCGCACCCACGTGCGTACGTGTACGAGAGAAACGCGCAAACCACCCACCGTAACCGGGAACTCCCTGATATTTTCCTCGCCCTCGCTTCTACCATGATTTTTTTCGTCATGGACGGCCCAAAGAATGTCATGCAGGTGCTTCCCCGGCCCGCCCAGGACAAAAAGCCCATTTTCTGTCATGATTTTTTGTCATAGAAGTAGGGTCCCACCACATCTATGATGATACGTGCTTTTGTCACAATTATCGTCATAGAAGTGTCATAAGCATGATAGGAAAAAAAATCGTTCGGGCCAAAATGTCACGGATGTGTTTTTTTTTTGTAGTGCAAGCACTCGCCGAGAGCTCCCCTGCTCCAAGCAAGGAAGAGAGGGTATGTTTCGTGCCTTTCCTTCTACGAGGACTAGGCTTTCCCATTCACCCTTTCCTGCGGGTTTTATTGGAATTCTATGGGATCCAGCTCCACAACCTCACCCCAGGATCGATATTGCATATTTCTGGTTTCATGCCACTTTGCGAGATATTCTTGAGTTATGAAGCCCATTTTGATCTATGGAGAAAATATTTCTGTCTCGTACCTCGTACCCGGAGGGGGTCCATATTTGAAGTAGGCGGAGCCGAAGTGTGGCGGATAGCCGGGACAGGGTATCCCAATGGAACACCATGAAAAGACCCCGAGGAATGGACCTCAGAGTGGTTTTATATTGAAGACGTTCCCCTCTCTGACCCAGTCCGGAGGGGGCTGCCAAAATACTCAAGCGCCCCACTAAAGAAGCGGTTCAACTGGCAACCCAAGAGCCCTTCCCAACTAGACAACGCAGAGGTGCACCTTTTGGCAACCAAAATTCGGCTGCTGGCCCATAGCAAACTGACCATGATCGAAGTGATGGCCATTGCCATAGCCCGATGCGTACAGCCCCTTCAGCAGAGGGGGCATCCTTTATGGTGCTACAACGGGACCAGTGACACAACCCACTACAAGCGACATGGGCCGGATAATCGGGCGGCTATGGCCAAAATATTGGTTGACCTCTTCAAAGGAGAGGAGGAAGATTTAGCTCAATTAAGTATCCGGGAGGGTTGCTCCGGCTACAATCCGACAGACTGGGTAAGCTTCAGTCCTTTGTCTTTGGTTCGGAGATTACGTCCGAACTCTTATCGGATGCACCTTTCTCTTAAACAGGGTTGGAGGCGTCAGGTCGAGTCCGTCCATTGTCCCTCCCCTCAACTGGAGAATTATTCCTGTGATGACGACCCAGGGTATCATGACGATCTGGATACGTCGATTGATTTTGAAGACGGGGTCTTCTACCAGGAAAGCCTTGACGACACCAAGGTTGCCTTGACGGCCGACCACCCTGGGGCTCTTCACTCCTCCACTTTAAGTGAAAGGAAGACCTCTTCCCGAACAGGGCGCTCACCTCGCACCATTCCAAATGCGCTGACTTCTACTCCCAAGGGTCGTCGTACTACGCGCCGAACAACCACGGGAGGAGCGTGGAATTTGCCATCCTCGGCCCACGGTGGGGCATCCAAACGAAAGACCACCGCCGGAACGGGGGCAACCGCACCCTCGGCTCAAAGGTACTGTGTTCGGAGCCATCGAGAGAGTCATTCTTGCCATTTTTTGACATTTGCTTGATTTTGCAGAAGAAAAACATCGCCGCGTTAATCCGAAGACACCTCGAGTGTACCGAGGCACAGTTCCAATCCCGGGTCTTCGGTGCAGGCCGGGGGCCGTGCGGGGCATGCAGCGCCAAGCGTACCTCCAGAGGATCCAGACGATGTCTCGGTTACCAATTCCGAAGTCGAGAGCGTGATGAATCACCATCGCCGGAGGGAGTCCTTACGTCACGCTGCCTTCACCAACCAAGAATTTAATGCGTTCAATTCGGTGGACGCGTACCTTGGAGCGGCCCGAATAGGGCTTGACGGGATCACCAGTCTTTTTTCCGCCAAAATGCAGGTGTGAGATTTAAATAGCTTAAGAGCAGATCATAATCCCTAACCTAGTAGCCCCCAAGCCTTAATCTGGGTGGGACGGCCGAGTTAAGGATCTGTATTATCTTGAATTTGTATGTCGCGAGGGAATGGAATAACAAGTTATCCGAAGACCTAGAGCTGAACTGAACACAGTTGGCCGATGCTAAAGCCGAACTGGAAGCAGCCAAGAAAGCTACCAGCGAAATTCCTGGTGAGGGGAAAAGCTTTAGGATGCTTAAAAACTGTACGGCGTTTCCTGCGTATTAACACCATGTTGTCCCTGTAGACACCGAATCCATGAGCCAATTGCAGAAGGACCTGGAGGCTGGCAAACGAGTGCTGACACAAAGTCATGAGGAGAAGAATGAGCTCAATGCGGAAAATCAGTGGAAAGCCAAAGAAATCGAGAGTTTAAAATCTCAATTGGCGCAAGCCTTGGAGGGGAACTAGAAGCTAAAAGGTGGCATATTCGGTAAGTCATGAATTCAATATCACGCGTATGTTGGTGATCACAATGTTTTGAAAAACATGCTGCCCGTGTTTGCTAGGTCTCCTGACAGGGCGACCGAAAGAGGAGGTTGGTTCCTTTAGTGGGAACCTTTTAAAGGAACTGACCAAAACGCACGAAAGAGCCCGGAAGGCCATGAAAATCATGGTTAAGGCATTATGGCCGCTGGAAGTACCACCAGAGAGCATGGCTGAGCTAGCTAGCCGCTCTAAAGGGGCGAGGCGACACTTTGAATTGTGTAAGAAATCGGCCTGCCGGGAAGGAGTGCGCGAGACCCGGTTTACCAAACTCGAACCTGAACATATGGCTCGAGTTGGACCCGTGGGGCCGGATGGGCAGGAAATGCCTCTTAGCTTAGTGTATGACCAAGTGATGCCCGCTGCTTGGTACTCTCAGAAGGATTGTACCTTGGACAGTTTGATAGATGGTATTGATAAAGAGTAGGGTGCGTGATTCTATGTATCCATGTACTTTACATCGCGCCATTCTCGGACCGCAATAAAAATGTTGTCTTAACCGGCCATCGGCTTCCACCTCCCCGACCAATGATCGGGGAGTGTTCCGTACTATATGCCCTGATGAACAAGGAATGCTTCCAGTAACCAGGCAATTCGGTCATTTGGTGCGAACAGACAAAACGCGCGCAGCAAGCTATGTTATATTACTTTGTAACGTAAGAAACATCTTCCGAAGAAAATAGTTCCTCCAACGGTTCCTTTCTTCGGGTGTGGTATGTGAGTCCGGATGCCGGTGACACACGGATGTCCCTGGTTTTTAGGAACCAAGAATAGTGGGCTGGTGGCTAGCGCCTGTTTATTTTCACTTCCCTTGAGGCCGACCCATTAATTTTTGTAAGAACGCTAGCTTTCGGCTTCACCCGTCTGAGGTACGTATCCGGATTACCTGGGCGTAACAATCCAGAGGTGCTCCCTTTACTTCCTAGCCAAACAATCGGGAACATATGGGTAAACACAGGAGCCAGGCAACCCAGCTTGGCAAAGGACTTAAGTCAAATAGGTGCATATAATGGCTTTAAAGATGTGGGAAGGACATTGGTTCAAACAACATAAAAGAGGTTGTGAGATGAATATTGTAATTGGCCGCTTTAAAAGAAGCCCCCAGGTAAAGCTGGGTAGTACATCCGAAGATGTGTACAGTGGTGACCTGTCGTGTTACGGTTTATCCGAACTCTAGGTCGGGAGGCAAAAGCTCCAAGAGTAAAGCAAAGAAAGATATAAAATCGAGGAAAAACAAGGAGTGTTGATGACGACGCCGGACTAGGCGTAGAAACACCAAAGCCGAGCGGCGTTCCACGGGTTGGGTTCGAGGCGGTTATCTGACGGGCTGCGGAGGCGGTATGCCCCTCCTGCGAGTACTTCATCTATAATGAAAGGGCCCTCCCATTTAGGTGAAAGCTCGTGCTTCTGCTTCTCAGGGAGGCAGAGGACGAGCTCTCCCACGTTGTATGCCTTCGCCCGAACCTCCCGATTCTGGTAGCGTCGTGCTTGCTGTTGATAAAATGTGGAGCATGCTCGCGCGATGTCGCGCTCTCCTTCCAGGGCGTCCAGGTCATCTTGCCGATCCAGCTCGGCCTCCTTCTCTTCGTACATGCGTACTCTAGGTGCATCATGGGTCAAATCACATAGGAGGACTGCTTTGGCGCCGTACACCATAAAGAACGGGGTGTATCCTGTTGAGCGATTAGGAGTGGTGTGCAGCCCCCATTGCACGAAGTCCATCTCCTCTACCCAGTGGCAATCTGATTCTTCGAGTGAGCAGATTAAGCGAGGTTTTATGCCACTCATAATTAGTCCGTTTGCTCGCTCTACCCGTCCATTAGTTTGCGGGTGGTACACCGAAGCGTAGTCAAGCTTTATGCCCATCTTAGCACACCAATCTTTAACCTCTTGGGCGGTAAAATTAGACACGTTATCAGTGATTATGCTGTGGGGAACACCGTAACGGTGTACGACACTAGATATGAAGTCAACAACTGGTTCGGATTCTGCAGAGGTTACCGGTTCTGCTTCGATCCACTTAATGAATTTATCAACCATAACCAGTAGGTACTTCTTTTTCTTGGTCCCCCTTTAAGTGGTCCGACCATGTCAAGCCCCCAGACTGCAAATGGCCAGGTTATCGGTATAGTCCGAAGAGCTGTGGGGGGCATATGGCTTTGATTTGCGAATAGCTGGCACCCAACGCAATGTTGGACTAGCGCACGTGCGTCCGCGCGGGCTGTGGGCAAGAAGAACCCTACTCGGAAGGCCTTGCTGACCAGGGCACGAGCTGCTGCGTGGTGGCCGCCCATGCCGGCATGTATCTCAGCGAAAAGCTGCTGCCCCTCCTCTTCGGAGATGCACCTCTGAAGGACCCCCGTAGTGCTCTTTTTATAGAGCTCGCCCTCATGGACCTTGTACGCTTTAGAGCGCCGGACTATGCGTCGCGCCTCCGTCTGATCATCGGGGAGTTCTTGTCACAGGAGGTAGGCAAGCAAGAGCTCGGTCCATGGGGCGATTATGGCCATAATCTCGTGGGCCGAAGGTGTTTCTTCGAGTGCGGAGCACCCGATGATATAGTCATGGGGCTCGATTTCTGGGGGGGCGACCTGGGTGGGCTCATTGGTTGTGGTGCCACTGTCCCCGCCCTGCCATACCACGGATGGCTTGAAGAGCCTTTCTAGAAAGGTGTTTTTAGAGACTGGGTAGCGCTTGGCCCCCATGCAGGCAAAGAAATTCACGGCTTGGTTACTGTCTTTAGAGACATGATGGAATTCTAGACCCTCGAATTGGGCTGACATCCTGAGGACGGCGTTTCTGTATGCCGCCATTTTCAGGTCTTTGGCGTCAAATTCACCGTTGACCTGGGAGATGGCGAGGTTCGAATCTCCTCGCACCTCTAGCCGCCGAACACCCATTGACGTTGCCATCCTAAGACCATGCAACAGTGCCTCGTATTCGGCTGTGTTCTTGGAATCTATGTACATGATCTGTAGAACGTATCGGATGTTGTCGCCTGTGGGGGATATTAGGATCACCCTAGCCCCTAGTCCGGCTAGCATTTTAGAGTCGTCGAAGTATATTTGAGCTCCGTTAGTATTGCTAGCTGGGATAAGACCTTAATTTTACCGGATTGGCCTCAATTCCACTATGGGAGATGATAAATTCGAGCAGTTTGCTGGCAGGGACTCCGAAGACGCATTTGTCCGGGTTGAGCCGTATATCATAGGCCCGTAGATTTTCAAAGGTCAAGCGAAGGTCATCCATGAGTTGATCGACTTTTTTGGTTTTAATGACCATGTCGTCTACATATGCCTCGACTGTTTTGCCGATCTGGTTTTCCAGGCATGTTTGAATCATGCGTTGGTATGTGGCTCCCGCATTCTTTAACCCGAAGGGCATCATGTTAAAGCAGAATGGCCCATAGGGGGTGATGAACGCGGTTGCAGCTTGGTTGGACTCCTTCATCTTTATTTGGTGATATCCGTAGTATGCGTCGAGAAAGCATAGTGACTCATGCTCGGCAGTGGCGTCGATAATCTGATCTATGCGAGGTAAGGGGAAGGGATCCTTGGGGCAGGCTTTGTTTAGGTCCTTGAAATCGCAGAGCCGCCAGGACTTGTCCTCCTTGGGTACCATGACCAGATTTGCTAGCCACTCAGGATGCTTGATTTCACGGATGAATCCAGCCTCCAATAGCTTTACCAATTCTTCACCCATAGCCTGTCGTTTGGGTTCAGAGAATCGACGCAGTGTCTGTTTGACTGACTTGAAGCCTTTTATGATGTTCAAGTTGTGCTCCGCCAGCCTCCGTGGGATGTCTGGCATATCCGAAGGGTGCCAGGCGAATATGTCCTAGTTTTCATGTAAAAAACCACGCAGCGCTTCATCAACTGCGGGGTCCAGTTGTGCTTCGGTGGACGCAGTTTTATTCGGGTTTGTCGGGTGTACTTGGAATTTTACTATCTGGTCAGCTGGCTTAAATGACGTGGATTTTGGCCTTTTACTGAAGACCACGTCGTCCTTGTTGACTGTAGTGCGGAGTGTTGTTAATTCTTTGGCTATGAGGGCCTCAGATAGTGCCGCAAGGGCGAGCGATGCGGTCTTATTTTCAACTCGGAGGGCTGTGTTCGGATCGCTGGCAAGTGAGATCATGCCGTTAGGCCCTGGCATTTTGAGCTTCATGTATCCATAATGCGGTACCGTCTGGAACCTTGCAAATGCCTCACATCCTAGGAGGGCGTGGTATCCGCTGTGGAAGGGCACAATGTGGAATAACAAGGGTTCGGATCTGTAGTTGTCGGGAGTACCGAACACTACGTCCAATGTTATGCATCCGGAACAGCGCGCCTCCCTGCCGGGTATAATTCCTCGAAATGTGGTATGAATGTGCTCGATGCGGGATCTGTTGAGCTGCATTTTGTCAAGCGTGTCCTCGTAAATGAGGTTCAGGCCGCTGCCCCTGTCCATCAGTACTTTAGTTAGTCTGAAGCCATTGATTATGGGGTCGAGGACTAGTGCGGCGGGCGCGTGGGTGGGGCGGGACCTTGGCTCGTCCTTCTGATCGAAGGTGATAGGTGTGTCCGCCCATGGCTGTGCGGCTGTCACCTGGTAGACTTGGCCGAGCTCTCGAGGAGCCCTTTTCCTTTGATTGTTTGAAGAGAACGTCTCATAAACTATCAGGACGTTGTCGTCATGGCGGTGGCGTTGTTGATCGTCTATCGGGAGGTGTGAGACCCAGGATATTTTTGCAACTTTTGGCCACCTGCCTTACCACCCAACAAGCTCGAAGCCTGCGAGTCAGATTTGCGTTGAGCAAGGCCGAGTGTATAGGGCATGGTTTATCCAGCAATTCGTCCAGGACTGTTCTAGGTCTATTTTTCTTTTTGGCAGGCTCGTGTTCGGGTGACCGTCTCATGTATGCTCGTTTTGCTTGGGCTTTTGCTAGGCTGAGGGGCAGGGGCTGACTCCTTGCGCATTTGCTGTAACCTCCAGGTACTTTCAATGGCGCAATATTTGCGTATCATGTCTGATAATTCGGCGAAGTTTTGCACGCGGCGACGGGCGAGGGCATTTAAGATCCATGTGTCCCGGCAGTTGAAACGAAAAGCTTCAATTATTTCTTCATCATGGTAGTCCGTTATCTTGTTTTTGACCAGTAGAAATTTGGCCCAGTAATGATGGAACGTTTCTTCGGGCTGCTGCTTGACGTACATCAGGTCCCATACGACCGGTCTTCCCGCATCCGGACAATATTCGGCGTGGGAGGTGGGTGGGAGAATTTTTAGCATTCCCGTCTCCTGTGAGTCCGGAGCATCTGCAGCAGCGAGCCGCGCCTGGGCTATGTCCGGATCTGGTCGCTCAGTGTTCGGACACACGCCTGTGCGTGGTTGGGCCGACTCAAGGTCAGATCATGTATCATAGGCTGAGTCTGAACTCTTATCTTGACGGGTGTCCGTCTCCGGGCTAGAGACCCGGGTGTATACTGTCTTCAGCTTCGGAGGTCGCGATCCCTCCGCCTTTTCTTTGATGGTAGCGATGAGGTGGGTGATAGGCGGGACGTGGATCTCTCTGCTATCAGATTTAAGCCTGGTCTGGTTGTAGTCCGTAGGCCTGCTGACGGAGATTCCCATAGCGAGGAATCGATCCAACATGTTGTTTACCGAAGAGACTCCCGTCGGGGCCGTGCCTCCTGGGTATTCGGCGGGATATTCTTCGGATACTCCGATGGGATCCGGCTTTAAGGCCAGATCCCGGATTGTGCCGGCCCCTTTTGTATCCACTGAGTCCGAGGTCAAGGCGTCAGGTTCAGCGGGTTCTATGGGAGCAGGGCTTTGCCGAGGGTCGGCGTCGGACTCTAAGTTCTGGTGGCCGGCTTCGTGATTGGAGGTGAGGTTTTCAATCTGGTCCAAACGACCGGTGAGGTCGGCGCGAAAAGTGATGCTGCCGAACCTAAAGATCTGGCCGGGGATGAAGATGTCCCTGGTGCTGGCCGGGTTTCCAACGAGTAGTTGGGCCATCGATCCTTTGGAGATCTGCATCGGAACTCTCAATGAAAGCACCAATGTCGGTGTCAAAACCGGCGGATCTTGGGTAGGGGGTCCCAAGCTGTGGATCTAGGATCAACGGGGAACAAGGGATGAAGAACACGGTGTTTACCCAGGTTCAGGACCTCTCGAAGAGGTAAAACCCTACGTCCTGCTTGATTGTATTTGATGTGTATGATATGGTTACAAAGTCGATCTACCTCGAGATCAGGCGAGCTAAACCCTAGGTTGATGGGGTGATGGATGTTGCTCTAGCCCTAAGACTAAAACCCCTTGGTTTATATAGACACCAGTAGGGTTAGGGTTACATGCGATCGGTTACAATAAAGGAAAGACCATGCCTAATCTTGACTTGGAGGGCACACCACGACTCCGAAGATCTCTTGTCCGGCCACGGATCCGCGCTCTAGCTTGGCCCCATAGTAGTGCATCAGTCCGGCCCACATGTAATGGGCCGACGGCCCGAGGACCCCTTAATCCAGGACTCCATCACCATGCAACTATGATGCACACAGAGCTTTATATGTATGAAAGCTCTCATGTGAAATAGTGGGGGTGCATATGATGACCCACAAGTACAGGGATCAATTGTATTTTTTTTATGAATAAGAGTGTCGAACCCAACAAGGAGCAGAAGGAATTAATAGACAGTTCTCAACAAGGCTTTCACTGCAAGTGTTGTAAGATAGTTTTGATAGGTAATTTGATAGCAAGATAATTTGTAACAAGTAACAAATAGCAAAAGTAGCGAGGCATAGCAAGTGGTTCAATCCTTAATTATGTTAAGGACAAGTCGATGGTACTTCTTATAGTGATTAAAACGCTTTTGAGGACACATGGGAATATCGTCAAGTTACTTTCACACCACAATTCATCGACTTATGTTCATTGCCTTGATAAGTGTTATGTGGGTGGACCGGAGCTAAGGTACCATTCTTACTTGAACAAACATCTACTTATGATTACACCCTCCATGCAAGCATCCGCTGTTGGAAATATGCCCTAAAGGCAATAATAAATTGGTTATTATCATATTTCCCGTTCATGATAAATGTTTATTATTCATGCTAGAATTGTATTGACCGGAAACTTAAATACATGTGTGAATACATAAACTACACCGTGTCCCTAGTAAGCCTCTACTAGACTAGCTCGTTGATCAAAGATGGCTATGGTTTCCTAACCATGGACACGAATTGTCATTTGATAATGGGATCACATCATTAGGAGAATGATGTGATGGACAGACCCAACCATAAGCTTAGCATCAGATCATTTAGTTATTTGCTATAGCTTTCTTCATGTCAAGTATCTGTTCCTTCGACCATGAGATCATGCCACTCCCGGATACCAGAGGAATGACTTGTGTGCTATCAAAAGTCACTTCATAACTGGGTGATCAAAAAGGTGCTCTACAGGTATCTCCGAAGGTATCTGTTGGGTTGCATGGATCGAGACTGGGATATGTCGCTCTGTGTGATGGAGAGATATCTCTGGGCCCTCTTGGTAATACAACATCATAAGAAGCTTCATGTGACTAATGAGTTTAGTCATGGGATCTTGTCTTACGAAACGAGTAAAGAGACTTGCCTGTAACGAGATTGAACTAGGTATGGAGATATCGACGATCGAATCTCGGGCAAGTAACATATCACCGAACAAAGGGAATTGCATACGGGATTGACTAAATCCTTGACATCATGGTTCAACCGATAAAGATCTCCATTGAATATGTAGGAATCAATATGGGCACCCAGGTCCCGCTATTGATTATTGATCGGAGAGGAGTCTCGGTCATGTCTGCATGTTCCTGAACCCATAGGGTCGCATGCTTAACGTTCAATAGCGCTAGGGTAGTGTTGAGATATTAATAGTGGAAAGTCCAAAGGTTGTTCAGAGTCCTGGATGGGATCCGGTACATCACGAGGAGCTCCGGAATAGTCCGGAGGTAAATATTCATATATGGAAAGTTGTTATCGGGGTTCCGGAAAAAGTTTGAGTTTTTTTGGAATTGTACCGGGATGGTTCTAGAAGGTTCCGGAGTGGGGCCCACCTGCATGGGGGGACCCACGTGAACATGGGTAGTAGGGAAAGTCCCCACACCCCTTGTCTAGGCGCACCCAGATCCTCCCTTAAAAGTAATAGTATCATATCACGAAGGGATAAGATTAGGATCCCTAAAAAGGGGGATAGCGATCGGTGGGGAAGGAAAGGAGGGATTTCCTTCCTCCCTTATACGTCTCCAACATATCTATAATTTTTGCTTGTTCCATGCTGTTATATTATCATTCTTGGATGTTTTACAACCATTTTATAGCAACTTTATATCATTTTTTGGGAATAACCTATTGGCATAGTGCCCAGTGCCAGTTGCTGTTTTTTGCTTGTTTTTTACTTTGCATAATATCAGTACCAAACGGAGTCCAAATGTAGCAAAACTTTTTCGAGAATTTTTTGGACCAGAAGAGACAACATGGGCTAAAGAAGTACCAGAGGGGAGGCCCGAGGTGGGCACAACCCACCTGGGCGCGCCCAGGAGCCCAGGCGCGCCCAGGGGGGTTGTGCCCCCCCCCCCTCGGTGGCCTTCTGCACCGCCTCTTCACCCTATAAATCCCCAAATATTCCAGAAACCCTAGGGGAGTCGACGAAAAATAATTCCAGCTGCTGCAAGTTCCAGAACAACGAGACCAAATCTAAACACCATCTCGGAGGGGTTCATCATCCTCATTGGTGCCTCTCCGATGATGCGTGAGTAGTTCATCATAGAACTACGAGTCCGTAGGCAGTAGCTAGATGGCTTCCTCTCTCTCTCTTTTGATTCTCAATACAATGGTCTCTTGGAGATCTATTTGATGTAACTCTTTTTTTGCGGTGTGTTTGTTGGGATCCGATGAACTTTGAGTTTATGATCATATCTATATCCATGAATATTATTTGAGTCTTCTTTTGATCTCTTATATGCATGATTATTTATAGCCTCGTATTTCTTCTTCGAATCTTTGGTTTAGTTAGGCCAACTAGATCAACTTTTCTTGCCATGAGAAGAGGTGCTTTGTGATGGGTTTGATCGTGCGGTGTTATTTCTCAGTGACAGAAGGGGCAGCAAGACACGCATGTATCATTGCTATTAAGGATAACAAGATGGGGGTTATTCCTACATGAATAGATCTCGCCTACATCATGTCATCGTTCTTATTGCATTACTCCATTTTTTCATGAACTTAATACACTAGATGCATGCTGGAGAGCGGTCGATGTGTGGAGTAATAGTAGTAAATGCAGGCAGGAGTCGGTCTACTAATCTTGGACGTGATGCCTATATATTGATCATTGCCTTGGATATCATCATAATTATTCGATCTTCTATCAATTGCCCAACAATAATTTGTTTACCCACCGTGTGCTATTTTCTTGAGAGAAGCCACTAGTGAAATCTACGGCCCCCGGGTCTATTCTTTATCATATTTGCTTTGAGATTTTTGGGTTTTTGGAATAATAGATCTAAAAATAAAAGCGAATAAAAATAGATCTCAAAGCAAATATGATAAAAGATAGACCCGGGGGCCGTAGATTTCACTAGTGGCTTCTCTCGAGAAATAGCACACTGTGTGTAAACAAATTACTGTTGAGCAATTGATAGAAGATCAAACAATTATGACGATATCCAAGGCAATGATCAATATATAGGCATCACGTCCAAGATTAGTAGACCGACTCCTACCTGCATCTACTACTATTAATCCACACATCGACCGCTATACAGCATGCATCTAGTGTATTAAGTTCATGGAGAAACAGAGTAATGCAATAAGAACGATGACATGATGTAGACGAGATCTATTCATGTAGGAACAGCCCCCATCTTGTTATCCTTAATAGCAATGATACATGCGTGTCTTGCTGCCCCTTCTATCACTGGCAAAGAACACCGCAAGATCAAACCCATCACAAAGCACCTCTTCCCATGGCAAGAAAAATCGATCTAGTTGGCCTAAGTAAACCAAAGATTCGAAGAAGAAATACGAGGCTATAAATAATCATGCATATAAGAGATCAAAAGAAGACTCAAATAATATTCATGGATATAGATCTGATCATAAACTCAAAGTTCATCGGATCCCAACAAACACACCGCAAAAAGAGTTACATCAAATAGATCTCCAAGAGACCATTGTATTGAGAATCAAAAGAGAGAGAGGAAGCCATCTAGCTACTGCCTACGGACCCTTAGGTCTATGGTGGACTACTCACGCATCATCAGAGAGGCACCAATGAGGATGATGAACCCCCCGTGATGGTGTTAGATTGGATCTCGTGGTTCTAGAACTTGCGCTGGCTGGAATTGTGTTTCATCGACTCCACTAGGGTTTCTGGAATATTTGGGAATTTATAGGGCGAAGAGGCAGTGCAGGGGGGCTCCGTGGGGGTCACAACCCCCCTGGGCGCGCCTGGGCTCCTGGGTGCGACCTGGTGGGTTGTGCTCCCCATGGGCCTCCCCTCTGGTGCTTTCTTGGCCCACAAGGTGTCTTCTGGTCCAGAAAAAATCTCCAAAAAGTTTCGCTGCATTTGGACACCGTTTGGTACTGATATTCCGTGAAGTAAAAAACAAGCAAATGGCACTGGGCACTATGTCAATAGGTTAGTCCCAAAAAATGATATAAAGTTGCTATAAAATGAATATAAAACATCCAAGAATGATAATATAACAGCATGGAACAATAAAAAATTATAGATACATTGGAGACGTATCACGCCTCGCAGACGGTAACGGAAAGTCCTGATACTTTTCTGTGATCTTTTCTAGGTCAAAAGGTGAAAGCACAAGTGCTCCCTAGGTGATTTTGGTAATTAATGTCAACATATCTCTTGTTGGACTACTGGTTTTATCTAGTGCATTTCAGACAAGTTCAACAATGGCGTGGAAAGGACAAGAGGATGTGGAACCCCTTCAAGGTGTCTAAGACATGCATTGGCAAAAGCTCAAGACTCTTCATTTATATTTTAGTGATCCAAGATCACATTGAGTCCATAGGAAAGCCAATACTATTAAAAGGGGACGAGGTGTTGCTTAATGGTCTACTTGCTCGAAATGCTTAGTGATATTACTCCAAAGCCCCAACCACTTTCTCATTCCAAATATGTCCAAAACCCAAAGTCAAACTCGGCCCCACCGAAATTTCCTATCCGGCGCCACCGAGTTCTTTTGACATAGCCACTGCCAGAAACCTTAACACCTCGGTCACACCGATACGGATCTCGATCTCACTGAGATGGCCCTGCAAACTCTCTGTTTCCCTTTGTAACATTTCGGCCTCACCGAAATGAGCGATCGGTCACAGCGAGTTTGCTTGACCAACTCTCTGTTTGCTCTTTGCTGAAATCGGTCTCACCGAGTTCACGCAATCGGCGCCACCGAGATTAGGTTTTGCCCTAGCCCTAGCATATCAGTCCCACCGAGTTGTTCCAATCGGTCCCACCGAGATTCCTAACATTCATATTTTGAACTGAATCGGTCTCACCGAGTTCCTCTATTCGGTCTGACCGAGTTGGGTCAAATGTGTGTAACGGTTGGATTTTGTGTGGAGGCTATATATACCCCTCCACCCCCTTCTCCATATGTGAGAGAGCCATCAGAATGTGCCTACACTTCCAGCTTACATTTTCTGAGAGAGAACCACCTACTCATGTGTTGAGATCAATATATACCAATCCTACCACAAGAATCTTGATTTCTAGCCTTCCCCAAGTTGCTTTCCACTCAAATCATCTTTCCACCATATCCAAATCTGTAAGAGAGAGTTGAGTGTTGGGGAGACTATCATTTGAAGCACAAGAGCAAGGATTTCATCATCAACGCAACATCTATTACCTTTTGGAGAGTGGTGTCTCCTAGATTGGTTAGGTGTCGCTTGGGAGCCTCCGACAAGATTGTGGAGTTGAACCAAGAAGTTTGTAAGGGTAAGGAGATCGCCTACTTTGTGAAGATCTACCCGAGTGAGGCAAGTCCTTCGTGGGCAATGGCCATGGTGGGATAGACAAGGTTGCTTCTTCGTGGACCCTTCGTGGGTGGAGCCTTTCGTGGACTCGCGCAACCATTACCCTTCGTGGGTTGAAGTCTCCATCAACGTGGATGTATGATAGCACCACCTATCAGAACCATGCCAAAAATCTCCGTGTCTTCATTGCGTTTGCACACTCCAATCTCATCCCTGTACTTTCTTGCAATTAGCATGATTTACTCTTTCCTCTGCTCATACCCTTGTCATGCTTGCTTGAAATGTATTGTGAATGCTTAAACTTGTGCTAAAACTCCACCTCAACTTGAACAACTAAAAACTGCCACTTTTACTTGTTGAGGGTCTAATCACCCCCTCTAGACCCCTCTTCTCGATCCTTTCAATTGGTATTAGAGCATTGGTCTCCATTGCTTTGGTTTAATCACCATTGGAGGAAGATGGATGAGTCTACGATTGGGAGTATTAGACATAGAGTGCCTATGCTTGACTGAGAGTTCTATAATTCTTGGAAGAATGAGATGCTTGAGATTTTCAATGAATATAATTTGAACAAGTATATTATTAGCCCTTGTGCGCCCCCTATTGATCCCTTGCATCCTACCCCCGATGAGTTGAAGGAAATATGCCCTAGAGGCAATAATAAAGTTATTGTTTTATATTTCCTTATTCATGATAAAGGTTTATTATTCATGCTAGAATTGTATTGATCGGAAACTTAAATACATGTGTGAATACATAAACAAATACCGTGTCCCTAGTTAGCCTCTACTAGACTAGCTCGTTGGTCAAAAGATGGTTAAGGTTTCCTAACCATAGACATGAGTTGTCATTTGATAATGGGATCACATCATTAGGAGAATGATGTGATGGACAAGACCCATCCGTTAGCTTAGCATATGATCATTCAGTTTATTGCTACTGCTTTCTTGAATGTCAAATACATGTTCCTTCGACCATGAGATCATGCAACTCCCGGATACCGGAGGAATACCTTGTGTGCTAAACGTCACAACATAACTGGGTGATCATAAAGATGCTCTACAGGTATTGACGATGACATGTACCTAGGGTACGGTCCTAGGCCTGACCTACAGGACCTACCAAAGGGCACTTCATACGAGAATCCAAGATGTACACAGTTATAAGAAAGATATGTCGACTGGAAAGACCGCAGCTTGGAAGTCACTCAACGCCAGTTCCACTCGAGTTGCTACCCCACCACTCGACCGTCCAGATTTGCTCAGAGTACCTGATTTCACTCGGAGTAGAAAACCTAAAGCCACTCGAGAATGGCAACAGTCAGGCGATCAGTTCGTCTCTGTAATGATTATTAATTGTAAGCGTTATCAGTAACGCTCGCACCTTTTACTCTTTCATTGAACCCTTGCGTAACTAAGGGCAATGAGGGGCCAGCGAACTCTATATAAGCTGCCCCTCTCCTCCTGCACAAGGGTTCGCACCCCCTGTAACTCAACATTCCAAGAAACAGAGCTCCCGCAGCACCGAGACGTAGGGCTTTTACCTCCTCCGAGAGGGGCCTGAACTCGTAAATCCGAGTGTACAATCTCGCCATAGCTAGGCTCTGCCCTCTCTTACATACCCTCTACCTCTACTGTCAGATCCGTTCCCATGACAGTTGGCGCCCACCGTGGGGCAGGCGTCTAAGCGACTTCCGGCGAGGTTGCGTTCTTCGAACTCCTTCGACACGGTTTCCGGCGGCGGACTGTCTATGGGTCGCGAGATCCATCTCGGCGCGCTCAGCTTCATAGCCGACGATTCGGCCTGGCTCCAGGAAGCCCCCCTCGATGTTGAGGCGCTCCCTATTCGCGGGGCGATGCACTTCCGTGCGAGTGCCTGCGGCGTCCTCTTGAGGCAGCCGTCGACTCAGTATCGGTCGGCTCCGATGGCGTCTTCCCTCCCCGCTGCTCGCCGTCGCAAGTGGTCTGGCCGCTCGCTGCTCCAGCGGTGGGTGAAACACGCGGTGACTCGTCAGTCATCCAGTCCGCAGGTCGTGGCAATCGAGCCCAATGAGTCCCTTTATGGCTTGTTCGATCTATCAACTGGTCACTCGGATACGCTTTCCGAGTGCGAAAGCAATGATCCCGTGGCGGAGGTCCTTGTGATTGGCTCCAAGCATAGCCCACCTGGATTTCCTCGCGGCGGGGGCGAAAGCGGCGGTCTGTCCCACGCCAACAACGAGTATTATCTGCAGGCCCTCACTGCGGAACAAAGAGAAGAGCTGCAGCGCAGGAACGAGCAGGTCCTTCAGACCCCCATTGTTGGGGAGACGGCCGAGGCCTAGGCCTTGGAAGCCACATGCATGGCCACTCTGCATGAGCGTGCGTGTCTGGAAGATCTTCAGAAATCGCTCGAAGATCGCACTCGCAGACAGCCCCCAAGTTCCAGTCGATGGCAGCGACAATTGTTCCTGACTGGATCTCAAGACGAGTATCAGGTATACCGCACTCCAATTCAGAATGTTGCAGCAGCCGTGAGGATTGCAGATTCGATCCAACCGTCTCGTTCCAAGGCTGGAAGAGGCCTTGAGCAAATTCGGATGTTGCTCAGAGCGGCAGGGGAGCAGAATTCCACTGTTTCTCAGTCACGCAATAGGATTCACAGCAGGTCCGTCAGGGCAGACACGGTCCAGTCGGCTCACAGTCCCAGATCACCTCCACGGCGAGAAGACCGTTGTTATCGCCAGGACCAGTACCTGGACTGGGGCCATAGACAGTTTGTTCCCCAGCATCACCGCGACGATCACCGCCGAGTGCCTACGCCCCCTCCAAGGGGTGGTTCGTACGCGCCCCGGCGATATGACGACAGGCGCCCGTTCGGAGATGTGCGGAGAGAATCACTCGACCCACGAGACCCGGGGTTCAATGTGAGATCTGTCCTTGTGCAGAATTTAGTCGACAGGGGCAGGGCTCACCGAGAGGGGCTGGATAGAGACCGCCCGAGTGGAAGCGGTGCACACATTTCTGGACCTGAGTGTTTCAGCAGAGCGATTCGGTCGGCTGAGATACCCCCCAACTTCAGATTGGCTACCGAGGTCAACAAATTCACTGGCGAGTCGAAGCCAGATGGAAGATTACCGAGTGGCGGTGCAGATTGGCAGAGGCAACGATTATGTCGCCATGAAGCATCTGCCCTTGATGTTGGAAGGGTCAGCCCGGGCGTGGTTGAACCAGTTGGCTCCCGCGAGCATATACTGTTGGGAAGACCTCGCCCAAGTTTTCATCAAAACATTTGAAGGCACATGCAAGCGAACGGCCGGACTGACAGAGTTGCAGCACTGTGTCCAGAAGCCTAATGAAACTCTGAGAGACTACATCCAGCGGTGGACCACACTTCACCATGTGGTTGAGAACGTCATAGAACACCAGGCCGTTTGTGCCTTCAAAGTTGGCGTCAGATATAGAGAGCTTATTTTGAAGTTTGGTCGGGCTAGAACTTTGACCATATGGGCCATTCTTTGTCGTCAGCTCATTCTTTGCCGTCAGTTCATTCTTTGCCATTAGTTTTATGTAAGCTGATGGCAAATACGTTCTTTGCCGTCAGCTAGCGGACGGCAAAGAGCTGGCTGACGGCAAAGATCCTGATTCCAGTAGTGCATGAGCCGAATGATGGAAATAGCCACTCGGTATGCGAATGATGAAGAAGAGGACCGACTCCGTAATGGCAAAGGAAAGGCAGTCGACCCTGACGCCGGCGGAGGAAATTCCAGTCGAAAACAGAAATGTAAAGCTGAGGGCCAAGCAGAGGGAGCTGTGATAGCTGCGCAAGGCAAAGGCAAGGGAAAGCCCAAAGGACAGTGGATACCTAAGAAAGTGAAAGATCAGTCGGGCCAGGACATCCTGGATTTACCGTGTGCCATTCACACGAAGAAAGATGAGGAGGGTAACCTGATTCTACCCAAGCATACCACTCGACAGTGCAGACTCCTCATTCAGCAACTTCGTGAGGGTTAGCCGGGTGAGAAAGGCTCTGACAAAGATGATGATGAAGAAAAGGCAGAAGATTACCTGAAGGTTAATGCCACTCTGATGATTTTTGCCGACGTTGAAAGCAAAAGTCGACTGAAAGTCATTAACCGCGAGGTGAATATGGTTGTTCCTGCAACAACGACATACCTCAAATGGTCGAAGACTCCCATCACCTTCGACCAGTCGGACCACCCAGCTCATGTTGCTACCCTTGGGCGGCAAGCACTGGTGGTGGACCCAGTCATGGGAGGCACTCAGTTGCGCAAAATTCTCATGGATGGCGGCAGTGGTTTGAACATTCTGTATGCGAAAACCCTCAAAGGGATGGGCATTCCGATGTCCCGGCTCAGCGAGAGCAATATGCAGTTTCACGGAGTCATCCCAGGAAAAAAAGGCAAGGTCACTCGGTCAGATTGCCCTGGACGTGGTTTTTGGTGACTCGAAGAATTTTCGAAAGGAGAAGCTGACGTTCGAAGTGGTAGACTTTCACAGTGCCTATCACGCTATCCTTAGTCGACCGGCTTATGCCCGTTTCATGGCCCGTCCATGTTACGTGTACCTTAAGCTGAAGATGCCCGGGCCCAAGGGCATAATCACCGTTACAGGGAATAGGTAGAGAGCGGAGGAATGCCTTCAGCAAGTCTCCAAAATCGCTAACGAGCAGATGGCAGTAGTGGAATTAGAAGATTACAAGAAGAATGCTGATCCGAGTGAGTTGCTCCGCTCCAAGAAATCAGCTTCCGATTCCGCTTTTCAGTCGGCAGGGGAGACCAAGCAAGTCCATGTTCACCCGGAAGCCCCTACTGCTGCTCCGACCAACATTTCAACAACACTCGACAGTAAATAGGAAGCCGCGCTCATCCAGTTCCTCCGTGAGAACTGGGACATCTTTGCATGGAAACCTTCCGACATGTCAGGTGTACCCAGGGGACTGGCTGAGCACCGGTTGAGAGTTAACTCGAAGGTCAAGCCAGTTAAAGAGCATCTGCGTTGATCCGCAACGGAGAAGAGAAAGGCGATTGGCGAGGAGGTGGCTCGGCTCCTGGCAGCTGAGTTCATACGCGAGATCTACCACTCCGAGTGGCTCGCCAATGTCGTCATGGTTCCCAAGAAGGACAAGTCTCTCCGCATGTGTATTGATTTCAAGCATCTCAATCGGGCCTGCCCGAAGGATCATTTCCCGCTCCCCCGGATCGACCAAATCATGGATTCGACTGCGGGATGCAAGCGTCTGTCTTTCCACGATGCGTACTCCGGGTACCATCAAATCCGACTGTATGGACCTGACGAAATAAAGACTGCCTTCATCACCCCTTTCGGGTGTTTTTGTTATGTAACCATGCCATTCGGTCTCAAGAATGCCGGCGCAACCTTTATGCGCATGATTCAGAAGTGCCTGCTCACTCAAATCAGTCAGAACGTTGAGGCCTACATGGATGACATTGTGGTAAAGTCACGCAAAGGTTCCGACCTGTTGACTGACCTCGCTGAAACCTTCGCCAACCTGAGGAGATACGACATTAAGTTGAATCCGTCCAAGTGCACTTTTGGAGTGCCAGGAGGCAAGTTACTCGGTTTTCTCGTTTTCGAACGAGGAATAGATGCCAATCCCGAGAAAATCAGCGCAATTGTCCGAATGAAACGCCCCGTGCGCGTGCATGATGTCCAGAAACTCACAGGCTGTCTTGCAGCTCTCAGTCGGTTCATTTCTCGCCTTGGAGAAAAGGCGTTGCCTTTGTCCCGACTGATGAAGAAATCCGATACGTTCGAGTGGACTCCTGAAGCGGAAGCAGCGTTTGTTGAGCTCAAAGCCCTGCTCTCCACCCAGCCGGTGCTTGCTGCTCCGAACAGCAAAGAGCCACTGCTTTTGTACATTGCGGCCACTAGTCAAGTTGTCAGCACAGTTCTCACAGTGGAGTGAGAAGAAGAAGGTAAGGCTTATAAAGTTCAACGACCAGTGTATTATATCTCTGAAGTCTTGACTCCGTCCAAGCCGTGATATCCTCACTATCAGAAGCTTGTCTATGGCATTTATCTGACAGCGAAGAAAGTTGCACATTATTTCCAAGAACACTCGATCTTAGTCGTCAGCGATGCCCCGCTGTCTGAAATTATGAACAATCGGGATGCAACTGGTCGAGTGGCCAAAAGGGCCATCGAGCTCCTCCCTTCCGACATCAAATTTGAAGCTAAGAAGGCGATCAAGTCTCAAGCACTCGCGGATTTCTTGGCCGAGTGGATAGAACAGCAACAGCCGACTCAGATTCACTCGGAACACTGGACTATGTTCTTCGATGGATCTAAAATGCTGAATGGTTCGGGTGCTGGAGTGGTCCTAGTGTCTCCAAGAGGTGATCGGCTTAGCTATGTCCTCCAGATTCACTTTGATTCCTCTAATAACAAGGCAGAGTACGAAGCACTCCTCTACGGGTTGCGTATGACCATCTCACTCAGCGTCCGTCGCCTGATGGTCTATGGTGACTCGGATTTGGTGGTCAATCAGGTGATGAAGGAGTGGGATGTCAAAAATCCTGCTATGACAGGATACTGCAATGCAGTTAGAAAGCTAGAGAAAAAGTTCGAGGGTTTGGAGCTTCACCACATTCCCCGAGTCAAGAATCAAGCAGCTGACGATCTGGCAAAAATTGGTTCCACTCGGAAGCCTATCGTCAGCAATGTATTCCTTGAGCATCTCCATTCCCCATCAGTACAGGAAGATCCTTTCACGGAAGAACCCCCTCAAGCGATAAGTCCTACTGATCCGACCGAAATCGAGATCCCTGTTGTCATTGACTTGGTTATGGAGATCCTGATAATTACCCCCGACTGGACAATGCCGTACATTGCATATTTGCTTAGGCAAGAACTCCCAGAGGACAAGGTCGAGGCGCGTCAGATAGTCCGCAAATCCAAAGCTTTCACAGTAATAAATGGACAGCTTTACAGAGAGAGTGTCACCAGCGTAGCTCAACGATGTATTTCTCCAGAGGAAGGTCGACTGATTTTGGAGGAGATCCACTCAGGGACCTGTGGTCATCATGCGTCCTCTCGGACGATTGTGGCCAAAGCATACTGAGCGGGATTTTCCTGGTCGCGTGCCAATGAAGCTGCTAAGGAGATAGTCCAGCATTGCGAAGTATGCCAGTTCTACGCGAACATGTCCCATAAGCTTGCGTCTACCTTAAAAACCATTCCACTCGTCTGGTCATTCACCGTATGGGGTTTGGACATGGTTGGACCTCTCAGGACAGGCAGGAGTGGCTTCACTCATCTGCTTGTGGCAGTCGACAAATTTACCAAGTGGATCGAAGCCAAGCTAATCAAGAAGCTAGATTCGCGTACAGCCATCAGGTTCTTGAGGGAGTTGATATTCCGATATGGAGTCCCACATAGCATTATAACAGACAACGGCTCAAACTTTGATTTGGAAGAATTCAGAGAGTTCTGCGCTTCCCAAGGCACTCGGGTGGATTACGCATCCGTTGTGCACCCGCAGTCGAATGGTCAAGCTGAGAGAGCAAATGGCCTCATCCTCCAAGGGTTGAAGCCTCGACTCATGCGCGACCTCGAGCATGCAGCTGGAGCCTGGGTGACTGAACTGTCGTCTGTTCTATGGGGTTTAAGGATGACTCCTAACTAATCCACCGACCGTACCCCTTTCTTCATGGTGTATGGAGCTGAAGCCGTGCTGCCTAGTGATCTCTTCCACAATTCGCCCCGAGTGGAACTCTATTCCAAAGCTGAGGCAGAGCAAGCTCGGCAGGACATCGTTGACCTTTTGGAAGAAGAACGAGAGATGGCCCTGATACGGTCGACCGTTTATCAGCAAGACCTTCGTCGATTCCATGCAAAGAACGTCAAGGGTCGAGCATTTCAAGAAGGAGATCTTGTGCTCCGAGTGGATCAGCAATGACCACACAAACTCGCCCCCGCGTTGGAAGGTCCCTTCGTCGTCACCAAGGTGTTGCATAACAGGGCCTACCACCTCTACAACCTAGCGAAGAGAATCGACGAGCCGCGCTCCTGGAATGCAGATCTCCTCTGTCGGTTTTATACTTAAATGTTTGAAGTGATGGGATGTAATAAGAATACTTTCTGCTTATCAAAGACATGACTCCTGCAGTCCTTCAATAATTTTCCTCGTGCAATCACGTATGTTCGAAACCCCACTCCAATGGGTGGCTTAGCCGCGAGCCAGTCCTCGCCTAAGTTAAAAAACCTCTCCGAGTGACGAGCATCCCTCTCACTCGGGGGCTTAGCCGCGAGCCAGTCCTCGCCTAAGTTAAAAAATCTCTCCGAGTGACGAGCGTCCCTCTCACTCGGGGGCTTAGCTATGAGCCAGCCCTCACCTAAGTAAAAAAACCTCTCTGAGTGACGAGCGTCCCTCTCACTCGGGGGTTTAGCTGCGAGCCATCCCTCGCCTAAGTAAAAAACTTCTCCGAGTGATGAGCGTCCCTCTCACTCGGGGGCTTAGCTGTGAGCCAGCCCTCGCCTAAGTAAAAAACTTCTCCGAGTGACGAGCATTCCTCTCACTCGGAGGCTTAGCCGTGAGCCAGTCCTTGCCTAAGTTAAAAAAACCTCTCAGAGTGACGAGTGTCCCTCTCACTCGGGGGCTTAGCTGCGAGTCAGCCCTCGCCTAAGTAAAAAACTTCTCCGAGTGACGAGCGTCTCACTCGGGGGCTTAGTTGTGAGCCAGCCCTCGCCTAAGTAAAAAACTTCTCCGAGTGACGAGCGTCCCTCTCACTCAGGGGCTTAGCTGCGAGCCAGCCCTCGCCTAAGTAAAAAACTTCTCCGAGTGACGAGAATCCCTCTCACTCGGGGGCTTAGCTGCGAGCCATCCGTCACCTAAGTAAAAAACTTCTCCGAGTGACGAGCATTCCTCTCACTCGGGGGCTTAGCTGCAAGCCAGCCCTCGCCTAAGTAAAAAACTTCTCCGAGTGACGAGCATTCCTTTCACTCGGGGGCTTAGCCGCGAGCCAGTCCTCGCCTAAGTTAAAACCTCTCCGAGTGACGAGCATTCCTCTCACTCGGGGGCTTAGCCGCGAGCCAGTCCTCGCCTAAGTTAAAAAACCTTCGAGTGACGAGCATTCCTCTCACTTGGAGGCTTAGCCGCGAGCCAGTCCTCGCCTAAGTTAGAAAAACCTCTCCGAGTGACGAGCATTCCTCTCACTCGGGGACTTAGCTGCGAGCCAATTCTTGCCTAAGTTAAAAACTTCTCCGAGTAAGAGCGTCCCTCTCACTCGGGAGCTTAGCCGCGAGCCAGCCCTCGCCTAAGCTTAAAAAATCCGTTCACTTGGAATATGCAATAAACTAGAAAGCAACATTCAGATAACCTCAAGTTCGCAAAAGCAGATGAAAGTACTCGGGCAGAAGGCCCGAACGAGTTTAACGGTTAACAGGATCATTCGGCATTCCGAGGCAAATAAGTTTGAATCATAAAGTTTTTCTTCACGTGTCGGGGGGAGTCGCTAGCTCGACGAAGATGTCCAGGTCAATACCATCGGCGATCCGAGTGGCTGCATCGATGAAGGTCTCCATGAAATCTTCAAACTAGAGCTTCTTCGTGTTTGCCACCGGAAGAGCCTTTAGCTTGTCTTCCTTGACCTCCTTGTAATGGACACGAACAAGTGAGAGCGCCACGTCGGCTCCGCAACGAGCGGCTGATTTCTTCCATGCTTGCACTCGACCAGGGATCTCATTGTGCCGAGTCATCAGTGACTCGAGGTCATTCTGAAGCGTATCCTCTGGCCACAGTTCTTTGTCTATTCTTGTCAGCGCAACCTTCAACCAGGCGATGTACCCCAAGACACTGTCGAGTCAAGCTTCAAGTCACAGCACATTCATAGTAGCAGCATCTTTGACGAGTGACTTGGTGGGGTCCAGACCTATTTTGATTCGGTCTGTCTCTTGCTCGAAATTGTGGCAGAATTCTGCACAAAAAGGAAGAATGAGTTAGCAGTGACTTTGTTTTCGGAGCTCTCAAGAATTCACTCGGACGAAGAAAAATACCTTCAAGCATGATGTACATTTTCTTCACAAGACTCCCCAAGTATGCTTCCAGTTCGTCCCTCTTTTGGGTAAGCTGGTCCACCTTGTCAGTAAGGGCGATTTTCTCTTCCTTTAGTTGGGCAGCTTCCTTCTTCACCTCCTCCACATCGGTCTTCAGAGCGGCATTCTCCTCTTCAAGTTTACCGACTGAGGCTAGCTTTGCCTCAGCTGCTCCAGTCTTCTCCCGAGCCACCTTCTGCGCCCCCGCGAGTTTGTTGTCCTTCCTTTCCAGGGCCTGCTTCATAGTGTCTAAAGAAATAACATTCTTGAGTCGTGCTTGGAGTTGACAGTTCTCATTTCGCACATATGTTCGAGTGAAATCACTCGGTTCAAAAGACGAAAAGAAAGAACAACGAAACTCCCAGTCAGCGAAGGGTTACCTCCCATGGTCTTCACCTCCTCCTGAGCTTGCTTCAAGTTCCTTTTCGCCAGGTCCAGATCCAGTTGAAGTTGGGCCTTTTCCTTCTCCAGAGTAACGTACTGAGCTCCGAGCTCACAAGTCTTCTGAGATCAGCAAAGAAACAATACAGTCGACAATGATCAAGATTTTCAAGTTTAACTCCACTTCCGAGTGGAAAGAGCAAATTCAGGTGCTACAAACAAACGAAAAGATTTCTCAGACCCCCGCCGAATCAAACATTCAACAGCGGTCTCGGGGACTACACCCAGTGGGTGCACTCAGCGTGCCCCCACTGGACTCATGCTCATTCAGAGTCAGCCCACACCCAGTGGGTGCACTCAGCGTGCCCCCACTGGACTCATGCTCATTCAGAGTCAGCCCACACCCAGTGGGTGCACTCAGCGTGCCCCCACTGGACTCATGCTCATTCAGAGTCAACCTGACTGGCTTAAAAAAAAGAGAGAGACTTCTCAGACCTCCGCCGAATCAAACATTCGACGACGGTCTCGGGGACTACACCCAGTGGGTGCACTCAGCGTGCCCCCACTGGATTCATTTCCACTCGGATCCAGCCTGACTTACCCGAGTGAAGAGCTACAGCTGAACACATTCAAAGACCCCCACTGAATCAAACATTCGACGGTGGTCTCAGGGACTACACCCAGTAGGTGCACTCAGCGTGCCCCCACTGGATAAACTCCCACTCGACACGGCCTGACCAGACTGAGTGGTGAGTTACAGACTACTAACAAATGACAAAAACACCCAGTGAGTGTATAAAGTCAAGTCGAACAAGAAAAATTCAATCGGAAATCAACTTACAATCGCACTTACTCGGACATTCGCTTGAAGAGCTGTGCTGGCGTCATAGGCTGCCTTGCTGTCTTCATACACCTCCTTCAGACACTGCATCATCAGACCAGCCTGGATCATAGCTTCTTTGCTGGCTCCGGCCTGGTCCTCCAGAACATGATGCAGAGTGAAGACGTGAGCCAACGGAGTTGGTAGTGCAGTCTGAGGGACCAGCGCTTGAGATTGTTCAGTCAGTCCTGAAGCCAGAATAGTCGACACCAAGGGCGGAGCAGTTGACAGTGGAGCAGTGGAGATGACGCCAACTTGAGATGAACCACCAGGCTCCTGGGGCATAGCAACGGGAGGCACTTTGGGTGTTCTACTCAACGACACTCTCCGAGTGAAGCTGCGAGGAGTGTTCAAGGTTGCACCTTCATCACCCGCACCCTTCTGAGGCTCGTCTTCGTCGTCGTCGCCAACATGGATGACATTTGTTGGCTCTGCAGTCATTTAACAAAAACAGTCCGTTCAATTGACGAATCAACTAATGAAAAAGAATAAAGGGCAAACTTGTCGCACCTCTCCGAGAGGTGGCTGCGTCCGCGGTATCCGCATCCGCGTGCTCCTCATCAATTTGCATGGGCGACGTCACCGAAGTGGTGGCCCTAACACATAGTTTTCACTCGGTCAACAATAGCGCAAAGTTCCACGGGGGAAAGAAAGGGAAAAAAGAAGAGCACTCACGTCGAAGCAATGGGCACCGTGACCATGATCCTAGGGATAGCCTTCCGAGGTTTCACCGACGCGACCTTGGGCTGCTTTGTATATTTTTCAATCGGGTCTGGCATTGCAGTTCGAGTGTGTTTGGTGTTCCTAGCACTCGATGCCAAGGCCTTGCCCTGGCCAGCCGCCGGATCTTGGGTCTGCTTGGTTCGACGCTTAGTATGTGGAGGGGACTCGACTTCGTCGCTCTCCTTTGAGTCGTCACTACTATCTTTGCTGTCGTCAGCATAGTCGATATTTGCACTGCCCCCTTCGCTCTCATTTCCTTCTACGAGCTATTCTCCATTCGGCACAGGCGAATACATCTTTGTGAAGGCCTGCAGAACACAAGTATCCAAGTCAGTCAGTTCTCAATACCATTACACGGTGGAAGCAAAAGATAATACACTCGGCAAAGATGAGTCTCACCTCTCCTGGAGGATGTTCGGCGTCGAAAGGCAAGATTCGTTTGGATCCACGCGGGTTGTCACAGGCTCCGGTGATGCTCCTGAGCCACTGCGCCACGGTCTCCCCATCGACTTCCTCTGGATGGATCCGAGTGGTGTCATCTGCACCCGAATACCCACATGGGGTGGTCACGTGCCTGTAGAGGCTGGATGCGTCGACTGAGGAACGCCTCCAGCAGATCCAAGCCTGTCACCCTGCCCTGGATCAACTCAACTACGGCTTCCACCAGGATCCCCACCTCAGCTTTCTCGTCCTCATCCACGGTCAGCGAGCGAGGTGTGTTGAGTCTTGCCAATGAGAAGGGTGGGAGGCCAGTCGATGAGCCAGGAGCTGGAACGTCTTTGCAGTAAAACCAGGTCGATTGCCAACCTCTAACCGACTCGGGAAAGGTCATGGCAGGGAAGGCGCTCCTACCTCTCATCTGGATTCCTAAACCCCCACACAGCTGAATCACATGGGTCCTCGCATCACTCGGATTCACTTTCGTAACCGACTAGGAACGACAGGTGAAGATGTGTTTGAACAATCCCCAATGAGGATGACAACCCAAGAAATTTTCACACATGGACACGAAGGCTGCGAGGTATGATATGGTATTCGAAGGAAAATGGTGGATTTGGGCACCGAAAAAGTTCAAGAAACCACGGAAGAACGAATGAGGGGGCAAAGAAAAACCTCTCTCCACATGTGTGAGAAGGAGAACTCGTTCCTCAGGGCGAGGCGCAGGCTCGGTCTTCCTCCCCAGCACTCTCCACGAACCAGGGGCCACGAGCCCGTTGGTGGTGATCCCCTCGAGGTCCTCTGTAGTGACCGTCGAGGGGAGCCAATCGCCCTGGATCCAGCCCGGCGGCAGAGTGGACCGAGAGCTCGACGCCTTCTTCCCTTTGGCGCCTTTCTTGGCGCGCTCCAACTTCGCCGTCTTGTCCTTCGTCATCTTCGCGGTGGTCGACGGACTCGAGCGGGACGGCGCGACGCCGGAGCGGTGGATGCAGAGAGACTGGGCGGAGAGGGGAAAAGTGAAGGACACTGTGGTACGCCTCGTGCGCGTCACCTTTTGTAACCACCCAACCCGAGTCACTGACCTGCGAGCCCGCGGGATCTCAGCTCATCCCACAACCGGAGCCCGCTTGATACGTGGCGATAAAGGGGGCACAATAATCGAGGAGTCCCCCCCCCCCATTTGCCCTGCTTACCGTGCTGCAGCTGGCCCGCACACTTCTCCAAAATTTTTTGAATCCCACGAAATCCGGGATCTGGCAGAACAGTCGATCACACCAGAGATATCCACAATCATTCGGATCGGATCCAGCGTTCTACGTCCGTAGATTTTCTCACTCGAACATTTAACAAGCCAGAATCGATCGAGGCGACTAGCAAAGGATGAACAGCTCAGATACCTATGGATCATTAAGAAATGCCTCCAAGGCATTAAGTCTGATCCAAATCAGCTTCAGTCCTTTCTCACCTGAACCCCGATCCATTCGGGGGCTAACGACGATAACATGTACCTAGCGTAGGGTCCTAGGCCTGACCTACAGGACCTTCCCAATCTTCAGAGTTGCGTTTAATTCTTTCTAAAAGATCCCACCTGAATTCAATAGTCTTCTTCATAAAAGAACCAGTACAAGAAGTATCGAGCATGGATTGATCATCACAAGAAAGCCGAGCATAAAAATTCTGAATAATAATTTCTCTTGAGAGCTCATGATTGGGGCATGAATATAACATTGACTTAAGCCTCCCCCAAGCTAGAGAGATACTTTATCCTTCATGAGGCCAAAAATTATATATATAATTCTGATCACGATGAACTAGATGCATAGGATAATTTTTTTGGTGAAATTCCAATTTCAATCGATTCCAACTCCAAGATCCAATATCATCGCATAGCTTATACCATGCCAATGCTTTTCCCTTCAAAGATAAAGGGAAAACCTTCTTCTTAGCTTCATCTCCAGGTAAACCTGCAAGCTTAAATAATCCACAAATTTCATCCACATATATCAAGTGCATATCAGGATGTTCAGTTCCGTCTCCTGCATAAGGATTAGCTAGCAGTTGTTCTATCATACCCGAAGGAATTTCATAACCAGTATTTTCAGTAGGTGTAGTAGGTTGAGAGGCAACTAATTGTGGTTCCGGTCGAGGTGAAGATACCCCGAACAAACACCTCAAAGGATTGTTCTCCATAGTAACAAGTGACAATAAATTTTAGCACGTAGTAATAATTTTTCCTTACCGATTTCCACTTACCAAGAGTGCTTCATTCCCCGGCAACGGTGCCAGAAAAGAGCCTTGATGACCCACAAGTATAGGGGATCATCGTAGTCCTTTAGATAAGTAAGAGTGTTGAGCCGAACGAGGAGCAGAAGGAAATGACAAGTAGTTTTCAGCAAGGTATTCTCTGCAAGCACTGAAATTATAAGTAACGAGTAGTTTGATAGCAAGATAATTTGTAATGAGCAAGTAACGGTAATGGTAAGAAAAGTGCAGCAAGGTAGCCCAATCCTTTTTAGGCAAAGGACAGGCCAAAACGGTCTCTTATGATAAGCAAAACGTTCTTGAGGGTACACGGGAATTTCTTCTAGTCACTTTCATCATGTTGGTTTGATTCGTGTTCGCTACTTTGATAATTTGATATGTGGGTGGACCGGTGCTTAGGTGCTGTTCTTACTTGAACAAACCTCCTACTTATGATTAACCCCCTAGCAAGCAACCGCAACTACGAGAAAAGTATTAAGATAAAATCTAACCATAGCATTAAACTTTTGGATCCAAATCAGTCCCTTACGAAGTAGCGCATAAACTAGGGTTTAAGCTTCTGTCACTCTCACAACCCATCATCTAATAAATACTCCACAATGCATTCCCTTAGGCCCTAATAAGGTGAAGTGCCATGTAGTCGACGTTCACATGACACCACTAAGGGAATCACAACATAAATATCATCAAAATATCGAACACATATCAAGTTCACATGATTACTTGCAACAAGATTTCTCCCGTGACCTTAAGAACAAAAGTAACTACTCACAAATGATAATCATGCTCAAGATCAGAGGGGTATTAAATAGCATAATGGATCTGAACATATAATCTTCCACCAAATAAACCATATAGTAATCAACTACAAGATGTAATCAACACTACTAGTCACCCACAAGCACCAATCTAAGGTTCCGGTACAAAGATTGAACACAAAAGATGAACTAGGGTTTGAGAGGAGATGGTGCTGTTGAAGATGTTGATGAAGATTGCCCTCCCCAAGATGGGAGAGTTGTTGGTGATGATGATGACAATGATTTCCCCCTCCGGGAGGGAAGTTCCCCCGGCGGAATCGCTCCGCCGGAGGGCAAAAGTGCTCCTGCCCAAGTTCCGCCTCGAGACGGCGGCGCTTCATCCCGAAAGTCCTCTCCTTATTTTTTCTAGGTCAAAATGACTTATATACCAGAAGAGGGGCACCGGAGGTGGGCCGAGGAGGGCACAACCCACCAGGGCGCGCCTGGGGGCCCTAGCGCGCACAGGTGGGTTGTGCCCACCTAGTGGGCCCCCTTTAGTAGTTATTTGCTCCAATAATTCTTATATATTCCATAAAAAATCTCCGTGAAGTTTCAGCTCATTTGGAGTTGTGCAGAATAGATGGCCTGACGTAGCTTTTTCAGGTCCAGAATTCCAGCTGCCGGTATTCTCCCTCTTTGTGTGAACCTTGCATATTATGAGAGAAAAGGCATTAGAATTACTCCAAAAAGCATTATTATGCATAAAAACATTATAAATAACAGTAGGAAAACATGATGCAAAATGGACATATCACTTGAAGACCCTCAGATGTTAATCCTTCTGCAGCTAACTCACCATCAGCTCATCATTCGGATTCCGTTATCTATGGCGATGAAGTACTTTCTGTTGAAGATGAACTCAAGTACCCCTATCCTCGCGAGCGTCTGCCTTTGTTTTCCACCGGCGTCGGTATCAAAGGGCCTCTATTCAACAGAAATACTCACCCAGTTTTCTTTTGAGAGAGTCCTTACAACAAGCCCAGGACATCTGATTCTCCTCGATTTTGGACTCAGGAGCAGGCGATATACTACTCTTGTATTCTATATGATAGCCTGAAGATCTTCCCTCATGATTTCCCAGACTTTGCAGCTATGAAGAGCATTGGATGCTTCAATCAAATTCTGCAAGACATCGAAGACTATTGTCTCACTCGTGTCTTAGGCTATCAGCATCCATGGAACAGGGAGATCATTCTTCAGTTTTATGCAACTTTATATATCTCCGGCGATGAGTCAGATAGCACACAGTGGATAATGGAATGGATGACAGAAGGAAAATGAATCAAATGCTCTGCTATGGATTTTGTCTCTCATTTTCGTTTCCCTCGATTTGAACATGGCAAAACTGAGATTCGGGTTCATAACATTGATGCAGTCACTGATGAAGATTTCCGTTGCACAATGAATGAAGAGAAGATTCGTGACTACCATGGTTCTCCTCTGCCTGAACATTTAACTTTCGACAATCAGACTCTCTACCACATTCTCACATATACCATCTGTCCGCTGGCTGGGATGAATACTGATAATGTCATATCTGATGTTCTTTAGAACACCATCCATGCCATCTCACAAGGTTACATCTTCGATGTCGAAGACATGTACTTACGCATCCTAATGGACTCAGCTCAGTGTCCTAAAACAATCAAAGTATTCGCGCCATGGATTCAGGAAGTGGTTGACTATGCAATGAAGACCGAATATCTTGCTAAAGTCAGTCACAAAAGTTTCATTTCTCCTTTGCGTGATACACTGAAAGTTATGGAAGATTTTTCTTCAAGAAAAGCACCTGTGTCAAGCACTTCCTATTATCATCACACCTTCAATGGACCAAAGCTTCCGAAGCGTGATCGTCTGCCAAACACTCAACCTCCTTCACATCTTGAAGTGAGCATGCGCACTCAGCAGTTGCTACTAAAGCATATGGCCGAAGACCGCCAAGAGAAAGAACATCTGGCTTCCGATCCGTTCCATCCTTCTTCTTGACGAAGAGGACGGGGCAAGCCCATGGAGATGAACTAGGACGGATGAAACCCTTTTTCAAGGACTCATCGAGTTGTTTCTTAAGCTCGGCTAGTTCTAGGGGTGCCATCTTATAGGGTCTTCTAGAGATTGGGACGGTTCCTGGAACAAGGTCTATCACGAACTCGACATCCCTGTCAGGTGGAACACCTGGCAGTTCTTCTGGAAAGACATCCGGGAAGTCGCGGACTACCGGAATATCTTCAAGGTCTGGAAGAGGGTTGGCATTTAGGGAGTAGAGCTGACGCTTAGACACTCGGGTCAAAACATTGACTGTCTTGCCCGATGGATGGGTGAGTTGAACAGTTCTAGAAGAGCAATCAATCCTAGCATAATGGGCTGACATCCAGTCCATACCCAAGATGATGTTTATGTCCGAGGACTTGAGAGCTATCAGTGATGCAAGGAAGACCAATCTATCGACAAGAATTTCATTTCCATGGCTTATTCTAGAGGTTTGCCATCTAGAACCAGGGGTTTGAATTGCCATGGAGGTGGGCATGTCACAAAAGGTGGTGTCGTGCAATCGAGCATAGCTCTCAGAGATAAAAGAATGAGATGCTCCAGTATCAAAAAGAACAGTTGTCGGATGGCAGTTAACAAGGAGCGTACCAAGGACGACGTTGGGATCCTCATGAGTTTCTTCAGCTGAGACATAGTTGACATGGCCACGTGCAGTGGTGGCTAGCTTAGCGTAATATGTCTTTCCCGCTGGCTTGTCACGACCAACGGACTTGCCGGGCTGATTGGGGTTGTTGTTCTGGGGACACTCACGTATGTAATGACCCGTCTCTCCACACTTGAAGCATGTCACAACATTGGGGCGTGGAGCAGCATTAGCAGCGGGGCCACCATAGGCTTTGGACGGTGCAAACTGCTGATTGGGGCGAGGCGCCTCAAAGGATGGCCTCGGAGTGAACCTGGGTGGCAGGGCTGTGTTTGGAATCCACACCCGGCGCTTCTGATGTCCAGAACCGGATGACGAACCAAAGTCACGGGAGTGCTTGCGTGAGGCGTCATAATCAGTCTGACCTGTCTCAGCACTAATGGCCTTATTCACCAACTTCTGAAAAGAGGTGCACTCGTGCAGACGAAGATCACGACGAAGCTCGGGGCTAAGTCCCTTGCGGAACCTTGCCTGTTTCTTGGCGTCGGTGGATACCTCTTCAGGAGCATATCGTGCTAGATTTCCAAACTCACGGCTGTATGCATCCACGGTCAGTCTACCTTGGGTGAAATTGCAGAACTCCTCCCTCTTACGATCCATGAGACCTTCCGGGATGTGATGCTCACGGAAAGCCTCACTGAAGTCAGCCCAAGTGGTAATCTGGCCAGCCGGGCGCATGGCCTCATAGTTTTCCCACCAAAGGCTAGCAGGGCCTTCGAGGTGATAGGCAGCGTAGATAACCTTATCAGCTTCGGCTACGTTGGCAGAACGTAGCTTATTGGTGATGCTGCGAAGCCAATCATCCGCATCGAGGGGCTCAACGAAATGATGGAATGTCGGTGGGTACAACTTGATAAAGTCATTGATTGACACCAATTCGTTCCTCTGATGACGTGCAGTATTCTCCTCAATGCGGGCTAGCAAGCGGTTGGTCTCATGCTTGTTTCTTTCTGCCTCCAGCATAACTTCGGCCAGAGAAGGCGGTTGAGGCAGATTCCCATCCCTAGCTGCACTGGCTTCACCCTGCTCCGGGGCAGCAGGGTTGTTGCGGGTATTAACCATCCTAGGAGAGACAAGACAACGGCTTAGACAAGGATGGCAAAATGCTGGCAAGGAAGTGCAGAATGTAATGGACGACATGAAATGCTGAGATGGTCCTTTGCACGACATGGTAATATAGAAACTGCCATATATATACCATCGGTCATACACACCGTAAATAGTTTAGTACAAGCCCAGGCTAAAGTACAACTACGGTGAAAGACGTTACATCTCATCGGAGGCATTCCAAGCTCCTATACATTATTTTTCTACACCTTCGGAACGTGATACACACCAAGTCGTATCCCACAAGTCACGCAGGACTGTGGAAAATACAACTGTTACAATACTAGTGAAGCTGCTACCAACTCAGACGCCTCCGTAGTAATCTTCATAGAGATTACCACCATGTCCTGGGAGCTGAACATGATCATCTGGAAACAGTCGGTCCTGTGGAGCTTGCGGTCCAAAAGGACTCGGATGTGGCCTTGGTCCAACAAACGGTGGCAGACGGGGTCCACGGGGAGGGGTGATGCCTCCTACATCACGCCAGTCCATACAATCTGGCAGACCAGACCGCACGGGGGACAAGTCCCTCATGTCCATATACCCAGCCTGCACGGCGGGTGCAAACCGTGTCAGAGTGGCCCAGTGATCAGAACGAGTGTTGAAGAGCTCCATTCGCAAGGCACGATTCTCACGGTCCTTGTCCTCAAGCAACTCGGTGGTGGTGCGGAGTAGTGAATCCTCATGGATAGAGTCAGTGTAAAGGGTCTGATAGTACCCTTGTGCCCCAGGGAGTGATGCTGGCATATAGCGGAAATCAGTGTTCCGAAGAAAGGCAAGTCTGGCTCGCATGACAGTCATCATCGAATAAGCAGCGTCCTGCACGGACATCTCGATGGTAACCCCAAGTCCATATGAGCAATGGAGGGGTTCAGTAGCTCCAGGATAGGAAGGGTATATCCTGACTGTACAAAGGTATTGGCTTTGATTAAAGTCTCGAAACTGCTCTTCGACGGTATACTCTGGATACCATCGATAGCCTGTCTCGATCATCACTCGGACCAGCATGGTCGTGTGACCAGGTACATCGAGGCACCGAGTCAGACGAACCACTTGATTCTGGGTGCGAGTGGCCATCTGGAAACACGAAATAAGGCAAAGGCATTAGAATTTTCTAGGAGAAATCGAACAGCATAACGGCTGTAAATGCTCAGAAAAAGATTTGAGACATTCACAACAGTTTGCAAGCCACTCAACAACATCATATCAAGGTTCTGGTTCAACTGACAACATACTAGAAGTAGTAGAAACTGAACTGAGGCTTGTAACCAACAATCCTATAAGTTACTACGGATTAGTAACACGTGAACCTGATAGAGAGAAGAGAGCCTAGTCCTTAACCCACGTAGAAAGAGAAAAGGATGACTCAGATCAGAGGGCATAAGGTAAAGGAGTAAAAAGAGCCTTACGTCCCTCCCACAATCAATTCCCCTACATATAACTAAAGCATTTCTAGACTCGACATCGACCAGTTTGGCTCAACGAACCTGCAGGCAGTCCGGCTCTGATACCAACGCTGTCAGGACCCCGATTCTAAGTCACACCGATCTAGACTGTAACACCTCATATCACTTTGCGGCCTCACGCACGGTATTTCCACCGGTGTCGCCTTACCATGGCCCGGGACCGTTTGCGCCTTTTGGCTCACGTATATGATAGTGTTGCTAGCATCCATATGACAGAGAACCCGGGCCGACATGGCTAGTCGTGAACCCAAAGCGGCGCTAACTTACGGGGATAGGCATACATGAATCAACATCGAGCATGTCGGTCAGCAGCGTGTGAATCCGGGCTGTAGCACTGGGCTAGCAGGACTCCGGGAAACCGGGCTATAGCAGGCTAGGCAGGACTCCGGATATCACCGCGTGACATTTCCCCGAAGGGACAGACACAGGAACGAAGTGAAACACATGCCGGCCAGTCTAAGTGTTCCGGAGCAGCAGTGCTGGGCTAGCAGGACTCCGGTAAACCGGGCTGTAGCGGACTACCAAGGCTCAGTGGAGACACCAGACTACATTTCCCCATAAGAGAGGCTGCCAAGGATAAACAACTAGATAGTCGGATCCCACACATACCAAGCATTTCAATCATACACACAATATGCTCGATATGTGTAAATACAACATGGCATCACAACAAAACTCTACAACTCAAAGTACTTTATTTAAAGGCTCCGGGGAGCCATACATAACATGTTCATACAGATAGGGGTCACACGACCCGACACTCAAATCATACAAACATACAAGCACATGCGGAAGCAACTAGTCTGAGTACAGACACTAGAAAGAAAGAAGGCTTGACGAAGCCTGTCTATCTACATAGGCCCTTCACAAGCTCAGGTCACCACCTGGGTGGCAAGTCACTCGTCAACGTCGAGATCTACATAGAACCCATCGGAGGGGGCGGTGTTCTCGTCTGCAACAATTATTAAAGCAACATGAGTACAAAGGTACTCAGCAAGTCTTACAACAGATCCTAATATATATGCACATTCTTAAGAAGGGTGGTGGAGTTATTGCAGCAAGCCAGCTTTGACTCTTGGCTACACTATCCTACGAGACACCACTTGAGAAATTAGTTTTCGCACACGAGTCCACTAATCACCATCACAATACTCCACCGTGGATCCTCCCTCGTAATCCTACGAGAGGGCCATCCGCGGTACTCACACTTATCTTGAGTCTTTTAGTAGTAACCATTAACTTGTCTATGAACTGCATAAGCGACCAAGTAGTCCTTTACCACGGACGTGGCTATTCGAATAGTTTTATACCCTGCAGGGGTGTACTTCGTCACACATGTCTCCACCACTTAGCGTCTGCACACGACATGTGCTCGGCAGACTTCAAGCGAAAGCCGACGTGGGTGTAGACCACGACCTGACTAACCACACAAGTCTCTAGTCCAGGTTTATCGCCTATTCGGGTTCCATCTGCAAGGAAATCCGGCCGGGGTGTCCTCAACGGCCCCAAACGATGTGTGCAGGGTTCCCGAGACACCAAACGGGCGACTCGGTACACCGGCCACGTGCCTACCGCATCACAACCCACCCCTAAGGTCAGCGCTGCGCACGGCCTCCAGCAACTACAAACACCAGTAACTACTTGCAACTCCTGGACAGAGGACGAGAGGGGTCAGTAAGTCGAGCGGGGTCATATTTCAGGGCCCAACGTGTGGTAGTAGCTGAATCTTAAATCACGCATACAGATCTCAGTTCTTAAGGACGGCCTCAATGAAACAACCCACCATGTACTCCTACATGGCCTTCCATCGATACCTTTACCAAATCATGTTCAACACTTCATTCTCATTACCGACACAACCATTCACTCTAGTTCATCACCCTGATGAGCCAGACCTGACACAACTCTAAGCATAGTAGGCATAGCATGGTAGGAAACACAGACTTGGCTCAATCAACTCCTACACATGCTAGTGGGTTTCATCTAGTTACTGTGGCAATGACAGGTCATGCAGAGGATATGGGTTCAACTACCGCAACACACAGCAGTTTGAAACGCGTTGTCTTAATGCAGTAAACGAGAGCAGAAGCGAGAAGATGGGTTGGTATCGAAATGATCAATGGGGTTGCTTGCCTGACAGAGTGGTAGTGGAATACTGCCCTTCAGTTGGATACTCGTGAATATCCTCGGAGGCAGAACCTACCACGAAGAACACATCGAAACACAATCATCACATGGCAATATGCAACAATATGATGCATGCTATGACATGGCAAAATGAGTGTGTTTTGGCTAATGCATCTTAGAACAGGTTGGTTTGAGTTCATTTGAATCAAGGATTCAAATGCAAACCCAAAATAAGAGGTCATATTAGTGCATTAACTTGTTTCATCTAATCAGCAAGGTTAAAGTGTTCTGACATGCATGAAACCAGTACAGATGCAAATTCATATATAATTTGTTTGATTTGGAGCTACAGATTAATTTCTATGAATTTTTGAAGTTTGTAGAATTTTCTGGAATTTCCTGAATAAAAATAAATCCAGAGAAATACTTATTGCGTCAGCATTGCGTCAGGATGATGTCAGCGGTCAACGGGGCCGGTCCAGGTCAAACCTGGCCAGTGGGTCCCGCGTGTCAGTGTCATTAGTCTAACTAATTTTTTGTTTAGTCCTAATCCTAAGTTAATTAGCAGGCGGGTCCCACCTGTCATAGACCCAGGGGGGTCAAATGTGGCGCCCCGGCTCGATCGTACACTAATCATGCACGCAAACGTGTACGATCAAGATCAGGGACTCACGGGAAGATATCACAACACAACTCTAAAACATAAATAAGTCATACAAGCATCATAATACAAGCTAGGGGCCACGAGGGCTCGAATACAAATGCTCGATCATAGACGAGTCAGCGGAAGCAACAATATCTGAGTACAGACATAGGTTAAACAAGGTGCCATAAGATGGCTAGCACAAACAGGGATACAACAGATCGAACAGGCGCAGGGCCTCCTGCCTGGGATCCTCCTAACTACTCCTGGTCGTCGGCGTCCTGGACGTAGTAGTAGGCTCCGTCCTGGTGGTAGTAGTCGTCGAAGGTGGCGTCTGGCTCCTGGGCTCCAGCATCTGGTTGCGACAACCAGCAAGAAGGGAAAGGGGAAAAGGAGGGGGAAAGCAACCGTGAGTACTCATCCAAAGTACTCGCAAGCAAGGATCTATACTACATATGCATGGTATATGTGTAAAGAGGCAATATCGGTGGACTGAACTGCAGAATGCCAGAATAAGAGGGGGATAGCTAGTCCTGTCGAAGACTACGCTTCTGACAGCCTCCATCTTGAAGCAATAGAAGAGATTAGTTGGAAGTTAACCAAACAACAACGTATAGCATAATCCTACCCGTCGGTCCTCTCGTCGCCACCATGCGAGAGAGCGACCACCGGGTTATATCTGTCACTTGTAAGGGTGTGTTTTATTAAGTATCCATTTCTAGTTGTCATGAGGTCAGAATACAACTCCGGGTCGTCCTTTTACCGAGGGACACGGCTATTCGAATAGATAAACTTCCCTGCAGGGGTGCACCACATATTCCCCAACACGCTCGATCCCCTTTGGCCGGACACACTTTCCTGGGTCATGCCCGGCCTCGGAAGATCCACACGTCGCAGCCCCACCTAGGCTCAACAGAGAGGTCAGCACGCCGGACTAATCCTAGGCACTCTGGGGTCTGGGCCCATCGCCCAGTGCGCTCCTGCACGTTGCGTACGCGGCCGCGAGCAGACCTAGCAACCCACACGATCACGGCGGTTACGTTAGCGCGGTCCAACACGGTGCGCGCCGCTCAGTCGCTGACGTCAAGAAGGCTTCAGCTGATACCACGACGCCGGGATACCCATAACTACTCCCGCGTAGTT
This sequence comes from Thinopyrum elongatum, assembly GCA_011799875.1. Classification (NCBI taxonomy): domain Eukaryota; kingdom Viridiplantae; phylum Streptophyta; class Magnoliopsida; order Poales; family Poaceae; genus Thinopyrum; species Thinopyrum elongatum. The sequence continues at coordinate 582,749,386 of CM022300.1, read as the reverse complement.
GGTTAGTGCGTATAGGCCAGTGGCCAGACTCAGATCAAATATCCAATCTCGTTAAGCGTGTTATTATGAAGTAAACGCGAACGCCGACCAGGGCCTGGCCCACCTGTCTCCTAGGTGGTCTCAACCTGCCCTGTCGCTCCGCCACAAAGATCCACTCAAAGGGCCGTTGGGACAAAGGTCCTTTCAGCCCCCAATCCGTGAATCACTCGCGGGTACTCTTCGAGCCGACCCGACTTTAGTCACCATTTGTATAGTATGTATATATGTATAGTATAACCCGTGATCACCTCCCGAGTGATCACGGCCCGATAGTATAGCAAGGCAGACTGACAAGAATGCAGGGCCAATGATGATAAACTAGCATCCTACACTAGGCATTTAGGATTGCAGGTAAGGTATCAACAACAGTAGCAACAATGACAGGCTATGCAGCAGGATAGGATTAACCGAAAGTAGTAACATGCTACACTACTCTAATGCAAGCAGTATAGAGGAGAATAGGCGATATCTGGTGATCAAGGGGGGGGGCTTGCCTGGTTGCTCTGGCAAGTAGGGGTCGTCAACAACGTAGTCGGTCGGGGCACCAGCAGCTGCGTCGGTCTCGTAGTCTACCGAAGAGAAGAGGGGGAAGAAACAGTAAACACACGGCAATAATGCAACAGGGATGCATGACATGTCTAAATGATATGCCGGGGTGATATACAGCCTAACTAAGCGATTTAGTTAATTTAGGAATTTATTCGGATTTATTTAATTAAAGTTGGGCACTATTCATTTATCGGAATCGGTCTAATTGTTCAACGTTCTCATAGCTGCGGGCATCTGACGGGAATACGGAGGATGTATTCGGGTTCGTATCGTCGTTCTGAGCAAGTTTCATGTATAAAATATTTTCATCGGAGTTACGGTTTAAAAGATATGATTTTCTAAAGTTTTTATTAATTTCTGAAATTTTAATTAATTATTTAATTCAACATTATCCGAAACAGTGATTGATGACGTCAGCATGACATCATGCTGACGTCAGCAGCCACCTGACAGGGTGGGTCCCACCTGTCATAGGCTGTTAGGTTAATTAGGTTTAATTAATTTAATTACTGATTACTGTTTAATTAACACTAATTAGTTAATTAGATTAACCTAATCAGGATTAATTAACTAATTAATTCATTATTTAATTATTTTAATTATTTATTTTTATTTCTATTTTCTTAAAACTGTTTCTGGGCCGTGGGCCCCATTCGTCAGCGTCACAGGGGTTCGGGCCCCACTGGGCAGTGGCCCAGGGGCGGACACGTCCGGGGCGTGCCCCTTTCGGGACCGGACATGTCCGGTGCCCAAAAGGGGACGCACGGGCGGTCGGCGGGCGCGGGCGCCGGCGAGGCCACGGCAGGGCCGGAGGCGGGACGGCGGCGCGGTGGCTGGAGCGGCCGCGGGCGGCAGCGCGGTGGCTGGAGCGGCAGCGGGCGGCGGTCGCGCGGAGGCGAAGCGGGGGGGGCCGGAGCGGGCGGTTGGCGGCGAGGAGCGACGCGGGCGCGCGAGCGAAGGCAGTGGGCGGCGCGCGCGCGTGCGACAGAGGCGAGGCCAAGGCCGGAGCGCGGCGCGGCGAGGCCAGGGAGCGCGGGCGCGTGCGCGAGCAGAGAGGGGGGGAGAGGCCCGAGGCCTCACCGGGATCCGTAGGGACGGGGCAGCGGGGGTCGGGGTGGTCGACGAGGACGACGGCGACGGGGAGGCAGGCCGGCGGGGACAAGGCGGCGACGTAGACGAGGCAGACCGGCGAGGGAGAGCTCCGGCCGGTGGCGTCGTGCGGCGAGGGCGAGGCAGCGCGGTCGGGCGCGTCGGGGCGAGCGGCGTCGAGGGAGCCGGCCGGCGAGGGAGAGCGGGATCCGGGCGGCGGCGTCCAACGGCGACGGCGAGGCGGCGCGGTCGTCGCCGCGACCGAGGGACGGGGTCGTCGCGGCGACCTCCACCTCTCGATCCCGATCCAATCGGGGGAGAGGGGGGGATATATCGGGAGAGGGGGGAAGTGGGGGGGTGGCTGGTTAGGGTTTCCCCCCCCATGGGGATAAGGCAGGGGATGGGGCTGGGCCGGCCAGTTGGGCCAGGTGGGTCGGCCAGCTGGGCCGCCTGGCCCAGTTGGCCAGGGGGGCCTTTTCTTTTCTTTTGTTTTTCTGTTTCTTTTCCCTTTTCTTTACTGTTAAATGTTTAGGCCCCAAATGGTTTTTGTAAAAAGTGTGACCTATTTCATAAATACCATTGCATTATTCCTCAACACCTAAAATTAGTTTGGACAAAACATAATTCCATATTTATTTCAGATTTAATAAATGGTTATTAAATACCATCTTTATCCACTGTTTGAGGTTGTTCGAGTCACTTATCCAATTCCAATGATGTTGGTTTCAATTTTAGAATAGCCTCTGGAATATTTGTTACTTATCTGACATTTTAGTTTCTATGTTGGACAACTTTTATACTCCACTTTCATTTAAATTTGAATTTGACTTAGGAGTTGAAATGCAATATTATGCTAATGATGATTATGCACTATTAATCATGATGACATGGCCTCATCAAAAGGGTGATCTCTGTAGCTTAATACAGGGGGTGTTACAAATCTCCTCCACTACAAGAAATCTCGTCCCGAGATTTAGGAGGTAGAAAGAAACAAAGCGGGGTATTCATCGCGAAGACGATCCTCGCGTTCCCAAGTGGCTTCATCCTCAGAATGGTTTGACCACTGAACCTTGAGGAACTTGATAACCTTCTGGCGTGTGCGACGCTCGGCTTGATCGAGAATGCGGACCGGATGCTCTCTATAAGAGAGGTCTTGTCGCAGTTCAAGCAATTCGTGATCTACTCCGCGGATAGGGTCTTTGAAGCAGCGGCGGAGTTGTGATACGTGGAACACATCGTGAACCTGAGAAAGGTTCGGTGGAAGTTCCAACTGATATGCCACTCTACCACGCCTTTCAAGAACAGTGAAAGGACCAATATAGCGAGGAGCTAGCTTGCCCTTGATCCCGAATCGGTGTGTACCTTTCATCGGTGTGACTCGAAGATAAGCCTTTTCGCCAGGTTGATAGACCATATCTTTGTGTTTGCGGTCATACTGACTCTTTTGACGTGACTGAGCAGTCTTCAAATGCTCGCGGACAACGCGAACTTGATCTTCGGCAAGTTGGATAATATCCGGACCGAAGAGTGGACGTTCCCCAGTTTCTGACCAATTTAGAGGGGTTTGGCACTTTCGTCCGTACAATACTTCAAAGGGGGCCATCTTCAGACTGGCTTGATAGCTGTTATTGTAAGAGAATTCGGCATATGGGAGAGATTCTTCCCATTTCCTTCCGAAGGATATGACACAAGCTCGAAGCATGTCTTCGAGAACTTGGTTGACTCGTTCAACTTGTCCTTGAGACTGAGGGTGAAAAGCGGTGCTGAAGGACAGATGAGTTCCCATAGCTTCTTGGAAGCTTGCCCAGAATCTTGAAGTGAATAAGCTGCCACGGTCTGAACTGATAACCAGTGGAATACCGTGAAGTGAAACAATTCTGGACATGTAGAGAGTTGCGAGCTGACTAGCAGTGATCGTCTCTTTGACGGCTAGAAAATGTGCAACTTTGGAAAGTCGGTCAATGACGACAAGAATAGCATCATTACCTTTCTGTGATTTGGGAAATCCAGTGGTGAAGTCCATTTCAACATGGTCCCACTTCCATTCAGGAACAGCAATTGGTTGCAGAGTTCCGGCGGGCCTTTGATGTTCTGCTTTGATGCGACGGCAAACATCACATTCAGCAACATAGCGAGCAATGTCTTGCTTCATGTTTGACCACCAGAATCTTTGACGGATGTCTTGGTACATCTTGGTACTGCCGGGATGAATAGACAACGGAGTGTCGTGAGCTTCTTGCATGACCTCCTGAGTCATACCCAGGTTACCTTTAGAGGGGACCACTAGACGACTTTTAAAGAACAAGGTGCCAGTATCATCAATAGTGAAGAACGAAGGCCTTCCTTCAGCGAGATAGCGCTTAATCTTGTGGGCTTGAGAGTCATAGCCCTGCAGCGTCTTGATGCTGTCCACGAGATCTGGTTTAGCAACCAGGGTATTAAGAGAACCCTGGGAAACAACGTGGAGGTTCATTTTGTAGGAACCTTCAGGAGGGGGAGCGAGTGCTCCAGGAGGAACAATGTGGAGATTCAGCTTTCTGAATTCTTCAATAAGCGAAGGTTGAACTTCGTGAAACTGGAGGTGACTGCAATATGACTTGCGGCTCAAGGCATCGGCCATTACATTAGCCTTGCCAGGGGTATAAGAAATACCCAAGTTAAAATCCGCTACGGTCTCCATCCATCTCTGTTGACGGAGGTTCAGGTCTGGCTGAGTGAACAGATACTTCAGACTTTGATGATCGGTGTAGATCTCGCAACGATTACCGAGAAGGTAATGTCGCCACTGTTTTAGTGCATGGATGACGGCAGCAAGCTCGAGGTCATGTACTGGGTAATTCTCTTCGTGCGGACGCAATTGACGCGAAGCATAAGCAATTACTCTGCGGTCTTGCATTAGGACACCGCCTAATCCTTGACGGGATGCATCACAATAGATGACAAAATCCCTCTGGGAATCAGGAGGGGCAAGCACTGGGGCAGAAGTCAGCTTGTCTTTGAGCGTCTGGAAACTTTCCTGACACTTTTCCGTCCAATCGAACTTGACGCCCTTATGAAGCAGGTCAGTCAGGGGCTTGGCGATCTTGGAGAAGTTCTCGACAAATCGACGGCAATAGCTGGCGAGTCCGAGAAAACTTCGAACTTGCTTGACGTTCTTTGGAGGAGCCCAATCAAGAATAGCCTGAACTCGCTCGGGGTTGACGGCAATACCATCCTTGGAGATGACATGCCCAAGGTATGTTACTTCGGGAAGCCAGAATTCACACTTGGAAAACTTAGCATATAGTTGATGCTCTCGAAGTTTTTCCAGAACAAGTCGAAGATGTTCAGCATGTTCCTCTTTGTTCTTGGAGTATACTAGGATATCATCCAGGTAAACTACGACGAACTTGTCAAGGTATTCCATGAATATATAATTCATCAGGCGGGAGAATGTGGCGGGAGCATTGGTTAAGCCGAATGACATGACAGTGTACTCGTATGAGCCATATCGAGTTACGAAGGCAGTCTTTGGGATATCCTCTTCACGAACACGGATCTGGTGGTAACCCAACCTTAAGTCGAGTTTAGAGAACACTGATGAACCCGCCAGTTGATCATACAGATCGTTTATCCGAGGAAGGGGATATTTGTTCTGGATGGTTGCTTGGTTGATAGGACGGTAATCTTGGACCAATCGGTTTGATCCATCCTTCTTCCTGACAAAGAGAGAAGGTGCTCCCCAAGCAGAGGAACTTGGGCGAATGAAACCCTTACGAAGTGAAGCGTCGATTTCCTCCTTAAGTTCAAGGAGTTCATGCGGCGGCATCTTGTAGGGTCGCTTGGCGATAGGAGTGGTGCCTGGTTTCAAGTCGATGACAAATTCGACAGCTCGAGCAGGGGGTATCCCTGGGAGTTCTTCTTGGAAAACACCTTGGAATTCGCGAACAACTGGAATGCTCTCGATGCCTTCAAGTGGTGATGCGTTTAACGCATTCAAGGCATAAAGCCTCGCCTCGGCATTTTGGATGATTTGAGCCTGGTAGCTTATTATTTCATCAGAAGGGTGTAGAAGATGGACGATCTTCGTGGCGCAAACTATAGAAGCAGTATGCGCTTTCAACCAATCCATTCCGAGAATGAGGTCGATACTACAAGACTTTAGTATGAAAGGGGAGGCGTGAAACTCCAGCCCTTCAATTTCAACGGTGACGTCGTTGCTACCCATGGAGGTTTGACATTGACCCGCGGGGGTGTGTATTACTATTGCAGTGTTCATGACCTCACATTTAATGTCGTGTTTGTATGCAAATTCTTCGGACATGAATGAATGCGATGCTCCCGAATCAAATAAAACAGAAGCTGGTACTGAATTAACAAGGAGAGTACCCATCACGGTGGCAGGCTGGTCCTGAGCTTCATTGAAATCGGTGTGGTTGGCCTGAATACGCCCATAAGACTTGGCATTGTTGTTGCGAGGCTGATTGTTCCTACGGCCAGTTGCAGGAAGTGCCAGTTGGTTCTGGTTCTGTATGCAGTTCCTGGAAAAATGACCTGGCTGCCCACACTTGTAGCACAGACTATCATTGGGATTGGGAGCAGGAGCTCGGGGTGGTGGAGCTGGAAGTCCTGGCTGCCTAGGTGGTGGAGGCAGACGCGGTGCAGTATAGGACTGTCTTGGAGCAGGTGCAGCTGGACGGTACATGCTGTTTGGAATCCAGATCCGACGCTTCTGTGCAGGCTGGCTCGAAGATGAACCGGTGTCACGGTTGCGCCTAAGAGATCCCTGGTGTGCCTGCAGACCAGTCTCGACCTGGATAGCCTTGTTCACCAAGATGGAGAAATTATCAAATTCATGCACAAGGAGCGCTAGCTTGATGTCAGCTTGAAGTCCTTCGCGAAACCTTTCCTGACGGCGAGCATCAGTGGGAATGTCTTCTTCAGCATAGCGGGATAATTCCAGAAACTCCCGCTGATAAGCTTCCACTGTCTTGTTGCCCTGGGTGAGGTTGCGGAACTCTTGCTTCTTCCGGTCCATGATTCCCTGAGGAATGAAACGGGCACGGAAGGCAGCTTGGAAATCCGGCCAAGTGATGACTGTGCCAGCTGGTTGAGTGCGCCTGTGGCTGTCCCACCATTGAGCAGCGGGGCCCTTGGGAAAGAAGGAGGCGAAGGTGACATAGTTTGCAGGGGCAACGCCACCAGATTCCAACTCATAGGTGATGTCGCGAAGCCAGTCATCCGCATCCAGGGGCTGAGTTGAGCCGCGGTAGACGGTTGGGTTGAGGCGCATAAAGTCCTGCAAGGTCCCTGGGCCCGGATACTGGTTCATATTGGGACGAGGAAACTGATCCATGATCCCTTGCATGAACTGACGTTGCAGTTCAAATTGCTGCATCATTCCAGCCATATAGTTCGGCGGTGGTGGATCGTTGGCACCACGTCCACGACCACGACCAGTGGGTCTAACCATCCTGCTAATTTTCAACAGGGGGGGTAGTTTAGTAAAGCAAGCACGAGTGCTTAGCGACAAGCATGATGTAACTCGACAATAGTTTAAGCAGTGCATCAAATACATAAAAGTAGTCGATTAAGACATACAGATCCATACACAACGTCGGGTACAAGCGGACAGCATAACGGCGCAAATCAAAAGCTAGACATACTAGGCGGCGCGCAGGCACGCGGTAAGGAAGTACACAACGAGAGATAGCAAAGGCTACATCAACGTCGGAGAGAACCACTGTATCGGGGTAGCTGCGAGTGCGGACGACGAATGTTCGTCGCGGAAAGATCCTGTGCTCCATGTGCACTCTGATGCAGAACCCGGTCTCGAGCTGTAAGAAGAGGTCCACGTGTCGGTGTGTGACCCCCAACAATAGGCCAGTCAATACCAGCATACATCTGAGTCCTGTGCGGATAAAGGATGTGCTCCGGATGTATCCCTGCACGAACAGCGGGCAGCAACTGCATCATAGCATCGTAGAGACGTGCTCGAGTGGCAACCAACTCGACGGCAAGAGCCCGAACAGTGCGATCCAGAGCCTGAGTGCACTGAATCAGAACGCGCGGGTCGTAGCGACGAGGCTCGTACGGGGCACAGATAGCTGTGTAGTATCCGGTAGCATCTCCAGCAGGGGCATACGGAATGTATCGGAACTCGGAGTCATCCAAGATAGCATTGTGCTCCCCTCGTAGACGTACGACAGCGGAGTAGGCGGCATCATGGACTGCCATCTCAATCGTCACGCCTAATCCGTGAAAAAGGTGTAGCTCGGTGTCTGAGTTGTTCTGCTGATCATAAATCCGAACTTCAGCATAGTACTGTTCCTGGTTGAACTCGCGGTAAACCTCATAAACCAAGTACTCAGGGTACCAACGGTAGCCAAGTCGGGTCATGAGAGCGATCAGGACAACTGGAAACCCAGGGGTATTACGAGCCCAAGTGCGAAGCACAAGCTGTGTCGTAGGACGCGGTGGAAACAAACGGTCCATCTGAAAATAGAGGAAATTCAGGTTTGTCAAACGACAATAAGAGGTTTAACACAACTCGGAGAGAAAGGTTAAACAAAACAATGGAAAGGAAAATGATTATCAGACTAATCAGATCAACGACAGGGAAATCGCACAGATATCCAGCTCTCCGGGTAGACAGAATTTACGAGATCCTAAGTGTCGGCGTTAGTAAACTTCATTTAACCCGAGTAGAAGAGAGATCAGAGTCCCAGAGTATAGACAAGGAATAAAAGATCCTAATACCACCCAGTTGGCAATGTGGGCCCGTAAGCCACACAGCCAAGTTAGTAAAACGGTTTCCTTTGGCTAGACTCAACTTCGGCCAAGGAATTGGAAAGGGGGATTCCTTCAGGCAGTCGGCTCTGATACCAACTTGTGGCGCCCCCTGCTCGATCGTACACTAATCATGCACGCAAACGTGTACGATCAAGATCAGGGACTCACGGGAAGATATCACAACACAACTCTAAAACATAAATAAGTCATACAAGCATCATAATACAAGCCAGGGGCCACGAGGGCTCGAATACAAATGCTCGATCATAGACGAGTCAGCGGAAGCAACAATATCTGAGTACAGACATAGGTTAAACAAGGTGCCATAAGATGGCTAGCACAAACAGGGATACAACAGATCGAACAGGCGCAGGGCCTCCTGCCTGGGATCCTCCTAACTACTCCTGGTCGTCGGCGTCCTGGACGTAGTAGTAGGCTCCGTCCTGGTGGTAGTAGTCGTCGTAGGTGGCGTCTGGCTCCTGGGCTCCAGCATCTGGTTGCGACAACCAGTAAGAAGGGAAAGGGGGAAAGGAGGGGGAAAGCAACCGTGAGTACTCATCCAAAGTACTCGCAAGCAAGGATCTATACTACATATGCATGGTATATGTGTAAAGAGGCAATATCGGTGGACTGAACTGCAGAATGCCAGAATAAAAGGGGGATAGCTAGTCCTGTCGAAGACTACGCTTCTGGCAGCCTTCGTCTTGAAGCAATAGAAGAGATTAGTTGGAAGTTAACCAAACAACAACGTAAAGCATAATCCTACCCGTCGATCCTCTCGTCGCCACCATGCGAGAGAGCGACCACCGGGTTATATCTGTCACTTGTAAGGGTGTGTTTTATTAAGTATCCATTTCTAGTTGTCATGAGGTCGGAATACAACTCCGGGTCGTCCTTTTACCGAGGGACACGGCTATTCGAATAGATAAACTTCCCTGCAGGGGTGCACCACATATTCCCCAACACGCTCGATCCCCTTTGGCCGGACACACTTTCCTGGGTCGTGCCCGGCCTCGGAAGATCCACACGTCGCAGCCCCACCTAGGCTCAACAGAGAGGTCAGCACGCCGGACTAATCCTAGGCACTCTGGGGTCTGGGCCCATCGCCCAGTGCGCTCCTGCACGTTGCGTACGCGGCCGCGAGCAGACCTAGCAACCCACACGATCACGGCGGTTACGTTAGCGCGGTCCAACACGGCGCGCGCCGCTCAGTCGCTGACGTCAAGAAGGCTTCAGCTGATACCACGACGCCGGGATACCCATAACTACTCCCGCGTAGTTGGTTAGTGCGTATAGGCCAGTGGCCAGACTCAGATCAAATATCCAATCTCGTTAAATGTGTTATTATGAAGTAAACGCGAACGCCGACCAGGGCTTGGCCCACCTGTCTCCTAGGTGGTCTCAACCTGCCCTGTCGCTCCGCCACAAAGATCCACTCAAAGGGCCGTTGGGACAAAGGTCCTTTCAGCCCCCAATCCGTGAATCACTCGCGGGTACTCTTCGAGCCGACCCGACTTTAGTCACCATTTGTATAGTATGTATATATGTATAGTATACACCCGTGATCACCTCCCGAGTGATCACGGCCCGATAGTATAGCAAGGCAGACTGACAAGAATGCAGGGCCAATGATGATAAACTAGCATCCTACACTAGGCATTTAGGATTGCAGGTAAGGTATCAACAACAGTAGCAACAATGACAGGCTATGCAGCAGAATAGGATTAACCGAAAGCAGTATCATGCTACACTACTCTAATGCAAGCAGTATAGAGGAGAATAGGCGATATCTGGTGATCAAGGGGGGGGGCTTGCCTGGTTGCTCTGGCAAGTAGGGGTCGTCAACAACGTAGTCGGTCGGGGCACCAGCAGCTGCGTCGGTCTCGTAGTCTACCGAAGAGAAGAGGGGGGAGAAACAGTAAACACACGGCAATAATGCAACAGGGATGCATGACATGTCTAAACGCAGGGCCAGGGTGAAATACAGCCTAACTAAGCGATTTAGTTAATTTAGGAATTTATTCGGATTTATTTAATTAGGGTTGGACACTATTCATTTATCGAAATCGGTCTAATTGTTCAACGTTCTCATAGCTGCGGGCGTCTGACGGAGATACCGAGGGCGTATCCGGGTTCGTATCGTCGTTCTGAGCAAGTTTCATGTATAAAATATTTTCATCGGAGTTACGGTTTAAAAGATATGATTTTCTAAAGTTTTTATTAATTTCTGAAATTTTAATTAATTATTTAATTCAACATTATCCGAAACAGTGCTGCGATGATGTCAGCATGACATCATGCTGATGTCAGCAGGCGCCCTGACAGGGTGGGTCCCACCTGTCATAGACTGTTAAATTAATTAGGGTTAACTAATTATATTACTGTTTAATTAACACTAATTAGTTAATTAAATTAACCTAATCAGGATTAATTAACTAATTAATTAATTATTTTTATTATTTTTATTTTTATTTTTATTTCCTTTTTATTAAAACGTTCTGGGGCTGGGCCCCACATGTCAATGGGCCAGGGGGACTTAACGGGCGCTGGGTACGGGTAACGGGCGGGCGAACCCGCTCGAACGGGCACGGGCGATGGGGCGCGCCAGGGCGCCATCGCCGGTCGCGGGAGATGGCCGCGAGGGTGCGCGGCCGGCGGCCACGGCGCGGCTGGAGCCGCGGGGGGGGGGAGGACCGGTGGCCGGAGGCGGCGTAGAGGGGCGAGGTGGGACTGGCGGCAGAGGTAGGCGAGGGTGAGGCGCAGGCAGCGCGCGGGGTAGTGAGTAGGGGCCGGCGAGGCAGAGAGGCCTCAGCGGGGCGAGGCGCTGGGCGCGGTGACCGCTGGGCGACGGGCACGGCCGGACGGCGCGGCGCATGGCCAGGGCACGGCCCGACCGCGGTGAGCGCGGGGCCGGAGCGCGCGAGGCGTGGTCACGGCCGGAGCGGAGCAACGGTGGGCGCGGCGGGAGCGCGGCAGGCGAGCGAGAGAGGAGGACCGGGGGCCTCACCGAGGGAGCGTAGGGACGGGGCAGTGGAGCGCGAGGAGGAAGACGGGGACGACGGCGGAGAGGAGAAGCAGGCCGGCGGGGGAGCGCTCCGGCGACGGCGTCCAACGGCAATGGCAACGGGGCGGCGTCGGGCGGCAGGGTCGGGGCGTCGCGGCGACCTCCACCTCTCGATCCCGATCCAATCGGGGGAGAGGGGGGGATATATCGGGAGAGGGGGGAAGTGGGGGGGGGTGGCTGGTTAGGGTTTCCCCCCCCCATGGGGATAAGGCAGGGGATGGGGCTGGGCCGGCCAGTTGGGCCAGGTGGGTCGGCCAGCTGGGCCGCCTGGCCCAGTTGGCCAGGGGGGCCTTTTCTTTTCTTTTGTTTTTCTGTTTCTTTTCCCTTTTCTTTATTCTCTTTTCTCTACTGTTAAATGTTTAGGCCCCAAATGGTTTTTGTAAAAAGTGTGACCTATTTCATAAATACCAGTGCATTATTCCTTAACACCTAAAATTAGTTTGGACAAAACATAATTCCATATTTATTTCAGATTTAATAAATGGTTATTAAATATTATCTTTATCCACTGTTTGAGGTTGTTCGAGTCACTTATCCAATTCCAATGATGTTGGTTTCAATTTTAGAATAGCCTCTGGAATATTTGATATTTATCTGACATTTTAGTTTCTATGTTGGACAACTTTTATATCCCACTTTCATTTAAATTTGAATTTGACTTAGGAGTTGAAATGCAATATGATGCTAATGATGATTATGCACTATTAATCATGATGACATGGCCTCATCAAAAGGGTGATCACTGTAGCTTAATACAGGGGGTGTTACAAATCTCCTCCACTACAAGAAATCTCGTCCCGAGATTTAGGAGGTAGAAAGAAACAAAGCGGGGTATTCATCGCGAAGACGATCCTCGCGTTCCCAAGTGGCTTCATCCTCAGAATGGTTTGACCACTGAACCTTGAGGAACTTGATAACCTTCTGGCGTGTGCGACGCTCGGCTTGATCGAGAATGCGGACCGGATGCTCTTTATAAGAGAGGTCTAGTTGCAGTTCAAGCAATTCGTGATCTACTCCGCGGATAGGGTCTTTGAAGCAGCGGCGGAGTTGTGATACGTGGAACACATCGTGAACCTGAGAAAGGTTCGGTGGAAGTTCCAACTGATATGCCACTCTACCACGCCTTTCAAGAACAGTGAAAGGACCAATATAGCGAGGAGCTAGCTTGCCCTTGATCCCGAATCGGTGTGTACCTTTCATCGGTGTGACTCGAAGATAAGCCTTTTCGCCAGGTTGATAGACCATATCTTTGTGTTTGCGGTCATACTGACTCTTTTGACGTGACTGAGCAGTCTTCAAATGCTCGCGGACAACGCGAACTTGATCTTCGGCAAGTTGGATAATATCCGGACCGAAGAGTGGACGTTCCCCAGTTTCTGACCAATTCAGAGGGGTTCGGCACTTTCGTCCGTACAATACTTCAAAGGGGGCCATCTTCAGACTGGCCTGATAGCTGTTATTGTAAGAGAATTCGGCATATGGGAGAGATTCTTCCCATTTCCTTCCGAGGGATATGACACAAGCTCGAAGCATGTCTTCGAGAACTTGGTTGACTCGTTCAACTTGTCCTTGAGACTGAGGGTGAAAAGCGGTGCTGAAGGACAGATGAGTTCCCATAGCTTCTTGGAAACTTGCCCAGAATCTTGAAGTGAATAAGCTGCCACGGTCTGAACTGATAACCAGTGGAATACCGTGAAGTGAAACAATTCTGGACATGTAGAGAGTTGCGAGCTGACTAGCAGTGATCGTCTCTTTGACGGCTAGAAAATGTGCAACTTTGGAAAGTCGGTCAATGACGACAAGAATAGCATCATTACCTTTCTGTGATTTGGGAAATCCAGTGATAAAGTCCATTTCAACCTGGTCCCATTTCCATTCAGGAACAGCAATTGGTTGCAGAGTTCCGGCGGGCCTTTGATGTTCTGCTTTGACGCGACGGCAAACATCACATTCAGCAACATAGCGAGCAATGTCTTGCTTCATGTTTGACCACCAGAATCTTTGACGGATGTCTTGGTACATCTTGGTACTGCCGGGATGAATAGACAACGGAGTGTCGTGAGCTTCTTGCATGACCTCCTGAGTCATACCCAGGTTACCTTTAGAGGGGGCCACTAGACGACTTTTAAAGAACAAGGTGCCAGTATCATCAATAGTGAAGAACGAAGGCCTTCCTTCAGCGAGATAGCGCTTAATCTTGTGGGCTTGAGAGTCATAACCCTGCAGCGTCTTGATGCTGTCCACGAGATCTGGTTTAGCAACCAGGGTATTAAGAGAACCCTGGGAAACAACGTGGAGGTTCATTTTGTAGGAACCTTCAGGAGGGGGAGCGAGTGCTCCAGGAGGAACAATGTGGAGATTCAGCTTTCTGAATTCTTCAATAAGCGAAGGTTGAACTTCGTGAAACTGGAGGTGACTGCAATAAGACTTACGGCTCAAGGCATCGGCCATTACATTAGCCTTGCCAGGGGTATAAGAAATACCCAAGTTAAAATCCGCTACGGTCTCCATCCATCTCTGTTGACGGAGGTTCAGGTCTGGCTGAGTGAACAGATACTTCAGACTTTGATGATCGGTGTAGATTTCGCAACGATTACCGAGAAGGTAATGTCGCCACTGTTTTAGTGCATGGATGACGGCAGCAAGCTCGAGGTCATGTACTGGGTAATTCTCTTCGTGCGGACGCAATTGACGCGAAGCATAAGCAATTACTCTGCGGTCTTGCATTAGGACACCGCCTAATCCTTGACGGGATGCATCACAATAGATGACAAAATCCTTCTGGGAATCAGGAGGGGCAAGCACTGGGGCAGAAGTCAGCTTGTCTTTGAGCGTCTGGAAACTTTCTTGACACTTTTCCGTCCAATCGAACTTGACGCCTTTATGAAGCAGGTAGTCAGGGGCTTGGCGATCTTGGAGAAGTTCTCGACAAATCGACGGCAATAGCTGGCGAGTCCGAGAAAACTTCGAACTTGCTTGACGTTCTTTGGAGGAGCCCAATCAAGAATAGCCTGAACTCGCTCGGGGTTGACGGCAATACCATCCTTGGAGATGACATGCCCAAGGTATGTTACTTCGGGAAGCCAGAATTCACACTTGGAAAACTTAGCATATAGTTGATGCTCTCGAAGTTTTTCCAGAACAAGTCGAAGATGTTCAGCATGTTCCTCTTTGTTCTTGGAGTATACTAGGATATCATCCAAGTAAACCACGACGAACTTGTCAAGGTATTCCATGAATATATAATTCATCAGGCGGGAGAATGTGGCGGGAGCATTGGTTAAGCCGAATGACATGACAGTGTACTCGTATGAGCCATATCGAGTAACGAAGGCGGTCTTTGGGATATCCTCTTCACGAACACGGAGCTGGTGGTAACCCAACCTTAAGTCGAGTTTAGAGAACACTGATGAACCCGCCAGTTGATCATACAGATCGTTTATCCGAGGAAGGGGATATTTGTTCTGGATGGTTGCTTGGTTAATAGGACGGTAATCTTGGACCAATCGGTTTGATCCATCCTTCTTCCTGACAAAGAGAGAAGGTGCTCCCCAAGCAGAGGAACTTGGGCGAATGAAACCCTTACGAAGTGAAGCGTCGATTTCCTCCTTAAGTTCAAGGAGTTCATGCGGCGGCATCTTGTAGGGTCGCTTGGCGATAGGAGTGGTGCCTGGTTTCAAGTCGATGACAAATTCGACAGCTCGAGCAGGGGGTATCCCTGGGAGTTCTTCTGGGAAAACACCTTGGAATTTGCGAACAACTGGAATGTTCTCGATGCCTTCAAGTGGTGATGCGTTTAACGCATTCAAGGCATAAAGTCTCGCCTCGGCATTTTGGATGATTTGAGCCTGGTAGCTTATTATTTCATCAGAAGGGTGTAGAAGATGGACGATCTTCGTGGCGCAAACTATAGAAGCAGTATGCGCTTTCAACCAATCCATTCCGAGAATGAGGTCGATACTACAAGACTTTAGTATGAAAGGGGAGGCGTGAAACTCCAGCCCTTCAATTTCAACGGTGACGTCGTTGCTACCCATGGAGGTTTGACATTGACCCGCGGGGGTGTGTATTACTATTGCAGTGTTCATGACCTCACATTTAATGTCGTGTTTGTATGCAAATTCTTCGGACATGAATGAATGCGATGCTCCCGAATCAAATAAAACAGAAGCTGGTACTGAATTAACAAGGAGAGTACCCATCACGGTGGCAGGCTGGTCCTGAGCTTCATTGAAATCAGTGTGGTTGGCCTGAATACGCCCATAAGACTTGGCATTGTTGTTGCGAGGCTGATTGTTCCTACGGCCAGTTGCAGGAAGTGCCAGTTGGTTCTGGTTCTGAATGCAGTTCCTGGAAAAATGACCTGGCTGCCCACACTTGTAGCACAGACTATCATTGGGATTAGGAGCAGGAGCTCGGGGTGGTGGAGCTGGAAGTCCTGTCTGCCTAGGTGGTGGAGGCAGGCGTGGTGCAGTATAGGACCGTCTTGGAGCAGGTGCAGCTGGACGGTACACGCTGTTTGGAATCCAGATCCGACGCTTCTGTGCAGGCTGGCTCGAAGATGAACCAGTGTCACGGTTGCGCCTAAGAGATCCCTGGTGTGCCTGCAGACCAGTCTCGACCTGGATAGCCTTGTTCACCAAGATGGAGAAATTATCAAATTCATGCACAAGGAGCGCTAGCTTAATGTCAGCTTGAAGTCCTTCGCGAAACCTTTCCTGACGGCGAGCATCAGTGGGAATGTCTTCTTCAGCATAGCGGGATAATTCCAGAAACTCCCGCTGATAAGCTTCCACTGTCTTGTTGCCCTGGGTGAGGTTGCGGAACTCTTGCTTCTTCCGGTCCATGATTCCCTGAGGAATGAAACGGGCACGGAAGGCAGCTTGGAAATCCGGCCAAGTGATGACTGTGCCAGCTGGTTGAGTGCGCCTGTGGCTGTCCCACCATTGAGCAGCGGGGCCCTTGGGAAAGAAGGAGGCGAAGGTGACATAGTTTGCAGGGGCAACGCCACCAGATTCCAACTCATAGGTGATGTCGCGAAGCCAGTCATCCGCATCCAGGGGCTGAGTTGAGCCGCGGTAGACGGTTGGGTTGAGGCGCATAAAGTCCTGCAAGGTCCCTGGGCCCGGATACTGGTTCATATTGGGACGAGGAAACTGATCCATGATCCCTTGCATGAACTGACGTTGCAGTTCAAATTGCTGCATCATTCCAGCCATATAGTTCGGCGGTGGTGGATCGTTGGCACCACGTCCACGACCACGACCAGTGGGTCTAACCATCCTGCTAATTTTCAACAGGGGGGGTAGTTTAGTAAAGCAAGCACGAGTGCTTAGCGACAAGCATGATGTAACTCGACAATAGTTTAAGCAGTGCATCAAATACATAAAAGTAGTCGATTAAGACATACAGATCCATACACAACGTCGGGTACAAGCGGACAGCATAACGGCGCAAATCAAAAGCTAGACATACTAGGCGGCGCGCAGGCACGCGGTAAGGAAGTACACAACGAGAGATAGCAAAGGCTACATCAACGTCGGAGAGAACCACTGTATCGGGGTAGCTGCGAGTGCGGACGACGAATGTTCGTCGCGGAAAGATCCTGTGCTCCATGTGCACTCTGATGCAGAACCCGGTCTCGAGCTGTAAGAAGAGGTCCACGTGTCGGTGTGTGACCCCCAACAATAGGCCAGTCAATACCAGCATACATCTGAGTCCTATGCGGATAAAGGATGTGCTCCGGATGTATCCCTGCACGAACAGCGGGCAGCAACTGCGTCATAGCATCGTAGAGACGTGCTCGAGTGGCAACCAACTCGACGGCAAGAGCCCGAACAGTGCGATTCAGAGCCTGAGTGCACTGAATCAGAACGCGCGGGTCGTAGCGACGAGGCTCGTACGGGGCACAGATAGCTGTGTAGTATCCGGTAGCATCTCCAGCAGGGGCATACGGAATGTATCGGAACTCGGAGTCATCCAAGATAGCATTGTGCTCCCCTCGTAGACGTACGACAGCGGAGTAGGCGGCATCATGGACTGCCATCTCAATCGTCACGCCTAATCCGTGAAAAAGGTGTAGCTCGGTGTCTGAGTTGTTCTGCTGATCATAAATCCGAACTTCAGCATAGTACTGTTCCTGGTTGAACTCGCGGTAAACCTCATAAACCAAGTACTCAGGGTACCAACGGTAGCCAAGTCTGGTCATGAGAGCGATCAGGACAGCTGGAAACCCAGGGGTATTACGAGCCCAAGTGCGAAGCACAAGCTGTGTCGTAGGACGCGGTGGAAACAAACGGTCCATCTGAAAATAGAGGAAATTCAGGTTTGTCAAACGACAATAAGAGGTTTAACACAACTCGGAGAGAAAGGTTAAACAAAACAATAGAAAGGAAAATGATTATCAGACTAATCAGATCAACGACAGGGAAATCGCACAGATATCCAGCTCTCCGGGTAGACAGAATTTACGAGATCCTAAGTGTCGGCGTTAGTAAACTTCATTTAACCCGAGTAGAAGAGAGATCAGAGTCACAGAGTATAGACGAGGAATAAAAGATCCTAATACCACCCAGTTGGCAATGTGGGCCCGTAAGCCACACAGCCAAGTTAGTAAAACGGTTTCCTTTGTCTAGACTCAACTTCGGCCAAGGAATTGGAAAGGGGGATTCCTACAGGCAGTCGGCTCTGATACCAACTTGTGGCGCCCCCGGCTCGATCGTACACTAATCATGCACGCAAACGTGTACGATCAAGATCAGGGACTCACGGGAAGATATCACAACACAACTCTAAAACATAAATAAGTCATACAAGCATCATAATACAAGCCAGGGGCCACGAGGGCTCGAATACAAATGCTCGATCATAGACGAGTCAGCGGAAGCAACAATATCTGAGTACAGACATAGGTTAAACAAGGTGCCATAAGATGGCTAGCACAAACAGGGATACAACAGATCGAACAGGCGCAGGGCCTCCTGCCTGGGATCCTCCTAACTACTCCTGGTCGTCGGCGTCCTGGACGTAGTAGTAGGCTCCGTCCTGGTGGTAGTAGTCGTCGAAGGTGGCGTCTGGCTCCTGGGCTCCAGCATCTGGTTGCGACAACCAGCAAGAAGGGAAAGGGGAAAAGGAGGGGGAAAGCAACCGTGAGTACTCATCCAAAGTACTCGCAAGCAAGGATCTATACTACATATGCATGGTATATGTGTAAAGAGGCAATATCGGTGGACTGAACTGCAGAATGCCAGAATAAGAGGGGGATAGCTAGTCCTGTCGAAGACTACACTTCTGACAGCCTCCATCTTGAAGCAATAGAAGAGATTAGTTGGAAGTTAACCAAACAACAACGTATAGCATAATCCTACCCGTCGGTCCTCTCGTCGCCACCATGCGAGAGAGCGACCACCGGGTTATATCTGTCACTTGTAAGGGTGTGTTTTATTAAGTATCCATTTCTAGTTGTCATGAGGTCAGAATACAACTCCGGGTCGTCCTTTTACCGAGGGACACGGCTATTCGAATAGATAAACTTCCCTGCAGGGGTGCACCACATATTCCCCAACACGCTCGATCCCCTTTGGCCGGACACACTTTCCTGGGTCATGCCCGGCCTCGGAAGATCCACACGTCGCAGCCCCACCTAGGCTCAACAGAGAGGTCAGGACGCCGGACTAATCCTAGGCACTCTGGGGTCTGGGCCCATCGCCCAGTGCGCTCCTGCACGTTGCGTACGCGGCCGCGAGCAGACCTAGCAACCCACACGATCACGGCGGTTACGTTAGCGCGGTCCAACACGGCGCGCACCGCTCAGTCGCTGACGTCAAGAAGGCTTCAGCTGATACCACGACGCCGGGATACCCATAACTACTCCCGCGTAGTTGGTTAGTGCGTATAGGCCAGTGGCCAGACTCAGATCAAATATCCAATCTCGTTAAGCGTGTTATTATGAAGTAAACGCGAACGCCGACCAGGGCTTGGCCCACCTGTCTCCTAGGTGGTCTCAACCTGCCCTGTCGCTCCGCCACAAAGATCCACTCAAAGGGCCGTTGGGACAAAGGTCCTTTCAGCCCCCAATCCGTGAATCACTCGCGGGTACTCTTCGAGCCGACCCGACTTTAGTCACCATTTGTATAGTATGTATATATGTATAGTATAACCCGTGATCACCTCCCGAGTGATCACGGCCCGATAGTATAGCAAGGCAGACTGACAAGAATGCAGGGCCAATGATGATAAACTAGCATCCTACACTAGGCATTTAGGATTGCAGGTAAGGTATCAACAACAGTAGCAACAATGACAGGCTATGCAGCAGGATAGGATTAACCGAAAGTAGTAACATGCTACACTACTCTAATGCAAGCAGTATAGAGGAGAATAGGCGATATCTGGTGATCAAGGGGGGGGCTTGCCTGGTTGCTCTGGCAAGTAGGGGTCGTCAACAACGTAGTCGGTCGGGGCACCAGCAGCTGCGTCGGTCTCGTAGTCTACCGAAGAGAAGAGGGGGAAGAAACAGTAAACACACGGCAATAATGCAACAGGGATGCATGACATGTCTAAATGATATGCCGGGGTGATATACAGCCTAACTAAGCGATTTAGTTAATTTAGGAATTTATTCGGATTTATTTAATTAAAGTTGGGCACTATTCATTTATCGGAATCGGTCTAATTGTTCAACGTTCTCATAGCTGCGGGCATCTGACGGGAATACGGAGGATGTATTCGGGTTCGTATCGTCGTTCTGAGCAAGTTTCATGTATAAAATATTTTCATCGGAGTTACGGTTTAAAAGATATGATTTTCTAAAGTTTTTATTAATTTCTGAAATTTTAATTAATTATTTAATTCAACATTATCCGAAACAGTGATTGATGACGTCAGCATGACATCATGCTGACGTCAGCAGCCACCTGACAGGGTGGGTCCCACCTGTCATAGGCTGTTAGGTTAATTAGGTTTAATTAATTTAATTACTGATTACTGTTTAATTAACACTAATTAGTTAATTAGATTAACCTAATCAGGCAGAGCGCGGCGAGGCTGCGGTGCGCGCGGGCGCGTGCGCGAGCAGAGAGGGGGGGGAGAGGCCCGAGGCCTCACCGGGATCCGTAGGGACGGGGCAGCGGGGGTCGGGGTGGTCGACGAGGACGACGGCGACGGGGAGGCAGGCCGGCGGGGACAAGGCGGCGACGTAGACGAGGCAGACCGGCGAGGGAGAGCTCCGGGCGGTGGCGTCGTGCGGCGAGGGCGAGGCGGCGCGGTCGGGCGCGTCGGGGCGAGCGGCGTCGAGGGAGCAGGCCGGCGAAGGAGAGCGGGATCCGGGCGGCGGCGTCCAACGGCGACGGCGAGGCGGCGCGGTCGTCGCCGCGACCGAGGGACGGGGTCGTTCCCGCGATCCCGATCCCGATCTGGATCGGGAGGTGGGGTCTGACTAGGGGAGGCTGCGACGGGGCGGCGTCGGCGAGCGGCGTCGACGACGGGCGGACGGGATCGGCCTGCGCCCATCCAGATGGGGGGGGAGGAGGAGAGAACGGGGAAGGGGGGATCGGGGGGATAGGGTTAGGGTTTGGCCGGGGGTGGTCCGGCTAAATAGGCGCCGGCTGGGCCCTGGCGGCCCGGTGGCTTGCTGGGCCGAGGCCCAGTCGGGGGGGGGGGGGGGGGTGTTGCTCTTTTTTTTTTTTCTGTTTCTTTTTCCTTTTCTTTATTCTCTTTTCTCTACTGTTAAATTTTAGCCCCAAATGGTTTTTGTAAAAAGTGTGACCTATTTCATAAATACCAGTGCATTATTCCTTAACACCTAAAATTAGTTTGGACAAAACATAATTCCATATTTATTTCAGATTTAATAAATGGTTATTAAATATTATCTTTATCCACTGTTTGAGGTTGTTCGAGTCACTTATCCAATTCCAATGATGTTGGTTTCAATTTTAGAATAGCCTCTGGAATATTTGTTATTTATCTGACATTTTAGTTTCTATGTTGGACAACTTTTATATCCCACTTTCATTTAAATTTGAATTTGACTTAGGAGTTGAAATGCAATATGATGCTAATGATGATTATGCACTATTAATCATGATGACATGGCCTCATCAAAAGGGTGATCACTGTAGCTTAATACAGGGGGTGTTACATCAAACTGGGTCAGCGGGGTCAAACCCGCCGGCGTTTAGCCGCCGGCGAGGCCAGACACGGCGGCGCAGTGCGGGATTCGTGCTCCGGTGACCAAAACGACGGCGGAGCACATCTACGTGATGCGGGGAGTGAGCCGCGTCGAGTGGTGGCAGTGGGTGGAGCTGGGGTGGCCGGAAACGACGCCGGCGACGAGCTGTGCGGCTGCCGGAGTTCGGGCGAGCTCGGGCTCGTCGCTAGGGGGCATGGCGAGGTGTGTGGAGTGGTTCTGTGGACTCCTGCGAGTGCGGCGAAGACGATGGCGTGCTCGGAATCGAGCCAACGTGGCTGTGGCCACGACGGCGACGTGCTGAGGCGGCGGCGGGTGCGGCCGAGCTCGGTGCAGTCGATGCAGGGCTCGAGAGCGAGAACGGAAAGGATGGGGAGGTAGCTGAGCTCACGGCAGTCACGACGAAGCAGACGGCGAGGTCGGGGACGAGCTGCTGCGGTGGTGACGGCGAAAGGGATCTCCGGCGACGGCGAGGTCGGGCGAGGCTGTTGCGGTGGTTCCGAGGCGAACGAGCGCTCGGGGCTCGGTCTGCTCGATGGAGAGGACGACGATGGAGCTCGTGGACACGGCAGCGCGGCTCGGGGACGACGGTGGACGCGGGTTTCACGGTGGCGCGGCTGCGGCTGCGTCGGCCATGGTGGGGAGAGAGCGAGAGAGAGGCGCAGGGGGGGAATGAGGTGTCTAGGGGGTCGATGCAACGACGTGGAGGACGTCCAGGCGTCCAGCGGCTCGAGCGGCAAGCAGCTGGCGCCGTGGCGGGCTCGCGCACGCCGGCGTCACCTCCCTGCCTGCCTGGCGGGGACGAAGCAGCTGGCTGGCATGGGCCAGCACAGTGCTGGGCCGCCAGGTGGGCCGGCTGGTGACTTTGCCATGTAAGTTTATTTCCTTTTTTTTATTTCTGTTTTCTAATTTCTGCAAGTTTGTGGCTTTTCTAAAAATACCTAGGCACTTTCAAAAATCACCAAACTGCTCATGCCCACTGTATAGAGTATATCCAACATGGAACATTTCAGTTTGGGATTATTTGGACATTTAAAATATTTACTAGCATTTAAATGCCCAAATGCAGGTTACATATGATTTAATTCAATGACCTTATGATGACCTAGAAAAATGTGAACCAGCTTTGGCAGAGGTTCTAACCCAAGACAAAAATGATGGACATTTTAGAAGGGCATTTCAGGTTCATTGAAAAAGATTTTAGTAAACCCTAGTTGTTTCCAAGGGGGGGCTGGGGGTTCTATCATCCCCATTTCAAGTTTCTGGAAAAGCTTAAACATGATGCAACACTCTAATGCCTGAACTAGCTAGGGTGTGACATGATTACAGCAGAAAACAAGAAGCGCTTATGGAAATTGCTTCGGAATTTTTTCTCCAAAAAGCAACTCGGCAATTCTCACCTTCAAGAACTCTATCAGTACATTGACCAAGGGTTTACTGATGAAGATTTTCAAGATCGCTCCACTCCACCTTTGCCAGTTCGTGAGCCTATAACGAATTTACTTCGAATTCAGCTGCGCAAATTACTAGATGAATCAGAAGCCACTAGTGAATGAGGCTGATCCCAATGTACCTTCCTCATCTAAGACCAAAGTCAGTCTTGAAGGATCAGCTGCTCAGGCGATGTTCCTCACACTTCCGAATCAGAAACTTCGTCAGATAGTTCCTCAGGCGATGCCTCAGAGTAAATCATATTCACAGTTTCTCACTCGTGTTTTTCAACACCTTTTTGACACTAGTTGACAAAAAGGGGGAGAATAACATTGAGAGTTTGATAGATTTGCTCTGTTGGATTTGGTGTTTGTGTTTTTTTCGCTCTATCTTTTGAGACAATTACGCCATTTCATGTGCTCTGATGTAAAACTTATGTTATGGGCTGTAATATTAATAACCCCATCTGCTGCACTATTCTCTCTCTCGAAGCTTTTGTTTTGCAGGATAAATTGTTAACAGAAGTTATGAATGATTGCACTTTACTCTCATAGGATTATCCATCATCAGTGCGAATCATTACTGAAAGCACAAGTGCTCCCTGGGTGATTTTGGTAATTAATGTCAACATATCTCTTGTTGGACTAATACTTTCACCTAGTGTATTTCAGATGAGTTTAACTATGGCGTGGTAAGGACAAGAGGATGTGGAACCCCTTCAAAATGCTAAGGACAAAGATTGGCAAAAGCTCAAGACTCTTCATTTCTATTTTAGTGATTCAAGATCACATTGAGTCCATAGAAAAGCCAATACTATTAAAAGGGGATGAGGTGTTGCTTAATGGTCTACTTGCTCAAAGTGCTTAGTGATATTGCTCCAAAACCCTCAGCCACTTTCTCATTTCCACATATGTCCAAAACTCAAAGTCAAACTCGGCCCCACCGATTTGATCTATCCGGCGCCACCAAGTTCAGTTGACATAGCCACTGCCAGAAACCCTAAATGATTCGGTCACACCGATACGGATCTTGGTCTCACCGAGATGGCCCTGCAAACTCTTTGTTTCCCTTTGTAACATTTCGGTCTCACCAAAATGAGTGATCGGTCCCACCGAGTTTGCTTGACCAACTCTTTGTTTGCTCTTTGCTGAAATCGGTCTCACCGAGTTCATGCAATCGGCTTCACCGAGATGAGGTTTTGCCCTAGCCCTTGCACATCGGTCCCACCGAGTTGTTCCAGTCGGTCCCACTGAGATTCCTAACGTTCACATTTTGAACTGAATCGGTCTCACCGAGTTCTTCTATTCGGTCTGACCGAGTTGAGTCAAATGTGTGTAACGGTTGGATTTTGTGTGGAGGCTATATATACCCCTCCACCCCCTTCTCCATTCAAGAGAGAGCCATCAGAACATGCCTACACTTCCACTACTCATTTTCTGAGAGAGAACCACCTACTCATGTGTTGAGACCAAGATATTCCAATCCTACCACAAGAATCTTGATCTCTAGCCTTCCCCAAGTTGCTTTCCACTCAAATCATCTTTCCACCATAGCCAAATCTGTGAGAGAGAGTTGAGTGTTGGGGAGACTATCATTTGAAGCACAAGAGCAAGGAGTTCATCATCAACACACCATTTATTACCTTTTGGAGAGTGGTGTCTCCTAGATTGGTTAGGTGTCGCTTGGGAGCCTCCGACAAGATTGTGGAGTTGAACCAAGAAGTTTGTAAGGGCAAGGAGATCGCCTACTTCGTGAAGACCTACCCGAGTGAGGCAAGTCCTTCGTGGGCGATGGCCATGGTGGGATAGACAAGGTTGCTTCTTCGTGGACCCTTCATGGGTGGAGCCCTCCGTAGACTCGCGTAACCGTTACCCTTCGTGGGTTGAAGTCTCCATCAACGTGGATGTACGATAGCACCACCTATCGGAACCACGCCAAAAATCTTCGTGTCTTCATTGCGTTTGCACACTCCAATCCCATCCCTTTACTTTCTTGCAATTAGCATGATTTACTCTTTCCGCTGCTCATACTCTTGTCATGCTTGCTTGAAATGTATTATGAATGCTTAAACTTGTGCTAAAACTCCACCTCAACTTGAACAACTTAAAAACTGCCACTTTTACTTGTTGAGGGTCTAATCACCCCCCCTAGAGGGCCCCTCTTCTCGATCCTTTCAAAAGGGAATTTTGACCAAAGGGCATCGAGAGACGAGCTACCACAAGGCCGCACCACTTGTCATTGTGCGTAGGTTGTGGCCCCCCTCCGGCATCTCTTTGCTCCATGATTCTTCATATATTCCAAAGTAATTTTCCAAAACTCCACACTTCATTTTGAGCTTTGGAGAATTGCTTTTTCTTCTGTTGATAATTTAGGTCCAGAATTCCAGCTGTCAGCAATCCCCCTCTCTAGGTATAACTTGCATTTTAAGAGAGAAAAGGCATTAGAATTGCATCATAATGTGAAATATAACATCAACATAAGATAAATTACAGTAGAAAATAATAATGCAAAATGGACGTATCAACATCCAACTTGCTTTCTCATGAAGACCTATAGCTCATTTGAAGAGACTCCTCGTTGGAATATACAAGCCAAGTTCAATGCAAAGATGCAAGTCGTGTTTTTCTTCGGTACCATGACCACGTTTGGCAACCAGTCAGGTGCTTCACTTCTCGGATGAAGTTGGCCTCCAGGAGCCCGAAACTAAGTCGTTGGGTCCAAGCTCCAGGCTTGATCCGGCGAGGTGTAGTTCTTGTTTCGAGCCCGACCTAGCTTCCACACTTGGAACATGTGTGGCCCGCTACTCCTCGGTCCGATCAAACATCACAAGCGAGAAAAAAGGGCGGCGGGTTCTGATTCGTCGGGTTCGACATCACGTGGTGAGTTGGAGTTTTGATCCAGCCTGACTGGCTGTTCGGTTTGGCCAGAGGATGTTCCGACATCGAGATCGCGTCGGTGTTGCCCTGATCGCTGGTCATGAGCGTCATCGGACTATTGCGACTACTCAGAGGGACCTGCATTGGCCACCAATGATGGAGTCAAATCCAGCAGATCAAGGGTAGGGGGTCTCGTACTGGTAGTCTTTGTGCGATGGTAATAGAGGCACAAGATTTTACCTAGGTTCGGACTCTCTCGAAGAGATAATACACTATGTCCAGCTTTGATCGGATTGACTTGAGGGAGCACAAGTTACAAGTTGATCTACCGTGAGATTGTTGTGTGTATGTCTATCTATCGTCTATGAGCCCTATCCCTCGGTTTATATAGGTACCAAGGGTGTCTAAGGTTTACACAAATCTGCGGAAGCGGTGGTGGCAATATCCTGCAATAGGACCTGCTTCTCGCTTCATCTTTGGCTCCGTCTCATCCTCCTTGTCTGCGCCATGAGCGAGTCGTCGGGCCCAAAGGGGGTAAGAAGCATACAACCCCCTCCTGTGTTAGGCTGTCAGGGATGATGTAGGGTTGATTCCGCCATTGCTCACAACACCATTGATGCCGCCTAGTTTATTGACGAACAGATGAAGCTGATTGTTCAGGCAACAACACTGATAGTTGTGATTCAGCTTGGCTCATGTTGGTCCACACGAGAGTTGTTCGTCATAATGATAAGCCTGTCATTCATTATGTTCCAATGTTAATCCGAGATAGGGAGATAATGGTGAATCTGAACTACATCTATAACTTCAACGATGTAGAGGCTTTGTGGATGCTTCGAATGAAAAGAGCACCTTTCGTCCAGCTTGTGGAGACATTTGGGAATAGGGGGCTACTACAAGATAGCATCCACATCTGTGTGAAGAGTAGCTTGCCATGTTCCTCCATGTTTTATGTCATAATCAGAGGTTTAGTGTTATTCGCAACACGTTCAGGAGATCAATGGCGACCATTTCTAGGTATTTCAAGCAAGTCTTGTATGTTGTTGGGAAGCTGAGAGGAGAGATGATCACGGCACCAACCGGGCAAACTCTAGCAAGATTCACACGAGCCCAAGATGATATCCGCATTTCAAGGTGAGCACACTACTCGTAGTTCATGCATTGACATGCTTGTATTGTTCTGATATAACCATAACACCATGTTTTCATGCCACCTACAGGATTACATTGGCACAATGAGTTGGTACTCATGCGATTGCCAGGGGACCAAAGTCACAAGCGGCAACATATAGGGGTAGAAAGCAATACACAAGTCAGAATGTGCTTGCTACTGTTGACTTTGATGTGAAGTTCACATATGTGTCAGGTGGCCGGGAAGGATTAACCCTTGATTCCAACATTCTTGCTGACATCACGGCTCGACTTGATGGCATCAGTATCCCCGATGACAAGCTCTACCTACAAGATGATGGCTGTGCATGTCAGCCTGATGTTCTTCCACCATTCGAAAAAACCAGGTACCATCTGAACGAGTTCTCTTTTAGGAACTATACTATGATTGCATAGGAATTGTTCAATCTCAGACACTCTAGCCTTAGAGTTACAGTTGAGAGGGCATTTGTGAAGAATAGATTTAAGATCATGGATTAGAAACCATTCCACATTTTCCCCACCCAGGTTAGGCTTGTTCTTGCATGTTGCATCCTACAAAACTGGATCCTGCAATGAGGCTGTGATGAGCTTGTGTCGGAGGAGGAAGGTGTGACGGCCGATAATGTTGAAAACTTTGACCATGGTGTGGAGGCATCTGACGATGAAGCTTGAAAGACCAAAATGATGAAGTGGGAGGAGGTAAGGTGGGCAAACAGATGCCAGACAAGGATATGAAGACGAATAAGTAAGAGTAAGAGAAGAAGAAGAAGAAGAAGAAGAAGAAGAAGGAGGACTTCCACCTAATTCGGCATCGATGAACTTTTCCCTATTGAGTCGTAACACCGTTAATTTGTACAGCTATCTGTTAGTAGTTAGGATGAGCTGTCATTTGTTTACTAGCTAGAAATGAAGCGATGTTTTGATTGTGTGTGGTAAGATCACCACTAGTGAAAAGGGTGATCACAACTTATATCATGCACAACTAAACACGCATAGCTCATCAACCCAGCCCAATACATGCCACCAAAAGTCAGAGAAAAGCTGATGGACCCTGATAAGTGCCACACGTCAGGTACGAGCACATGGCAACTCCGAACGTTTTCGATGACAAGTTTAGTTACGCGAGGATGACAACTTTAGTTGGCGAGCATGGAAACTTTATGCTTTAGTTTATTTTTCGACTGAAACTTGCTTGTTACTGGAATCTACCATCCTTACGTGACTGGAGTTGCCATCGAAAAACAACAAGGCCGGAGCCGGAGTGCCACACACTTCAGCCTACGTGCATACCACCAAAACAGTATTTTTATTTGTCTGCATTTACTCAACCAACGACCCAATCTACCAAACACGCCCGTAATTGTTTTTTTTTTCTTCAAAAATAAAAAGCCCCAACGGGACATGGCAATGGGAGGCCCTTTCAAATGCGCGTCCCTCACCAGTCTGCGTCGCGTGGTCGTTACACTATTTGACGGACCGACCGAGGCACCGCGCCGCACCACACATGCCCCGGCCGCGGCACACGTCTCAGAACAGTCACACAAATGCGGTCGCACGCGCACACGGGTCCTCCCGCGTTAAGCATTTCTCCTCTTCTGGGCGCGCAGGCGCACGCGCTAGCTGGGGCCGGAAGCAAGCAAGCAAGCCGAGCCGAGTCGCGCCGCGCCGCGCGATTTTCACACGCGCCGCCCCACCCCCACGCTCCTCTTCCACCTGGAGCGGTAGATCGCATCCTTCCAGTCCAAAGTCTCGCCAGAAAGCCGAGAGAGGTTTTGAGATTTTTCCTTGCCGCATTTCCTAGTAGTCCTCCTACTCCCCACCCTCGCCCGCCCCAGCTCGAGCGCGCACGCGCAAACCCTAGCCCCGATCCCCCCTCTCCCGGCATCTCGGCGCGCCGGCAGCTCGGGCGTTCATGCGGGGCGGCCTCTGAGAGCGCGCGCGCGTGCAGATCCAGCAGGCGCCCCGGCGAGATGGCGAGGGCGGAGGCCAACTGGGAGCGCCTGGTGCGGGCGGCGCTCCGCGGGGACCGGATGGGCGGCGTCTACGGTGTCCCCGCCAGCGGCATCGCCGGGAACGTCCCCTCCTCGCTCGGCAACAACACCCACATCGACGAGGTGCTCCGCGCCGCCGACGAGATCCAGGACGAGGACCCCACCGTCGCCAGGATTCGTAAGGCCCCTTCTACCACCGTATCTAACCCTTGCCTGCTGGCGCTTGTCCACGACGCTGCTATGGCCAGAATTCGCCTCTCATAGTTGGGCCGTACCTTACTACATCACTGAAAACACCTTTTGGACCCAAGAGATGCTAGTACAAAGTACCAGTGCTCTTGAGAAAAGCAAACGCAACGCTTGTGATATGATTCGTACTGACGTTTGAGCAATTAAGTTCCATTGCACGTTTTACTTTGGCACACAATTTGCCTGTCTACGACATTGCCATGACCAGAATTCGCCTGCCATGCTTCAGCTATTTTGCTCCACTGAACACACTTGGTAGACCCAAGATATATTAGTAGAAACTAAACTAGTAGTTCTCTGAGAAAAGCAAACACAACGCTAATGAAATGATCTGGACTATATCTGAGCAATTAAGTTCCTTCACGCATCTAACTTTTACTCGCAATACGGTATCGTCTTGTAATATGTCTCGACTTCCATAGCAATTAAGTTCCTCCGCGCAGCTAACTTTTACTCGCAATATGGTATCGTCTTGTAATATGTCTCGACTTCCATGAGCAGTGTGTGAGCATGCATATGCCCTCGCCCAAAATCTGGATCCAAATAGCGAAGGGAGAGGTGTGCTTCAGTTCAAGACCGGGTTAATGTCGGTAATCAGGGTATGCACATATATGCCATTACTCCCTCTCCTCATCTCTTTCTTGTTTTTGTGGGTAAATCTACTACTATTATTGTTGCATGACCATTCAGACACACTTATCTATGTTACTTGTCACTTGTCTAGTAGTTCACAGATGTTTGACTGCAGACGTTCTAAAATGTGTTGTTTATGAGAGTAATTTAATAAGCTATTTTTTTTATGTATTGCTTGCCAATCAGAGCTGTAACATTTCATGACTGCCTTGTGCATGCAGGAAGGCTTTTGCAATTCAATCTCAGTCCTGAATCAAATCACACACCACATCTCCTGAACCATGACTTGTTGAATTGCAGTAGACTTTTTTGTTTGGGAAAGCAAAACATCTTCTAACAGTGCTTGTCTTTCTCAAAATTTTAGCAAAAACTAGCTAAGAGGGAAGGCGGTGCTATAGACCGAAGTCAGGATATAGCTAAACTGCAAGAATTTTATAAGCTCTACAGAGAAAGACATAAAGTTGACGAGTTGTGTGACGACGAAATGAAGCTGAGGGAATCTGGTGTGTTCAGCGGTAACCTTGGAGAGTATGTATTCCTCCTATGGAGACCTTGCTGAAAGTTCTAATTCATTTTTGCTTTTGAGACATGCTGTTTTTAAGCATGGTTTGTTACTTCGACTTCTAGCATTGTGGTGTTAGCTACTACTGTTATTTGGTCAGGCTGGAGCGCAAAACTCTGAAGCGCAAAAAAGTACTTGCAACTCTCAAGGTCTTATGGTCAGTAATAGAGGATATAACAAAGGAAATTTCCCCTGAGGATGCAGCAAATTTGATTTCTGAAGAGGTTTTGTTCTTATGCTTGATAATTAATTCTTGATTTCGCTTCTACTATATTCAAATGTTCAAAGATCAGAGAAAATAGTAATAGTACTTCCTTTTACTGTAACGTGGTTGAGTGCCACCATGGAGATAATGGAAGTATTTTCATCTTTTTAAAAACTACAAGAGTGACCTCACCTACTGTTATTTGTACATTCATATGTTCTGTTACCAGCGGCCATGGATTAACAAATATTCAGGAACCATGTATCTTGTAGAAGTATCAAATATGTGAAATTAACAAGACAGAAGCTTTAACTTTAATATTTCTACTATTTTATTGAGCTTTAACAGATATAATGCTGAGTTGTCTCAAGGATTTACTTTGACCAAAAACATGCATATTGGGCCCATGAAAGTGTAGTTAGAAAACTAATACATTGTGTAACCTCAGGGTGTAGTTTCCTTCCTTGTTTATTCTTGCTCTCTAGTATTAGGTGCTGTGCAAAGTAACTCCTTTGTTTAGCAGGCTCTTTACCTGACCATTATCTTAACTATAAACTGTAGTGTACCAATAGCACCACCAATTGAATTGCAAACAAAGTTCTAATGTATAACTGAATATAAGTGTGGTGCGATTATTATGAGTCCGCGCCTGTTCAGTTTCAGTCCCACCTTCTGAACCTACTGGCAAAAATAAAATGTTCCATTATTTTGTATTTTGTGTGTAAATAGTAATGCGCTCTTTTCTACTCAGATGAAAAAAGTCATGCAAAAGGATGCAGCAAGGACAGAAGATGCTGTGGCGTATAATATCATTCCTCTAGATTCCTTGTCTACAACTAACCTAATTGTCACTTTTCCAGAGGTATAATTCAGGGCCTGGCCTTTTTTTATGCTTATACTCCCTCCGTTTCTAAATATAAGCCCTTTTAAAGATTTCAATATGGACTACATATGGATGTATATAGACATATTTTTGAGTGTAGATTCACTCATTTTGCTCCGTATGTAGTCCATATTAGAATCTCTAAAAGGTCTTATATTTAAAAACGGAGGGAGTATTTTTTAGATCTGGTAGCGACTATTAACATTTTTTGAGTTTCAGGTGAGGGCAGCAATATCATCTTTGCAGTACCATAGGGATCTGCCCAGGCTTCCGAATACCATTTCAGTTCCTGATGCTAGGAATTCAGATATGCTGGACCTTTTGCACTGCGTGTTTGGTTTTCAGGTTAGCATGTGGCTCACCTGTTGTGTAAGCTAGCCTACATTTTCCATGGAAGTTACTGCTGTAATCTTTTTACTGCTTGATGAACTAATTTATTATCTGGCAACAATATTTTTTTTGAAACGTGGTCCCTTAGGGCCTGATTCATTAAAAAAGGTAGAAGAGAGTTGCCGAGTTAATTAACGGAAAATCGGGCGAAAACCGTTACAACACGTCCCAACAGGACCATCAACACACGCCAACCCCGAGGCCGCGCACCAGGCGAGCCACCGGCTCCGTCACCCAAGCAACCCATAGCTGACACCCTACAACCAAAACCGAAGCCGTCGCTCCGGCATCCACGCCGACCCCGAGGCCGCGCACCAGGTGAGCCGCTTGCTCTGTCGCCCGAGCAACCGGAGCTGACACCCTACAACCATCCTCGGAGCCGCCGCTCCGGCGCACAAACGGAAACCCCACACGCCGACCCCGAGGCCGCGCACCAGGCGAGCCGCCAACTTCATCACCCGAACAACCGGAGTCGACACCCAACAACCATATCCGGAGCCGCCGCTCCGACATCCACGCCGACCCCGAGGCCGCACACCAGGCTGGCCAACGACACTGCCACCCACGTGACCAATGCCGGCACCCCTCCATGACGACGAGATCTGGAGCCGCCGCTCTGACTTCCATGCCGGCCCCGAGGCCGCGCACCTGAGCCGATGGCTCTCAAGCCAAGACTACTCCAAAACGATGCCTCCAAGAAGGGCCACGACACCGAAGCGCCGCCATTGTCCGCTCTAGGATCCTGGAACAAGGGTTTCCCCTGGAGTGCAAGAGGGGGCTCTCCGACGACAACACCTCCAAGAAGGTGTGCGCGCCCGCAAGCGTTGCCGTTGTCTGCTCTGCCCAAAGCCAGAGCAAGGCCTTCGCCCCGAGCAGCCGAAGCAATCCCTCCCCACGCACGTGTACACGAGAGCCACCGCTCGCCAGAACCACCACCATACCACCAAAGCCCGGAGCCATCGGACAGAGCAGCCCCGCCGCCACCACCTGCGCCATGCAGAGTGTTGGCCTGACCACCCAAACGCCACCGCAGGAGCCAGATCCGGCCAACAAAATTTAGTTGCCAACCTGAGTGACAAACGCTAATTCTGATTTGCAATCAGCAAATTGCTTGCTCGTACTCAACTATATGGGTTAACTGATTTAATACCCCCTCTGTCTTGAAAAAGATGTCACACTGGTAATTTTGTGGAAACCCCTTCTGGAAAGTCCCAACACAACCCACACTTTGTCTCCCTCAATCGTCTCACCGCGCAGGAGCTCCCCTACTCAGCTCCCCCGGGCCGGAGCTCCCCTGCTCGGCTCCCCTGCGCGTCGCCGGAGCTCCCTTGCCCCATGTCGGTGTCGCGTTGCTTCCCCCTCCTTGTTCCCCATGGCGAACCATGGTGAGGAGAAGGTCTAATGTTTTTTGCTCTGCTCTCTGACGGCGGCGAGCCGGAGCTGCCCCTGCCCGTCGTAGACCACCTCCTTGCCAGCTGGCCGCCGTCAACCACGAAGCCGGTCCCGACTACATCTGCAACTCCACATCAAGAGTAGTTGGCAAAAATTGGTCTTGGCAAAAATTGCCATCTACTCCGCCGGGGACTTCTCCAAGCGCGGGCCGCCACTTGACTCCCGCAGCTTCGCTGACCGCGTCTTCACCGTCGCCATCGGCGGCCCCGTAGGCATCGGGTACGCCCAGTTTTTCTCCTACGGTTGCTACTTGCTAGGTGTCGAGCTGACGGTTGTGTTGTCCGGCGAGATAGGAGCCGTCTCTGCTGCATTTTCCTCTGAATTTGCCTGTGTCTCTCGAGTAGTGTCGGTGCAGATGTCAGTTATCCTGTGTGTATCCATTGGAGTCAACCTTACACTCTCCTTAATTAAGCTCTGCTGATCAAGGTGGTTGATGAGCAGTGACTATATTTAAACATCTTCCTCTTGATTCCTCGTCTGCAGGCTGCAGGGCAAGTTGCAGCTGAGTGCGATTTCTGAACAACATCAGCAGCTTGCTAGCCTGCACAGCTACTGATTTCCTTCTTCCCCTACGCGTTGAAGGCTTGGTAGCTAGGCTTTGTATTATTCGGACCTGTGTTCCATGGAACAGACATGCCATTGACTGAAATGAATTGGAAATTAGCACCAAGAACACTGTAAAATTTTAAGTGACTGCACATATACATGTGCTTATCTTCGTACCAGACATATGCTACCGTCCAGCACTTGCACGAAATTCTATTATGTCATTTAGTTGGTCACGCTGAGAGCAGCCGGGCAAGATGCTTGCGTTTCGTCTGAGTTCGTCGAGCACGCAGCGGACCGGGAGGGCTGACTTCCCCATGGTCTCCTCAACCGCTAACAACGCCGTGTGGCTTGGACCGGCGCTCACACCATGCAGTAGGGCACCACCTGTGAGATGGGGGCCGGCGCCGGCAAAGGAGATGGAGGCCGGCAGTGGGGGGCTCCGGCAAGGCGGCAGCGGCCGTACGCGTGATGCAGGGATGCAGTGGCGGCGCAGGTGCGTGGCGGAGCTGGTCCTGCGAGCTGGGTCTGGAAGCGCGCGGGGAAGTTTGAGGCCTGACGGCGGCTGTGCTTGGGGAAGCTGCCGATGGTGCCGACGGGCGAAGGAGGAAGGTGGAGGCGGGGTGATTTGTACAAGAATTAAATCTTTGAGGGGGTTTTTGCAAAAAATAAAATGAACTATGACCTGACATCCTTTTCGGGACGGAGGGAGTAGTAAATCTGCTATGCTATATGCATATTTCTAGATACTGCAAACTTGGAAACTATGTTAAATTGTGCACCGTGCAACATTACTTGAGATGTCCTTATCACATATTCTTTTGTACATTGATGTACATTTCATCAAGCATTTAACTGAAAAATAAGGCAATGCATATCTTTACAAGTCACATCGGTGAATAATAGTGTCGTAGCATGTAACTGTGCACACTTACAAGTGATAAATAGACAATGATGTTTGTGGAGCCAAACTTGCATCCTAGGGCAACAGTATGGCTGAAGCTGTTATGGAAAACGAGGGGGGAATAAAATAAGCACACTGACTTCTGTGTTATTTCTAGGATGGAAATAGAAATACAGGCTGCGAGGCATAATATTTTTTTATTCTTACTTGCGCTTGGGGTATGTTTGGTTTCTGACCAAACCCACCCTTTTAGTTATTTGGTCATGCCCAAGATTATGGCCGTTGTTTGATGGTTGCCAAATTGGGCATGCCCATGCTCCTTTAGCCGCCTGTAGTCTCCCAGGGTATTTTCTTGCCAACATTGGCTTCAACGTGGGCAATCAAATCCTTGGCACGGTTGTCTTCGGCTCAAACTTAACACACCGTTACACCCCTTTTAACTTGTCTGGGCTTTCTTGATCCATTATAGAATGACAATGTTACAGAATGTTGATGCTTTCATTGAAATGTGTGATAACCCCCCTTGATCTTGTGGTTGCAGAAAGACAATGTGAGCAATCAACGGGAGCACATTGTTCATCTGTTGGCAAATGAGCAGTCTCGATTAGGCAAACTATCAGGGAATGAACCGGTGTGTGTGCACTATATATTTCAGTTCATTGTTCTGTTTTCTATTTTTTTTTAAAAATTACAAGAGTATGCAGGAGACCATTTGTCCATGTATGAATATATTTGTTTTTTTCTTTAGCTATGCCCTTCTTCCCAGACCAGTTAAATGCATGGTTTTCGAGTCGCGACTCATGCGAGTCGCTCTGGGGCAGCGACTCGGAAGAAGTCGAGCCTGCGTTGTGACTAGTCGCGACTCTGTCGCGAGTCGACACTAAGCTGAGTCGACCATATTTTTGCGACTCATAGACTAGTCGTCGACTAGTCGCGACTAGTCGAGCGACTCGAAATCCATGGTTAAATGATTGTTGTCCTAATAAATATTAAAATGCGTCAGTTGGAATTATTAGTTAGAATTTGGAACAAGTTATTACCCTGAACAAAACATTAGACGTTTTAACTTATTATCGATGTTACCTTTTCTTTTGTGTATGAACTGAACATTTTCTTTTGGATTTACCTAGCTCGCTATCTGGTTGCAACATATACATATGTTTCCTTCTTTCTTGTTGGTGATAAGTTGATATGTCATGTGCTTGTTTGTGTGTTGTTTTACTCATACATGTACTCACTTCTACTTCAGCACTTCTGTCTTCCTAACCAAGAAAATGCATGATAAGAAGAGGCGTTTTTTGAAACACACCATGATCAAGAGATCGTGAGTCCATAACAAATGTAGTTTATCACTAAAAAGTACATATAATTTAATCCCCACTATTGGGATCTTGTCCCTTATTTATATGGGCAGGACTGACTGCCCCCTACCATGCACCAACCAGGTGCCATTTAAAATGCTTATGAAACATTTTTTTACTGTAGTCAATAATATTTTTGCTCCATGTATGATGACACTTCAGAGTTTATCCTTTTACTTCCGTTTATGATAAAAGATGGTAACAGCTAAATGTGTTTTTTTATCCGACCTCATTATCGTGTTGATTGAGGTTATGCATGGTATTTAACATTGTTTTCATTTGTTGCTAGAAAATTGACGAGGGTGCTGTACATGTTGTGTTCTCTAAGTCCCTGGATAACTACATAAAATGGTGCAACTATTTACCACTACGTCCTGTCTGGAATAAGTATGATTTCTTATATTCTGCACTTCAATTCTTATTCTTGCCTTATTTGTTACAAATACCAAGCGACTGCATTGTTTTCTGTTAGCGTTGAATCATTGACCAAAGAAAAGAAGTTGCTATATGTTTGTTTATACTACTTGATCTGGGGAGAGGCTGCCAACGTACGATTTCTTCCAGAAGGCTTATGCTACATATTTCATCATGTAAGTCTGTAGAGGATTCCACTCAAATTCTCCAATGTGCTTATTTCGGTGCATGTTGTGCCTCCATTTACTTCTTTCTTGCATGAATATCATGAGACTATGAGAGTATTCAGTACTCATTTTTTCTAGTCTCTTGTATATTTGTTTAATAATCTCGCGCAAGCCCCACATTTGTGTGCTATTATGCTGACTTTGAACATGGTCCCTTGGATGAATCATATTTGGATGGTACTTGTATGGGCCAAACTTAAAAGTGCACTGCAAGTATGAACAAGCATCAAATTCTAGAAAGCAAGAAGTATACATTATAGTCAAACTATTCTTAACAGCCAGAGAGCAAACTCCTAGGAGCACAAATTACACTTCCTTACCTGCTGTATTACCTCGTTGGCATGCTTGCAAGACTGGGATCGTACTAGACTTGTAGGCTTTTAGGTCTTATGTCCTAAATGTTCTACATATTTTTCATTTACATTATTTCTAAGGTGATAATCTTTACTCTTTAGGAGCAAACAAATCAGCAAATTATGTTAGCATATTATATTAAAATTAAGCGCATTGCTAACCTTCACCTTACTATATTTGTACATTATTAACCTCAATTTTTCTTTCATTCTTGCATATTCAATTGCAGCTGTTAAATGTATAGATGATCTCTGACCAATTAAATTTGTAAATTATGCCATATTTCATCTTTTGTTGTTGAATTTCCTGTTTCCTTTCAATTTCGTAGCTAGCAAGAGAACTAGAGGTGATTATGCAGAAACAGACTGCTGAGCCAGCTGGAAGCTGCATCTCTAATGATGGCGTATCATTTCTTGACCAAGTCATTTATCCTCTATATGAAATCGTTGCAGCTGTAAGTGGTGCTGCTGGATCAGCTAGTCTAACTTGATATGTTCTGTCCTATATAAATGTCTGAATGGTGGTTCTACTGCAGGAAGCAGGCAACAATGACAATGGGCGGGCAGCACATTCTGCATGGAGAAACTATGATGATTTCAATGAGTTCTTCTGGTAGGTGGATCAATTGAGCTCTCGGATTTTGTTATTCTGTTGCTATTTTCAAATACTGTTGCTTCTCTCTTTTAGGTCTGAGAAATGTTTTCAGCTGGGTTGGCCATGGAAACTGACCAATCCATTTTTCTCAAAGCCTATTAGGAAAGAGCAGGTTCGTTTGTATAACTGTATACAAGATTTTTGGATCTTGCAGTAGATGGAACTAAACTAATAAATATGTGTTACGGGAACCCTTTTTTTTCTCGTTTGATTATTATTTGTTAGTATGACTGTCAGTCACAAGGAGATTGTTTATCTTCCTTTCCGATTTAAGTTGCACTATTATCTATCCATGTAAGCCACTGTCACTCTTTAAGGGTTTTGGTAGCTTATCATTTGTTCCTGACGTCCCAGACACTCTCTTTACCTTATTTGACATGGTCAGCTAAGACCGTCATGGTGGCTTCTCTGGTGTGTTGCTCCCTAGCTCCTGCTGTTCCTAATGAGGGCTGCCACTGTGGCGCAGTTACCCTCCAGCTCTCAAAGTGTTTGACGAGTTTCACTGTCGAGCAGAATCGTTGGAACTGATCTGCTGTTCTGCTGTGCTTGATGAGGAGTGCTGTCTTTTGTTCACTTGCGTATTGTTGATTTGGGGAGGTTGTTCTGGTATTGAGAGATGAGTATTTAGCAGCGATTTGGATTGTGTGCAATGAAGAGGGATCTGGAATTTTCATTGTTTGGTTATGAAATATATTCCCATTTTGTGCTTTATCAGTGCCATAACATATTTTAGCAATTTACCAACACAAACCCAACATTCTCGCCAAACAGGCCCTAATCCTAGAATCGACGAATTTTGTTCTTAAATGATGTACACATCATTAGCTGTGTTGAATACTTTGATGTTTTTATTGTTGATATGTTTTGTGAATTGTTTGGCAGTTTTCATAAAAAACGTGTTGATGCAATTTCTTTTACAGGGCTTGATAAGTAGGAATCATCATTATGGAAAGACATCTTTCGTGGAGCACAGAACTTTTCTGCATCTTTACCATAGCTTTCACCGCCTCTGGATGTTCCTACTTCTGATGTTTCAGGTATATGAATTATCTTACAACGGTCTCAGTATTCCGCTTTGGGTTCAGCTTAAATGTCCACCCTTCTCCTTGCAACTTTTCTGGTCTGTGTCTTAGGTTTGTTCTGTTCATGAGTTGAGAGGTGCCAGAGGCACATCCCTCTGGTTAAAGGCTTGTGTCTTGGGGATTTGTATTTTGAAGGGGAATAAAAAGGGATATATTTTTTTTTTTGTGTGTGTGTGTGTGTGTGTGTGTGTGAGGCACAGTTCATGAGTTCTGTGTCTTATGATAGTGTCACTTTAGTGCGTGTTAGAAGTATCAACTGTGCTTTGCTGCTGGTCTGTTGAATGATATTTACAGAAAACATTCCCATGAATTTTTTGAATTGTGTATTTGTCTTCCATGAAATACTACACGGTTTGGTAGAAACTTCCACCCTTCCTCTAAAGCTGCCCGTTCTTGTAAACACCTATAGCAATTTATGATCCGATTTCCCATGAATTTTTTGAATTGTGTATTTGTCTTTCATGAAATACTACACGGTTTGGTAGAAACTTCCACCCTTCCTCTAAAACTGCCCGTTCTGTAAACACCTCTAGCAATTTATGACCCAATTATTAGTATTCATTATTAAGATCAATATAACGACAATGTTTTAGAGGCGATGTGGCTTAAAGGCAATGCTGAATCAGGAGCCAGCTTTAGAGTGAAGAATGATTTAGCCTTATAGAGACATTGCAGAAGCTTACTTTTGTACATGTAACCTAATAATAATTGGACTTCTCTTTATATGCTTCATTGCCATGCATTACACTGACAGTATGATACTGCATTGCTGACCACTGTGTATTCTTTTCACATGCGAGTTCATCGTCATACAAATTCATGCATTTACAGTTAAGATTAAAAAAATGATCAGTAGGAGAGATGCACAACTTTTCGTGTTTCTTTATTTGCTGTTTTGGATGGTATTTCCTTGACTTGAAAATTCTATTGTGCTTTCTTGTCAATTTTAAATTCTTTTATCGTGCATGTCGTGTCACCTAACAGTGCGGTTCTGTTTATGTGCATGCAGGGACTTACTATCATTGCTTTTAACAATGGCAATTTTGACACAAAT
This sequence comes from Thinopyrum elongatum, assembly GCA_011799875.1. Taxonomy (NCBI): domain Eukaryota; kingdom Viridiplantae; phylum Streptophyta; class Magnoliopsida; order Poales; family Poaceae; genus Thinopyrum; species Thinopyrum elongatum. The sequence continues at coordinate 582,709,265 of CM022300.1, read as the reverse complement.
ACTGTATTGGAACTTCTTAGCCTTGGCCCAACTTATATCATAATGGAATTTATTGAGAGTTTGTGCCAAAAAACCTTTTCGTTACCATGGTAGTGTTATCTTTTGCATAAATTCTCTTGTAGGTGACTTATTGCTTCTGTTTTTTGTTTTGTTCGCGGAAGGTGTATTGGACATTCTAATGATGTATGGCGCCTATTCAACATCTCGTGGTTCTGCAATCACTAGAGTGATCTGGCGATTCTGTTGGTTTACCGCGGCTTCATTGGTCATCTGTTACCTATATATGTAAGTTTCGATGCCTGTCCAGAGTGAATTGCCAATAATTCACCATGTAACTGGATAATTTGTTTCAATCGTTCCATTAAGGATCTTATATCATCTAGCTCAGGATGAATACTGAAATTCTAGGAACATATCTGTCCTGGGATGCAATCAGTAAGCGTTTGATCCTGGACTGTTGGAAAACAGAATATTTTATAACATCTCTGAAACTTAGTATGCCAAAATTTGACCTGGTGCCCTTGATGTTCCCTGGCATTCTTAATTGGTGGGTTTTAAATATGATCTGTTCTTAAGGCCCAAGCATAAGGACTAATGGTTAACATTTTGCTAGCCTTACCATTTTTATAAAGAAAGGATTAATGGTTCTCTATTAGTCATTTGAGATGTATCTATAATCTTAGTTGTGTTGAATATAAGGACATGATGGCCAACAGTAGAAAGATCGAATTTGTACCTAATTGGGATGTCTGGCCCATCTTGACTTGGTTTCTACGTCCTTTGAAGCTTGCCATTATGTAAACCACCCTCCATTAGTTTCTGGCATTCGCCATCTCTTTTGACAGTGTTGGTTAAGTGTAACATCTTAATTCTGAGAACAAGATGGGTAGAACAAGGCTTTACATGGTTTGCTTGAAAAAGTTAATAGCGGGTTGGCCCAAGAACATCTTTTTTTTTTCCGAAATGAAAATAGTAAAACTGGCCTGTGGACCAGGACATCAGTTCAGTTTTATTGATGGAACTATCACATTAGCCATCCAAACATTTTTGTAGGTATTTTGACAATCCTACTTATCGAGGAGCAAAGTATTGTGACCCTTTGATGTCGTCAACTCTAATGCTTATGCTAGTTTACTTGGATGAAAAACTGAGTTGTTTAGGTACATACTCGCCTTTGCATCCATGACCACAATCTTTAGCAAAACTTCCAGCCCAAGCGTATTAATAGATTCCCTTGTTTGGTATCAAAGTGTGGGGAAAATCCCTTTGTAGTGTTTACACAATTTCAATAAAAGTATAATAACTTGTCGTTTTGCAGCAAGGCACTTCAAGATGGGGCGCAATCTGCACCTTTTAAGATATATGTTGTTGTAATTGGCGCGTATGCGGGTTTCCAGATAATCATCAGCCTTCTCATGAGTGTTCCCTGCTGCCGTGGTTTTACCAATGCTTGCTACAGCTGGTCTTTCGTACGCCTTGCCAAGTGGATGCATCAGGTCTTGCCTCAAAGCTGTCTTTCTGTAGAAACATTTGTGGTGAAAGTCCTCTAGATTATGTTAATGATGTCTGACTTTTTTTTATATATTGAAGGAACATAATTATGTTGGAAGAGGCTTGCATGAAAGGCCTCTAGATTATATCAAGTAATCTGGTCTAACCCTGAAGCATGGTTCTGTGATTATGCTGGCATGTTTGAAGCACATCATCACTAACTTGATTTACTGTGCAGATATGCTGCTTTCTGGCTTGTTATTTTTGCTGCGAAATTTTCATTCACCTATTTCCTCCAGGAAAGTTTAGTTTATCTGTTTTAACTCTGCTCTGTGCTTATACCGGCATCAATTTGTATTTGAAAGTTGGCTTTCTTATGCAGATTAGACCTCTTGTAAAACCAACAAGACTGATAATCAGTTTCAAAGGCTTACAGTATCAATGGCATGACTTTGTCTCAAAGAGTAAGTATATACACACTTTATCCCATAATTACACTTGTCTTTTTTTAGCATCAGTTGATCATTGTAATAGTTCACTTTCTTGTTTCTTCTTCGGGAAAACACATGAGCATTTCGTTTGGTTGTATTGATGGAACAAAAATGTGCTATTTGTAGGCCTAAGAGTAGTGCCTCTAAATCTCTTTGCAAATATTTGTGCCTTCTGGGTTCTGTTGTATACCTGGAAATATTTTTTCTTGGAAAGTGTATCTCTTCCCATACATTAAGTGCCCTAAATCTCTTAGCCTTTTATGTTGCAACTTGCCACCATATTTTTCCATTGCTATCCTAGTGTGATGCGCTAAGCTGTGCCCTTTAATGTGCAAAACTTGTATGCAATTTCTATCATTCTGAAGTGAGCTTGTAGGCCCAGCTTTTAATTTTCGTATTGGTCCTTGGAATGCTTGCAGATAACCATAATGCGATTACAATCCTTTCTTTATGGGCTCCAGTGGCCTCAGTAAGTAACCTTTTTTCCTTTTAGCTTTGGTTGACATATATGCACCATTATAGTATTATTTCACATACATTCCCTCTCTCCCACTTATTGAACTGTAGGTGTGATATATAATCCACAGCACTACAAAATCATTAACAATGATCATTTCGAAATGACAATGTAATAAGGTTCCTTTAGAAGAATTGATTTGATTATCATTTCAGTGTAACTTTGGGTCTTATTGAAACATTACACAATTTACTGGAGGCACTACTCCAACTCGCAGAACTCCAAAGAATGATGATAGTTGGGTATGAGTTCAAATGTGTCGAGCATAATAAGCTCAATAGTCTGGTAGAAATGCACAGATACACTTCTAAAGTGACATGATATTCACTCGGATAAACTATGTCCTTACTATCCAACAAGAGAAAATACTTGTACAAAGCTTCTATGGATGACAAAGGAGTAAGTAGGCAATATGTAGCAGATGTGCAGAAGGTATTTCCAAGGCATTGGAATTTGGAACACTAATTAATTATCAGTCAGTTTACTCTCATGGACACATTGGGTACATCGAGCCCATACGCTTCCATTCTTCTTGAGTGGTTGACTATGGGTGCTTCCTCAGTGTTTATGTGCAACTCACACACAACTAGGAGTAAACCATGCGGGGCTAAACCCAACATTACCAGGTCAAACATGGGTGCTCTTGTGCCGATGTGTTCACTGCATATTGGTTAGCTGATGATATCAGTTGTGGTCATTGCTTTACTTGATCCTGGTCTGTAGAGCATGTGGCGATGAATTTTGAATTCTGTGCTGTAGACTGAGAGTTCTCTAGAGTCAATAGTTGAACTACCACATACTCCCTCCATTCCTAAATACAAGTCTTTTTAGACATTTCAAATGGACTACAACATACGGATGTATGTAGACATATTTTAAAGTGTAGATTCACTCATTTTGCTCCGTATGTGGTCACTTGTTGGAATCTCTAAAAAGACTTATATTTGGGAACGGAGGGAGTAGATGTCAGCTGATGGCGGTGTAAACATAGCATCAGACCTGAACAAAAATATGGTTTCCTTGCCAGCGGCCATAGGATAAGTAAAATGACCACATATTTGTTTCAGCCTATCTGTTTTGATGGTAACTTTCTTCTTATATCATTATTTTGGCATGCTGGTTGTTGTTAGCTCATGGATAGGTGACAAACTGGTTGTTTCTGTGGCAAATTATTATCTTGCTGAATCAACATGCAACCTTTATAATTAAGATCAGATTCATGGTACGCTAAACTTGCATATGCCTTTGCATCAGCTTGCTTGTTCCTTTTATTTCTGTTGGGCTGATTGTGCAGGTAGCTGCTTCTTATGTGCAGTGAACATATGAAATGCATATTTATGAGATGAATATTATTGTGCAGATTTATCTTTTGGACATCCATGTTTTTTACACCATCATGTCTGCTATTGTTGGATTCCTCCTTGGTGCACGTGATCGCCTGGGAGAGGTTAGCCCTTAAACTGTAGCTTTATGCTATTGTCATGCGGTTATTTTCTCATAAGTTGCTTCTGGCAGATCTATATTACTATTGTTGTTTACAAGGGAAATTTTGTTGTGTTTTGTAAGATGATTTTATTGGACTATCACTGTGTAGTTAGTAAAAAGAGGGGAGGTTTGGAAGGAAGACTTCCACCGACGCTGTTAATATAGAAGATGAGGGGTCGAACTGGTTGGCTGTTCCACCGACTGTGGCGCTAGATAACTGAGTTCAGGAGGCAGCTTATTATGTGTAGTTAGTCAATGTAAAGTGCACTTCTGTAAGGAAATACAATCATGAATAGCACATGAACCATTCAGATGCAAAATATATTTTATATTTTGGTTGGATATGTGTTAACTTTTGGTTGCCCCGACAGCGTATGGTTTATACTTTGTTGTTCTCTTTCCTAGCTCTTCATATATTTATGGCTGATAAAGCGTGGTTTGTTTGATTATCTGTTGCTTTATCCTGCCTGGTGGTCCTATTTTTTAACAGATTAGGTCTGTTGAAGCAGTCCACAGGTTCTTTGAGAAGTTCCCTGAAGTATTCATGGATAAACTACATGTTGCTGTTCCAAAAAGGTTTTAAATGTTTATAAAGTTTTTTTACACTTCATTTCAATACACTAAAGCTGGTTTTGATGTTCCATACAGGAAACAACTGCTATCATCTGGTCAGGTGTGTTTATTTTTCGCATCAGTACTCCACAACTTGTTCCTTTATAATTTAGCTTTCTTTAGGTGGATCCCTGATCGCATGTTTTTTGAAATATACTCTCCAAATTCAATATTTATTTCCTCCTCAAGTTAAGAAGCTTTGTTTTGTGAAGAGCTCATTGTTCAACTTGATATTTACTCTCATATGTTACTAGAAACATGCCATTGGAGTACCTTCTACGAGAAATATGACAGTCTAATTTTCTTGTAAAAACTTATCTATGCACATATTTGTGGTCAAAATTACCAAGTGTGTCTGCTAATGGACATGAAAGTGATACATTTTGGACCAGTGGTATCTTGTTTTGTCGGTTATACTATTATTTTTCTTGTAGCCACTGGCTCCTTAGCTTAAAGCATGAATTTCAGACTTGAAATATTCTCATTCCTACAAAGTGAATATATTTGGTATATGTACCTGTGCAAAATAGTCAATTCTCCACTGGAAGTTAAATAGGTAGGCATTACTCCTGCTGTCTGAGTATTGTTCAGTCCTAATCCTCCTCCATATTAGCATCTCTGCTTCCTATACCTTGCACCTGTGATGCCCCTCTAGCGTTTTCTAGATATTGTGTAATTTTTATTTTGTTTTTGGCTTGTCCTGTATGTTCTAATGTGTGTAGCCATTATCGGAGTCACAATTGTTCTACTTCAATTCCTGCCTTGCACTGGACTCATAATAATTCGTCATGGTTGTTTAAGATTTTGTTTGTTACGACAGTTATGGCCAAGTGTTTTGCATCTGTATTGCTATTGCTCGCTTAAACAAGTAATACTGCCTTTTTTTGTGCGCAAATTATAAATATACCATGTTTTCTCTCAGTTATTTATATTTAGTTTAAATATGTTGACACTGGAAACACCAAATTTACCAGCATGCAGAGTTAAACAAGCTTGATGCATCTAGATTCGCTCCTTTCTGGAATGAAATTGTGAAGAATTTGCGGGAAGAGGACTACATTAGCAACACGTCAGCAAATTTCTTTTAAATTTGTGTTGTTGTTTTGTTGAAGGCCATAGCTCTGATGTTTTGACCCTTTTGCAGTGAACTGGATTTACTCTTGATGCCCAAGAATATAGGCGGTCTTCCAATTGTGCAGTGGCCACTTTTTTTGCTTGCTAGCAAGGTTAAAAGTCAACCAAGTTTAACTTCTAATAGTATTCCCTTGCATGTTTTCACATGCTGTCTCTTATTAGTGTCTCTTTAGTAATCAGTTGGCCTTCGATTGCAGGTTTTCTTGGCCAAAGATATTGCAGTTGATTGCAATGACTCACAAGATGAACTCTGGCTAAGGATCTCAAAGGACGAATATATGCAATATGCTGTCGAGGAGTGCTTTCATAGCATCAAGTATATCCTGTCATCAATTCTAGATAAAGAAGGCCATCTCTGGTAATGGTTTTTTAGAACATTATTTGTTTTCATCCTCTGTCCTTTCACCTAGTAGTTCAGCAGATTTTTTATGCTGCAAAGTACTTTAATTTTTTAGGGTGCAAAGGATTTTTGATGGTATTCAAGAAAGCATTTCAAAGAACAACATTCAGAGTGATATTCATTTCAGCAAATTGCCTAATGTCATTGCCAAGCTTGTTGCTGTCGCGGGAATGCTGGTAAATATTATGATTTAGTTTGAATACATTAATATTCTGGTGTGCTTTTTGGGTGCCTTTTCAGTTACGCGTGTATCAGTCATATTTACGGCAAGATCACCTTATTCCGCTGGAGTCCTAACTTCTCCATTTGCTAGAACTAGATTCTGTTTGGTTATCTTATACAGTATTTTATAGCTTACTCACCGTATACTGAGACAGATATCCCTGGTACTGTGAAAGCTCTGCTGAAACCTCCTAGCATTCTCTACACCATCTTTATCTGCCCCCGTGGCTGCCAGTTTTGGATGTGTTTTCTTATATTATATAAAATATGGTGTGCACGTCCTTTATTTGGCAGTGACAACTCTTATCAACATTTCCAGTTTTTGCACTTCCTTGTATAGCCAGGACTAGGAACACTAGCATGTCCATTTGGGCCACTTCTGACATGTTGGCTTTGGAGTGAAATGGGGTCGAAGTCCCTTAATTCAAACATATGTAATAAACACATTTTTTATGAATGCGTAAAGAGGCTAGATATCTACCATCTGTAAGATAAACTGGAGTGTGCTGCCTATTTTTTTATACGCAAGTCAATTGCGGTGCTGTTGCTATCTAGGACTAGACCAACGATGTGAGTTTGCTGGCAGTGTTATGTTATTGGCATTTGGAAGATAACTTATGTTACACATCTTTTGTGAGACAAACATAATGATTGAGGTACTTGGTAACTGATTCATGAAAACACACACATAATGCAGTAATTTTGAGCCTTTGGTTTGTGAGAGAGGCTGTTTGGTTCCAAGAAATAGGTGAAATCATATGTTATAAATCATGGAGCAATGTTGGCCTTCTTCTGACCAAGGGTTTCAGGACTTTGGTGAAAGTAGTCAAGTATACGATACAAATCTTTTCCTGAACCGGATCGAACATTTTAATTCTCGCTCCTAAAATGTACTCTTTGTAGTCTGGTATTTAGAACAGTTTACTAGTTTATTTAACTGTTGAAATGATGTTTTGCAGAAAGAAACAGAATCTGCTGATATGAAGAAGGGGGCAGTTAATGCTATTCAAGATCTATACGAAGTTGTTCATCACGAAGTGCTTTTTGTTGATTTGAGGTCTGCTATCTTGTCTATAATGTTCTAACCTTTTAGTCAGATCTGTATGCTGTTGTGCCTTTTCATTTCTAATCCCCCTTGCTTATGAATGTTAGTGGTAACATTGACGATTGGAGTCAGATAAATAGAGCAAGAGCCGAAGGCCGCCTCTTCAATAATCTCAAGTGGCCAAATGAACCTGGATTGGTATTGTCATATGATCTTGTTGAGTTGATATTTTCCTTTTAGCTTTCATCTCTTTATAGCTATTATTTAAACATATGTTGATATAATGGAATGCAGAAGGACATGATCAAACGATTGCATTCACTTCTGACCATCAAGGAATCAGCTGCAAATGTTCCCAAAAACCTGGAAGCCAGCCGGAGACTGCAGTTCTTCACGAACTCTCTGTTCATGCAAATGCCTGTTGCAAGGCCTGTTTCAGAAATGCTTTCCTTTAGGTGAGGCTTCTTTAGTTCTTTTCTGCTTGTTCCATTGACTCTGGAGCTGTTAATATTTTCTCATAAGCAGTACTGCCACTGCACCTGATTCCACTCTCTGCATGTTCTAATCACAGTTACAGCTGCAAACTGCCTTTTCCACCTTTTAAACTTCAATATAATTAATTCTGCAAGTTAAGGATAAGCAAAGTATTATCTCAGTTAGTGGATATTGAGTTCATACTGGTTTGACTTTGGCATATCAGATGGCATACTGGGTGACATCAGAAATATGTGGTTTTATTAAAAGAAACGCCAGTTTGTTTAGTTATTCTTGTTCATGCCATGCCTTTGTAGTACAAATAGTATATAGAATAACAATACTTTGTAACAAGTATATGATTCCATATTCTTGGTGGTTTGATTAATATATTATATATATTTTTACCCAAATTATGTATTATTTTATTATATTTGTTAAGTTGCACATGTCTAATTTCCTTGTAAACATTTTGTAAGTAATTCCTAGTGGTTGATAGAGCTAGTGTGTTCACAACTATCCATCCACAAGTTTCTGCCGAGGTTTCTTTTAGAATCTATTGATGAGTGATGACCGACCATAGTTTTACATGGCGGGCTATAGCGTTTTTAGCAGGGTCCTGCTAAAAAGCATCTATGTACTACTCTGTCCCACAATATAGTGGTTTTGGTACACATACGAATATCCTACAGTTACTGTGATACTCAGGCCATAGGAGGGCTTTTTTGTCTATGAATTGGTATACCACACAGTCTGCAACTCTGTAACATAAATATATTCCTTGATGTGTAGTAGGCAGCGTATTTGACAGTACTAGAACTAAATCATTCATATTTTTGTATTTGAAACTATACCATTTGAGTATATTATTCTCAACTTTGAATTTGCTGAAACTACGAGTTGTGAATTATATACTCGAATGGTTTAGTTTCCAGACCAAGTGAGGGTACGAACTTCAGTTTTCCTTTTTTTCCCCATTCAGTTGCACTTGCTTATCTACCTCTGACATTGCCATGTTCTTTTGTAGCGTATTTACTCCATATTATTCTGAGACTGTGCTTTATAGCATCGCCGAACTCCAAAAGAAAAATGAAGATGGTATATCTACACTATTTTATCTTCAGAAGATTTATCCAGGTTTGTTCTTTCTTTCCCTGGTGAAATTTGGTGACACTTGTGTAAAAGGTGGGCAGCTTCTGATGAATTGGTTTGAGAGATCCCCCTTGTTTCATCGCTCAAACCATGTTCCTTCGAAGAGATCTGTTTCTATATTCGAGTAGATCTGATGCCCCACTGGTCCCTTCTTAACAGCTTGAATAAGACAAACACCCATGGACCATAGCCTCCCTGTTGGAGGAGTGCTACTATCTAGACATGGACAACTCGACCTAGCAGTATACTGTCATCAATACTAATGCTATACAACTGTCATCAATACTAATGCTATATAACTGAGCTTATTTCATTTCCGCGTTAATTGTTGAGAATGCAATTTTCTTTGTTACCATGGGAATTCCTTGTCCAAACCTTATGCGGTTAACTTCTGTATACAGATGAATGGAAGAACTTCCTTACTCGCATCAACAGGGATGAAAATGCAGCAGATACTGAACTTTTTAGCAGTGCTAATGACATACTAGAACTTCGGCTATGGGCATCTTACCGTGGGCAGACATTAGCGCGAACAGGTTTGCTTTCTTTTGGAACTTATATGTTGATTCTTTCCTGTGTGCATTCCTTTTGTAAATACTCTTCCTATGCATGGATCCATATTCTGTAACTATGTTTCTCTGCAGTTCGAGGGATGATGTACTATAGGAAGGCCCTTATGTTGCAAAGTTATTTGGAGAGAATGCATTCTGAAGGTATGTCTACTAGCTTCCTTCTCAGGCATAAATTCTTTACTTAACTGAATGCATGTAGCATCCTTTTCTGATGTTTTTCTTGTCCAGACCTTGAATCTGCATTTGATATGGCTGGTCTGGCTGACACACATTTTGAGTACTCCCCCGAAGCACGCGCACAGGCTGATTTGAAATTTACGTATGTGGTTACCTGCCAAATCTACGGAGTGCAGAAAGGTGAAGGGAAACCAGAAGCTGCCGATATAGCCCTTCTGATGCAAAGGTGCTCTTTATATTTCATGCTAAATGAGCAATGCTTCTCTTTTTAGAATCAGTGAAGGAGCTGATTAGCTCTTTCTTTTTGTGCATATTATATTGTGCTACACAAGTACACCATCTCTGATTTTTCTTTGTTTCTCAGAAATGAAGCTCTCAGAATTGCTTACATCGATGTTGTTGAGAGCGTTAAGAATGGAAAGCCTAGCACTGAGTATTACTCAAAGCTTGTTAAAGCTGACATCCATGGAAAGGACAAGGTAGTTTAGTTTTGGATGTCTTTCCTCCTGTCTAAAGGTTGATTGCTATTATCGATTTTCTTAAGGGCTGTTCAATAGCAGTTGGCTTGGGTTTCAGCCGTTGTTTTCCCTGATCACGCCTTTACTGCCTACGATGTTAGTTCTTTTATATTGTTTTGGTATATTAAGTAAAATCTTTGTGCAGAAAAATGTTGGTTAGACCGTGACAGTAAGTACATTGATTGTTCATACTGGTACTATAATCGCATTTCTCATATCCTTACTTGATGACCATACTCCTGTTTATACAAGCAGCACTAAATCTTCAACTGTGAACTTCAATATTGTGTTTTGTTATATGAGCAATGTGTTCACTCTGACCAAACTAATCTTCCTGTCGCAGGAAATTTATTCTGTTAAATTGCCTGGCAATCCAAAGCTTGGGGAGGGTAAACCCGAAAATCAAAACCATGCTGTAATATTCACTCGCGGAAATGCTGTACAAACCATTGATATGAATCAGGTATCTAGCTATCTTCATGCTTCTTTCTTGAGTTATTTACTGTCATTTTTTTAGGGAAAGACTTCATGGCTACTGGCTAGCTTTATTTCATGTCAAATAGAGATACATCATCCATTTCTGAGCCAAAACAGAAAAAGGCAGATTCTCAGTCCACATGCCTGGAGGGATGAATACTGGCTAAGCTTGCCAAACTCCCGACTAATGTCAAAGCAATCATCAATTATTGACACCTCCACAGAAGGGGGACTCAAGCTCAATTCTCATGCGATCAGTGAGCTCCGAACAATCTGAACGCACCAGCAGATGTTCAATGCCCATTACATGAGCTAGCGGACAGTATGCGTTTCAGTGCCATTGCCTCTGCGGTATGGGCATCCTCTATGGGCCCTGTGAAGAAATTCTCCGCTCAACAAAACCGCCAGCATCATCTTGTATCACTGCACCACAAGAACCTGTACTATCATCATCTGACAGGAGGCATCGACATATAGCTTTTTTAACAATTAAAAGTGTTGTTTTGTCGGAATTGCTAACAGTGCTTCCGGCCTGACAGTAATTCAGATGCAAAGTCTGAATCGAGAGCGCTGATCATTCATGCAATTATACCACTTCATTATTAACCTGCTGCCTTCTCTCTCACAACTTATACCAGCATCCCACAGCGATAAGGACGGCCGTAGAAGCATGCTCCATATACATACCGTCAGCATCAACGCCACTAATAAGTTAATCTAAAATAGCAGACCCAGCCTATCAACAATCATTGTCTTTTCATTCCTGTCTTTGAGACCCCACCTTCTCCAAATATTCCTCACCCGCTGGCACCCAAACAGAGCATGCTGAATCTCTTCCTCCTCGCAAATCAGGCAGATAGGAGAGGTTACTGTTCAAGCCCGCCCTATCAATACACACTGCTTTTTTGATCCTGTTAATTAGTGTCATTTTAATCCAAACTCTGCACATTTAAATATTCTAGGACATATATTTTTCTTTGTTTTGCAAGGGAATAATAAGTTTTCTATCAACTCAGAGAAGGTTTTACGGTCATAGAGGCAGCTATCTATTACTTCCTGTTACAAAATGTATTTACTTGCTGCACCTTCACCTTCCCACGTACATTTTTTCTTGTGTGTTCATTTCTTACACATTTGGTAGTTCTATATTCCGTGTGTAGTTCTCTACCATTACTATTTACTTTTGATATGAGAATGGATGAAAAGAAGAGCAAATCACTCTGTTGGGTATATTGTCTCTGTTCGAGGATTTGACTAATGATCCACTGGAAGACTGTATCAACTGTTTTGTTCATCATTGCTGAGTTGCTTTTTCAATTGAAGGACAACTATTTCGAGGAGGCACTCAAAATGAGAAATCTGCTTGAGGAATTCTCTCAAAATCATGGCAAGTTCAAGCCTTCAATTCTTGGTGTTAGAGAACATGTCTTCACTGGAAGGTGATATTTCAGTATACTTCGGTTGTGTTTTTTTTTTTCCTGGTTTACTCCATTAGTAAACCCAGTCAAAATAACATTTTCTCTTGTGTAGTGTTTCCTCCCTCGCTTCATTTATGTCAAATCAGGAAACTAGTTTTGTCACATTAGGACAGCGTGTTCTTTCTAATCCACTGAAGTAAGTGCATTTACATAATGATTTTCTAATCGACTGAAGTATCTTAGAATTACATCTTGTTAACATCTTTTTCTTTTTGCAGAGTGAGAATGCATTATGGTCACCCAGACGTGTTTGATAGAATATTTCATATTACGAGGGGTGGCATCAGTAAGGCGTCCCGTATCATCAATATCAGTGAGGATATATTTGCAGGTAAGATTAAATACCCTTTTCTGCTTTGTCTCTTGGTGTTTGTGTATTATTCTTTAGTTTTCTAGTATTAATTTGTTCTGTGGTTGCCTATTATTTTCTGAGTTAAGAACATGTGGTACACGGCTCCCCTTTTTTACATAGTTCATTGGAAACTATATCTGTTTCTCATCTCAGAACTGAGCAGTATATATTAGGTTATGTTTGAAGTGAGTCTTTGCATTATCTTGCCCTTCCTTTCTGATTACTCGTGCTAGCTGATTATATTTGAAATCTGGTTGTGATTTGTCTTTAGATCCCAACTGGTTACCATTCTGTGTTGCTCTTCATACGGGAAATAAATTCTTCACTTCAGAGTCAACTATATACATTTTTTTTATGTTCTACGCATTTTGATATTATATACTGTTTGCTGATCTGGAAAAGTGGAAAGCATACGAAATATCTCCAGTTTTCATGTTTGTTTAACAAAACACAACAGTATTTTTGCTTTGTTAGCCTGAAAGTCCGGTTATTCGTGGAAAGGAATTTTGATGAAATGAGCAAGTTAATAATGACATGTTGCAATGCCATTTTGTAATCTAGATATTATTTGCAACCGTATTCTCAAGAAACAAGTAGAAGCCTCGCGCACATCAGTGAACACATTTTAGTCTTTTGTATTTTTTCATGTTTTAGTTGGACGGTATTTCTTCCATATACAATCAGTTTGTTCAATTGTTCATGGTATCCTTCTTACTGTTTCCATATATGCGCGGTAGTTTTCTTTGTTTCTGCTATAGCGTTTATCATTACACTAGTTAGCTGATAATATATTACACGCGTGGAGCCTTATCTTCTTACTGGTGCACCATCTTTGAATTGCAGGGTTTAACTCTACTCTGCGTCAAGGGAACATAACTCACCATGAGTATATTCAGGTCTTGTTTTTCTTCAATTTGTAATTGTTTTAGTGTACCTGCTGATCAGGTGTTTCAGTCAACAGAAACCTTAGCTTTCTTTGTTTGTTGACAATGAAGCTTTCTAAACAAGTAATCTTTTATTAGTTCACTCCTCCAATCTGTACTCCTATATTGGACAAAACTGTACTACAGAACTCAGCAAGGATAGACTTAATAACACCCTGCAAAGAAAAAGGATAGACTTAATAACAGAACTGAATCTACTGCATGCCTCGTACAAAACTTTAGATGGAGACTATGTGACTACATTGCAGTTTCTGCTAAATTAGAGAATATATGAACTCTTGGTTGAAGTCATTCAGTCGTGCGAGGTAGATTACTTCCATTTGGTCATTACTAGCTAACTTTCTGGTGTGGGGAAGAAGTAAGCGACACAAGTGTTCCAGTATTTTGATTTTTTTATGGATGCCATTTTTTCTTCATCTTATAATATTCTAAATATGTTTGGTCTTGAGTGATTCCACTTGAGCTGCCAGCTTTAAACCTTGCTTACTTTGTGTTACTCAGAGAGCAATATAGTTGGCCTCTACCACTTAATTATATTTACCGGCCAAAGTTTTAAATAGCCGGCTATAGCCCAGCTATAGCCCCGCTATAGCTGTTTTGCCGCTATGTGGCATAGCCCGCTAAACTTACGAAATAGCCGGCTATAACGGGCTAGTCCCGCTATAGCTGATTTGGAGGGCCGCCGCTATTTGGCATAGCCCGCTATTTAAAACACTGTTACCAGCAATTTTATAGTTAAATGAATGAAATGCTTAAACAAACATACTTATGCCCTCAGTGTGATTCTCTCTTCCCACACAGTGATGTCCACTCTTAGCCGACTGTAGCATATAACTTGGGCTGCACTACTGCCTTGTGAACATTGTGTGGATGTTTGACATATTCTGTAGGTTGGTAAAGGAAGAGATGTTGGGCTTAATCAGATCGCACTATTTGAAGGAAAAGTTGCGGGAGGAAACGGCGAACAAGTTCTTAGCAGAGATATATACAGACTCGGGCAGCTTTTTGACTTTTTCAGGATGTTATCCTTCTATGTGACTACTGTTGGGTTTTACTTCTGTACTATGGTAATTCTATATCTGATATGATATGTTATGTTTTTTCTGGCAGCGGTGTTTTTTACTATCCTGTTCGTCAATTGACAATGTCCTAGAATGTGTGCGGTCAAACATCTCTATCTTCGACTCGTAAATATGGAAAAAAGTAGTTTGGCCATGTGAAACTCAAACTACCGTTTAGATTTTTCAAGAAAGTGTTGTCATAATATTGCAGTTCTTTCAAGTCTCACTAGCATATTCGTATTAAAATTGATGGTCAAAGTTGCATATTGGTGACTGTCAAGGCCCAAAAGCTCATCTATTTATGAACAGAGTGTATTGTTTTGTATGGATCTTCAGCCATTGCTATGGCAGTTACTTTTTTTCTGTTAACCATTTTGTGTTCTCCATTTCCAAATGCTCACTATGATCCTATAATATTTTTGTTGCTTTCTGTGAATCTACTATGTATTATCATTCAAACGAATCTTTTATGTTCAAATATTAGTTTAAACTCCAACTAATACATTTTTCTTGTGCAAGCCCATGTTCTGTGCATTATATCTGTGGGATTTGTATTATTGCAAGTCACGTTAATAAAACTAATTATATAAATTGAAGATTCTGCCTGTTGACCTTGAGAATTGCGCTGTTGTGCCCCTTCTCTTCTTCTTTCACCCTTAAGAGTTACCAAATTTTTTTTTTTTTTTGCAGCTAACTGTACTGACAGTGTACATATTTCTCTATGGTAAAACCTATCTGGTAAGATTCAATATCCGTTCTTCTCCTTTTTTTGCAGTAAGATCTCTGTGCGAGAATGTCAGACAGGTCGTTTTTATCATGTCAATCTACTTGCATGTGATTGTCAAACCTACTTGTTTCCTGCGTCTTTTGTCATGCTTATTTATGCCACTAGTTACTGCTGTTCCAGCCTTCTAGGCCGCACATATTGCTTGAATTATGTCTTGGTTATTCTTTTTCTCCACTACTTTTCATGCAACATAAGCGTTGGGTGACAGCATAAGCACTTCTTTTTGGCTCATGCGGCTTCCAGTACATGTTACTTTTGGGACATAAAGTTCACACAAATTTATAGTGAATGCAAACTTTCTTAAGCTTTGCATGGCATTTAAATACTACCTCTTTTCAAGAGAAACTTCTTCAGTTATTATAATGGTATGTAATAGTTTATATGTGTCAAAAATACCTTTGCATCTGTAGATTCTTCAGTCTTTTCTTTGTCATGTTTTGGATTTTCTTTGACGCATATTTTGTTGTATTGTAGGCTTTATCTGGTGTTGGAGAATCAATTCAAAATAGGGCGGATATACAGGGAAATGCAGCATTGACCGTGGCTCTGAACACCCAGTTTCTCTTCCAGATTGGTGTGTTTACTGCAATTCCTATGATTCTAGGTTTCATCCTGGAAGAAGGTGTCCTGACGGTATTTCCCTTCCCTTGCAGACTTTCTGGGTTTATTATCATAATTGTTCCTCTTCGGAGGTTGTGACAAACTCTTATCTTTTCAATACAATGAAACGCAAAAGCCTTTTGCGTTTTCTCAAAAATTATCATATCTCTATTTATGGTTGGTTCATTCTCTACTCTGAAAATAATATATTGAGTTACCCTATATTAATTTATGTTCCTTCTGATCCCAATATAGTTTTAATTATCTGTTTTTGAGATGAGCTTATCATTCTAGTGCGTTATGTGGAATCTTAGCACTATTTGTTAGCTTGGTTCACGAATAGCCACTGCTTTGTAAAATTTTCCCTAGAGAGCAACGGGTTATGAATCCTTATATGTGAATGTGTGGATGCAGGCTTTTGTCAGCTTCATTACCATGCAGTTCCAACTATGCTCTGTATTTTTCACGTTCTCTCTTGGAACAAGGACTCACTATTTTGGTCGCACAATACTGCATGGAGGTGCAAAGGTAGGGCTTTCTGGAAGTAATGCTCGTCTTCTTAATTTCACACAGTACATTTTTCTGTTGTTGACAATTTCTCACTATACTGATCTTGTTTTTCTTATTTATTACCAGTATAGAGCAACTGGTAGGGGTTTTGTGGTACGGCATATCAAGTTTGCTGAGAATTACCGTCTTTATTCCCGAAGCCATTTTGTGAAAGGGTATGTTGTCACCTGATGTTACTTTCATGATTGTATGTGCAATTTCAGTATTATATCCAAGCCAACAATTCTTGTTCCATTTTGTAGGCTGGAGGTTGCACTTCTGTTGGTTATCTTTCTAGCTTATGGTTTTAACAACAGTGGAGCAATTGGCTATATCTTACTTTCCATAAGTAGCTGGTTCATGGCTCTTTCTTGGCTTTTTGCTCCATACGTATTCAACCCTTCTGGATTTGAATGGCAAAAGTAAGCGACTAAGCATTCTATGTATGTTTATTCTAGCCAATCACTATAAACTGTCAGGACAAAGATAAAACTCTATGCCACCCCTTCTCTCTTGCTCTCTCAGGGTCGTCGAGGATTTCAGAGACTGGACAAACTGGCTTTTTTACCGAGGTGGTATTGGCGTTAAAGGAGAAGAAAGCTGGGAAGCTTGGTGGGATGAAGAACTGGTAATTCAATGTTGCTTTGACTAGCCTCTCCAGTCTCGAATGATCTGTTATGACATCTATCTGCTGTGTTATTTGTGTCAACACCTGAATTGCTTTTGAAGTTCAACATTGTCACAAAACTGAACTTCGACAAATATCCTGCTGCAGCCTGATGATGTCATGAGAACATATTGGCATATTTCTTTGAAGCAGCATTGTGATTTATGCTTTTGAATTCTTATATAGATGTATCAATAGTTTCAATAAGCTCACTTTATCTTTCGTCTTGCTTACTACTATGCCAAATGTTGGGTACTTTTCTTGCTCTGTTTTGGCACCACCTTACACTGATTATGTCATTACTTGTGCTCTTTCCGCAGTTATTTTCTTAGAAAAGGGCACAATTAAAGAAAATACTGAAAGGTGTTAATTCTTTTGTGCCATTGCATAATTTGTCTCCTTAAGTCTGCAGTTGGGTTTATGTTCTTCATGTGATACCAATACGTATTATCTATTACGCTTGGAAGTTTCATACACTAAATTTTGTTGAGGTCCAAGGTGTTGAAAATAATTCATTTCCAAACATTTCCTTTTCAGGCACATATTCACACCTTCCGCGGGAGGATACTGGAAACTATACTTAGTTTAAGATTTTTTATTTTCCAGTATGGAGTTGTTTACCACATGCAAGCAAGCAATGAAAGTACAGCATTATCGGTATGTTTGTGTTTCAGCCCTGATTTGCTTGCTGACATGAAATTCAGTGACAAATGAACATGGAATTTTATGTTCCAAAGATACTGCAGTTTCTTTAAGCACTTGCTAAGGCAAAGTCTATATTTGTATATACCGTTGATTGTCTGATCTTCCACTTGTACTTTATAAGACTACAAAAATATTTTCTTTCATTTCTTATATGTTTAGAAGGAAGACCATGTTAAAAATGGTTGCCATTTACTTAATTTAATAGTGACCCCATTACACCAAAATTAACTCAAAACACTAGTCTGTTTTTCTGTTACCTGAACCCACCCACAACTCATACATAGGTGCAATTCCAATACCGCATAAAACTGATCTTGGATTGAATGTTAAGCATTGCCATTCTTTTGCTAGTTTTGGTCGTCTTAACTGCTTGAAAACATCACAGCACCATGTCTGGTTCTACTATTTCCTTGAATGGGGTTTAAGCTTACCGATGTATCAGTTGTTCCTTTGAAAACAGTTGGGGAAGAATCAATTGCATGTATTTCTTGGCCTACTTTATCAAAAGAAAAGAATACTAGAATAGTAATATCATGTCTTGGCACTGCAGGTATATTGGGTTTCATGGGCTGTGCTTGGAGGGCTTTTTGTCCTCCTAATGGTACGTGTATTCACGATGTAATGTTTAACAGCCATACTTGGTTTTTACTGATCGCAGTGTTCACCTGTATTGCTTTCTGTATTAATCTGCAGGTATTTAGTTTAAACCCCAAGGCCATGGTTCATTTCCAGTTGCTCCTGCGTCTGGTCAAAAGCATTGCACTGTTAGTGGTTTTGGCAGGTTTGGTTGTGGCAATTGCAACGACACAACTAGCTGTTGTAGATGTACTTGCTTCCATCCTAGCATATGTGCCTACTGGATGGGGAATTCTTTCGGTGAGTTTCATGTGGCAACTTTGGTACTATGAAATGCTGCATTTCGGAAACCGTGCCATTGTTCAAAACGACACCAGATAATAAAGGCTAGTTGGTTATTACACAACTTAAAACTTGGTAGTGGATCTGCTAATGTTGCGTAGCTAATGAAAGGATTTATAGAATGATGACACAGATGATATAGTCAAGTCTTCCATGTGGTTTACGTTTGCATAGTAACAGAACGGTGTTCATGTTCGTTTTCCACTGTTAGCTCGACAGGTGGAGATGTCTTTAGTACCACACAACTGTTTCAAACACCATCTAGATTTTTATCTCAGAAAACAACTCCAAATTTCAGGATACAAGAGTTTCTTACTAACCAAATCTTTATCGATCTTGTTTTTGCTTCTGCAGATTGCTGTGGCATGGAAACCAATTGTGAAGAGATTGGGTTTGTGGAAAATAGTGCGCTCGCTGGCTCGTCTGTATGATGCTGGCATGGGAATGATCATTTTTGTGCCCATAGCCATCTGTTCCTGGTTTCCCTTCATCTCCACCTTCCAGACACGGCTACTGTTCAACCAGGCTTTCAGCAGAGGTTTGGAGATTTCTCTCATCCTGGCTGGGAACAATCAGAATGCAGGCATATGATGGTGGCATCATCCATCTTTTGAATCCTCACCCAGATCATGCACCTTCGGTAGTTAGTTGATCCCCGGTTCTGAGATAGTAGTAGATGTATATACCTCCATGTTGGCTGGCAGTTATTTGCTATCTGTATATCCCCAGCTACATTTTTTGCACTAATGATAGTTATAGGTGGTGGTGTTCTCGAAGGACTGGGTGCTGAATCATTGATACAATAACTTCTGTATTTGTGTTAGTTTGTTTAGATTAGATAATGTCTGACTTTGGGGGAAAAAAATTCCACAGGAGTGATATTGTGAAACTGAGGTCTGTACATCCGAGTTGTCTTTCGTGCCACTAAAATGGTGAAAGGCCATGAAATTAATCACACATTATTTGGATCACAGCCAGAAATTATGAAACATGGGGCTGCAGGTCGTTCTTGCTCCCCTTTGTATCGTACCCCTCTCATGTCTTCGCTCAACCATGCCCTAAGCCCCCCTGTGTTTTCTCCACTGACGGTGCATTTATGACACCAATGGCATTTGAAACATGATCATTAGAGCATCTCCAGCCCATGCCCCCAGGGTGACTTTTTTCGCGCCGGCGCCGAAAAATCCCTCTAGTCGCGCCAAGACGCCGAAATTCGCCGGCTCGACCCGTTTTTGGGCCCGGTGATCCCAGGCCGAACCCAGCGCACTGGGGGGCGCTCGGGGGCTTCGGCTGAAGCGAAAACCATGTCTGGGTCACATTGTCAGGTGAAAAGTCAAGACAAACGGCCAGATTCGCCCCCCACCCTCGCGCGGTCTCTCGTTACCTTGCCGATCCCGGCGCCACCCACCATCGCTAGATAGTCCATTCCCCGCTGGAAAAGAGAGGGGTTTTGCCGTGGCAACCTCTCCACCACCTTCCTGGGCGAGTTTTTCAGCGCTCCGGCCGCGCAAGGCGGGATACCGGCGGCCGTGCGCCCACCATGCCCGCCAGGTGTTCGGCGATGGACTCGGACGATGATGAGGCGCTTGCGGCGCTGCTGGAGGAGGAAGCCGATGCCGACGTCCAGGACGAAGAGCATCTCATGGTCCTCGCCGCCTTGGCCGGCCTGCTCGCGAGCGATGCAAAGCCGCGGCGAGGTGGCTCGGCGCCGGGGCGGCTGAAAGCAAAGAACCGACATCGTCTGGAAGGCTATTGCATGCTCTACTCCAACTACTTCGCCGACGCTCCACTGCACGGCGACAAAGTATTTCGGCGTCGTTATCAGATGAGCCGAAAGGTTTTCCTCAGGATTGTGAATTCCATCCGGGAGTTCGACAGCTACTTCAAGTGCAAGAATGATTGCACCGGCAAACTTGGATTCACCTCAATCCAGAAGTGCACGACAGCTATGAGGATGCTTGCATACGGAGCTCCTGGTGATTCACTCGATGACTATGGGCACATGGCCGAGTCCACGACCATTGAGTGTTTCTACAAGTTCTGCAGGGCAGTGGTTGCAGTGTTTGGACCGCAATACTTGCGATCACCCAATGCTGAAGACACTGCTCGGATCCTAGCACAGAATGCAGCAAGAGGATTTCCTGGGATGCTTGGAAGCATCGACTGCATGCATTGAAAATGGAAAAAACTGTCCATTTGCTTGGCAGGGGATGTACAAAGGCGCCAAAGGCGGTTGCAGTGTGGTACTTGAGGCAGTGGCCACACAGAACCTCTGGATTTGGCACTCCTTCTTTGGTATGCCAGGAACTCACAGTGACATCAACGTGCTGCAGTGCTCTCCTGTCTTTGCCAAGCTTGTTGAAGGTTATTCTCCTCCGGTGAACTTCGAGGTCAATGGGCGGCACTACAACAAGGGATACTACCTAACAGATGGCATCTATCCGAGATGGTCCACATTTGTGAAGACTATCTCAAGCCCTGTGCCAGGAGGCAAGAACTCCCACTTTGCGAAGGTTCATGAGGCTGGTGGAGCAACAGGTGCATCAACAACTGCAGCAGGATCTGGTGGAGCACCTATGGAGGCTCAAGGGCAACGCCTAGCTCGACGTGTGATGAAATATGGGTTTTTATTTGTTGAACTATATAATTTGTATTGAACTATTTGTTGCTGAACTATTTGATTTCTATTGATTTTCTGTGATGAACTATGTGTTAAAAAATAACTTCTGTTGAATTTGCGCCGAAGCACGGCGAATATGGGCCGATTTGCGCCGATAGCGGGCCGATTTTGCGCCGAAAATGGGCGAAAAGCGGGCAAATTTGGGGCAAACTTGGGCCGATATCGGCGCCTGGGGGCGACCTGGGGGCGGCGGCTGGGAACCCAATCGCCCCCAAGCTGATTTTTGCGCCGGTTCGCCCCCAGGCGGCGATTTTTCGCGGGGGGAGGGGCAACGGCTGGAGATGCTCTTAGCCTTGTTGAGGCAAGCAATGATGGTGACGTTAGGAACCTGGGTCATGACCCTGACCTGTCCCTCTGATGTCACTGCGTTGTACAAGTTCGCCGGCCTTGCAGAACGCAGTATACATTAATCCTGGTTCTCAGCGTAGCACAAAGATGGTGTTTTAACTTGTAAGACCATGTTTTACATAATTAAATTCTAAGGATCTGTTTGGATCTCAGAATTAAAGTTGAGAAATGAATTCAACTACCAATCCCAGTTCCACAAGAATTATAATCGGTGATCAATCCCATTTCCGGTGTTTGGATTGCAATAGAATCAGTAGTAACATCAATTTCCAATTTTTTCGTTCAACACTTTTATTTAACACACTACAACCCCTATGAGCGCGCGCACACACCCTATGAGCACCTCTGAGATACCGAGCAGACATCACATCTTAATATTTGATGAAGTCACCACAGATGTCTTGTAGTTGACGGGAACTGGCCGGATAGGTTGGCCCACGCTGTGTGACGACCCACGAAATCATCACAAACTTGGCAACAGTGTTGAGTATTGCCTGCAGCAAGATGTAAGTGAGGACCTTCAACTGAAAGCCATAAAGTGAAGTGATGCACAACAAAAGGAATAGACGAATAGTTTTACCGAGTACACAATGGTGAGCAAGCTCATGTTCCATTTGAGCGCCCATGTCGCCTTCTCTCTGTTCATGGCAACCCCCACGACAGCCATTTGGATGCTCCCAACGAAGCATGTAGCGACCGTGGACCAGTACTTGTATGGGAATACTTTTAGCATCTGAGCCTGCTCATTACAAACTCATATATAATTAAGTTGTATTTGGTCACTTTGCCTAAGAATTAAAAAAAGGTAATACTCCCTCAGAGGACTAATTGAATTTTGCATGAATTACCTGTACAAATTTAATGATATATAGGTAATACTATTTATTTGGGATTTTGCAATAGTGAGTTGTTGCTTATATGTTTGTTGTATACCTGTACTGTGTACCAAACGGCGAGGCTGAGGCAGCTGGTGATGAGCAAGACGGTTCCACGCACATGGTGGTGACCAAACGCAGCTCCGGCTTGCTTCGGGTGGTAGCCGATAATATTGGTGGGCCAAAGGTGCAGCACCTTGCCCTTGTACAGGCTGATCACCAGCGTTCCTCCAACACAGACTAGGGTTCCAATGACCTTGATGTTCCCCACCAGGCTCCTCATGTCCAGTGACTCCTTCCTGAAAAAATAATCATACGGTTGTTGCAGTTCCTTCCTATATGGTCCCAATATTTCTGGTAGGTTTTGCATTATATTTCCATCTTGTGTACCTGAAAAGGACCGCGAGGATGAAGGTGGCAATCGGGATGATGTTATAGAAGTTTATCGCATATCCTGGCGATGTGTCTCCGAGGCCAATGTAGTAGAGACCAGGAATTGTGAATCTGGAAGGAGAAAGCAACAATCACTACTACTTTGTGGTTAGATATTTATCAGAACCATTGCTGAACTGAGATGTGAACGAAATGACTAACCCCACAAGTGCACTGGTGAAAATCCATATGAATGCCTTCAATTTAAGCTCCTTCAACCTCCCTCTACATGAGGTGATGAGGGTAAGTAAACAGACAATCGTTTGCAAAATGTTTCTATATCACGAAGAATTTTCATAATCACTTGCCAAATGTTTCCTGTCATATGACAACCTTGAGAAGGAGAAAACTATGCTAAAATAACAGTAGTTAATTAGAGCTAACTTCTCAAAGAACATCGCCAAGGGGATGGTCAAGATGGCACCAAGGAAGAAGCGGTACGTGAGCAAGGTCCAAGCAAGTGACCCACTGTCCACCACAACCTTCGTGAGCAACACCAACCCCGTCGTGAAAATTTGGACCAACACCATGAAGATGGCAGGCCACCATTCCTTCACGTTCGTCGAGCCCCCCATTACTGTTGCTGGACGTACGTGGTGGAGAATTGGAGATAGCCTTTGAGCAAAGTTACAAGGAGGGAGTGGCAAAGCTACGGGGATGGAGGGAAGGGGAGTGCTGGCTCTAACAACTCACCAAGTGAAGTGCTTGTCATTCTTTATGTGTGAGCTAGTGGCGTGCATGTACAGAGAACTTGTGTTTGCATGATGTCTACACCCTCTAATTTTTCTCTTTATGTTTGAGGGATATATAAGGGTTATTCCTCAATCTCTAAAAAATAAAGATTTGAATATGGGTGGGCGGTGCATGCTCTGTTAGCTATACAGAGGACTTGTGTTTGCATCTAATTAGCTATACTTTCTAATCTTTCAGATTTAGGGCCTGTTCTGTTAGCTACATGCCTCCAATTAATTAATAAATTCCTAGCCTTTTGTTGTATACTTGGTTTCATTCGAGTAATGAGCTAAACCTCTATCATGTAGCCTGTAGGGTACTAGTGGAATTTCCTTGTAAGCCTTTCGTGGTGAAATACTCGTTTGGCGGAGGACTTCCAAAGACATCATGAGCTAAACCCGTACTGGTAAATAACCACATTAGAAACATGCAAGGTTGTTGTCATGAAAGATAGTGAGATCCTGGAAAAATGTGTGTGGCATATCAGATTGGACAGATTTGATATGCTTACGATTCCCACGCCTCCATACCTAGTTGCTTCTTCGTCCATCAGGAAAGAAGACAAAGAACCTGTCTAGCTAAACACAGTACAGCACACATGCTGGCGACACGGTGAACGCAGCGGACAAACACGCCACAGACAAACACAAACCATATATTGGTCCAGCAGGGAAGAACATAACAGATCGTGCTATGTATCTCATCTCATCAGTTTTAATTTCCAAGCGTAATTTTCGTTGTTGCGGCCATAAGTGTTACTTGTAGAACATATTATCCAACTTTGTGGCAATGATTATGAACAAATGTTATAGGTGTTTTCAAACTTTTTTTTGAAGCAAAAATGACATCCGAGGAGCTCTGAAAAAATACAAAGCTCTTGCGATGTCATGTGACCACCAAACTTTGCAAACACCTACAACATTTGTTCGTAAGCATTGCCATAAAGTTTCAGTTTTTTTAAATGTTTTGCTATGTTTTCGGCCGGGGGTGTAGCCATTACTTGACCTTGATTCCCTAAAGATGCGATGACCGTCCATACTACTTATAGGAGACGTTGAGCAACTGGCGGGCGCACAAGGTTGCGTTGTTGTCATGGAAGACTCGTTTTTTTTTAACAATCAACGGGGATCGCCCACCTGAACATTTTTATTTAATAAAAGGACATGGGTCGGTCAGTACATAGCTCCGCAGAGCACAATGAGCGGGAGAAAGTAGGGGGCTGGGGGTTAGCTACAGACAGCTACGCACCACCGGAGCAACGGGTTACAATCTACACGGGAGGGAGCCCGGACCACCCACAACATAAGATGCTCCTGGATCAAACGCCGCAAGTCAAGATCAGAGTTATGGATGTTATCGAACACCATCCGGTTCCTGGTCTTCCAGATGACCCAAAGGACACAACACATCGCCGTGCTGAGGAGAGGAGGGCTCAGGGAGGTGTGACATGTAGAGAATACCCGCCAAACACTATCGATACTGCTATCCATGAGTACACTAGGACGACCGAGGACGCGCGCCCACAGTGGACGTAAACGAGGGCACTCGAGGAAGAGGTGCACGATCGTCTCCGACCGCCCTGGGCAAAAAGGGCAGTCGTCATGCTCGAGGAAGCCGATCCGATGAAGAAACTCCCGCGTACGCGTGTTGCCATGCCGCAGAATCCAGGTGAACACCTTGACCTTAACAGGCATGAAACCGTCCCAGTTGAGGCCATGCAGGGGGAGCCCACGCCCGGAGAGCTTGATCATGCGGTACACCGCACGGGTCTTGAACTGAAAACACTCACCCCATGCCAGGACCCGCTCGTCGTTCACCTCAGAGAACTGAACTCGATCAAGCGCTGACCGGAGCAAGCAAAGTTCCAAATCGGCGGTCCTGGATAGACGGTCATGAACAGGTATCGCACCGGCACCAAGCAGATTAAAGTCCCCTAGGGTTGAGTCGGGCTGGAGACAATGCGAATACGCCGCAGGGAGAGCAACCGCCAAATGACCCAACGAGGTCCAATTGTCATACCAGATGGAGGTGCGCTCACCGTTGCCAACCCTCATCGATGTGAGCGAACGATAAAGCGGGACAAGCGAGGCGAAAACTTTCCAGGTGGGGGTCGAGGGAGCCGGATCACCACCTAAGTACCAACGTTGAACCCAGACAGTCCACGGGTTACGCACGCCACTGAAGATTTTATGAACCATTTTCAGAAGGAGGCATGTATTCTGGACCCCAATGTCCACCAAGCCAAGCCCCCCCTCTGAGCGGAGACGGCAAGCATCATGCCAGGCCACCTGATAGTCTCCTCCAGAGCATTCACTTGCCCCTTTCCAGAACATGGCCCTACGGGGATGGTCCATCTTGGCCACAGTGCCCTTGGAGAGGGGGAGTACGGACATGGCATGAGTAGGGATGGCAGAGAGCACCGCAGAAGTAAGTGTCAAACGCCCCCCAGGGTCGAGGGCACGTGTGCGCCACCCGGGGATACGTCGCTCAATCTTGATCGGCAAGAAGTCCAGGGCGCTAGCTGGGAGCTTCACATCAGAGAGAGGTAAGCCGAGGTACGTTTGGGGGAACGTCGATAGTGGGCAACCAAGCTCAGCAGCCAAGGAGGCAACATGGGCGGGGTCAATGCCCACCGGAACGAAAGTGCTCTTGTGGAAGTTGATGGAAAGCCCCGTGGCGGCAGAGAATGCATCCAGAATAGATTTCAGTCGCGAGAGTTGTCCATGTTCAGCACGGATCAAGAGGAGGGTGTCGTCTGCATACTGAATAACAGGACATGGCAGGTCGTCGACAAGCGGGTGTAGCAACCTGGAGGGGAAGGTATCCTTGGCAATCAACTGGCGAAGGAGGTCTGCAACCATCAAGAAAAGGTAAGGCGAGATAGAGTCCCCTTGGCGCAATCCTTTTTTACACTGAATCCATCTACCAGGCACCCCATTCAGCACGACCGCAGTTTTGCCGGTGGCAAGGATATTGCGGATCCAGGTGCGCCAGCGTTCGCCAAAGCCACGAGCTTGCATAATTATATCCAGAGCATCCCAACTGACTGAATCAAAGGCTTTTTTGAAATCCAACTTCAGGACGATCACGGGAGTTTTGCGGAGACGACAACTCTGTACCAAATCAGCAGCATACAAGAAATTGTCGGCAATGCACCTCCCAGCAATAAATCCAGACTGCTCGAAGGACACGAGTAGCTCAATAAACTCCTGCAGTCGTGTGGTCAATATCCGGGAGATAATCTTCATGACACAATTCTAGAGGGAAATGGGTCGGAACCCGTCCGCAGAGAGCACCACGTCGCACTTGGGCAGCAGGGTGATAAAAGCACGGTTAACCCTATCGAGGTCTGCCACACCAGAATAGAAATCATTTAAGAAGTCCAATAAATCGTGCGAGACCGTGCCCCAGAAGGTTTTGAAAAAAGCAGGACCGAAACCATCTGGACCGGGGCTACTGTTCGCACGCATAGTCCTCATGGAAGACTCGTGAAATAGACCCTTGGGAACATATGTGCGTGGCATCCATATCAGATTTGATATGCTTACAATTCCCACCGCCAAAACTCAGTAGCTTCTTCGGCTGCCAGGAAAGAAGACAAACGGCCTGTCCAGCTAAACTTGCCTGCAGACTACGTACATGCTAGCGACACGGCGAACGCAACATGCAAACCCAACACGCCATCCACCCATACCCATAGGCACACACGAACCACAAATCAATGTAAGTGCGAAGAAGGAATTCGATCACCTACGTCATGAAGATAGCTAGCTAGCTTTAGATCGACCAGAAATGCATGCATGCAGAAATAAGTACCCCTCCGACAACTTTGTACTAAACGAGCCACAATTAATATGAATCGAAAGGAGTAATAAAATTTTAAAGATGAGATACACGGGCGGTGAGTAGAGTAGCGGCGACGACGTACGGCTCAAAGATGAGGGCGAGCGGGACGACGAGGGCGGCGCCGAGGAAGAAGCGGTAGGTGAGGAGGGCGAAGACGAAGAGGCCGGCGTCGACCACCACCTTGGTGAGCAGCATCTGCCCGTGGTGAACAGCTCGATGAGCACCATGCAGATCGCCGGCCCCCACTCCAACTTAAACGACGGCCCCATCGATCTTGGATGACCCAGCCAACAAGAATAGGGGTTCTAGAGGGGATCGAACGACAGTAGTACAACAAGGAGAGGGAGTGAAGTAACAAACCAGGCACCAGGGGAGAGAGATTCTCGTGGAATCGGGCGAGCTGATCCCACGCGGGCCCACCTGTCACGGACCGGTAGGCATGGGAGCTGCAGGCCGCGTGTGACCCATCCTTCGCTCCTAGATTCACGCTCAACTGCTACACTAATTCAGCCTGTTTGATAGATGGTAGATTCAGTCTATTGGGCAGATTCTTTAGTCGATTTTTCCTTGATTTTTATTGGGAAATCATTCCCCTCAACCGGCTGATTTCTTGGAACCCATCCGCCACCTTGCTTGCACAACATGTGTCCCACGTGACATGCCATTGGCTCCTGATGATATTGGGAGAGTAAGTTTCTTCCGTAACATTAGCTATGTTGCAAAAAGACGAAGACGAAAAAAGAAATTCTGCAACAAAGCCTCTGTTGCAAAAGAAAAATTTGCAACAAACCTCAGTTGCAAAAAGAAATTGCAAAATGATGAAGACGAAACCTCAGTTGCAAAAAATTATATAGCAAGACCTCTGTTGCACAAATTTTTCGTAACAAGACCTATGTTGCAATGACGAAGGACGCTGATGCGTCAGATCTAACGGGCTGCGTGTAAAGTAGGGTCTAGTCTACTTGTAATTGTACATGTATACGAATACGTATATACTTGTAATCTGTTCATCTATATAAAGAGACGTGAGGTGGATGTTAACCTCCACGCAAAACCCTAAACCCTGTCTTTTAACTTGGTATCAGACGCCATCCCGCGCCGCCGCGAGTTCCCTCCGTGCCGCCGCGCGATCGCATCACCGCCGCCGCGAGTCTCCTTCGCTGCCACCGCGCGCAGCTCTCCTCCGCGCCGCCACGATGTCTTCGTCCGCGCTGTCCCTCTCCAACCCCGTCGGCGCGATCACCTCGCCAGCGGGAGCTTCGGTCCCGGCCGCGTTCGCCGTTCCGGGGATCTCGGTCCGCCTCGGCCGGAACAACTTCATGCTATGGGGGGGCATCGCCAGCATCGTCCTCGCCGGCGCCAATCTCCACGGTCATCTCGACGGCACCACGGCGGCACCAGAGAAAACCCTCACCGTGGGCACCGGCGACGCAGCGACGTCCGCCTCCAACCCTGTGTACCACCACTGGTGGACTCAAGAGCAGAAGGTCAAGGGCCTCCTACTCACGTCCATGGACAAGGATATTGCATGCCAGCTTATTGGCTGCGAGTCGGCACAGGCGGTGTGGACGGTCGTCGGCGCCATGTTCGGCGTGCAGAGCCGCGCCAACGTCCGTCACATCCGGTGTCAACTGCAGACGCTGAGGAAGGAAGAGCTGTCCGCTGCTGAGTACATGCATAAGATGAAGGCGCTGGCCGACACCATGGCCGCCGCCGGCTCCCCAATCCATGATGATGAACTCATCAACCACATCCTCACCGGACTTGGCTCCGCCTACAACTCCATCGCCGCCTCGCTTGCTGTGAGTACTGCACCCATGCCCTACTCCAGCTTCTACTTGCTCGTCTTGTTGTTCGAAGCACTACAGGCCCAGCAGAGCGTGGCGGAGGGGTGGTCTTCCTCTGCCAACGCCGTGACCCGCCCGGGTTCCTACGGCAATGGCGGACGTGCGCCCTACTCGGAGCCCTACCCCTCTCATGGTGGGGGTCGCCCGGCTGATGGGAACAGCCAGCCAGGGCAAGGCCACCAAGGTGGCAATGGCGGCAATAACGGCGGTCGCGACCGCAACCCTGGCTACGCCGGCAATGGCCGGCAAGGTGGCGGGGGCAACGCCGGCAACAACGACGGTGGCGGCCGTCACAATAATCGCTGGCGCCCTAAGTGCCAAATCTGCAAGAACTGGGGTCATGAGGCCGATGAGTGCCGCAAACGCTATGATCAGGACAACAACACACGCTCTGGCAACTTGGCCTCCACCAGCTCCTTCGACTATCCATGGGTGATGGATTCCGGCGCTACGTACGGATCACTTGACTAGTGATCTTGAGCGTCTCCAGGTTCATGAGCGCTATGACGGGAAGGACCAGGTTCAGGTGGCTAATGGTGCAGGTTTGTCTATTTCGCACATTGGTCATTCGCATTTAGCCGGTTCATCCCTAAAACTGAACAACATCCTTCATGTTCCTTACATCAGCAAGCATCTTCTTTCTGTTTATCGTCTTGTCTGTGATAATGACGTGTTTGTTGAGTTTCACCGTCGTTTTTTCTTTGTTAAGGACAAGGCAACCAGGCGCGTAATTCTTCACGGTAGAAGTCATGGGGGGCTCTACCCGATCCCATTCGCCCGTGCCTCGTCATCATCGTCTCGCCATGCATCCACGAGTATCAGAGTCTCGCCTTCACAATGGCATCAGCGTCTTGGTCATCCTACAAATAATGTGGTCACTTCTATTGTCCGGAGTCATGATCTCCCTTGTTCTAGTTCAAATAATTCACCATTAGTGTGTGATGCTTGTCAGCGTGCTAAGAGTCATCAGCTACCTTATTTTGCGTCTCATCATGTTACTACTGTACCTCTTGAATTAATACATTCAGATGTTTGGGGTCCCGCTATTGCTTCTTCGGGAAGGGGGGGGGGTATAAGTATTATGTTAGCTTTGTTGATGACTACACGGGTTTCACCTGGATTTATCTGCTTAAACACAAATATGATGTTGAGCAAGTTTTTTATAATTTTCAGGCTCATGTCGAACGCCTTTTGGATTGTAGAATCAAGGCCGTTCAGTCCGATTGGGGTGGTGAATACCACAAACTCCATCGCTACTTTCAACGCACGAGCATATCTCACCGTGTGTCGTGTCCACATACATCTCAGCAGAACGGTATTGCCGAGCGCAAACACCGTCATTTGGTAGAGACCGGTCTTGCTTTGCTTGCGCACTCCTCTCTCCCCCTTCGTTTTTGGGATGAGGCTTTTCTTACGGCATGTTATCTCATCAACCGTATGCCTACTCCGGTTCTCAACAAGGATACACCTTTGTTCCGTCTGTTTCATGTTCAGCCCAACTATTCCTCACTTCGGATTTTTGGATGCGCTTGTTGGCCTAGTCTTCGCAAGTACAATGCTCACAAGCTTGAGTTTCGCTCCAAGATGTGTGTATTCCTTGGCTATAGTCCTCTGCATAAGGACTATAAGTGTCTCGATCGCACCTCGGGTAGGATATTTATTTCTCGTGACGTAGTCTTCGACGAGATTGTTTTTCCTTATTCCAACCTAGGTGTTTCCGTTGATATTTCTACTCTTGAACATGCCATCACTTTTCCATCTAATGAACCGGTTTCGGATGTCCATGTGCGCAAATATGACATGTTTTATTTGTTACCTAACCCGCCATCTGCAGGCGATGTTGCATCCTTTTCTCCCCAGGTGACTGTCGTCGATCTCGAGCCTGGTGTCGCGCCCGACATGCATGTCACGCCCTCCGATGCGGCCCCGCCTGCATCTCCGGCTGGCCCACCTGCATCGCCAGTTGGCGTGTCCGCGTCCTCTGGTGGGTCGTCGGCGGATTCTTCTGGGCTGCCACCATCGCCCGGATCCTCCGCTCTCTCTGGACCGGCCCAGCCCGCTGCTTCGTCCCGGCCCATGTCGCCTGTCACTGAGGACTCCTCAGCTGCGACACCTCTGGCCGGGTCCTCGTCGCCGCCGCCACCGCCACCTTCTACCGGCGACACAGCTCCCAGTCATGCCATGGTCACTCGTCATCGTGATCATACGCGCAAGGAGAAAACTTACACAGATGGCACTGTTCGGTATGATTCCCGTCGGCGTGCATTTTTTGCCGCGCCGGTTTCTCATCGTGATGCTCTTGGTGAACCCGTTTGGCGTGCTGCCATGTCTGAGGAATTTGCTGCTCTTCGTCACACTAACACTTGGGTGTTGGTGCCTCGGCCTCCCGGGATCAATGTGGTGGGATGCAAGTGGATATTCAAGACCAAGCATCGTCCGGATGGATCTGTCGACAAGCACAAAGCTCGTCTTGTTGCTCACGGTTTTACTCAACAACAGGGGATAGACTATGGAGATACTTTCAGCCCAGTGGTGAAGCCTGCCACAGTTCGTCTTGTTCTCTCTCTCGCTGTGTCTCGCGGATGGAGCCTTCGACAGATTGATGTGAGTAACGCCTTCCTGCACGGTTACTTAGCTGAAGATGTCTATATGCAGCAGCCACCCGGTTTTGAGGATGCCACTTATCCCTCTCATTTATGCAAACTCCAGAGGTCCATATATGGTCTCAAGCAGTCACCCCGTGCCTGGTATGCTCGGTTGATTCAGCGGCTCTCACAGCTTGGTTTTGCTGCCTCCAAAGCCGACATGTCTTTGTTCATCTTTTCCTGTGGAGCTATCCAGATATACATGCTGGTGTATGTTGATGATATTGTGATTGCTGGCTCTACCCCCGCTGTGGTGGATCGCCTTGTGCAGTCGTTGTCTGCTAGTTTTCCCATCAAAGACTTGGGTCGGCTGGAGTACTTTCTTGGATTGGAAGCGTCCTTTCATGCTGGGGCCATGACATTGACACAGAGAAAGTATGCGCTTGATCTTCTTCATCGAGTCAACATGGAGAACTGCAAGTCCACTTCCACTTCGCTTGCTACGTCTGAGAGTCTCTCACGTGACAGTGGTGTACTACTGGGTACTGATGACTCTTTTAGATATCGCAGTGTGGTTGGAGCACTTCAGTATTTGACACTCACTCGTCCCGATATCTCCTTTGCTGTGAACAAAGTGTGCCAGTTCCTGTCGCAGCCTACGGAGGTTCATTGGGAAGCAGTTAAGCGTATTCTGAGGTATGTCAAAGGTACGCTAGACACGGGGCTACGAATTCGTAAGTCCAGATTTACTGGTGTCAGTATATTCACCGATGCAGACTGGGCAGGCTGTGTTGATGACAGGCGTTCTACTGGTGGCTTTGCTGTGTTTGTTGGACCCAATCTTATATCTTGGAGTTCAAAGAAGCAGCCCACAGTCTCGAGATCTAGCACCGAGACAGAGTATAAGGCATTGGCCAATGGCGCGGCTGAAGCCATATGGATAGACTCAGTTCTCACAGAACTTGGAGTTACACAGCAGCGCACGCCTATATTATGGTGTGATAATTTAGGGGCAACTTACCTGACGGCAAATCCAGTGTTTCATGCTCGGACCAAACACATTGAGATAGATTTCTATTTTGTAAGGGAACGAGTAGCTGCAGGTGCATTGGAAGTCAGGTTCATTTCAACAGATGATCAGTTGGCGGATGTATTTACTAAACCCGCCACTCGACAGATGCTAGACCGCTTTAGAACCAATCTGAATCTTGTATGTAGTTCAAATTGAGGGGGCATGTAAAGTAGGGTCTAGTCTACTTGTAATTGTACACATATACGAATACGTATATACTTGTAATCTGTTCATCTATATAAAGAGACGTGAGGTGGATGTTAACCCCCACGCAAAACCCTAAACCCTGTCTTTTAACTCTGCGAGCCGGCCGATCTTTTAAAACGATCAGCCGACGAACGCATAGCAGTCCTCATTTTTATTCCTTTCAATTCTTCTGTTTAGTTTCTTTTGCTTTTTATGTTTTTCCTTTTCCTTTTTTCATTTTTTTGTTTCGGTTTCCACCATTTTATTGTCCATTTATGTTCGTTTTTCTCCTTGGATGCTTTTTAAACACCTTTTCGAAATATATGTGAAATTTTTAAAAAACTGCAAACTATTTTCTAGAAATACATGAACCTTTTTGTTTATACAAACATCAGCAATTCTTCATTTTCAGCAAATTTTTTTCCCATTTTAAAAACTGGTTAAAAATTTAAAAACAAAATCTTTGGAATAAGAAATCGGTTCGAAACCAGTAATGGTTCGACCCAGGAATGCACGCATTGTGTTTCCTCAACTGTCCTATGCACTAGGCGTGGAATAGGAGGACTCAAATTACTTGTCTCTAAGGGCATCTCCAACTACCCTCAAACCTCCCGCATCCATCTAGATCGCGCAGTCCGGCCTGTTCGGACAGCGAAAGCCATCCAACGTGGTCCTGTATCAGTTCAGGGCGCGGTTTGGACGTGTTTTTCCTATAAACCGGAGACAAACGTGGAGGGCTTTGCAGGAGTTCTGACCACACTGGCCCACCCAAATCCCTCCCCCCTCGCCCGCACGCGTTCCCGCTCGAAACGGTCAACGCCGCTCCAGAACGTCAGTGTCCGCATTCATGCCTGACCAAAGCGGACGCGGCCGCTCACTGGTGCCAGCATTGAAGCAGCGCACCGGCTGAGAGAGCGGCCAGGCAGCTTCCCGGTGCAGGCGACTACTGTGCGTTCAAACGACACGACGACCGCCCGTCTGTCTGTCTGCCACCCACATTGAAGGCACGTGGTTGCCGAGGTGTCTCCTCTGGCGCCACCCGTCCATCCCTCTGCCGCCCACCATTGCTATATAAACCGCTACCCCGACCATAGCTGCAATCATCCGCCTCCGATCCCTCTCCGCACCACTCCCACCACGGATTCCTCCCCCGCCAAAGCTCTCTGGGACGGGCTGACGCCGGACCATAAGAAGGAGATGGCCGCCATTGCTGCCGGTTGGCTGGACGGCAGGCAGCCAGAGGACGACGACGTCCCAATGGAGGACGCTGCCGATGACCAGCCGGTGCCACCCTCCTCCTCCGTGCCATCCTCGCCGGTGCATTGCACCATGACCATCGGCGAGGCCCGTACCCATTACATGGGACATGGTGCGAGAGGAGCAGTTCTGGGAAGCACAGGCCGTCGCCGCCTACAACCACACCTCCTCAAGGAGCGCCTGCAGGCGGAGGAGCAGCTCACCGCCGGCAGGCAGTGCGCCCGACATGGACCTGGCGGACCAGGAGGCGCTGCTCGATTCCTACCCCTCCGCCCGCGAGATCCGCCTCGCCCGCTGGCGGTACCGCCAGTGGGTGGCGGAGGTGGCGATCGCCTACAAGGAGTGCGATGAGGCGGGAGAGGCGGTGTTCGGCGAGACCGACGACGAGGAGGAGGACATCACCGAGGCCGCACCCCGACGCCACGACCACAAAGCCGGCATGTCCGCGGGCGCTGCCGGCGACGAGGAAGAGTAGTGCACGGTAGGTCGCCGCCGTTCGTGTCCCAGGAAGGCCACCGCTCCTCCCCTCCCGTCGATGCCAAGCTTGGTGGGCTCAACATCGTCGGCCTATTAGTCGCTTGGCGGCGACGTGGAGGCGGACAACTTCAGTTCCCGGGGCTCCGAAGGCGGAACTGGAGAAGGCGAAGCTTCAGTTCTCGGGGCTCATGGCCGGACACAGGAACGGTCGCTGGCGACCATTTATATTAGGTATTAAGTATACCTCCAGAGCCGGACTAGCACCACTTAGTTCATGTAAATGTAATGAAATCCGGCATGTTTATATGAAATTCGGCATGCTTATATGAAATCAGGCCGTGTTTGAACAAATTTCGTTCAGTTGGTTCGAACTATTGTTAAAATGTATGCGGCTACGGTTGGATGATGGTCTCCCACATCCGTGTCCGTGGATTGATCCCCTTATCCGCAGACAGATGCGGGAGAAAATTTACGGGTTTTCGTTGAGATGCCCTAAGCTCACTAGGAATAGAAAGCCCTGCTTCCTCCTGTGGAGGATCCACGTGGTCACGTCTTGCTAATTGCCGCTAAGAAAATTTGTGGCTGTCCGGTCTTAGGGTGTCTCCGATGTACCAAAAACATGGGTCTTAAGCCAAATTGCCTTGAGAGCCAAGTGTGTTTGGTTTATGTCTAAGAGCATCTGCTGCCAGGCGACCCAAATCCGTCTCAAACGCTTGGACGAATGGCCTTGTTGGTGACCAGTCACAAAAAATGACCCAGACGGGCTCCTCAAACGGGCCTCAAATGCCCGGACTGACCGACACCTCTCATATCCAATCCAAATATAGGACGGATATGGGATGCCCGGGCGCGTCCACCACGTCGGCCTAGCCCGCTATGGCCCGCAACGACCCCACTCCAGCCCCCACAAATATCAGACGACCGTCGAGCAAACCCTAGTGAAACTCAGTCTGTATTCACTGGACCTCTCCGCTTCTCCCCAAATCCACTTTGTCTTCCCCCACCCGCCATGTCCGACAGTGAATCTGACCTCCTGGAGTGGCTCAAGGCCGTCACGGATTCCAATGGCTCATCGGTGCCCGACAAGGACAAGCTAGCGCTCTGCATTGCCCTCCACCGGCCGCTGCTGGGCCGGGGCGACAGCTCCTCTTCCAGGGCATCGACGACGGGTCGAGTGGGAAGCTGCAGCTCCGCGGCGCCCCACGCTCGTTTGACGCGGTCCATGCCGCCCCCTGCCAGGCGCCACCCAGCACCACCCGCCCCAGCACCACCGGGGCGCCGCTGGGTGCTGTCGTCGGCTGAACCGCAGCCGGAGTCCGTGTGCCGCATGTATCGCCTTGCAAAGAAGCGGGCGACGTAGGTGGCTACCAGCCGCTCGAAGGGTGGATCGAGCAGATCCACGCCAGAGCCACTTCCCCGGCCAACGACGACTACGAGGCCCTTCGCACCACCATCCGTCGCTCGTACATGTCCGCGGAGACGGATGCCTGCCATCATCGCCGCAAAGATGCGAAGGCGCTCCGCGTGGCGCTGGAGGAGTCAGAGCGGTTGGCGATGCAGCGGGCGACGGTGGCAGAGAGAGACACACGGCTCTGGGAGAAGCAGAACCGCGAAGCCTGGCGCATGGTGGGCATCATCTTCTCCTCCTCCTCCTCCGCTTCGGACAGCAACAACGACGACGACGTGCCCGGAGCCGCCGATGCCTACGCCGAGTCTAGACGCTGAGACCCCAAGGGGAAGAGTCCGGCATGGAGGAAGTGGAGAAATCCCCCTTCCCGGTTTTAGTTGCTTTTTAGTAGTGTTAAGTGATCAACTCGTGCGGCACTTTTGTATCACACTATGTTTATCTATGCGGGATTGCTATGTTCTATATTGATCTATGTAGGAACAACGTTTGCATGGGTTTGTATGGATTTGGGGTAGGAAATATGAGGGATGCAGCTATGGAATACGAGAAATGAGGTCTACCCGGTCATCTTCAGCGGATGCGTTCGGGTGCGTCCGCGAGCGTATAGGGGGACAAATGAGGTGACGACGTCTGTAGATGCTCTAAGGTTGCCCCACCAAAGTATTGGCTAGCCAAAATTTTGGTTGAGGTTTTGGTTGCGCATGATTTGGCTAACATTGGCAAGAAAAATGATCTAAAGTTGACTAGAGTGCAATAGCATGCCAAAAGGTTGGCAACCATCAAAACAAAGGCCAACTTTTGGGTCTTGATCAAAATATCTGGTAGGTATAGGCCACAATTCAAACATACATTAGCATCAAAATCTTAAGACCGGGTCATAGTGCTAAGGTCAAGCCATATAAGGAATAAATAACTATTTCTCCCTTCTCTCACATGATTTAAGGAGCTCTTCATGTGGGCTCCACCCTAAGGTCCATTGGGGTATTAAGCATGTTAGGGATTCTAGCTTGTTATAGCACAATGAGTGGAACCTATCTTATGACTTACTTAGAATTATCATTGATGACACCCTTAGCCCCAGCCACACAAAACCTATTACTGCCTGTCTATCGACGACCTCGTTTCCTCACAAAACCTATTACTGTCTGCCTATCCACTGCCTCGTTTCCTCCTCTCCACACATGGGATTTGCATGGTCACTTCTCTTCTCTTCTTCCACACACTTGGTGCCGCACCGGTGGCCAGGATCTCCCTCCACCGCTCTCTTCAATGTCCTATTTGTTGGTTGTATGTTCCTCTACATACTAACGCCTCCTCGAGCCCCCCCCCCCCACACGCGTTTTCATCTGGGATCCACAGTTTTCACAACTTTTTGCACTTTTGTTCCCTGATGGTTAGTTATCCTCAACAAAAGATGTGCTGTTTGATCCTCAAATTATATGGTTTACATAAGAGGCTTGTTGCTTGAGCTTAAATCTCATGTTGCTATGGTTGTCTGTCTGAAATTTTCAGCTAGGAGCAAGATCTTTCTTGTAAACCAATAAAAAAATCTCGAATTGACAAATTAAGGCCGAAAGTCAAAAACAAAGAAAAATATCAAACTCATGTATCTTGTTGAAGATTCGAGTAATATTTTATTTTTATTAATCTAGAAAGACATAACATAAAACATGATGATTGAATCAAGTAACACAGTGACACAAACTAGTGCACCCCGAGGAGCGAGATG
Organism: Thinopyrum elongatum; assembly: GCA_011799875.1. Taxonomy (NCBI): domain Eukaryota; kingdom Viridiplantae; phylum Streptophyta; class Magnoliopsida; order Poales; family Poaceae; genus Thinopyrum; species Thinopyrum elongatum. The sequence continues at coordinate 582,670,963 of CM022300.1, read as the reverse complement.
GGAAAAAGGTTGGGGAGACACAACTGACGCGTGCGCACGTGGCTCGGCTAAATCACGAAACACAATGTGCGAGGCGGGCGGGGGAGGAGGAGTGCACACTCTTCTTAAGCTTTTAGTGGTATGTTTTTTTAAACTAAGCTTTTAGTGGTATGTGAAACAACTCACTGTATAAGTTGGTCTCACACATCCTCCCCTAGCGTGGTGGGACTAAACTTTCCACACACACACCCCCTTTATACATGAATGGGCCATATGGGCCTTTAGGATTTACTAGGAATTATTGGCAATATTCTGAATTATGAAATGATCTATCTTTCAATACAAATTTTATAGTATATTTGAAGACAGAAGCACTCATGTATTTTCGGATATAAAATTTATCACCTCGCGGTAGACAACAACAACAACAGAACCTTTAGTCCCAAACAAGTTGGGGTAGGCTAGAGCTAAAACCCATAAGATCTCGCAAGCAACTCATGGTTCTGGGACATGGATAGCAAGCTTCCATGCATCCCTGTCCATGGGTAGTCTGGTGATACTCCAGTCCTTCATATATCTCTTTATGGACTCCTCCCATGTCAATTTCGGTCTACCCCGACCTCTCTTGACATTATCAGCACGCTTTAGCCGTCTGCATGCACTAGAGCTTCTGGAGGCGTGCGCTGAATATGCGCAAACCTTCTCAAACGATGTTGGACAATCTTCTCTTCAATCGGTGCTAGCCCAACTCTATCTCGCATATCATCATTCTGGACCTGGTCCTTCCTTGTGCAACCATACATCCATCTCAACATGTGCATCTCCTGCTAGAATTTGGTCTATTTTGGGTAGCCCAATAGCCATTTCAGAATTCTAATAAATCCTAGAGGCCCACTTAGCCCATTCATGCAAGGCAAAGAGGTGGGACTAAAGTTTAATCCCACATTGCTAGCTTGGTAGGAGTTGGACCTCCTTATAAGGAAGGATGTTTGCCCACATGTATAAGCATAAGAACAAGAGAGACATTCACGCGTGCTCCTCCTCCACCGCCCGCCTCGGCACGCCACGCCTCGTCACGACGCGCCGCGGGTTGCGGGAATGAGCCGAGTCATTGTCTAATTTTTTTGCCGCGCACGACTAGTATACGAAAGGTCACACGGAAGCTGAAAAGATTTTTGCTATAGTGGAGATTGAATGCGAACGCTGCATCCCTTCGGCTGCTGGCTATTCACTTCGTCTCCCTCTCTTTGTTTCACCTCCCGTCACTGCGCATTCACCTCTTTCTCCTGTGCCTATAAAAGAGAGGTCCCTCCTCTCCAGAGAGACACACCAGAATATCATCTTCCTTTCGCCACCGAGTTCCAAGCTCTGAGCTACTGCAAGGTTCTTCCCCATCCCGGCTTGTGGCGTGCACCGCACGTTGGGCCAGTAGGCCTCCGAAACCCAGCCACTTCGAGTCCTGTATGGGAGAAGGGCGATAAGGTTTTTGGGGAGCGCTGTGCACGACTACTGGCTTCTTCATCACGAAAGCCACGGACGCCAACGACCACTTCCCAAACGACGACTTCTTCCCTGCCGTCGACAACCTCTTCGATGACATGGCCGGCGAGGACGTCAAACCCAAAACCAATGCTTCTGCCGCTGCTCCGTATGTCTTTGTGTTCTTTCTGTTTAAGGTCTTGCCATAGTTTCTTGTTCCAGCTTCTGTTCTACATATGTTCTGTTCATATTCACTACTTCAGATGCCATTTACATACTCTTTGTCAGATTGTATGACTTGTCTTATCTCTGCTATGATAGCCATATTTTATCTACTATTTTTGTTAATAAAATCATATGGCAAATTGCTCATATTTCCAACATCTCTGCCACACCTAAATATTAAACATCTCACCTTTTAGTTGGCTAACACTCAACGCCATACAACATTGTGAGCCGAATTGCCGTCCTATAGAACCCGCCTTTTAGCTTTTGTGGCACTCTCTTGTCACAGAGAACGCCAGAAGCTTGACGCCACTTCATCCATCCAGCTTTGATTCGATGGTTCACATCTTCATCGATATCCCCATCCTTCTGCAGCATTGACCCCAAATATCGAAAGATGTCCTTCTGAGGCACCAACTGGCCGTCAAGGTTAACCTCCTCCTCCTCGTTCCTAGTAGTACTGAAACCACACCTCATGTACTCCGTTTTAGTTATATTAAGTAGAAAACCTTTCGATTCCATGGTTGTCTCCATAGCTCTAACTTTCTATTAATCCCAGTCCAACTATCATCGACTAGTACCACATCATCTGCAAAGTGCATACACCATGGGATATCTCCTTGCATATCCCTTGTGACCTCATCCATCACCAAAGCAAAAAAGATAAGGGCTTAATACTACTAGGAAATACCCTAGTAGTAGCGCTGGTTGAAATCGTACCAGTAGTGCTGGGCCCAGCTCTACTGGTAGGGCGCTACAACTATTGGGTAGTAGTAGCGTTGGTCAAGCCAGCGCTATTGCTAAGCTACCTAGCGGTAGCGTGGGCCAGACCTGCGCTACTGCTACCTACCTAGGAGTAGCGTGGGTATAACCAGCGCTACTGCTACAATTTTCTAAATTTTTATTTTCTTCTGCGTATTTGTACTGTATTTGTACAGGTTTTTATAAAGTAGTCTCATCATATAATTTTATGATCATGATGAGTTATTATATCATTGGGTGAAAGAAACGCGGATTAGATTGAAGTGGATGGATCCAAAGTGACCAAGTTGGATTAGTAGGGGACGTCCTACTAATCCAACTTGGTCACTTTGGATCCATCCACTTGAATCTAATCCGCGTTTTTTTCATCAAATGATATAATAACTCATCATGGTCATAATAACAACTCATCATCATCATCATCATCATCATCATCATATATAACTCATCATGATCATCATCATAGTCATAACAACTCATGCATCATCATTACAACTCCTCATAATCATCATCTATGAGTCATACGACAACTCATCATTCTAGCTAACACATTGTAGCACATAACTCATCATCATCATAATAACTAATCATCATCATCATAGTTATAATCAACACTAGCTAATTGTTCTTACTACCTAGGACCTAGTCCTCTCTCCTAGGTAAAATAGCATAAAACAGGTAAACCGGTCCATCTTCAAAATGGAGAATGGAGATCCACCCGTCGCCAACTTCTGGCTTGCGAACATGCATGTTGTCTCCAATCGATTGCGTGCGCATATTCATTAGTTTGCTCCATTCTTTGATATTGAGCCTTGCACATTTCAAAGAAATAGAGTATGCACTATGGTAAGCCGTCGGCGGAAACGGTCGTAAGCTAACCATATACATATGACCTTCGGCAAGCATCATGTCAGGCACAACCTCCTTCGGGAGCTTCTGTTGAACAACACAATAGTAACATATATAGTTAGCAAATGTTGTTTACTTAAGAGGAATGGATGCAATGAAGTTACCATCATTAACAAAATCATACCAAGGTTTTGGCAATGAAGTTACCATCCTGCAACTCATGGACTAGTGGCACGTATCCACTAAAATTTGGGCTGATAAAGTGATTTGTCTTAAAGGCCTCAACATCATCTATAAATGAGACAAGATAACCTTTCTCCTCACAATTAAGCTCGGAGCCATAGCTGTAGTATGTCCTGTCTACATCCTTCCGAGTATTTCTTGAAGATAAGAAATAAGCTGACAATTATAAATAAACAAGTTTAGTAGCGATGAACACCTAATATTTTTAAATAAGCAATATAAATTACTGAACTTAACAAATTAGTTTGACAAACTCACATTTAGGCAAAACTGGAGGCATATCCACATCCACCCAGATGTCGATATTATTTTCAATATCATCATCTTTGGGACGAATATCAAATGTTATTTGCATATTCTCCTCAAAATCATATGCCTTGCAGAGAGCTTCCCAATTAGAGCAACCGAAATGGGAGTTATTAAGCGCATTGTACAGCTTAACCCGAAACGCATAACCATGTATGGTCCTTAGGTGAGCCCTCCTCGTCTCCATATTCTCAAAGTCTTGGAAACCGAGCTTCTACAAGACATACGGTCTTGCATGGCACGGTATGTACTAGTCTAATTGAAAAAACCCAGTAAATTACACGTTGAAGCAAAGAAGCACAAGTGACGATGATTAATTACGATGAAATGCTTGTCGTTGCATACCGTACAAACATCGAAGCACTAGTAGGAAATGTGCCATCAGTCCTGGTTCCAGAGGGCCTTTAGTCCTGATTCTGCAACCGGGACTAAAGCCCACCACTTTTAGTCCCGGTTGTGTTACGAACCGGGACTAAAGGCGCTCCACGTGACCGCTGTGGGGCGCCCAGGGAGGAGGACCTTTAGTCCCGGTTGGTAACACCAACCGGGACTAAAAGGCAGCCACGCGTCAGCCCCTGCCAAGCGCTGGGGTTTTTGTTTTTTTGGAAGGAGGGGTTATGGGTTTTGGAGGGTTTAGGGGTTTCATATTGTGTTTCCCCTTTTTCTTTTTGTGTTTACCCTTCAATTCTTTTACATTTAGGGTTTCATCTTTATTTTATGTTTTCCATTCAACTCGACTCTAGCTACTACATATAGAAATGAAGGAACCATTACACAACATCGTCATGAACATATATAGAGAGAAGGGACCTCTCTTTCTCCGTGCTTGGTCAAATAACAAGTTTTCGTATATCTATTCGACGCTACTAAATATAGTACACGATCATATATATACATACAATATAATATATCTTACGATCCCTAACATCATCTACCAAAATCGCATTGCAATTCCTGATGGCATTCTCCGTCTGTAGGTATGACGTGCTCAACAAAGAATCCTGCCAATTCCTCTTGAATTCCTCGTATGCGATCATTTGGTAGGAGTTCGTCCCGCTTCCGCCAGATCTAATTTAAAGAAGGGGGTCAATATATATATATATATATATATATATATGAATGAAACTCAACACAATTGATGGTAATAAAATAACATTGTGAATATTGTTTATGTACTTCAAATTGTTCTGAAGATCTGCCCCGCTCAGAGGTCGAGTGGCGAATGAACTCACAAACGTAGTATCCACATAAATTATTCCCGGGTGCCTACCACAGGCACTTTACGAGAATAGAGTTCAATCAAAATGATAATCAAGCATGATAATGGTATTGAAACTAGAATCAATGAGAGATGCGCGAAACTAGCTAGTACTACTTACTTTGGGGTGTTGAAATCACAGCTCCTTTTTCCATTCACCCCTAACCTTTCTGGTGAACTTTTTCCAAGCCCTGCCCGGCAAAGAAAATGATTACTTGATATCAGGAAATGAATGAAAGTTGCCGATATGGTGCGATAATGATTGAACTTACTTCTGGAGCATTTCACTCAGGTCCACCCACTCCTTTTGCTCTTTACGTCTCGAGTCCAAGACAATTACTAGTCCCACGTCAAGCTGAATGGCTAGCAGAATAAAGTGGAACCTACGCATGCATAACTCATCAATTACACTTAACCTCGAGTAAGCGAAACAGAATATGCACAAGACAGTAACACTCACTTGAAGTGGTAAGGAAAGAGTATTTCCCTTCTGTTTTGTTGTCGAAGGAACGCGTTTAGCAAGTTTTTCTCAATATCATCGGGGTTCTTTTGTACCATATATTCATTTACGGTATTTGGGTTAATGAACCCAATGTCATAGATTTGTCCTCTATTGCATTCGAGGCTCTTCAATCTGCATAATATAGTGAGGATAATTATACATGCAATGAACAAGCTGAGCTAGAGACTTAATTACAGAAATAATACTTACAGACAATAGCAAATGATGATAGTTTTGTCAAGGGTGTCTTGATTGTATAACTGAAATAATTCTTCAAATTCAATGTACAACGCCTCGACTCCATTGAAGTAGTGCTCATCTTTAATTCCCACCATGATACTGCCGGTCCCAACCTTGCAGGTTTCCAAGTACCAGTCATGGAATCTTCGCATCATCGTTGATAGATGCGGGAGCTGCTCAGGTTTGACGAGAGGCTTCCCATGCTCGTATCTAAAGGCTACCTCAGCCATTTCGAACTGTACCTCATCGCCTAAGTAATCACCAAGAGTGTAACCAGGATGAGCGGCCGCTACCCATGGAGCATTAGTGATATCGGGAAACACCTTGAGCAGGGGGCACGATTATTTTTCCTATTCGCTGAGCTGGGGAATTGTTTTCCCACTTCTTGTAGCACTGCTACTTCCCGACCGGTTCTCAAATGTCTTTACAATACATCGGTCATAGTGTGATAGCGGCGGAGGCGGTGGTGGTTGTCGGTGTCAAAACCGGCAGATCTCGGGTAGGGGGGCCCAAGCTGTGTGTCTAAGGATCGATGGTAACAATGGACAATGGGGACACGATGTTTACCTAGGTTCGGGCCCTCTTAATGGAGGTAAAACCCTACGTCCTGCTTGATTGTATTCGATGAGTATAGGGGTTAAAAGAGTTGATCTAGCTTGAGATCGTAATGGCTAAACCCTAGCTGTCTAGCCTATGATTATTCTGATGGCCTCTACAGACTAAACCCTCCAGTTTATATACACACCGGAGGGGCCTAGGGTCATACAAAGTCGGTTTACAGAGGAAGGAAAGAGTACATCCGGACACCAAACTTGCCATCCACGCATACAAGAGTCCCACCCACACACGAGGGATAGTCTTCTGCTTTATCTTCAAGGCCCATCAGTTCGGCCCATATCGAATAGACCGGACACCCGAGGACCCCCTAATCCAGGCTCTTCCTCGCGCCCTCATGACCTTCAAACGGGTGATTGGTGAAGCTGCTCAGTGTCTCACCTTCAGCTGAATCGACTTCAGACGCAGGGATATCTCCCTCCCGCAGATCTAGTCTCCGTGCGGGCGGGATTGGCCTCAATTGGCAATGATGTGCTAGCAGAGAACTTCCCCAATCCCAACAAGGAGGAGAGGGTGTGCTTTGTCTCATTTCTTCTGAGGGGCTTAGGATTCCCGATCCACCCCTTCCTTAGAGGTCTATTGGAATTCTATGGGATCCAGCTGCACAACCTCACACCAGGTTCTATTCTGCACATTTATGGTTTTGTCGCTCTCTGCGAACTATTCTTAGGCTGCGAAGCTCATTTCGAACTATGGAGAAAGTTCTTTTGCCTCGTCCCTCGTCATCAAGGGGGTTCTATATTTAAAGTGGGCGGCGCCGAAGTATGGCGCATAGCCGGATCAGGTTACCTCATCGGAACTCCCAAGAAGGCATCCGAAGAATGGGCTTCAGAATGGTTTTATATCAAGGATGTTCCCCTTTCGGACCGAGTTTGACATGGACTTCCCAAATTCTCCAGTGCTCCTTTAAAGAAATGCTTCAACTGGCGCCCCCGGAGCCCCAAAGAAGAAGACAGTGCGGAAGTAAAGAGGTTGGTCAGCAAGGTCAGGTTACTTGCCCATTCCGGACTCTCGATAATTGAAGTCATGGCTATCGCGATAAAGCGATGCATCTAGCCCCTTCAGTCCAGAGTGACCCCTTGATGGTGTTACAACGGAGAGGATGACGCATCTCGCTATAGGCACGAGGGCCCGGATACCCCCGCCGCTCTGGCCGCCATTCTGGCAGATCTTTATAAGGGGGATAAAGAAGAATTCCTCCATTTAAATTGTCGGGAAGGTTTCTCCATGTATAACCCCATTGAATGGGTGAGTTTTTTTGATTATCAGCATTGTCCTACCTCATTATTGAGGCATACTAATTGAATTGTTCTGGTCGTCTTTAAAACAGACATGGAGGAAGGTCGTAAAAAATGTGCACTGCCCCTCCCCACAACCAGAGGACTATGCTCGCCACGAAGATCCCGGCCTCTGTGAGGATCCGGATATATTTATAGAGTTTGATGATGGAGTCTTTTATCAAGCAAGCCTTGATGGTTCGGAAGTGTCCATTACAGCCGACTACCCAGCCTTCTTCCTTTCTCTAAGGTAAGTATTCGGAAATCATCCTCAGAAAGAGGAGTCCCCGCTTGCACCTCACCCATCACACTGAATCGTCCTTTATAGGATCGGCGCTCGGTGAGCCGTACTCCATCGAGGGCGGCCCCTAGGAAGGTAGCATCCGTGCAGGGTGAGCCTTCAAAACGAAAGGAAACCGGGAGCGCCGTCGAACCCCCTCCTTCATCAAAGAGGTATAGCCTTTAATATATGCCTAGGCATAAAACCAGATTGTCATATTTCTCCTCCCATCTTATTCCAGGAGGAGCACACGGAAAACCGTGTCCAAAATCCCTGTTAGCCGATCAACAGCTAATCCGGCGCCGGGCTCATCAACCAGGACAAGAGCCAATACGGATGCAGCGCCAACTCATCCGCCTCATGAAGATTCGGATGACGTATCCGTCACAAATTCCGAAGTAGAGAGCGTGATGAATCATCGACGACTGAAAGAAACCATGCGCACTCCAGTTTTTACGGAGCAAGAATTTAATGCCCTCAGCACCGTGGATGCATATATCCGAGCCGCTCGGGACGGACTTGCTGGAGTTGCCCACCTGTTTTCAAAAGATATGCAGGTAATGGTTTGTGTAAATTTAATAGATATATGCCAGTAGCCCCCGAGACTTGAAGCGGTTTAGGCCAACCGATTTAAGGATAGTTATGACCGCATGTCCTCAAAGAGAAGAACAACGCACTGTCCCAGGAGCTTGAAACGAGCCGGACAAAGCTAAACGCCGCCAACACAGAGCTATAAGAACTGAAGAAGGTCATGATGAACGTTGATCAAAAGAACAAACTGGAGGAGGAAAATGATAAGCAGGCCGAAGAGATAAAGAGCTTAAAGGATCAATTATCGGATGCTCAAAAAGATAATAAAAAGTTAAAAGGCAGCATATTCAGTATGACCTTTGAACCATCCAAGTTACTCATATTATCCCGTAATTCGGAGTGTTATAGTGCTGCTCTTGTAGGTCTGTTAACCGGGCGTCATGAAGAAGAAGTATCCGGATTCTAAGGTGACGTTTTAAAAGAGCTTTCCGTAGTGCATGAGCGGGCCCGGAAAGCCATGAGAAGTATGGCCAAGGCCTTATGGCCATCCGATGCCCCTCCAGAAAGTATGGAGGGGTTGGCAAACCTGTTCAAAGGTGCCCGACGCCGTTTTGAGCTATGGAAGACGTCTGCATGCCGGGAAGGTGCACGAGAGGCATGGGCAATGGTGAAGACGCGCTACACCGGGCTTGATCCGAATCATATGGCCTGAGTTGGACCACAGGGACCGGACGGAAAAGAGATTCCCGTGAACTTGGTATATGACCAAGTTATGATAGCTGCGAAATATTCGCAAGAAGACTGTAGCTTAAGCAGTCTTATAGATGACATAGATAAAGAGTAGGCGTTCGATTCAATGTATCAATGTACTTTATCATCGAACTTATCTCCAACCGAACTTGTCAAAATTTGTCATCGCAGGCCTTCGGCTTCAACCTCCAAACCAAGAAGTTGGAGTGTTTCCGGATACCATGTTAGAATGTAATAAACATTCATTATGTTCGGAAACCAGGCAATCCGGTCATGTTGCTCGAACAGACAAAATTTGTTCGGGGAGTTATGTTATATTACTTTTTAACGTAAGAAACATCTTCCAGGGAAAATAGTTCCGTTAAGGGTTCCTTTCCTTGGGTCGGCACGATTAAGTATGCATGCCTAGGCTTTGATCCGAGTTACGGGCAGCCTATCCCGTATTTTTTAGAAGAAATACACAAATGTAAATGATCTGTCGTTGCTTGCCGACCAATTATTCCCTTAAGAACGCTAGCTTTCGGCTTCACCCGTCTGAGGTACAGATCCGGAGTACCCGGTTGTAACAATTGCAGAGGTGCTCCATTTACACCCTAGCCGAACAATCGGGAACGTAGAGTATAAACACAGGAGCGAGGCAACCCGGCTTGGCAAAAACTTAAGTCATAGTGGTGCATATAATGGCAAAAGATGTATAGAACAAATGACGTAAACAATGTAAGCAACAAGCTTTCAGTAATAAGCTTCGTCAAAGAAGCCCCCAGTTATAGTGGGGTGTATACATTTAAAGATGTGTACCCCTAACAGTTCGGTAGATCCGAACATACCCTGGGAGAAAAGAAGGAAAAAATAAAAAAGAAGAGGAGAAAAAAGGAACCTAATCAAAAAAGAAAAAAGGATGCGACCGAACTATCCATAGAATCGTCGGAGCCGAGCAGCGTTCCATGGATTTGGCTCAAGGCGATTATCCGATGCGTTACGAAGGCGATAGGCTCCTCCCGTGAGAACTTCATCTATGATGAAGGGCCCCTCCCATCTCGGTTTGAGCTTATCCTTCTTCTTCTCCGGGAGAAGCAAGACGAGTTCGCCAATGTTATAAGTCTTGGCCCGCACTTCTCTGCTTTGGTATCGCCTGGCCTGTTGTTGATAAAGTGCGGAACGGGCTTGTGCAATATCACACTCCTCTTCGAGACCGTCTAGGTCATCCTGCCGATCGAGCTCGGCTTCTCGCTCTTCGTACATGCGCACTCGAGGTGAGTCATGAATAATGTCGCAGGGCAGGACAGCTTCCACGCCGTACACCATGAAGAAAGGTGTATATCCGGTTGTCCGGTTAGGTGTAGTCCGCAACCCCCAGAGCACGGAATCGAGTTCCTCAACCCAGTGTTTATCTGACTCCCGTAGGGAGCGCACCAGTCGGGGTTTGATGCCACTCATTATCAGGCCATTGGCCCGTTCAACCTGACCGTTTTTTTGAGGGTGATAGACGGATGCATAGTCGAGTTTAATGCCCAATTTAGCACACCAGTTTTTCACCTCATCAGCTGTGAAATTGGAGCCATTGTCAGTGATGATACTGTGCGGGACACCATAGCGGTGTACCACGCCGGATATAAAGTCAATCATTGGTCCTGCTTCAGCCGTTTTTACTGGTTTGGCCTCTATCCACTTAGTGAATTTATCCACCATAACCAGTAAATATTTCTTTTTATGGCTTCCCCCTTTAAGGGGTCCGACCATATCGAGCTCCCAGACCACGAAGGGCCAAGTAATGGGGATTGTTCTTAAGGCGGTGGGAGGCATATGACTTTGATTGGCGAAAAGCTGACATCCCACACAACGCTGGACAAGGGCTTGTGCGTCTGCTCGGGCCGTTGGCCAGAAAAAACCTGTCCGAAAAGCTTTGCTTACGAGGGTCCGAGCTGCGGCGTGATGGCCGCCCAAACCAGCATGTATTTTAGCCAAGAGTTACCGTCCCTCCTCTTCGGAGATACACCTTTGGAGAACTCCGGTAGTGCTTTTCTTGTATAGTTCACCTTCATGAACTTTGTAGGCTTTAGAACACCGAACTATGCGACGGGCCTCATTTTGATCATCAGGAAGCTCCTGCCTATTAAGGTAGGCTAGGAAGGGTTTAGTCCATGGAGCAATAACGGCCATGATCTCATGAGCAGAGGGTGTTATTTCCATATCCGAACCCCCGATGATACCTGTATCATGTTCGGCTGATGGGGGTGTGATCAGGTCCGTACTTGCATCTCCGCTCTCATCCTGCCATACCACGAATGACTTGAAGAGCCTTTCCACGAAGATATTAGGTGGGACGGGGTCGCGCTTGGTGCCCATGCGAGCGAGTATATCCGCTGCCTGGTTACTGTCTCTAGCGATGTGATGAAATTCGAGCCCCTCAAACCGAGCTGATATTTTTAATACGTCATTTCGATATACCGCCATTTTTGGATCTTTTGCATCGAACTCTCCATTTACCTAAGATATTGCGAGGTTCGAATCGCCGTGCACCTCTAGGCATTGTATGCCCATGGAGACAGCCATGCGGAGACCATGTAGAAGTGCCTCATATTCGGCTGCATTATTGGAGTCCGTATACATGATTTGCAACACATAGCGGACTGTGTCCCCCGTAGGGGATATCAAGATGACGCCAGCCCCTAGTCCGGCTAGCATTTTGGAGCCGTCGAAGTACATGATCCAGTTGGAGTAGGAACTGTACTCTTTGGGGAGCTCGGCTTCCATCCACTCTGTGATGAAGTCGGCCAGCACCTGAGATTTAATAGCTCGGCGTGGCTTGTATGTTATTTCAAACGGTAAGAGCTCAATGGCCCATTTTGCTATGCAGCCAGTGGCGTCCCTGTTATTTATAATGTCGTTAAGTGGTACTTCGGATGCCACCGTGATCGAACACTCTACTGAGGAGGCGGAGTCAGCTGACGCGGCGGAGGAGGCGGAGTCTGCTGACGCGGCCGAGATAGCTGAGGCGGCGGAGGATTCTACTGAGGGGCCTCCTCCGGCGTAGTCCGCTGACGAGGCGGAGACAGCTGAGGCGGCGGAGATAGAGCTGGACTATGAGGAGTCTGCCGAGGGGCCTCCTCCGGCTGAGTCTGCTGAGGCGGCGTCCATTATGGAAGCACGATGTTTTCCTTTCTCCATAGAATGGTAGTCCTTACGACATCTACCAGATGAGTCTCCCCTTCACCTGTAGGGTACTCAAGCTCCAGCCCCTCGAATCCGTTGGTAACTTCATCCACCCCGACAATAGCATAGCCATCTGGAATCAGATTGCAATGGAAAGTTCCATCAGGTCCAGGAGGTAAGACATAGCCGACCACCACCTTCAAGGTTAGGTGCATGCATTTCGCCATTAGCTCACAATGTTCCCTCTCCGTGATATCATCCACGGGGTAGCGAGGAGCCGTGATATCAGGCCGATCGAGCTTCGTGGAAGCCACGCTGCTTTTCCGCTGAGATGGTGGGGTAGCTTCTTCGTGGGCAGCATCGAATGAAGGATCTTCGTGCTGCTGAGATGGTGGGCCAGTAGCTCGCTGACTGGTAAGTGCCTCTAGTTTCTTCTCCTGCAACGCTAATCTTTCTTCTACCTTCTGCATCCGGTCTGCTTCCTCTTTCTTCTTTCTCCCTCGGCTTCTATAACCACTGCTGTCAGGAAAATCATGCACCCACGGAACGGAGCCTGATGTGCCTCGTGTTCGTCGAGGGTGTTTAGGATTCCCGAGGGCGCGTGACAGCTCGTCCTTCTCTCTGTTGGGATGGAACCTCCCTTCCTGCGTATCCTTGATGGCTTCCTGAATCTTTGTGACGGATGTTTCAAGTTGTTCTTTCGTGTAAACACACTTCCCTGTTTCTGGGTCCAAAGTTCCCCCATGCCCGAAGAACCAAGTCCTTGCCCATTCGGGCCAGTTCAATGTCGCTGGTTGGATCCCTTTAGCAAGCAGGTCGTTCTCAGCTTTGTCCCATGTAGGCCGGGCAACCTTGTAGCCACCTGACCCCGTAACATGGTGATACAACTTCTTTGCAGCATTTAACTTATTTGTCTGTGACCTGTTCTTAGCTTTCTCTGATTTCTTGTATGCCACAAATGCGGGCCAGTGATCTTTTATCTTCGCATATTGATTGGTGAATTCCAGAGTCTCGTCTTTCTCGACAAACTATTTGTTCAATCTTTTCTTCCAGTTCTTGAATTGTTTTGCCATCTTCTTAAGAGCCCATTTTTTGACTTTTCACTGTATAACTGGGTTATTTGGATCCTCCTATGGCGGTAGGCTGAAATTTATCATGAGCGAGTTCCAAAGCTCATCTTTGCATCTGTCATTGACATAAGAAACTCCATCGTCCTTCTTCTTATTCCATTATTGGATGCTGATCAGGACGCTGTACCTAACAATAACTCCGCACTGATGTATAAATCGGTCTTGGGTCCGCTTGGGAACAGTCGGTTTGCCATCTGGATCGACTTCTTCGATCGTGAACCTTTCATTCTCGCCCAACCTTTTCTTCGGGCCTCGTATCCTTATATAAGTTTGGCTCGATCTGGAGGGCTAAAAGAAGAAAGAAACGTTAATATATGTACACACAAAACTATTAATGCATCTAGTCAACAGAGGCTTAATTAATATATGTACCTCGCCGGACTTTGCAACAGTTAAGGCTCCAACACCGGCAGAGCCGTCATCTCTTCCCTCTTCCATTCGATCACCGGAGCCATCATCCTCTCTTCCCTCACCATCAGTGTCGTTGAGAAACGACAAGGTGATATCATCACCTTCGTCGCGGATTATATCCCCAACAACTCTTCTTTTTCTAAGTCTCTGTCGTTTTCCATAGTTTCTGCAAATATTACAACATGGCAATATGCAACCATGAGAGATGGATTAGTGGCAAACATAGACCTAATCACAACAAGGAATCATATGCATATGAGCAATGGATTAGTGGCAAACATCATGCAAAGTTGACAAGTTTTATAACAGTCAGTTTCAGACGATCGTCGAGGACTCCTGCCCCCTCATGTGGAAGTTATACCGAAATTATCGGGGTTATGTTTTAACGCCCCCCTCATGTCGAAGTCAATGAACAACATGAAAATTTCTAAGTGATTGCTAAATTTTTATGCTTCATTTATATGAAGATTAATGATCCAATATAACTATGTGTGCGATATGAGGCATTGGACATTATCTAGAATCATAACTGATGAGCCGTCCAAACTTTCGGGAGAGGATACTTTGCGGACCGCCTCTCTCATGCCTGTCCGACATGCAAATCATGTTTTCATATGCTTCAAAATCAAAGTTATCGGGGTTATGTTTTAACAACCCCCTCATGTCGAAGTTACGATGATATTTGTACAAGATGAATACAAGATTTATACACAAGATGAATACACAATTCAACAAATGAACCAACCATCATCCTATGAACAAAACTCAACATACAACAAATGGACACCTTTTGTTGAACAGCGGAGGGACGATCAGGGACCAACTCCACGGAGATGCAACACCACAACCTGTAATTCCACCGAGTGAATTTTTTTAGGCAAACCCAAGTATGCCACTGGATAGAATGGAAGATTTTAGTTGAAATGGACCTAAAGATCATGACAAACTTGTGCTAGATACCAATTTGAAAGCAAGTTTCAGACTTAAGAGAAAAATAGCATGGCATTGTAGCTAGATACCAATTTGAAAGCAAGATTTGAACATGCAACAGAATTTCTACATGGCAACAAATGGCATGACATGAATGTGCATGTAACACATGGCAAAACATGCTTACTGAACTAATTCAAATGACCCCTAGATCAATGGCAATCATCATGATCAAGTTGACAAGTATTAACAGATTTTCAGACTTAGTGATATTTGCATAGTGGCAGAAAACAGATTCATGATGCAACCTTTGAGGCAAGTAAAATATATGCTACAACAGTTTTTCATGGCAACAAAGAGCATGGCAAGCATGTACTAATTACCCTCAACAAAACACCCTTACTGATCATGATCCAAAGATGCACAGATTTGTTGCAAACCTCAAGGCAAAATGCAAAGTATTAATACTGCCAGTTTCAGACTTGGAGAAAAATAGCATGGCATGGCAGAAATGAATAGATACCAAGTTTACAAGCTTGTAGCACTCACTACAGGTCCTAACATGGCATGAACTAAAACCCACCAGCAAGATGACATCAAAATGCTCCTACTTCATGTTCAAAGATTGCCCAAAAGATGCTTGCATTAAAACATACAAAAAAGATAAAATGAACTCTAATGCAAATTTTTTGTTCTTCATTTTGTTTTTCTGTCCATTAACATCCACAATACCATTAAGATCACTCCTTAACATCCACAATACAATATATTGACCAAGTTTTCATACATCAAAATGAACTCTAAAGACAAAATATTGACCAAGTTTTCATACATCACAATGAACATCAAAATGAACTCTAAAGACAAAATATTGACCAAGTTTTCATACATCACAATGAACATCAAAATGAACTGTAAAGTTTTCATACATTACAATGAACATCAAAATGAACTTTAAATAAACTCTAAAGACAAAATATTGACCAAGTTTTCATACATCACAAATGAACTCTAAATAAACTTTGAAGACAAAATGATCATCTTGAACAAAAAATTCTATGAACAAAAAAACCCAGCTATATGCAGCGGCGGCGGCAAGCAGAGCATGCAGTGGACCAGTGGCAATAGGGGAAGGGGGGACCTCACTGGGGGCTGCGAGCGATGGAGCTGGAGGGCCGGCGACGAGGGGAGCGCAGGGGACGGCGTCGTGGCAGGGGCTCGGCGACGGCGACATCGGGGCAGGGTGCGGCGAGGGCGTCAGGGCATGGCGCTGAGAGGGGAGCGGGGGACGGTGTCAGGGACGGTGTTGGGGCAAGGCTCGGGGAGGCGACGGCGAGGTCCGGTAGCCTGGCGGCGTCGAGGTGGTCTTCGACGCCGTCGGGGGAGAGGAGGAGATCGAAGAAACTAGATGGGGTTTGGAAATTTTTCTAAGTGCTTGGTTATATACCCCCACCCTTTAGTCCCGGTTGGTGGCTCCAACCGGGACTAAAGGCCCCCCTTTAGTCCTGGTCCGAGCCACCAACCGAGACGAAAGGTGAATTTCACCAGCCCAAAGGCCGGGAAGCCCAGGCCTTTATTCCTGGTTGGTGGCTCGGACCGGGACTAAAGGGGGGGCTTTAGTCCCGGTTGGAGCCACCAACCGGGACTAAAGGGTTGGTAAGAGGGGTGGTGGGAGTTTAGTCCCACATCGCCAAGCGAGAGCCGCGATCACCAGTTTATAAGCCTGCCTACGTTATCCCTCCCAAGCTCCTTTCTAAAGCAGGCAGTACATTGCATTGTCCCTCTCTGCCCCGTGGGGCCTACTGACAGCAGATATGCGTGCATCGCGGGCCTGCATCCTGGCCCATATATATATATTTGGGTTTCAAGTCTTATGCAGGCTGTGGTGTGTGTATTCTCCTGCTAGAAGGCAGGCATTTTTGTGGCACCCCGGCTTAGAGCGACCGATTTACCTTGCATTGCCAGCCTAGAGATCAAGTCTTCTGGAACACACAACAACTTGGTACAGAAAGACAACTGCTTTATTGGAGCATAGGTTCGATATTACATCAAGTAGCGAGGCCAAGCGGCACACACGATGCTACTGCACATATGTACATTATTTAGTGAACAAGATCGGGGCCTCGATATCACAACGATACAGCTACGCGGCAACGGAAAGACGACGTAGAAGGACTCCATCTCACAGGGACACTGATGTGGACACGGTCTAGACTGCGAAGCAACGATGCAACTCCAACTCCGGTACGACTTCTCCTGAAACTGGCATGACACGCCAGGTGAGTACTTTGAATGTACTCGCAAGCTCATACAAATAAAGCAACAATGACAAACAACAACATGATATTTAAGGAGGTTAAATGCAAGATCTTAGCATGATACTCATGAAGTGACAGTGCTCATAATAGGGCCTCTCAGACCCTCTTACACTCTCGGTTACCTCATAACCGCGATCATCATCATACCACGGTGATCACCTCAGGATCACAATCGAAACCATCTCGATGGTTTCAACACTTCACCAACATAACCAGTGCCACAAGTATATCTTTAGTGTGCAGTTTTAATATTTTTGTTGATCCACGATGTGACCTACTACGAACTCTGTCCGTGATCGAGGACGCGGCTATCGATAGATTATACACACTCCGCAGAGGTTAGCACACTGTACCCACACCACAGAACCCAAGGCCTCGTACTCCCATTCGGGTGGACCAATGACGTTCCGACAGAACCAATCTATTGCCATGACACTCTCCCGGCCACTCCAATCAACTCCCTTTTGGGCTAATTCATGGGTGGCCCCGATGCCACTCCGGACATCCAACGACCACCGTCGTGGCAGAACAACGGTCCCAAACGGGGACATGGTACCAAAACAACTACGGGCACACAAGGCTATGCCTGCCTACCGGGCCAGGGTAACGCAAGCGCATAACCTTCCCTAGTTGGAGGCACCGGCGAGAGGCATAACAACAGACCGAGAAAGGGCCATCCCATAAAAGGCAAATGTGGTTGCACTTTGGGAAGCTCGATTCGTTGGCACCATGACTCGATCAACAACATGTTCAAGTTGGATTATTATCAGGTTCCACTTGCAAATAAATTTTACCGAGTCATAATATGCCATGAAAATGCAATGAACTATGTATGCACTATTTCAACATAATACCGAGATGAACTTAATCATGCTCATCATCATGTTACCCTACTGCATATACTTAGTCATTCAACTAAAATGCCACTGATAACAAAACAAGCATAGCAAGAACATGAAACTAGCTCAAGTGATATTATAGGAATTTTCTATATGCATTAAAGATAACCATATTCAAGTGAAAATCATAGTTATTGAAATGACACTCTTGCAAATATTTGTGATGGCTTGCCTTAATGTAGAGGAGGGTCACACTCCTCCTGGTTATCTTCAAGGCAGCAAGTTCCTTCTGAAAACACTTCAAATAGCAAAAAAAAAATGTCACATAACACATTAAATGCAACAGAAAAGATTTACAGCAAGCAAAAATCTCATTTTTGCATGCTGAAAGAGGAGAGCAAGACAAAACTAGTGCAAAAAGAATCAATTCATTTGGACTTACAGAATAGAAACTAGGGCTGGTCAAAGTTTGGTCAAATTTATGAATTTAAATTGATTTTCAGAAAATCAGAGAGAGGGGGTGATGTCGATGGCGTAAACCAGAAGGTCGCCACCATTTATACCGCTACAGGGGCGGCTGAGTGACTGACCAGTGGGTCCCCTTGGCAGGTTTAGAGAGAGGGAGAGGGAGAACAGAGGACGGCGGCGAGGGTGCCGGTGATTCTCTGGCGAGGAGAGCTCGGCTGCCGCCGGAGAGAGGGGGAATGGAAGCGCAAGACCATGGCGAATCTGCACGTACCTGCAGCTCATAGAGAGGTGGACGGAGGAGGTCGCCGTGTTCTTCTCCAGAGACGGCAGCGGACGGAGGTCGCCGGAGAAGAAGATCCCGGCGAGGAGAGGTCGCTCTAGTGGCTCCAGCAGCACCAGCCAGGACCAGAGGAACCCCAAGGACTCGCCTGAGAGGTCGAAGGAGCTCGAGGATCACCGGAGAGGGAGGATGCAGAGAGGGGGATCGCCGGCGAGATTTGGAGCGGGATGGCGGCCAGAGGCCCGCCTGGCCTGGCTGCAGCTAGCTACGGTGTTTGTGGAGCTCAGAGGAGTTGGGTGGATGGTCGAATGAGCTCGAGAGGTCCTCCTTATATAGGCGCGGCGAGAGGAGGGGATCGAGAGCGCCGGTGAGTTCTTTGGAAGCGGCGCACGTCGACGAGAGGGGTCAGTGAGAGGAGAGAAGTGGCCAAGGGCTCACGCGGCCACTGTCGAGGCTCCCAGCCAAGCACAGGACGCGGATACGGACGAAAACAGAGGCACGGGGTCACTGTGCTCTCTGCTCCGACGTGCCCGTGCTCGCTGCGGCTGGCTCTGTCGTCGCCAAGCGGCAAGGAGAGGTTAAGGGAGAGGAGACGAGGCAGCAGGCACAGGGCGGCAGGCTGGTTTGGCCTCGGGCGCGCGCACGGGCGAGACAGAGGTCCTGGCGCAGCCCAGAGCGTGCCAAACGCATGCCAGCGCCCCTGGACAAATGCGGTCACCGCGTGAACTATGGCTACACGGTGCGCCAAGGGGTGAAATCATGTCAGGCGTGTTGTCTTTGTAGTGGTAGGTCACCCCATGCTGCTGTATCACTGCCAGGCCGACCAGATGAGACTTGAGCTTCTCAGCAAGTTTCTGGACAGAAACTTGTGAGCTTGTTGGAGAAAAATCCAGAGGGAGTTAGGAGCTGATTCTTGGTGGTTAAGGTTCTCTCAGGAAGGTAACTAGACCATAAAAATTTCAGCTCGAAAAGATTTGGCAAAAATGTACTTGCTTCACAAAGTGACATTTCTGGACAGAATAGAAAATATTTTTTATAGAAAAAATATTCCACATGACCATGAAATATTTTTGCACAGGAAGTTGGGCCAAGGTGTAAAGAATATTTGGGAATTTTCTCAGATTTTTGTGGGCAAGAAAAATGAGGGTTGCTGTGGAGCAGAAGTGATTATAGGGCTTTTTCAGAAGGAAATGAAATATTCCCAAGGTAATATTATGATATAACAGAGGGCAAGAGATGTTTTTGAGGATGAGAGAAGTCACTTGGATGAAAATCAAAGTAATGCCCAAGTGCTTAAGTCCAAATGAGTTGATTCAAAACTCAAATTCAATTCAGAATGCAATAAAACCCTAAAAAAGAAAAAGGGCAAAAACCAGGGTGTCACAAACCTCCCCCCCTTAGGATGAATCTCGTACTCGAGATTCGGTTGCTCGAGAAACAATTTAGGGTATGCTGTCCTCAAAAAGTCCTCTCTTTCCCAGGTAGCTTCGCTCTCAGTATGGTGTTCCCACTGCACTTTGTAAAACTATTAACTGACTTGCTGCAGGTGACTAGCTCTTTCCATCTCATACAGTATTCGGAAAGGTTTCTCTTCATATGTCAGATTCTTAGCAAGCTCTATTTCTGCCATATCAGTCCGTTTCTCGGGTGGTGAGATACACCTCTGTAACTGTGATACGTGGAAGACACATGTATTTCTGACAGTTCGGGAGGAAGCTCCAATTGATATGCCCCTGAACCAACCTTGGACATAATAGGAAATGGGCCAATATATCTTGGTGCAAGCTTTCCCTGAGTCCGAAATCTCTTAACTCCTTTCATAGGTGTGACTCGGAGGTAGACATATTCACCAGGTTCAAAACTGATCTGTCGGTGCTTGGAATCGTAGTAGCTCTTTTGTCGAGACTTGGCCAATTGCAGTCTGTCTCGGATCTCTCTGACTTGTTTCTCAACTTCCATCATCAAGTCAGTCCCGAAAATACGACTGTCTCCGGTCTGGGACCAGTTTAATGGGGTATGGCACTTGCGTCGATACAAGGCTTCATATGGTGACATCTTGAGGCTGGTTTGGTAGCTGTTGTTGTAGGAAAACTCCACGTAAGGCAGGCTGTCTTCCCATTTGGGTCCTTGAGCAAGGGCACATGCGCGCAACATGTCTTTGAGTATCTGGTTTACTCGCTCCATTTGCCCGTCTGTCTGAGGGTGATAAGCTGTGCTATACTTCAATGCTGTTCCCAAGGCTTGATGAAGATGAGACCAGAATGCTGAGGTAAAAAGGGATCCTCGGTCTGAGGTGATAGTTTGTGGCACACCATGCAAACTGATGATTCTGGACACATACAGTTGAGCTAGTTGACCCACACAGTATGTGGTCCGGATCGGAATGAAGTGGGCCACCTTGGTCAGCATGTCCACCACGACCCATACGTCATTGTTTCCATGAGGAGTTTTGGGAAGACCGGTGATGAAGTCCATCCAGACATCATCCCATTTCCATTGGGGACGGGCAAAGGTTGAAGTAGCCCGGCAGGTTTCTGATGTTCCGCCTTCACCTTATTGCATATATCGCAGCAGGCGATAAAATATGCAATATCCTTCTTCATTCCATCCCACCAAAATATTTGCCTGAGGTCTTCATACATCTTGGTACCGCCTGGATGGATCGAGTACGAGGATTCATGTGCCTCTATTAATATCTTCTTCCTCAGATCCCCTACTTCGGGTACACATATTCGCCCACGAAACCGTATCGTACCTTGTTCATCTATCAGGAAGTCTTGAGTCTTGCCCGCTTTCATTCGGGTGATATGGTGTTGCAGTAATGAATCATCTGCCTGGGCCTTGCGAATCTCTTCTTCAAGAGTGGGCGTCACGTCCAACATATTGGCGCAGTTGACCCCAACAATGGTCAGATTGAGTTGAGCCATTTCTTATTGTAGCTTGGGAGGCAAAGATGTCATTAATGCATTTACTGTAGCTGGTTTGCGCCTGAGAGCATCCGCAACCACATTAGCTTTACCCGGATGATAATTTATTCCAAGGTCATAATCCTTGACCAACTAAAGCCATCTTCTTTGTCGGAGATTCAAATCGGGTTGAGTGAATATGTACTTGAGACTTTTGTGGTCGGTGAATATTTGGCACCGCTTGCCGATGAGATAATGCCTCCAGATTTTTAATGCATGAACAACTACTGCTAGCTCCAAGTCATGAGTAGGATAATTTCTTTCATGTGGTCGTAGCTGTCGGGATGCATAAGCTACAACCTTGCCATCTTGCATGAGCACGCATCCTAGGCCTCTTCGAGATGCGTCGCAGTATACGTCAAAGCTTCGATAAATGTCTGGAAGCATCAGCACGGGTGCTGAAGTTAAACGAGTCTTCAATTCATTAAAGCTCTTCTCACAGTCTTCCGACCATATGAAATTTTGGTCTTTCTTGAGAAGTTCTGTCATTGGCTTAGCAATCTTGGAGAAGCCTTCAATGAATCGACGGTAATAACCAGCAAGCCCCAGAAAACTTCTGATTTCTGTCACCGTCGTGGGTGCTGGCCATTTTAGCACATCCTTGACTTTGCTTGGATCCACAACTATTCCTTCATCAGAGAGAATATGCCCCAGGAATCTGACTTGATTAAGCCAGAACTCGCACTTACTGAATTTTTCATATAACTGGTGGTGACGAAGCCTTTGCAATACTGCTCGGAGGTGCTGTTTATGCTCTTCTTCTCCCTTGGAGTACATGAGAATATCATTGATGAAGACCACCAAGAACTTGTCCAAGAAATCCATGAACACTTTGTTCATCATATGCATGAAGAAGGCAGGGGCATTTGTCAGACCGAACGACATAACTGTATATTCATATAGACCGTAACGAGTGGTGAATGCGGTCTTAGGAATATCTTCCTTCCTGATCTTGAGTTGGTGGTACCCGGTCCTTAAATCAATCTTGGAAAGGATTTGCGCTCCATTAAGTTGATCTAACAAATCATCAATTCTGGGGAGTGGGTACCGTTTCTTGATAGTGACATCATTGAGCTGGCGGTAGTCGACACACATCCGCAGACTACCATCTTTCTTGTCCACAAATATAGCAGGTGATCCCCATGGTGAAGAACTTGGGCGGATGTACCCTTTCTTGAGCATCTCATCAAGTTGTTTCTTCAGCTCAACCAGTTCGGATGAAGGCATCCGGTAATATTTCTTGTATATGGGTGCTGTTCCTGGCACGAGATCAATAGCAAACTCGAGCTCCCAATCAGGTGGCATTCCTGGCAATTCTTCAGGGAATACATCTAGAAACTCACTGACCACTGGAATTAATTCCATGCCTGAGGTTACTACTGTGAATATCATCTCCTTTTTAGGCATAGTCCTGTGAGCTACAAACTTCGTTGCTTGTCCTGCCGGGTTTATTAAAGTGACTTCTCTTGTTGCACAATTAATGCATACCTGATGCTTTTTCAGCCAGTCCATTCCCAATATGACATCCAACCTTGTGGATTCAATTGCTACTAGGGTGGCAGGGAAAATAATTCCACGGACATTTATCTCCAAGCCACGGCATACCAAATTTGTTTTGAGCATGGATCCCGGGGATTGCACCATCATGCATTTCTCAAGAAGAGAGCAAGAAAAATTGTTTTGGGCAACAAAACTCTGTGAAATAAAGGAATGGGAAGCCCCGGAATCAAATAAAATTGTTGCAGGTATGTTATTAACAGGAAACATACCAATGACCACTTTGGGGTTTTCTTGGGCTTCCTCGGCAGAGAGATGATGCACCTGGCCTTGGATAAGCTCCTACTCGGTGAAGGATTCCATGTGGTTGACTTGAAGCTTGAGGGGTGCATTTGGCTTGCCGTTCTTGGGACACTGCCTCGCATAGTGTCTGATCTGTCCACAAGAGAAACATGCATTGCTACGCTGATAGTTCTCCCGGACAGGGTTGGTCACAATATTCTTGACTTGATTGTTGGTCTTGTTGGTATTCTGCTGCCAGGTTGGTTTGAACTCAAACTGAGGTTGCTGCCAGGTACGAGCCTTCTGAACTGGCTGTCCATCCTTCTTGGGCTCGAACTTGCGTTTGCGATAATAATAAGCTGGCTTATTGTCGTGAACGAGCTTGTGCTCCCTTTCTGCGATAAGGGCCTTGTTTACCAAAGTCTGGAAGTCGGGGAAATCGAACATGCTAAGTGTGCATCGGAGGTGTTGATTGAGTCCTCCAAGGAATCGGTCGATTTTCCTTTCTTCGGTGGCCACATCATAGAGAGAATAACGAGCCAAGTGATTGAACTTGTTCAAATATTCACTTACTAACAGGTTTCCTTGAGTGAGAGCGAGAAACTCACACTGCTTGACCTTCATGATACCGGCGGGAATGTGGTATTTACGGAACTTGTCCTTGAATTTATCCCAAGTGATCTCATCGTCCGCAGGCCACATGGTTTTGGTATTGTCCCACCATATAGCAGCAGCTCCTTCAAGATAGTGGGTAGCGAATGGAACCTTGTCCACTTCTTTGGTGCGAGCAATTTCTAGCTTCTTCTCAATAGTCCGCAACCAATCATCGGCTTCCAAAGGATCGACAACTTGACTGAAACTGGGAGGTTTAGTCCTCTGAAAGTCTGACAGCTTGGAGTGATTGCCATTCTGATTACCATTCTGCCCAACCATAGCTTGTACACTTCTTAATAATTCAAGCAAATCTTGGTTTCTTCTTTCCTCGAACATTCTCATAATCTGCTCTGTGGTAGGTGGTTGCTGTGGATTAGGTGGTGGTGGCTGATATGGTTCGGGGGAATGCCCCACCTGTCGGGCTGAGCGATGAACGGGAGTATCGTCACCCGCCTGACTGCTGCTACCTCCTCTCGTCATCCTATTTATGTTTCCCAATACGAAGCATCGAGATGAGCAACATCCATAAACGGGGAAGAAAAGCAAGCGACAAAGCCCGAAAGAAAACGACAAGAAACCAAGGCGAATAATAAAAGAAGAGGTTCCAACATAATTATACATAGACTCATACATGAAAGGAAATAGCATGACAGGTACGACTACACTCATAGATCCAAGCATCATGACAACCTCGGCTACTCTGAAGATGTAGTGCTCCGCTGATCCTGCTGGGATCTCTCTTGACTCGGACTCGGATCCTGAACTGACGACGTTAACGAAAACCTCTGGGTCAAAGGAAACACGACGACGCTGCCTCGAGGGCTCTCCCTCAGGGGCAGGTGCTGGGTGAGGCTGGAGCATAGGAGCTGCAGGAGTAGCGAGAAGTAAAGTCCACTCGGCAGGAGACTCGTGAGGAGTTACTGTCGAGGTGCCCGAGTTACTCGGAGGGGTAACCGGGGTAGCTGGTGGGACAACTGGGGTAGACCCAATGGAAGGTGGAACGAAACTGGATCTAGCAGCCACCAAAGCTGTACGAGCACGGGTCAGCTCTCGGGCCAGCTCATAAATCAGAAGATAACTAGCAGTGATGTAGCTAGAAAGGTGGCTAGATGGACGGTCGCACGCCAGATCAATGGCAGGAAAGCGAATACGTCCATTATCGTACAGGGATGGGTAGTAGTAGAAACCTGGATGAGCCTGCATCCGGACCTCGTTATAGCGTAACTCAACAAGAACCTCGAATGCAGCAAACTGAACAACCTGAGTGGGTGTAGAAGCGAAACCACTCCTAGAAGAACGAGTGTAAGTGCCAGCTGCAGAACTGTTATGCAAGGTAACCACCGCGTGGTACTCATACACTGAGGCCGCCAGTCGCTCCCGGTACACCTGGTACACCGGGTCGTCGCCGTGAGGGTAGAGTCGACGCCACACGTTCCGAAGAAGATGTGGATAAGTGTACGGTGCCGGCTCAAACTGGTACGGGTACGGTGTAGGAGCCATCTACACTCACAACCATTAGTCGGTTAGTGATAAAAATAAAATATATGCATGCAATGCAACAATCAGAGGCAAATAAACACTACCGACACTCAGGGTTACTAACTACCGGTTAACTAGCGCTTTAGCGGTCTAGGGCGTCCTATAGTCAGCGCGGCTCTGATACCAAGCGTTGTGGCGCCCCGGCTCAGAGCGACCAGTTTACCTTGCATTGCCAGCCCAGAGATCAAGTCTTCTGGCAACACACAACAACTTGGTACAGAAAGACAACCGCTTTATTGGAGCATAGGTTCGATATTACATCAAGTAGCGAGGCCAAGTGGCACACATAGTGCTGCTGCACATATGTACATTATTTAGTGAACAAGATCGGGGCCTCGATATCACAACGATACAGCTACGCGGCAACGGAAAGACGACGTAGAAGGACTCCATCTCACAGGGACACTGATGTGGACACGGTCTAGACTGCGAAGCAACGATGCAACTCCAACTCCGGTACAACTTCTCCTGAAACTGGCATGACACGCCAGGTGAGTACTTTGAATGTACTCGCAAGCTCATACAAATAAAGCAACAATGACAAACAACAACATGATATTTAAGCAAGTTAAATGCAAGATCTTAGCATGATACTCATGAAGTGACAATGCTCATAACAGGGCCTCTCAGACCCGCTTACCCTCTCGGTTACCTCGTAACCGCGATCATCATCATACCACGGTCACCTCAGGATCACAAATGAAACCATCTCGATGGTTTCAACACTTCACCAACATAACCAGTGACACAAGTATATCTTTAGTGTGCAATTTTAATATTTCTGTTGATCCATGGTGTGACCTACTACGAACTGTGTCCGTGACCGAGGATGCGGCTATCGATAGATTATACACACTCCGCAGAGGTTAGCACACTGTACCCACACCACGGAACCCAATGCCTCGTAGTCCCATTCGGGTGGACCAACGATGTTCCGACAGAACCAATCTATTGCCATGACACTCTCCCGGCCACTCCAATCAACTCCCTTTTGGGCTAAGTCATGGGTGGCCCCGATGCCACTCCGGACATCCAACGACCACCGTCGTGGCAAAACAACGGTCCCAAACGGGGACATGGTACCAAAACAACTACGGGCATACAAGGCTATGCCTGCCTACCGGGCCAGGGTAACGCAAGCGCATAACCTTCCCTAGTTGGAGGCACCGGGGAGAGGCATAACAACAGACCGAGAAAGGGCCTTCCCATAAAAGGCAAATGTGGTTGCACTTTGGGAAGCTCGATTCGTTGGCACCATGACTCGATCAACAACATGTTCAAATTGGATTATTATCAGGTTCCACTTGCAAATAAATTTTACCGAGTCATAATATGCCATGAAAATGCAATGAACTATGTATGCACTATTTCAACATAATACCGAGATGAACTTAATAATGCTCATCATCATGTTACCCTACTGCATATACTTAGTCATTCAACGAAAATGCCACTGATAACAAAACAAGCATAGCAAGAACATGAAACTAGCTCAAGTGATATTATAGGAATTTTCTATATGCATTAAAGATAACCATATTCAAGTGAAAATCATAGATTTTGAAATGACACTCTTGCAAATATTTGTGATGGCTTGCCTTAATGTAGAGGAGGGTCACACTCCTCCTGGTTATCCTCAAGGCAGCAAGTTCCTTCTAAAAACATTTCAAATAGCAAAAAGAAAATGTCACATAACACATTTAAATGCAACAGAAAAGATTTACAGCAAGCAAAAATCTCATTTTTGCATGCTGAAAGAGGAGAGCAAGACAAAAGTAGTGCAAAAAGAATCAATTCATTTGGACTTATAGAATAGAAACTAGGGCTGGTCAAAGTTTGGTCAAATTTATGAATTTAAATTGATTTTCAGAAAATTAGAGAGAGGGGGTGACGTCGATGGCGTAAACCAGAAGGTCGCCACCATTTATACCGCTACAGGGGCGGCTGAGTGACTGACCAGTGGGTCCCCTTGGTAGGTTTAGAGAGAGGGAGAGGGAGAACAGAGGACGGCGGCGAGGGTGCCGGTGATTCTCCGGCGAGGAGAGCTCGGCTACCGCCGGAGAGAGGGGAAATGGAAGCGCAAGACCATGGCGAATCTGCATGTACCTACAGCTCGGAGAGAGGTGGACGGAGGAGTTCGCCGTGTTCTTCTCCAGAGACGGCAGCGGACGGAGGTCGCCGGAGAAGAAGATCCCGGTGAGGAGAGGTCGGTCCAATGGCTCCAGCAGCACCAGCCAGGACCAGAGGAACCCCAGGGACTCGCCTGAGAGGTCGGAGGAGCTCGAGGATCACCGGAGAGGGAGGATGCAGAGAGGGGGATCGCCGACGAGCTTTGGAGCGGGACGGCGGCCAGAGGCCCACCTAGCCTGGCCGCGGCTAGCTACGGTGTTTGGGGAGCTCAGAGGAGTTGGGTGGATGGTCGAATGAGCTCGGGAGGTCCTCCTTATATAGGCATGGCGAGAGGAGGGGATTGAGAGTGCCGGCGAGCTCTTTGGAAGCGGCGCACGGTGACGAGAGGGGTCAGTGAGAGGGGAGAAGTGGCCAAGGGCTCACGCGGCCACTGTCGAGGCTCCCAACCAAGCATAGGACGCGGAGACGGACGAAAACAGAGGCACGAGGTCAATGTGCTCTTAGCTCCGACGTGCCCGTGCTCGCTGCGGCTGGCTCCGGCGTCGCCGAGCGGCAGGGAGAGGTCAAGGGAGAGGAGACGAGGCAGCTGGCGCAGGGCGGCAGGCTGGTTTGGCCTCGGGTGCGCGCACGGGCGAGACAGAGGCCCTGGCGCAGCCCAGAGCGCGCCAAACGCATGCCAGCGCCCCTGGACGAACATGGTCACCGCGTGAACTGTGGCTACGTGGTGCGCCAAGGGGTGAAATCATGTCAGGCATGTTGTCTTTGCAGTGCTAGGTCACCCCATGCTGCTGTATAGCTGCCAGGCCGATCTGATGAGACTTGAGCTTGTCAGCAAGTTTCTGGATAGAAACTTGTGAGCTTGTTGGAGAAAAATTCAGAGGGAGTTAGGATCTGATTCTTGGTGGTTAAGGTTCTCTCAGGAAGGTAATTAGACCATAAAAATTTCAGCTCGAAAAGATTTGGCAAAAATGTACTTGCTTCATAAAGTGACATTTCTGGCCAGAATATAAAAGATTTTCTACAACAAAAATATTCCACATGACCATGAAATATTTTTGCACATGAAGTTGGGCCAAGGTCTAAAGAATATTTGGGAATTTTTTCAGATTTTTGTGGGCAAGAAAAATGAGGGTTGCTTTGGAGCAGAAGTGATTATAGGGCTTTTTCAAAAGGAAATGAATATTTTTCATTTAAGAAAAATATTCCCAAAGTAATATTATGATATAACAGAGGGCAAGAGATGTTTTTAAGGATGAGAGAAGTCACTTGGGTGAAAATCAAAGTAATGCCCAAGTGCTTAAGTCCAAATGAGTTGATTCAAAACTCAAATTCAATTCAAAATGCAATAAAACCCCAAAAAAGAAAAAGGGCAAAAACCAGGGTGTCACAATTTTTTTATTTTTTCCATATGTTATGTCAATTTTTTGACCTTCTTCAAATCACATTCTAATTTTTATACATACTCACTTATGTGTAATACACATGATTATCAAGGAATTTTAACAAAATATATGAAATTCTAAAAAAATACTTTATGAAAATTTTTGCTATTAAAGTTTTTTAACAAAAAATACTTTATGAAATTCTTTTTGCTATTAAATTTTTTAACAAAAAATACTTTGATAATTTAGGTGCATAAATTTTATATATTTTAAGTTATATTATTTTGATCATAACTAGAGTTTTATAAAAGCTTTTAGTTGATTCTTTTTGATATGAAGAATATTATAGTTTTGTTTTAGTTGATCATAACAAAATATATGAAATTCTCAAAAAATGCAAAACTTTCATATTCTTTTTGTGTTAATGAAAGAGATCATGCCTATTTTTGGTTTTAATTCTAAAGTTTTCTTTTAAACAGATGCATACATGCCTAGTTTTCATTTAATTATTTTTGCTATTAAAGTTTTTAACAACATATACTTTATAAAAAATTTAGTTGCATAAATTTTATATAATTTTTGACTTCATTTACAATTTTTCATGCATTTCATGATTTATTTTGAGCTAAATGACCCTAAAATTGAAAAGCACTACAAATGTACTCTGAAAAGGTTGAAACTTGGCATGGTATCATAATTTCACCCACATAGCATGTGCTAAAAAGTCGAGAGGGTTACGGCCAAAACTGGATGCACTTCCTGTACAAACTGGACAATCTCTTTCGAAGTATCAGGGTTTCGCACGAATACTCATCTATTACAAAGGGATTTCATTTTTTAACTTATTTTAACTCCAGATTTTTTGTGCATTCAATATGCACCATTCAAAGCCACTTCATCAATTTTCAACCCTTTTCTGACTTCATTTGCTATTTTTCATGCATTTAATGATTTATTTTGAGCTAAATGACCCTGAAATTGAAAAACACTACAAATGAACTCTGAAAAGGTTGAAAGTTGGCATGGTATCATAATTTCACCCACATAGCATGTGCTAAAAAGTTGAGAGGGTTACTGCAAAAACTGGATGCACTTCGTGTACAAACTGGACAATCTCTTTCGACGTATCAAGGTTTCGGACAAAAACTCATCTATTACAAAGGGATTTCATTTTTTGACATGTAACTGCAGTGATATTCCAGATCAAAGGCATCATCAGAATAGTTGTGGAGCATAACTGTGGCTTTCACCCAGAATCAAAGGTGCAAAATATTCGGTTATCTTGTATATGTCGAACAGTTACTTGAACAATCGTACCATCTGATATGTTGTCTTCACTAGAGAGAAAGTCTTCACTATTTCTTCGCATGTGTCCCTTGCTTATTGCGCCATAACCATGGATAATCTTCATCATTTAACAGGATGCTTGGGTCAGTCTTCACTCTGAAGGGAGAAATTTCATGAAACTTTTCATAATCTTCTGACATGTCTGTCTTGTCCTCCACTCCCACGATGTTTCTTTTCCCTGAAAGAACTATGTGGTGCTTTGGCTCATCGTATGATGTATTCGCTTCCTTATCTTTTCTTTTTCTCTATTTGGTAGACATGTCCTTCACATAGAAAACCTGCGCCACATCATTGGCTAGGACGAATGGTTCGTCTGTGTACCCAAGATTGTTGAGATCCACTGTTGTCATTCCGTACTGCGTGTCTACTTGTACCCCGCCTCCTGACAGACTGACCCATTTGCACCGAAACAAAGGGACCTTAAAATCACGTCCATAGTCAAGTTCCCATATCTTCTCTATATAACCATAATATGTGTCCTTTGCCCTACTGATGTTTGCCGCATCAAAGCGGACACCACTGTTTTGGTTGGTGCTCTTTTTATCTTCGGTGATCGTTTAAAATGTATTCCCATTTATCTCGTACCCTTGGAAAGTCAATACAGTCAAAGATGGTGTCCTGGCCAAGAAGTACATGTCATCTCCAATAGTAGTGTTACCCATGAGATGTGTTTGCAACCAACCGCCAAAAGTCCCCATGTGTTCACGTGTAATTCAGTCGTCAGACTACTTCGAGTGTTTGGAGCGTAGAATATTCTTGTGTTCATTGATACATGGGGCCACCAAGGTAGAATTCTCTAGAACTGTGTAGTGTGCTTGCGCCCAAGACTGCCCGTCCCTACATATTATTGAGTTCGGTCCTAGCGTGCCTTTTCCACCCAGTCTCCCCTCATGCCGCGATTCAGGAACACCAATCGGCTTAAGGTCAGGAATAAAGTCAACACAAAACTCAATGACCTCCTCTCTTTGATGGCCCGTGGAGATGCTTCCTTCTGGCCTAGCACGGTTACGAACATATTTCTTTAAGACTCCCATGAACCTCTCAAAGGGGAACATATTGTGTAGAAATACAGGACCCAGAATTGCAATCTCGTCGACTAGGTGAACTAGGACGTGTGTCATAATATTGAAAAGGAAGGTGGGAACACCAACTCGAAACTGACAATGCATTGGACCAAATCATTCTGTAACCTTGGTAGGATTTCTGGATCGATTACCTTCTGAGAAATTGCATTGAGGAATGCACATAGCTTCACAATGGCTAATCAAACATTTTCTGGTAGAAGCCCCCTCAATGCAACCGAAAGCAGTTGCGTCATAATCACGTGGCAGTCATGAGACTTTAGGTTCTGGAATTTTTCTCTGCCATATTTATTATTCCCTTTATATTTAACGAGAAGCCATACTGGACCATGATACTGAGCAGGCATTCAAAAAAGATTTCCTTCTCTGCTTTTGTAAGAGCGTAGCTGGAAGGACCTTGATACTGCTTTGGATGCATGCCGTCTTTTTCGTTCATACGTTGCTGGTCCTCCCGTGCCTCCGGTGTATCTTTTGTCGTCCCATACACGCCCAAGAAGCCTAGCAAGTTCACGCTAAGATTCTTCATCACATGCATCACGTCGATTGCAGAGCGAACCTCTAGGTCTTTCCAATAGGGTAGGTCCCAAAATATAGATTTCTTCTTCCACATGGGTGCGTGTCCATCAGCGTCATTCGGAACAGATTGTCCGCCAGGACCCTTTCCAAAGATTACTTGTAAATCCTTGACCATGTCAAGTATATCATCACCAGTACGGAGGACAGGCTTCTTCCGGTGATCTGCCTCACCTTTGAAATGCTTGCCTTTCTTTCTTAAGGCATGCTTGGTTGGAAGAAATCGACGATGTCCCAGGTACACATTCTTCTTGCATTTGTCCAAATATATACTTCCAGTCTCATGTAAATAGTGTGTGCATGCGTTGTATCCCTTGTTTGTCTGTCCTGAAAGATTACTAAGAGCAGTCCAGTCATTGATGGTTACAAACAGCAACACTCGTAGGTCAAATTCCTGCTTTTTGTGCTCATCCCACACACGTACATCTTTTTTATCCCATAGTTATAAAAGTTCTTCAATTAATGGCCTTAGGTACACATCAATGTCGTTGCCGGGTTGCTTAGGGCCTTGGATGAGCACTGGCATCATAATGAACTTCTGCTTCATGCACAACCAAGGAGGAAGGTTATAGATACATAGAGTCATGGGCCAGGTGCTATGATTGCTGCTCTGCTCCCCAAAAGGATTAATGCCATCTGCACTTAAACCAAACCATAACTTCCTTGCGTCACCTGCAAAGTCCAGCCACTTTCCCTCGATTTTTCTCCACTGCGACCCATCAGCGGGTACTCTCAACTTCCCGTCTTTCTTACGGTCTTCTTTGTGCCATCGCAACAACTTGGCATGCTCTTTGTTTCTGAACAGACGTTTCAACCATGGTATTATAGGAGCATACCACATCACCTTGGCAGGAACCCTCTTCCTGGGGCGCTCGCCCTCAACATCACCAGGGTCATCTCGTCTGATCTTATACCGCAATGCACCGCATACCGGGCATGCATTCAAATTCTCGTACTCCTCACAGCAGTAAAGGATGCGGTCATTAGGGCATGCATGTATCTTCTGCACCTCTAATCCTAGAGGGCAGAGAACCTTCTTTGTTTCGTACGTACTGTCAGGCAATTCGTTATCCTTTGGAAGCTTCTTCTTCATTATTTTTAGTAGCTTCCCAAATCCCTTGTCAGATACACCATTCTCTGCCTTCCATTGCAGCTATTCCAGTGCGGTACCGAGCTTTGTGTTGCCATCTTCGCAATTTGGGTACAACCCTTTTTTGTGATCCTCTAACATGCGATCGAACATCAACTTCTCCCTTTCACTTTTGCATTCTCTCTGTGCATCAACAATGACCCGGTGAAGATCATCATCGGGCACATCTGGTGCCTCTTGATCTTCAGCTTCCCCCATTCCAGTATCACCGTATTCAGGGAACATAGGATAGTTGTCATCATCCTCTTCTTCTTTGTTGTCTTCCATCATAACCCCTCTTTCTCCGTGCTTGGTCCAAACATTATAGTGTGGCATGAAACCCTTCTCAAGCAGGTGGAAGTGAAGGGTTTTCGAGTCAGAGTAATCCTTCGTATTCCCACAGACAGTACATGGACAATACATAAAACCATTCTGCTTGTTTGGCTCAGCCACATCGAGAAAATTATGTAGGCCCTCAATGTAGTCAGAGGTGCGTCGGTCACCGTACATCCATTGCCGGTTCATCTGCATGCATTATATAATTAAGTATATCAAAAACCATTACAGAACATCATGAATAGAGAAATGACCAAATTAATACATGTTCATCATCACATTATAACCAAAGTACAGTAGTGATCAAATGTTATTACTGAAAAAATAAATACATAAAGTTCATACATAGTTCTCATAGAACAACATACAACTCTCTAGAGTATCTAATTAAAACATACATTGAAACTAACATACAACTATGTAAAACATTTAAATGCAACAACAAATGCGATCAAAATCGCAACTAAGGTAACAATTGATCCAACATCATAATGATACCAAGCCTCATTATCAATGGCATATTTTCTAATCTTTCTAATCTTCAAGCGCATTGCATCCATCTGGAGCTTGTGTAGATCGACGACATAGGCAACATGCAACTCCAATTTCATCTTCTCTTCTTCAACTCTTTTCAATTTTTCTTTCAAATAATTGTTTTCTTTTTCAACTAAATTTAACCTCTCGACAAGAGGGTCGGTTGGAATTTCCGGTTCACATACCTCCTAGATAAAGACATTTATGTCAAGTTGGTCGGCTTAATTGTCATGAACACTAAATGGAACAAATAGTTATAAAAGATAATATACCACATCCGAATCATAGACCGGACAAGAGCCGACGGGGGCGGATACCAAAACCATGGCACTATATAATAACAAACAATAATACAAGTAAGAAAATTATACAAGTAGCTATATAAATCATACAAGTAAGATTTTTTTCTTTAAAAAAAGATAAGAACAAGAGGCTCACCACGGTGGTGCCGGCGACGAGATCGGCGCGGGCGATCGACAGCGGTGAAGTTGCTAACCTTTTTAGAACACTCGGATAGTTGGTGCACCGCCAAACCTAGACAAATCTGGGGGAAAATGGAGCTTGGAGGTCGAGCTTGGAGGAAGAACAGAGGAGAAAGCTTAAGTGTGGCTCCGGCATTTCATCGAACACCTCATGTGCATATATAGGCAAAAAACAGAGTAGCCCACACCTCCACCCTTCCACGGCCAAAAAATAGAGGAGATGGGGGGGGGGTGTGGATATATATAGGCAGAACTTTAGTCCCAGTTTGTGTCTAAAACCGAGACTAATGGCCTGCCCTTTAGTCCCGGTTCCAGACACCAGCCGGGACTAAAGGGCAGCAACACCTTTAGTCCCAGTTGGTGGCTGGAACCGGGACTAAAGGTCCCAGCCGAACCGGGACTGATGCCTGCCGAGGCCCGGCCGGCACCCTAGCCTCTTGAACCAGGACTGATGCTCCCATTAGTCCCGGTTCGTAACATGACCGGGACTAATGCTCTAATCTGGCCAGGACAAAAGCCCTGTTTTCTACTAGTGAAGGCCTCTTCCAGCTTCACGGTGAAAAACCTACCATTTTGCAGGTGAGGCTCCGCGTCGCACAAACCTCGGTCATCGCAGCAGTAGTCGCACTCCGGGATCCTATCATCGTCAGACATTTTCTGTGTTCAAAATTCAAAGATTATAAATCAACGGCAATTACCAGGAACTCACGACAACAAATCATTATTATTCATCACGGGTTGACTTTCGGTATGTTGAGTCTTCCTTGAAAACTCTCATCTCACGTGGTGTATATGGTGGGCACTCCCTTTCTGATATATTCTACTGTCGGTGATGGTCGCTCCTCCCTTCGTCCCCGAGTGCATTACACCAAAATGTCTAGCACACAGGAACGAAGGAGAAGCGACCCCCACGACAACAGTCAGGATTCTTCCTCTCTGACATTTGAGACTGTCGGTGATGGAAGCTCCTACTTTCATTCGAAAGTGCATTACACCAAAATGTCTAGCACCTTCGAATGAAGAAGGAGCTACCCCCATGACAACAGTGGGGATTCTTTGTCCTCTCTCGTATATGGTGGACACTCCCTCACTGATTTTTCAACCGTCAGTGATGGTCGCTACTCCTCCTTCCCCTAGTGCATAACAAAGTTCTAGCACAAGGAGAAGGAGGAGAAGCGACCCCCACGACAATAGTCGACATTCTTCTTCTCTCATATATGGTGGACATTGTCCCTCACAGAATTTTTGACTATCATGTATGGAGCCCCGATAGATCTAAAGTCAACCCGAAATGTTGTTTAATTCTCTTTTTGACAAATCCAAGGCACTCGATATTTCCTACATTCTAGCACAAGTCATGCTAAAATTCACAGAAAAATCCGGCATGACCTTTGCTAAAATAGGACATATCAAGCGCCTGAAATTTGCCGAAACAGAAATGAATCAACACTGTGGCAAAACATAGGCCACTCAGATTTTCCCTGCGATACAAAGATGTCCATACACATACAAAGATGTTTAAACTTGAAAAGCTAGACGAATCAATTATCATTTCAAAAAAAAAAACCTGCTTCACATTGTCACAGCTACTCATCCTACTACTACTACATCTATAAAAACATCTATGAAAACTTCATTTTTGTATTTAAGCAACCACATAGACCATGTTTACTCACTATAGACGATGATTGTCGACCGGGCGCCGGTGTCGTCGGTGATCTTCTGGGCGTCGTCGACAGGCTCGTCGGTGATCTACCCTATGCCACACATGAGCATTCACACATGAGCATTCAAACTTGGTGCTCATTCACAATGGTTCAATATAGAAACTAGGTCTCTCTCTCTCTAAATTTGGCAATGTGAGATTGACATAACTAAATACACTAGTTCTACTCTATTCAACACTTACTAAAAATTTCTATTACTATAATTGCTATACCTAAATTTTCTTACTACAAACTTCTATTACTAAATGTGATACCTAAAAATTTCTCATATAGCATTCCAATACATTTCTATATTGAAAATTTTCTACACATAAAATTTCTATTACTAACTAATTTTTTAACAAGGGTATTTAAATAATTAAGTAAACTAGAAAGTATAAAGTATTAATTTATATTACTATTTTTTAACTAAAAATTCAAAAACAGAGGGAGGTGAAGGGAGGAACAGGGAGGGAGGTGGAAGGGAGGGAGCGAGGTGGAGGGAGGAGGAGGACGAGGCAGGGAGGGAGGTGGCCGGGAGGGAGGAGGCCGGAGGGAGGGAGGGAGGTTGAGGGAGGAGGAGGATAGACGAGGCAGGGAGGTAGGTGGAGGGAGGGAGGGAGGAGAGGGAGGAGTAGGACGAAGGAGGCAGGGAGGGAGGAGGCAGGAGGGAGGGAGGGAGAGGGAGGTGGAAGGAGGGAGGTGGAGGGAGGAGGAGGAGGAGGGAGGGAGGCGATACCTCAGGGGAGGAGGAGCAAGAGTGCAGGCGATCTGTTCCGGTGGCGGCGGGCGACGGCGGCGTGGCATGGGGAGAGAGTGGAGAGGGAGAGTGAGAGAGTGGAGAGGGAGAGTGAGAGAGTGGAGAGGGAGAGTGAGGGTCGGCTGCGTGGAGAAGACAATAAGCTTGGGTTAGCAGCAGCGCGAGTTAGGGACCAGCACTACTACTACTACTACTACTACTACTACTACTACTAGTAGCGCTGGCTAGTTATGTGTCATTGCAGTAGCGCTGGCTAGTTATCCCGCGCTGCTGCTAAGTTGGGCCCACCTACTTGCATAGTACACACATAGAGGTAGCGCTGTGTTGCGGGCTAGCGCTACTGCTACAGGCTTAGCAGTAGCGGTGGTTACCCGGGCCGCGCTACTATACTATGGGTAGCCAAGTGGGCTAAGACTGGAACCACTTAGCAGCAGCGCGGGGTGGACGGCCAGCGCTACTGCTACGGAGATACCTGTAGCGCGGGTTCATGACCAGCGCTGCTGCTATATAGCAGTAGCGCTGCACCTCCACCCCACACTACTGCTAAGGTTCTACCTATAAGGTTTCTCCTAGTAGTGTAAACTGACCTCTGGTGCAGTCCTATTTTAATCGGAAAGTCATCAGTGTCGCCATCACTTGTTCAAACACTTGTCACAATAGTATCGTGCATGTCCTGCTTGATGAGGATAATGTACTTTGCTGGGACTTTGTGTTTCTCCAAGGCCCACCACATGACATTCCACAGTATCTTATCGTAGGCCTTCTCCAAGTCAATAAACACCATATGCAGGTCCTTCTCTTGCTCACTCTATCTCTTCATAAGTTGTCGTACCAAGAAAATAGCTTCCATAGTCGACCTCTCAGGCATGAAACCAAACTAATTTTTGGTCATGTTTGTCATTCTTCTTAAGCGGTGCTCAATGACTCATCACCACGCGACAAACCTATTAAAAAATGTCACGTAATGATGTTCTAGATCCTTATTCAGTAATATATTTTCCAAGAAAACCAAAAAAATGTAGAATTTATCAACAGAGAAATACATAGGGAGAAAACATAGTACTAAATTGAATAGAAAAAAAACCATAGTACTGAAATGAAGTAGATGTTTGCCTTGGGACAAAATTTCTGTTCTAACCTTTTGTGCTACCAAAATCCCGAATTGACCTCGTTTACATTTTTTTTTGAATCTGACCTTTTTTTGGTCAAGCCAACATACCTGGCGTCTGGGTTGCACGGGAGACGCTAGGATCCCTGGCGTCTGGCCCCTGGCCCGCACGACCCGCCAGCCCGTTGACCTGCTGATGTGGCAAAGGGCCAGAAGCCAAGGACCGTGGCATCTGGCCTTGGTAACTGACTCACACGCGGGCCCAACCCACCCATCCCCATCTCATCTTCTTCCCTGGCGGTGCCTCATGAACAGAGGCTTCTTCGCCGCCCCTCTTCTCCCTCACACCACCCCGTGATTTACTCCATCCTCCACTCAAATCCGTAGAACTGACCCCCAAGCATCCTTGAGGTATTCTTCCCCATTCCCTCCAATTTGTTTCGGTTTTTTCCTCTCTTTTTGGATGTATTATTTCACATTCGGTGATGTTACATGAGTGGATGATTTCTTTGTTTTAGGAATATGTTTGTAGTTTATAGATGATTTTATAGGTAGTATTGTTGGATATGTAGGCAAAAACAATTCGGGTTGGTTCATATGTTGTCCACAAATAGACTTAGTTTGATAATTTGGTTGAATTATAGATGATGTGTGCATGTGCTAGCAAATTAGTTATATGTTGGAAGCAAATCTATTTAGAAAAATATATGATATATGTGTAAAGTGGTATGAGGTTGAATTTATAGATGGCATACTTTTTTTTTGCATAAGAGATGATGAAATTTGATGATTCTGTGTGATATGATTTGTTCAAGAGATTGGTTTGGGTACTCCTATATGATATGTATTTATTTGAATTGTCAATAGGAATGTTTTAAGAGATGTTGCATATGAAGAAATTTTGCATAACTTGGAGAAGCAAATTGTATTGTTTGTAATTGTAGTTCATGTTGTGATTTTGGTAGGATGGCGGATGATGATGGACCTTGGTATGACGGATTAATCGAGGAGTTCGACAGGGATCATCATGCTCATGCCATTGAGAACTGGAAGGTAAGAAGGAAGACCTATGAATTTTCATTGTTTTTCATTTGTGTTTTTGTATTGATCCGAAAATCACTTTGTTTGTAGCCTGGAGTTGCTATGCGCATGAGGGGTCATGGCGTGGATGACTTTCCGTACGATGTTCGGTACGAGCCGTACATTAGGAGATTGGGTCTTCTCCCATTCGTGTTGCAGTTTAAGCGACACCCTCCGCCAGTGAACCACGCGGCGCTGACCGCACTTGTGGATCGTTGGAGGCCCGAGACACACTTGTTCCACCTCTCATGTGGGGAGATGACGATGACCCTAGAGGACATGGCTATGATAAGTGGCCTTCCTATCAACGGACAAGCTGTTACTGGTCATGTCAGTGCCATTAATTGGCGAGCTCGGGTTGGTGTTTTAATTGGTGTTGAGCTCGACCCCCCTCTGCCAGGCAAGGCCGATAGCTCGAAAGTGAGGCATTCTTGGCTAAAACAAGTCAGAGGAGAAACAAATCCGTGCCCTGAGGATGCCAATGACATGGTTGTGCAGCAGTACGCGCGGGCCTATCTTTGGTATGTACTAACCAATGTAGTCTTCTTAGACTCAACCGGGAACTCGGCCCTCTGGATGTTCTTGGAGCTACTCAGTAACTGGGATACTCCGTATAGCTAGGGTTCGGCCGCACTAGCATACTTGTATCGTCAGGTAAGAGATATTTGCAACCATTTATCTTGCATTTGTCATGCGCCTCCATATCTAACATGTATGTTTGATTGCAGCTTGACTTGGGGCATCGCAGGAAGGAAGGTACATCCTCATTGGCTGGGTTTGTTTGGAGCCTATCTGTGTGGATGTGGGAGCGGATCCCGGTTGGACGGCACGATTTAAAGAACCCCTTACAGCCAAACCCACAGGCGAATCATGACGGGCTTCATGATGTTGATCCATATCAGCGCCCCACACTTGCGTACTATTGGGAACGGGTGATGGTGTAGCTCGCATGTGCGATAAAAGTGCTATATGAACGAGCTGGACACCTTGACTGCTGAGCAGGTACTGAGAAGTTCAATCAGACAAAATTTAGTCAAGAATGAAAAATTGTATCTAACAATGTATCTCCTTGTTTTGTAGGTCCATTGGTTGCCTTATATGGAAGATCGTAACTTCTTTCTTAACGAGATGTGCACACGTGATCAACATCTTTGGCGAGCGAGGTGCCCAATGATATGCTTCTTCGCAGTCGAGTGGCACTTCATAGACCGTGTTGCAAGGCAATTTGGAAGAAGACAAGTTATTCCAATTGAGGAGAGAAAGGAGGAAATACAATCTCTGCATCGGTGAGCAAGCATGTTTTTGAGATATGTAGTTGAGCATTTAGAAAGTCTATGTTTGCTAATGGTTTAAACCGTGCATCATTTGTACGTTCAATCGAAGGAACAATCAGGATATATCAGATTGGGCGAACAAACACCATAAGTGGATAGTAATTTGGAATCAAAGAGAGACATTAGTGGAATTAGAGAATAGACCCCACAATCAGTCAGCATACCAGAAGTATCAAGTGTGGTATGCGAATTGTTACCGGTTAAAGCTAAAGGCCAGTTGGACTCGCGAGGAGTGTTCGGAGTTGGTGTATGAAGACCCGAAGACTGCAGAAGGTTATCATGCCTTCAACACGGCGGTGAGAGATACTAGAGGGGCTCACGTTGACTATGCACCGATGCATGACGAATTGGTAGTCTAATGAACCTATTCTAACATACATGCATTATCTTGTCTTTTTTCAAATATGAATGTTTTGTGTGTTCATGAATTGCAGGGCAGAGAGTTGCTTATGTGCGTCAACAATGCTAATGTAGCACTCAGTCATCCCCCTGGCGGTGGATTATCTGAGAGGACTCTTAGGAACACGATGGATGTATGAGCAGTCTATTATAAAAGCTTATCTTCGCGAATTAGTTATTTGCATCTCATATCATAGCATATTTTGTGTTGTCACAGAAGTTCAAGAAGCGTTTCCACAAGATGGCAGCTATGCTTTCTTGCCATGGTGCTCAGTCCGCTGACGTGATTGCACCTGGTAGCCGTGCCGCCAGAGCTAATAGACGCCGTTATCTCCGCAACCAAGAGGAGTTAGAGGATGAGGTCCATCAAGAGGAGCCAACACAACAAGAGGAGCAGGAACAACAAGAGCATGAGTATGATATTAATGCTCCACAGCCATCATAGGTTACACAACCGACACAAGGAAAAGCTCGCTCTAAGAAAGGCAAAGGCATAGCTAATACACCAAGCAACAAAGGTAGACAAAAGACATGGAACAGTAAATTCCAGAGTCCGGAGTATCCTCATCATCTTTTGCCCCCAGGAATGCAAAAACATGAGTCCATCAATGATGCGGAGGAGGAGGCATACAACGAAGAGGAGGAGGAGGCTAGCGAAGAGGAGGAGGCTAGAATTGCAAATGACGCAAAGAGAGGAAGGATGAAGTGAGCTAGAAAGATCCTGTTTGGTCCTTGTTTGTTAGTGCATGAACTTGGTGTCGTTTGTTTGCATGAACTTGGTGTCGTGGTGAAAACTTTTTAGGTTGTCTTGAACTTGCCATGAATCCGTGAACTTGCTATGACTGTATGACATGAATTTGTCGGTTAAAAGTTGAACTCAGTCATTTCTATGTATTTGTGAAATGTTGATTCCTGTTAAAATCTTCAAGTGATGTATCTTTTGTTTCCTGTTAAACAATAAAGTGAGAAAACAACAAAGTGAAAATCCTGTACAGGGGACAGGACACCATGGTCCTTGGCACTTGGTGTCAAGTCAGGGGACCAGACACCATGGTCCCTGGCGTCTGGGTGTCGACGGGAACTGGAAATAGGGTAGCCAGATGCCAGGGTCCCTGGCGTCTAGGGGTGCACCAGAGGGATTCTATGGTGACAGGAACTGCAAACATTTGCTCTCTAACAACATTATGGTGACATGCTATGAAAATACATTATAGAGTAGTATTTTCATGTCCATTGCATATTTCTTATCATTAAATGTGAACATAGCAAATTAATCTGACATACGACATGCCAGTAGTTCAAATGACATAAACCTGACATAGTCATCATACAAGGGTGATGCCATTACTGTTCAAATGGCATAAAACATCACATAGTTCAAATGACATACTTAGTTTTGACATAATCTCAAATGACACAAATAGTTCATGACACGAAAGTCCATCATTAATGCCATTATAGTTCAAATGACATAAACATCACATAGGGCAACATCAGAGACATTGACGTTTTGGAGCAGGCTCTTCATACCAACTTGGTTTTTTGTAACAATGCAAATCAACCTTCCTTTTGGATTTGAATTCTTCCTTTATCTGTTGAACTGTAGTATCATCAATTAGTTCAATCATCGCTCTGCCATTTGATTCCAAATTGCTTCTATAGTACATAAAATCGTCTTCGTTGAACCCATAGTTCAACATGAAATTCTTCTTCAAGAAATCAATAGTGATAAGCTCTTCAATCATCGGCTCCCATACACCTTGAGGAGAGCCTTTCACATGCACAATGC
Source organism: Thinopyrum elongatum (assembly GCA_011799875.1). Classification (NCBI taxonomy): domain Eukaryota; kingdom Viridiplantae; phylum Streptophyta; class Magnoliopsida; order Poales; family Poaceae; genus Thinopyrum; species Thinopyrum elongatum. The sequence goes on along the minus strand of CM022300.1, from coordinate 582,628,029 downwards.
AACTAAGTAGCCACGGTTTACTCCTATACCACCCATTAGCATTAGCCATCGGCAACACACAAATCCAATAAGATTACATCGTAAACAAGTAATCCTAACCCTAACCACTATGGTAATCCTAATCCCAACCACTATGTTAATCCTAAACACTAGGTGTAATCCTAACCCTACCCCTAAGCATAACCACTAAGAAAATGCATAAAACACCAACATGGTGCATTAGGATAAAGCTATGATGGATTGAACCTCCTTTTGCAAAGGATTTGCTACAAAAAAAACTAGGGTTTGCACAAAACTGAGAAAACTATGATAAACTAAACCAACCAAATCATGGGGGTGGAGTTGATTTACCTTCTTTGTTGTAAATGCCTCCGATCCAACGGTGAAATGGGACCGATTTGTGAGAGATTTGAGGGGAGTTGGGGTGGTGGAAAGAGAGTGAGGGGGCAGCAGCTCGGGAGTGTGAGTGGAGAAGAATGGAATGAGTGGGCTAGAGGTGGGCCAAATGCATCTTATTCACTTGTAAAAGGCCAAACGCCAGGGTCCATAGCGTCTGGGTGATGTGGCCCCTGTTGCCAGACGCCAGGAGCGGTGGCGTCTGAGTGTGCACCAAATCAACAGAACATTCTGCTCATTGGTTCGGCAGCCAGACGCCAGGGTCCCCGGTGTCTGGGTGACGTGGCCCCTATGGCCAGACGCCAGGAGCGATGGCGTCTAGGTGTGCACCAAATCAACAGAACCTTCTGCTCTCTAGTTAGGCAGCCAGACGCCAGGGTCCTCGGCGTCTGGGTGATGTGGCCCCTATCGCAAAGACGCCTGGAGTGGTGGCATCTGGGTGTGCACCAAATCAACAAAACGTTCTGTTCTCTGGTTAGGCAGCCAGACGCCAGGGTCCGCGGCGTCTGGGTGACGTGGCCCCTATTGCCAGACGCCAGGAGCGGTGGCGTCTGGGCGTGCACCAAATCAACAGAACCTTCTGTTCTCTAGTTAGGGACCCAGACACCAGGGTCCCGGGCGTCTGGGTGACGTGGCCCCTATTGTCAGGCGCCAGGGATAGTGGCATCTGGGGGTGCACCAGAGCCAACAGAAGCTTTTCCTCTCTGGTTACGGACCCAGACGCCAGGGTCCCTGGTGTTTGGCCCTGGTGCACACACGACTTCTCTCTTGTGTTGATATTTTGGCTTAGCAACTTGTTGCACACATTGTTAAACATTGGAAATCACAAAAAATGTGAACAAAGCAAACTAGTCTCGAATGACATACATAGTTTTCACATAATCTCGAATGACATACATAGTTTTCACATATTCTCGAATGACACAAATAGTCTCGAGTGACAAGTTCATCACACACAAGGTTTCAAATGACATAAATAGTTCATCACACAGAAGGAGTCTCGAATGACATGAAAGTCCATCATTGATGCCGGTGCCTTTTCCGTTTGTCTACTGAGTAGTATGGGGCCACTTTCCCTTCTTGTCACGTGCCTCGTCCTCCTCTTGTGCATCGCGAGCCCTTGCAAGCTTTCTTGCCCTCTCTTCTTCATGAGCCTCCTTCTCTGCGTGCCCTCTCCTCCTCACGCTTCTTGCGCTCATTCTTCTCCTTCTCACAACGCTCCTGCTCCTCCGCCCGTGCAAAGGACTCCTCGAACAGGCGCTGCTTCCGTAAGAAATCTCAACATTGGTCCTCTTGGACATCTTTTGGTACCTCGTGATCTATCCAAGTGAAGTACTTGCAAAGTGGATGAGGCGACTACATAAAAATCATGTTTGTGTTAGTAATATGAGTTCAAACATATTTACATTATTTGTATGTATGTCTAACATACCGGTGGTATGTCATATGCGTTAGTTGGCCGCGCACGATCATGTGCATAGTTGGGACACACGAAAAATCTTCTACCTTTTGTCCATGACTTTTTGCGGTCAGTGGACACCTTCACCTTGCAAACATCACCACACAAACATGGTGGTGTGGGCACATCCTTCTCCTTCGCCTTGTCCAACCTTACCTCACTCCACGTCTTCGGCATGTCCTCTCAGTCGGCGCACGACGGCCTCGTCCTGGAATCAGATGAAGCCATGCCTACAGAGGAAAATTTGTTAGAAAAATACATGAACAAAGTAAATGTGTAAATACAGTAAACAACAAATACTAGGAAGTATATGAACAAATAATATACCATTATTATTATATCAACCATCTGGATTAAGCAAATAACAGAAGGCCAATCCATTAGCAACCATTCCTCTACGACCACCACCACCTCTAGCACTTGTGCTTCCTCTACGACCACCACCACCACCTCTAGCACTTGTGCTTCCTCTACGACCACCACCACCACCTCTGGCACTTGTGCTTCCTCTAAGACCACCACCACCACCTCTAGCACTTGTGCTTCCTCTACGGCCACCACCATCACCTCTTCCACCTCGTTCACCACCGGAGCCACCTCCACGACTTGTCTTTCCTCTACGGCTAGTGCTAGAAATGCCCCCTTTGACGTTTTCCTTTTCTTGCAGGTCCGCGCATTGTGTCGCCCTTCATCGCACCCCCCATAATTGATAGTGTCAGGAGCCTCCATGAAATGATCGCTACCAAATTGTTTCATGCCAGTGTATCCATCTAGGTCATTCATATCACCCCTGAACCTCTTAGTTCTCCTTCTACCCTTGGTCTCCACCTTCAGGAGAGGGTCTAGCTTAATATGAGGGCCATGATACTCATGCCACTGTGATTGCTCTAAGAAAGGGTGAAATCGAGGCGCCCATGTCAACCTAGTAGCTTCCACATGGAACTCTTGCATTCGCACAATTTTCCCATCACAAACATGTATGTTTATCGCCTTCGTCGCCGTTATCAAATGCGAGCATGGGCAATCACTACTGGAATCAGAATCTTTGCCGTCAGCCGCCTCTTTGCCATCTGCTAGCTGATGGCACAGATGGTCTTTTCCATCAGCTTACAGAAAGCTGACGGCAAAGAAGGAGCAGACGACAAAGATATTGTTTTCCGTCAGCCGTATCTTTGCCGTCCGCTAGCTGACGGCATAGAAGCTTTGCCGTCAGCTAGCGGACGGCAAAGAGGGAGGGTGGCCCACTAGCGAGAGCCACCTAACAGCCACTTTCTTTGCCGTTCGCTAGCCGACGGCAAAGCTTCTTTGCCGTCTGCTAGCAGACGGCAAAGAAGCTGGCCAAACTAACGTCCGTTAGCTAGGCTCTTTGCCGTCTGCTAGCAGACGGCAAAGAACCGTGCCCTAACTAAAAAGCCAACGCCCGCGCCCACCCCTCTCTCTGTCCCCTCTCTCTTTCCGCCCCATGCCTGAGCCACCGCCGCCCGGCGCCACCCCCGTCGTCGGCCGCCCCGCCCCCGTGCAGCCGCCACCCTCGTCGCCGCGCCACCCCCGCCGCCCCGGCGACCCCCTCCTCCGCCCCGCGCCACCCCCGTTGCCGCCCCGCAGCTCAGGCGCCACCACCGCGGCCGCACCACTGCTCCGGCGCCCCCTCCTCCACCCCGATGGCCCTCTCCTCCACTACCGCGGCCGCCCCGGCGCCCCTCTCCTCCACCCCGGCCTCCCCGGTGCCCCTCTCCTCTACCACCGCGGCCGCCCCGCCGCTCCGGCGCCCCCTCCTCCACCCCGGCCGCCGCGACGCCCCTCTCCTCCACCCCCGCGGCCGCCCCGCCCCGCCGCTCCAGCGACCCCTGCTTCGGTGAGAACTTGTATCTTTTTTCTATTTTTTAGATTTAGTTTAGGTTTAGTTTAATTTAGGCTTGGTTTAGTTTAGGTTTACTTTAGGTTTTGATTCTGTTTTTTAAGTTTTGGTTTACATTTAGTTTAATTTAAATATTCAGTGGACAGCATGTCTTTGTGCCTTCTGGTTTCGCTGACATTCTTTTATTCGAATTACTTGTATGTGATGTTTAACATACATATCAGTTTGGTTCGAGTGAGACATGCTGATCTGTTGGATTTCTGATTAGTTAATCAAGATTATTTTGCTGATCGTCCTTAGGCTATACATATCTCCTAGTGCTAGAAACAGTAGAATATCAGCGCCACATAACCAAAATATGCTTGGTAAGTAAGTATTCACTGTGATGGCCGTGTTGAGAACATGGGAATGTTTTCTTTAAATAAAACCTGGGTGTGCTCAAAATTTTGTACGCATTAATTAAAGTGTGCTATAGAAAAGGGGTAAAATCCTAATGAACAACATACATGTAGAGCAATGTATAGGTTTTTGTCAGGAGTGTTTGTTGAATCTCCTGATTTTCATGTTTTATACAAATATTATAATAACAATTAATGGTCAAAACGGCAATTTTTATGTGATATGGAGTGAGGAACTGATCATTCAATGATATTTTTTAACACTATGTGAATTGCTGTCCATTTTAATTCCGCAACGTAATTGTCACTTGGCAAAAAAAATTATTAAATGAATTATGATATTGGTTGAAGTGTGACAGTAGAAGGCATAAGGTCCATGGCATGTCATGCAAAATTCTAGTTGTCTATATTTCACCAAATTTCAAATATTTTTTCTCCCAAAAATAAATAAAAAATATTGGTTACACTTGAACCTTGTGTTATCTTTGAATATCACCATCAATATCGTTGGTAGTGGTAATGTTTTCTTATTGGTATCACCATCAATTTGGTTTACATTTTCAGTTTTGTTTCATGTCTAAAGAAATCCCTAGTTTTGAAGGGTTCTAGCTGTTGCCATCATATGTCCACAAGTGCATTGCTTTTTGAATATGAAATGATGACTCGGTGTAGTTGATTATCTACTGCTCAAAACTTCTGTTGCTGTAATGTTGTTTGATAATGTTGTAAGGGTAGTAATTGGTATCTTCTGCTACTTATCAGAGATGGGGGGAGGCCGCCACCGCAGGCTGCGCTCTGCCACACCGGAGTATGACTTGGAAGGTTTCGAGTTCTTCATGATCGTACTTGAGAATTCCTCCAGGAGGCAGGTATATAAAAGGAGAGATCTCCCCTTCACCCATCTCTTTATCATAACTCTGTTGTTTGCTACATCACTCCTTGACCCACGCTGCAGAGGCTGCCTGACACTTTTATGAAGATGCTGGATGGCCATCGGCCAAAGAATGTGAAGCTGCGACAGGCCGGCAGTGGGCTTCGCAGCCTTTGGGACGTGGAGGTGGTGATCAGGAACGACCACATGTACCTGTATCGTGGCTGGGAGCAGTTCGTCCGTGCCTACGACCTGCGCCACGAGTACTTCCTTGTCTTCAGGTACGACGGCGACGCCATGCTCACCATGAAGGTGTTCAACACGACTATGTGCCGCATGCGCTACCAGGACGACGACGATGCCAGTACGCTCTGCCTCTTCTTCCTCTCCATTTGGCTTTGTCTCACACTGATTGTTAAAAAACCTTTGTTGCATTTGGTCAGGCAATGGGAGCAGTAGCAGCGACTCTGGCTACAGCAAAAGCAGCAGCGAGTCTGGCTACAGTGAAAGCAGCAGCGAGGATGATCCGGAATGGAGTGGGGAAGAAGAGGAGCAGAGTGGGGATGAGGAGGTGCAGCCTATTCTGTCTGATGATGACCTCGCGATGGTGGTGGCTGACGATGGCCAAGCGATGGTGGTGGCTGACGATGGGCAAGAGATGGTGGTGGCTGAGGATGACCAAGCGATGGTGCTGCCTGAAGATGGCCTCGCGATGGTGGTGGTGCCTGACAATGACCTCACGATGGTGGTGGCGCCGCGATCCCACAGCCGGGCGACATGACCATGCCAATTGTGGTAGAAGAGTACATCCCACAGCCTCGCCGCTCTAAGCGCATCAGGATGATGAAGGAGAAGGAGAAGAAGGAGGAGTGAAGTATGTTAGGTATGTCAGATCTCCAAAATGATCTATACTTAGCTTTGTTTCCTCCGAAATGACCTAAGTTAGCTCTAATATGCTAAGTTATCTCTAATATGCTTAGTTACCTAGGTTTACTCAATAATGACATACACTTAGCTTACTTATGTAAAAAGTGGCATAATTAGCTTACTTAGGTTTGAAATGGCATAACAATCTTGGTAACCTCATATATGTCATATAGTTAGCTTATTTTCCTCGAAAATGACATAATAAGCCTAATTAGCTCCAAAATGATCAATTTTACCTAAGTTAGCTCCAAAATGACCTAAGTTAGCTCTAAAATGCTAAATTAGCTCTATATGCTTAGTTACCTGGGTTAGCTCAAGAAAGACCTATACTTAGCTTACTTATGTCAAAAATGGCATAATATGCTTAGTTAACTAAAAAATGGCATAATTAGCTAGGTTAGCTCCAAATGACCAATTTAACCTAGGTTAGCTCCAATATGATCCATTTTACCTAGGTTAGCTCCAAAATGACCTATTTACCTAGCTTAGCTCTAAAATGACCTACACACTTAGGATTTTTTACCTAGCTTAGTTAGAAGAAGAAGAAGATAAAGAAGAGGAGAGGAGAAAAAGAAAGAGAATATAAATTCTTCTTCTTCTTTTTCTTCTTCCTTTTCTTCTTTTTCTTCTAGCTAGTCTTCTTCTTCTTCTGACTTTCATCTTTCCCAATTTATGCTTCCTTTTTGTTTATGGAAACTTGTTGGAAACTTCTTTTGTATATGTATGTATATATGGATATGTTGTTGGAAACTTCTTTTGGATATGTATGTATATATGGATATGTTGTTGGAAACTTCTTGTTGGAAATCATTGTATGTTGGATATGTTGTTGGAAACTTGTATGTTTCTTATGTTGTTGAAAACTTATTGTTGGTATGCTTGTTGAAATTATTCTGAAATGTGTATATATATATATATATATATATATATCTGTGAAATTCTGTCAAATTGAATGAATTTAAGAAAAAACAGTGGCTATACAAGCACTTTGCCGTCTGCTGGCAGACGGCAAAGAGCTTTGCCATTAGCTAGCTGATCGCAAAGCTGCCATGTGGCAACTATTTGTGCAACCTGGGGGGAACTTGGCTGGCCTATATGGTTTCTTTGCCGTCCGCTGGCAAACGGCAAAGAACTTTGCATCTTTGCCGTCTGCCAGCAGACGGCAAAGCACGCCGTTAACCCCTTAACGGCCTAAGCTGCCACGTGTGCCGTCCAGGTCCTTTGCCGTCTGCTGGCGGACGGCAAAGATCATTTCATCTTTTCCGTCCGCCAGCAGACAGCAAAGAGCCCTTCGCCGTAGGCTATTCAGCCGGACCTGTTGCCGTCTGCTGGCTGACGACAAAGGCCTTTGCCGTCCGCCAGGCATGCCTTTGCCGTCAGCCATGGCAGACGGCAAAGTGCCTGATTCCTGTAGTGAATGATACTTACTAGGCCTCTCGCACTGGCACCACCGAGTCTTGAGGTGCACCTCAAATGCGGCACCACCATATGAAAAACCGTCTCGTGTTGTGCCACCTGGCTCGTCAATTTGATAAATCATTTCACTTTTGTCGAATATGATAACTTGTTGTCGGGAAGACTTGCTTGCTTGTAACTACAACCATTCATCAACCTTTTTCGGATAATCCATTTTTTCACCTATCCATTTTGCAGTCTCTTCAGAATGCCTCTGAAAGTACTCATTGAGCTTGAAGAAGGTATACTCCACTATTGCAGTCACCGGCAATGAACGAGCACCCTTGAGCACATTGTTGAAACACTCAACCAGGTTGCTCGTCATGTCACCGTATCGCCTACCTCTATCGTCATGAGCGCGTGACCACTTGTGGTGCCCCGCCTGATTACCACTGTAGCCAGACGGTCGCCACGCATACTAGCCCAGGAAATCACTCTAGCATGTGCGTTTACAACAAGTATCAAGAACACATGCATTTCTATTAATGGATATATAAGTCTTACATGATATATTACATGAGTGATGGCAGCGAAAAAGATCTATCTAAGGCAGCAGGGTCCTGGTGCGGCTCCAATCCATAGGGATCTGACTGGGTTACTCTCCTAGCCCGCGAACGATCCGGCTCCTCGATGACTGACGATGGATCCTTATGTGAACCTGGCCACATTGAAAGCCGCTGAGTACTTTTGAATGTACTCGCAAGCAAACCAAACTAACATATACACCAAGCAAAGCAATCCATGACATTCAAGCATGCATTTATTATTAGAGCAACATTAATTATCATGGCATAGCATACCTATCTAGTAATATTAATCATCAAATCATAACAGGTTTATCTAGCAAGATAACTACTCAAGTAAAGTAAAGTAAAGCATATCAGGTAAATAATCCATACTCCAAACATTCTCATGATCCAATCCAACTCTTTTAGTCATCTGACCATTTCTTTCATAGCCATTCCATGGCTATCATATCATATCCCAGACATCATTCGATGGCTATGCATATCCACTGTAAGTCTAACAAACTTACTCTCTTCCGGGTTGCCTTACAACCCTCAGAATATTCACGATCCACTTAGTACTTCAGGGCATAAGACGAGTTCTTCCATCATTATTATCATTGTTACGGTTGACCACCTAGAGAGGTCTGGACGGACTGTCCAATACCGTGGACATGGCTATTCGAATAGATATTACACTCTGCAGAGGTTGCGCACTCTACCCACACCATGGAGCACCTGGCCTCGTGATCCCATTCGGGTGGACCAGTGTTGCTCCAACGAAACCTGCCTAACCCATGACTCCTCCACCGTACCACCGACAATCATACCCTCCCAGGGTCATGTCCTGGGTGGCCCCTGTGTCACCCCGTGACACCTGCCACTGTCGTGGCCAACTAAACTGTCCCAAACGGTGACGCCGGCAAATATCTCAACTGGGCTCACAAGGTTATCGCCGCCTACCAGGCCAGGGCAGCGCGCGCGCATAACCTTCCCTAGTTGGTGGTACCGATAAAAGAGCACGCGATCAGACCAAGCCAAGGCCGTCCCATACTGGCAAATGTGGTTACACGGATAAGTCCGGACAGGTGACTCTGGATCAACCGAGTAGGTTTAGCTTTAGCAAGTACCTAGCAAGCATAGTTGTTTATCCAATAACTGGAGATGGCATTAGCTATGCATGATGAAAACATAACAACCTATCTCCCAACTGTCATATATGAGTCACTAGTGGGATAATACAATGAGCATTGACAAGTAATGTAAACAGTAAGTGCAACCTAGCAGAAGTTCAATCATTTCTATCATAGGCATAATTATTAACTAAACACGCAAGAATAAGACACAACAATGCTTTAGGGCATATATCAGATGGTCGGCTTGCCTGGGTGTCAAAGAATTACTCCGGGAAAAGTGCGGTGAAGCCGCGGAAGAATTCACCTGAACGGTTCTCTCTCGGAGGGGGCTGTTTTAGAGCAAGGGCAAAATGGTCATTTCCACTATGTGACCACCTTGTAAAAATGATACCAAAAGAACGGGCTCGACGAGGCGAAGACGTGAGCGTTGGTTTCACCTGATTCGGAGTCACGAGTAAAAAGTTGTGAGGGTTTAACTATGGAAGAACCTGTTTGTAAATAAACTATTTACTTTTGGGTCCTCCATAGTTTTTTTCCTGGAAAAGGCGAAGTGGCATTGTTGATCTTGGGCTGCTTTGGGCCAAAAGCTGTCGTGGCCGCCGCTGCTCACTGGGTCGGCCCACCCGCTGTTACTCCCCACTTAAAAAAAAGCCTGGTGGGCCACTGAAGGGCTAGGCCCACCTTATCTCCCCCTTCGGTCATCCTCTTCCTCACGAACAGAGGCAGGGGCGGGAGCAGGGGCGATGCGACCGCCGGTGCAGCCGTCGGACGGCGGCACGGGAGGGCTCGCAGGCACCTGCCCTGGAACAGGCGCACCGCGACGCATCCAGGGGTAGTCGCAGGGCCGCCTGGGAGGGCCTGCAGCGTCGGCGCCACGGCTCGGGTGCTACGGCCGAACGGCAGCAGGAGAGGGCCGTGCCAATGAGGCTTCCCCAGCAAAGAGGGAAATGGCGGCGGCTTGCGGGGACCCAGGGGAGGCCTCGGGCACAGACGAAGAGGAGGGAAAGGACCAGGGCACCGGATTGCTCGAGGGATTCGGCGGCGGCCATGGTGGATGGCAGCGGCAGAGAGCGGGGAGTGGCTCCGGCGAGCTAGAGAGGAGGGGGAGAGGTTGGTGATGCTCGGGAAGGGCTCGGGCTCGGCTATTTATAGCCGGGGGAAGGGCTACACAAAGCCGGCCGAAGTTCCAAGAAGCTCGTCGCCGTGGTGGCGATCCGGTGGCGAATCCATGTCGGCAGAGGCAGCCATGAGCTAGGGGACGAGAGGTGAAGGGTCTAGAGGGAACACGTGTGCGGTGGAGAGCTCGCCGGCGCTCGCAGACAAGCCGGAGCCCGCGGGAGCGAGCTCCTGAAGCCTCTGGGCACGCGGTGCACAGACTTGGCGTGCACTGCACGTGGTCACCGCGTGGCCATGGTGTTGCCACGCCGCACATGAGTCCAAACCATGTCTGGGGTCTTCTCCTTCCTTCCTGGAGTTTACCTATGTAGCTGGAAGTCACGAGAGAACACTGGTGTGACTGCACCTTGATCAACAAGTTTCCAACAACAAAGTGTTTGACAGGTGCAGTGGCCACCACAGTGCTCCTTTTGGCAAGATCCTTTGCTGAGATTGATCATCCATTAAGGTGACCATCTTGGCAAGGATTCAGCACAAATGGACAGGTCTAGCTAGCACTTCCTTTGCAACATGGCAAACTGACCAGAAATGAAAGTGAAGATGCTGGGATCGAATGGCTAGATGGATTTGGCTGAAATTTTGGTGGAGAGTGATGATTTGGAAGTATGAAGATTCTGGAAAAGTTTCAGCTCATTTGGAAATGCCAAAATGGTACTTCCTTCACATCACTTCCAAATGGACAGAAACTTGAGAAAAATTCTGTGGATGAATAGATGGATGGATTGAGCTGATTTTTGGTTTCCATGAGTTATTTATCAATTTAGCACCATGAAATTTTTCAGCTCAAATGGATCAAGGGTTCAAGCACTTCCTTTGCAGAGTGGAAATCTGGACAGAATTTGCAAATGGATGCTGTGCTCAAACTTTGAACTATGGGACTTGGGTTCTGATGGAAATGGTGAAGATATGGATGGAACAAGCTCCACAATTTATTTGGGATTTTTACTGGCTACCAAAATGGTAGTTCCTTTAGAAACTGCCCAAAATGCAATATTGGCATTAAATAGGAAAATGCAATTTCCCTTATTTAATTATGGCCAATATTTTTGTGGGAGCTCAATATGATCACAAAGAATATCTCCACAAGTTTTCATGAACTTTGGAGATGGATAGATATTTTCCTGGATTTGATTCCTTTAACTGGCAGAAAAAGGAATTAATTTTAAAGGAAAAATATTGGAAATGACTTGGCAATATTTTTGCATATCCAGGGTTGATTGGTATAGGATGATCACTAGGAAAAGTTTGGGAGGCAACAAATCAAAGGAAAGTAGGGTTCCTTTGTAATGGAAGAGTTTAGGGTTTCCCTTCCAGCAACTCGGAAGTTAGGGTTTCGACAGCAAAATCCTGAGAGTAGATCTTGGGTGGCAAGGTTGGACTGGAGAGAATCTCGGGTTGGATAGGGAAGGCAAAGCTAAATGACCATCTTCATATACCCAAGAGCTAAAGAATATCCGATAACACCGAGAAAAAAGACGGGAGCCAAATCCCGCGAAGGAAAAAAAACAGGAGCGAAAACCAGGGTGTTACAAACCTACCCCCCTTAAGAAAATCTTGTCCTCGAGATTTCCGGTCTTACCTCCCGGTGAAGGGGGACTTACCTGTGTGCGACTTGGATCCATCAGCGGTCTTGTCTTCGTTGGTTCACTGGCCCTTTTAACTGCCTCTTCTGATGGACTATGTGTTGTCTCTGCACACAACTTTATTGAATCCTTCTATTTACTGTCAGGTAAACCTTTTGTCCTGATAGTGGTGGTGGTCGGTGGGGTAGTGCGTAGTACCAACAAACAGCTCTGTTTCCATGGCCTGGAAGTAAATGCTTCGGGTTTTATTGCGATGCTTCGTACCCTGACTGTCATGGGCAAGACATCCTTTCCTAGTACCAGGGCTCACATGCTTGTATGGACTTGAGTGAGTGGGAGTGGCTTTCTTTTTGCTGTGTCAAAATGCTCAGTCTGACGGTGGGTTTCGTACTGACATTTCCTTTTGTCGTCGGCATTCTGACTTTGTCCATAGGTGATCCACAATTCAAGGAACAACATGACCGAGCTATTGCTGCTATATCCCCAACTGAAATGTCAGGCATGATCACAAAGTAATCATAGACAGTAATCTCTTATCATGCCATCTACGAGTTGTTGAAGCTGATGTGCTTTGAACCATTCTATCTAAATGTCTTGTTTCAAACTCTGTCGCTCGTGGAGAGGGCTCTATCATATATAGCCTCTTATCTTGGTTGATGGACCGTATTCATGATGAATGCGGTAATCTCACTTGTAACCGCAGGTAGTGCATTGTTGTGGCTGCATATGCAGAAGTCTGACAAGGATTGGTAATACCACTCTGTCCGTGAAGCTGTATCTTGTCATGGAGGTTGTTTGTACAGAACTTCTTTGTTCTTGAGGATTCCTTTGATGGACCTATAATGACATGCCAACACGGCTCCTTGATTGTTTTTCTGGCTTGTCGGGCTTGTTCTCACAACTTGTTCTTGCATATCTCATAGGGATTGCTGTGCTCATATTCTTCTTTCAACATGGGGCCAATGTTTCTTTGAACACAGTCATTCCTGACGAGTGGCTCGTATGAACTGATCCATTGGACTGCATGCTCACAACATATGCAGGTGTAGGATAAATCCTTTCACAACCACTGAGTTCTGAGGCGGATGTTTGTCCAGACTAGTTCGTGTTTCCTACACTACTAGAATCAGAATCTTTGTGGTCAGCTGCCTCTTTGCCGTCTGCTAGCTGATGGCACAGATGGTCTTTGCCATCAGCTTACAGAAAGTTGATGGCAAAGAAGGAGCAGACGACAAAGATATTGTTTGCCATCAGCCGTATCTTTGCCGTCCGCTAGCTGACGGCATAGAAGCTTTGCCGTCAGCTAGAGGACGGCAAAGAGGGAGGGTGGCCCACTACCGAGAGCCACCTAACGGCCACTTTCTTTGCCATCCGCTTGCCGACGGCAAAGAGCAGACGGCAAAGAACCGTGCCCTAACTAAAAAGCCAATGCCCGTGCCCCACCCCTCTCTCTCTCTCCGCCCCGTGCCTGAGCCGCCGCCGCCCGGCGCCACCTCCTCCACCCCGGCCGCCCCGCCCCGCCGCTCCGGCGCCCCCTCCTCCACCCCGACCGCCCCGGCGCCCCTCTCCTCCACCACCGCGGCCACCCCATCGCTTCGGCGCCCCCTCCACCACCCCAGCCGCCGCGACGCCCCTCTCCTCCACCCCCGCGGCCGCCCCGCCGCTCCGGCGACCCCTGCTCCGGTGAGAACTTGTATCTTTTTTCTTTTTTTTAGATTTAGTTTAGGTTTAGTTTAATTTAGGCTTGGTTTAGTTTAGGTTTACTTTAGATTTTGATTCTATTTTTTAAGTTTTGGTTTACATTTAGTTTAATTAAAGTGTGCTATAGAAAAGGGGTAAAATCCTAATGAACAACATACATGTACAACAATGTATAGGTTTTTGTCAGGAGTGTTTGTTGAATCTCCTGATTTTCATGTTTTATACAAATATTATAATAACAATTAATGGTCAAAAACGGCAATTTTTATGTGATATGGAGTGAGGAACTGATCATTCAATGATATTTTTTAACCCTATGTGAGCTGCTGTCCATTTTAATTCCGCAACATAATTGTCACTTGGCAAAAAAAATTATTAAATGAATTATGATATTGGTTGAAGTGTGACACTAGAAGACATAAGGTCCATGGCATGTCATGCAAAATTCTAGTTGTCTATATTTCACCAAATTTCAAATAATTTTTCTACCAAAAATAAATGAAAAAATATTGGTTACACTTGAACCTTGTGTTATCTTTGAATATCACCATCAATATCGTTAGTAGTGGTAATGTTTTCTTATTGGTATCACCATCAATTTGGTTTACATTTTCAGTTTTGTTTCATGTCTAAAGAAATCCCTAGTTTTGAAGGGTTCTAGCTATTGCCATCATATGTCCACAAGTGCATTGCTTTTTGAATATGGAATGATGACTCGGTGTAGTTGATTATCTACTGCTCAAAACTTCTGCTGCTGTAATGTTGTTTGATAATGTTGTAAGGGTAGTAATTGGTATCTTCTGCTACTTATCAGAGATGGGGGGAGGCCGCCACCGCAGGCTGCGCTCTGCCACACCGGAGTACGACTTGGAAGGTTTCGAGTTCTTCACGATCGTACTTGAGAATTCCTCCAGGAGGCAGGTATATAAAAGGAGAGATCTCCCCTTCACCCATCTCTTTATCATAACTCTGCTGTTTGCTACATCACTCCTTGACCCACGCTGCAGAGGCTGCCTGACACTTTTATGAAGATGCTGGATGGCCATCGGCCAAAGAATGTGAAGCTGTGACAGGCCGGCAGCGGGCTTCGCAGGCTTTGGGACGTGGAGGTGGTGATCAGGAACGACCACATGTACCTGTATCATGGCTGGGAGCAGTTCGTCCGTGCCTACGACCTGCGCCATGGGTACTTCCTTGTCTTCAGGTACGACGGCGACGCCATGCTCACCGTGAAGGTGTTCAACACGACTATGTGCCGCATGCGCTACCAGGACGACGATGATGCCAGTACGCTCTACCTCTTCTTCCTCTCTATTTGGCTTTGTCTCACATTGATTGTTAAAAAACCTTTGTTGCATTTGGTCAGGCAATGGGAGCAGCAGCAGTGACTCTGGCTACAGCAAAAGCAGTAGCGAGTCTGGCTACAGCGAAAGCAGCAGCGAGGATGATCCAGAATGGAGTGGGGAAGAAGAGGAGCAGAGTGGGCATGAGGAGGTGCAGCCTATTCTGTCTGACGATGACCTCGCAATGGTGGTGACGGACGATGGCCAAGCGATGGTGGTGGCTGATGATGGGCAAGAGATGGTGGTGGCTGAGGATGACCTAGCGATGCTGCTGCCTGAAGATGGCCTCGCGATGGTGGTGGTGCCTAACAATGACCTCACGATGGTGGTGGCGCCGGCGATCCCACAGTCGGGCGACATGACCATGCCAATTGTTGTAGAAGAGTACATCCCACTGCCTCGCCGCTCTAAGCGCATCAGGATGATGAAGGAGAAGGAGAAGAAGGAGGAGTGAAGTATGTCAGGTATGTCAGATCTCCAAAATGATCTATACTTAGCTTTGTTTTCTCTGAAATGACCTAAGTTAGCTCTAATATGCTAAGTTAGCTCTAAGTTAGCTCTAAAATGCTAAATTAGCTCTAATATGCTTAGTTACCTGGGTTAGCTCAAGAAAGACCTATACTTAGCTTACTTATGTCAAAAATGGCATAATATGCTTAGTTCACTAAAAAATGGCATAATTAGCTAGGTTAGCTCCAAAATGACCAATTTTACCTAGGTTAGCTCCAATATGATCCATTTTACCTAGGTTAGCTCCCAAATGACCAAGTTTACCTAGGTTAGCTCCAATATGATCCATTTTACCTAGGTTAGCTCCAAAATGACCTATTTACCTAGCTTAGCTCTAAAATGACCTACACACTTAGCATTTTTACTTAGCTTAGTTAGAAGAAGAAGAAGATAAAGAAGAGGAGAGGAGAAAAAGAAAAAGAATATAAATTCTTCTTCTTTTTCTTCTTCCTTTTCTTCTAGCTAGTCTTCTTCTTCTTCTTCTGACTTTCATCTTTCCCAATTTGCAGATTTGCTTTAGATGAGGAAGCTTGCATTGATGGAGTGTACTCTTCTCCTTGTGCTTCCTTTTTGTTTATGGAAACTTGTTGGAAACTTCTTTTGTATATGTATGTATATATGGATATGTTGTTGGAAACTTCTTTTGGATATGTATGTATATATGGATATGTTGTTGGAAACTTCTTGTTGGAAATCATTGTATGTTGGATATGTTGTTGGAAACTTGTATGTTTCTTATGTTGTTGAAAACTTATTGTTGGTATGCTTGTTGAAATTATTTTGAAATGTGTATATATATATATATCTGTGAAATTCTGTCAAATTGAATGAATTTAAGAAAAAACAGGGGCTATACAGGCACTTTGCCGTCTGCTGACAGACGGCAAAGAGCTTTGCCCTCAGCCAGCTGACGGCAAAGCTGCCATGCCACGTGGCAGCTACCTATGCAACTTGGGGGGCACTTGGCTGGCCTATATTGTTTCTTTGCCGTCCGCTAGCAGACGACAAAGCACGCCGTTAACCCCTTAACGGCCCTAAGCTGCCACGTGTGCCGTCCAGGTCCTTTGCCGTCTGCTAGCGAACGGCAAAGACCATTTCATCTTTGCCGTCCACCAGTAGACGGCAAAGTGCCCTTCGCCATAGCCTATTCAGCCGGACCTGTTGCCGTCTGCTGGCTGACGGCAAAGTGCCTGATTCCTGTAGTGCTACAAGCTTGTTGTGGGCACAATGGTGTGTTGAAGAAGGCTGAGTCCCTTATGTTTGAAGCTTCTGCTAGGGTAGTGTGCTGAAGAAGGCCGGGTATCGTACCTCCAAAGCTTTCCTTCATGTGTCTTGCTGTGGAAGGTCGGGTACCTTATGCCGGAAGTTTTCCGCGGCAACACGCTGTGGAAGATGGGAGTGTCGTACCCCAGAAGATTTTCTCACCAAGTGGCGTACCGAGGAAGGTTGGCATTCTGGTAGCTTGCGGAGGAAGGCTGGGTTCCTTATACCAGAAGCCTTTTACTGTGTACGTAGTCGGATCTATGGCCGAGTCTGGCTTCCTTCTGAAGTTTCCAGAATTTTACCCATAGCGAAGCCAAACTTGGTATAGGACATACCTTGTCTGAAGATATTCTGTTGTCATGCACACCGCTTGTCCTTCTGCTGGTCTGATCATTGCTGCTGTAAAGGCTGCACAACTGATGCAGGCTTCATGTTGTTAATGAATTCGGGATACCCTTTGTATTCAAACCAGGTGTTGCCAATAATAAGCAATTGACGGATAATTCCCTTTGATTTAGCTGAGCTTCCAAGCATGTGAAGTTCTCATTGATCCTGGGCAACCGTGAACTTATCCATTTTCCTTGCAGACCTTATCACAGTGCCCAATTTTTTTTGCATTTGCATCGGTGAATTCCAAAATATGCTTTGCAATTTGTACCAACGTACCAGAATTTTGTTGCTGCTCTTGGCACATTCACATTCTTGAAATATGTCTTCGGTGGGTAATAAATGATTCTTGAGTCCGTTGACAAAAGACTCGGTTCACCTCACTGACTGAAATAATCCTTGGACGGAATAATTTGTCCTTACTGGTGTTCATTCTTGGTAGCTCATCTGACTGTTCCTCAGGTGTGATCTGTTCTGAGGCCAACTCTCTTAGGTATATTCTGGCCTTGTCTGTTGCACATAGATTCTGCTTCTGACCCATCCTTCGTCCTTGACAGATCTAGTGTTGCTATTCTGAATATTAGGCAGTTGGCTTGGCTTGACTCTTGCTGAAGTGGGATTATTGGGTATTATCCCAGTTGTATGCTAGTCTTCTTGACAGCACTTGCGGATGGGTCCAGTTGGAGCGAAGAAACGGAACCGACAAAAGAAACAAAAACCGTGAGAAACCAAAAAGCAAATAAAGCTCAAAATTTTGCGGACCTTACACACGTGGCTGAAGATTCACTAGTATAACTAATATAGCGCACTGGATGCATCTCTAAGGATTTAGAAGCGAAACCACACAATGCTCCTGGTAGCACTGGTGTCAAGCTCCTACTACTTCCTTAGGGAACATCACACTCTCGACGCATGATGGCCATGTCCACGATCCTAAGGTTGTCGGGGAAAGATAGAATTTATAGGCGTTTCCCAAAGGAAACTAGAGTTAAGAAGAGAAATGCCATGGCTAGCAAGCAGGGTAAGGATATCTAGTTTACCTAGGGGTTCAGGGCTCACGGGTCGTTGCCTGGTGCGGACATTTCACACCGAAGGCAAAGGCCACGAGAGTTGGGGTGTGATGGAGCCAAAAACCTATGGGGTTGCCTTATGATCAATAGTAGCTATGCCAGGTTGGCAAAGATGGCTGAAATCCATCTGGGCTCTCTACTGAGCACAAGACAATGAAGTCTGGCTAGGGGTAACCTATAGTCAGCCTGGCTGCTCTGATACCATCCGTTGTGGCGTCCCGCCTGATTACCATTGTAGCCAGACGGTCGCCACGCATACCAGCCCAGGAAATCACTCTGGCATGCGCGTTTACAACAAGTATCAAGAACACAGGCATTTCTATTAATGGATATATAAGTCTTACATGATATATTACATGAGTGATGGCAGCGGAAAATATCTATCTAAGGCAGCAGGGTCCTGGTGCGGCTTCAATCCACAGGGATCTGACTGGGTTACTCTCCTAGCCCGCGAACGCTCCGGCTCCTCTATGACTGACGACGGATCCTTATGTGAACCCGGCCACAGTGAAAGCCGCTAAGTACTTTTGAATGTACTCGCAAGCAAACCAAACTAACATATACATCAAGCAAAGCAATCCATGGCATTCAAGCATGCATTTATTATTAGAGCAACATTAATTATCATGGCATAGCATACCTATCTAGTAATATTAATCATCAAATCATAACAGGTTTATCTAGCAAGATAACTACTCAAGTAAAGTAAAGCATATCAAGTAAATAATCCATACTCCGAACATTCTCATGATCCAATCCACTCTTTCGGTCATCTGAACATTTCTTTCATAGCCATTCCATGGCTATCATATCATATCCCTGACATCATTCGATGGCTATGCATCTCCACTGTAAGTCTGACAAACTTACTATCTTCCGGGTTGCCTTACAACCCTCAGAATATGCACGATCCACTGAGTACTTCAGGGCATAAGATGAGTTCTTCCATCATTATTATCATTGTTACGGTTGACCACCTAGAGAGGTCTGGACGGACTGTCCAATACCGTGGACGCGGCTATTCGAATAGATATTACACTCTGCAGAGGTTGCGCACTTTACCCACACCATGGAGCACCTGGCCTCGTGATCCCATTCGGGTGGACTGGTGTTGCTCCAACGAAACCTGCCTAACCCGTGACTCCTCCACCGTACCACCGACAATCATACCCTCCCAGGGTCATGTCCTGGGTGGCCCCTGTGTCACCCCGTGACACCTGCCACCGTCGTGGCCAACTAAACTGTCCCAAACAGGGACGCCAAAAAATATCTCAACTGGGCTCACAAGGTTATCGCCGCCTACCGGGCCAGGGCAGCGCGTGCGCATAACCTTCCCTAGTTGGTGGTACCGATAAAAGAGCATGCGATCAGACCAAGTCAAGGCCGTCCCATACCGGCAAATGTGGTTGCACGGATAAGTCCGGACAGGTGACTCTGGATCAACCGACTAGGTTTAGCTTTAGCAAGTACCTAGCAAGCATAATTGTTTATCCAATAACTGGAGATGGCAGTAGCTATGCATGATGAAAACATAATAACCTATCTCCCAACTGTCATATATGAGTCACTAGTGGGATAATAAAATGAGCATTGACAAGTAATGTAAACAGTAAGTGCAACCTAGCAAAAGTTCAATCATTTCTATCACAGGCATAATTATTAATTAAACACGCAAGAATAACACAGAGCAATGCTTTAGGGCATATATCAGATGGTCGCTTGCCTGGTGGTCGAAGAATTACTCCGGGAAAAGTGCGGTGAAGCCGCGGAAGAATTCGCCGGAACGGTTCTCTCTCAGAGGGGGCTGTTTTAGAGCAAGGGCAAAATGGTCATTTCCACTATGTGACCACCTTGTGAAAATGATACTAAAAGAACGGGCTCGACGAGGCGAAGACGTGAGCGTTGGTTTCACCTGATTTGGAGTCATGAGTAAAAAGTTGTGAGGGTTTAACTGTGGAAGAACCTATTTGTAAATAAACTATTTACTTTTGGGTCCTCCATAGTTTTTTTCCGGGAAAAGGCGAAGTGGCACTGTTGATCTTGGGCTGCTTCGGGCCAAAAGCTGCCGTGGCTGCCGCTGCTCACTGGGCCGGCCCACCCGCTGTTACTCCCCACTTTCAAAAAAAGCCTGGTGGGCCACTGAAGGGCTAGGCCCACCTTATCTCCCCCTTCGGTCATCCTCTTCCTCACGAACAGAGGCAGGGGCGGGAGCAGGGGCGATGCGACCGCCGGCACAGCCGTCGAACGGCGGCACAGGAGGGCTCGCCGGCACCTGCCCTGGAACAGGCGCACCGCGGCGCATCCAGGGGTAGTTGTAGGGCCGCCCGGGAGGGCCTGCAGCGTCGGCGCCACGGCTCGGGTGCTACGGCCGAACGGCGGCAGGAGAGGGCCGTGCCAGCAAGGCTTCCCCGATGAAGAAGGAAATGGCGGCGGCTTGCGGGGACCTAGGGGAGGCCTCGGGCGCAGGCGAAGAGGAGGGGAAGGGCCAGTGCACCGAATTGCTCGAGGGATTCGGCGGCGGCCATGGCGGATGGCAGCGGCAGAGAGCGGGGAGTGGCTCCGGCGAGCTAGAGAGGAGGGGGATAGGTTTGTGATGCTCAGGAAGGGCTCGGGCTCGGCTATTTATAGCCGGGGGAAGGGCTACATGAAGCCGGCCGAAGTTCCGGGAAGCTCATCGCCGTGGCGGCGATCCGGTGGCGAATCCATGTCGGCAGAGGCGGCCAGGAGCTAGGGGACGAGGGGTGAATGGTCTAGAGGGAACACGCGTGCGGTGGAGAGCCCGCCGGCGCTCGCGGACAAGCCGGAGCCCGCGGGAGCGAGCTCTCGAAGCCTCTGGGCACGCGGTGCACAGACTTGGCGTGCACTGCACGCGGTCACCGCATGGCCACGATGTTGCCACGCCGCACGTGAGTCCAAACCGTGTCTGCGTCTTCTCCTTCCTTCCTGGAGTTTACCTATGTAGCTGGAAGTCACAAGAGAACACTGGTGTGACTGCACCTTGATCAACAAGTTTCCAACAGCAAAGTGTTTGACAGGTGCAGTGGCCATCATAGTGCTCCTTTTGGCAAGATCCTTTGCTGAGATTGATCATCCATTAAGGTGATCATCTTGGCAAGGATTCAGCACAAATGGACAGGTCTAGCTAGCACTTCCTTTGCAACATGGCAAACTGACCAGAAATGAAAGTGAAGATGCTGGGATCGAATGGCTAGATGGATTTGGCTGAAATTTTGGTGGAGAGTGATGATTTGGAAGTATGAAGATTCTAGAAAAGTTTCAGCTCATTTGGAACTGCCAAAGTGGTACTTCCTTCACAACACTTCCAAATGGACAGAAACTTGAGAAAATTTTTGTGGATGGATGGATTGAGCTGATTTTTGGTTTCCATGAGTTATTTATCAATTTTAATCACCATGAAAAATTTCAGCTCAAATGAATCAAGGGTTCAAGCACTTCATTTGCAGACTGGAAATCTGGACAGAATTTTCAAATGGATGCTGTGCTCAAACTTTGAACTATGGGACTTGGGTTCTGATGGAAATGGTGAAGATATGGATGGAACAAGCTCCACAATTTATTTGGTATTTTTACTGGCTACCAAAATGGTAGTTCCTTTAGAAACTGCCCAAAATGCAATATTGGCATTAAATAGGAAAATGCAATTTCCCTTATTTAATTATGGCCAATATTTTTATGGGAGCTCAATATGATCACAAAGAATATCTCCACAAGTTTTCATGAACTTTGGAGATGGATAGATATTTTCCTGGATTTGATTCCCTTAACTGGCAGAAAAAGGAATTAATTTTAAAGGAAAAATATTGCAAATGACTTGGCAATATTTTTGCATATCCAGGGTTGATTGGTATAGGATGATCACTGGGAAAAGTTTGGGAGGCAACAGATCAAAGGAAAGTAGGGTTCCTTTGTAACGGAAGAGTTTAGGGTTTCCCTTCCGGCAACTCGGAAGGTAGGGTTTCGACAGCAAAATCTTGGGTGGCAAGGTTGGACCGGAGAGAATCTCGGGTTGGATAGGGAAGGCAAAGCTAAATGACCATCTTCATATACCCAAGAGCTAAAGAAAATCCAATAACACTGAGAAAAAAGACGGGAGTCAAATCCCGCGAAGGAAAAAAAACAGGAGCGAAAACCAGGGTGTTACACCACTTGTGCTTCTCGTTGAAATTCCTAGTTAAGAACTCTTCCTCCTTCATTCACCGCTGCAAAGAGTTTGTTGTACCGAGCATCGAAAGCATTGGTGGTGAAGGCCACACATACATGGGTAAGGTCTTTGCTGAGCTCCTTGCTCTTACATGGCCGGTAAAAGTTGGCCACGAAATGCCTCACACACCATCTATGGTGAAGCTTTAGAAACCCTGGAATAACAATGTCCATTGCCTTGAGTATGCTGTGGTGCCGGTCCGATATGATGCATACCTCTCTAGCTCCAATCACCTTACGCCTCACATGAGCCATGAACCACTCCCAATTGTCTTGGTGCTTGGAAGGCACCAAAGCAAATGCCACTGGCAACACATTGTTGTTTGACGAGTGTGCCATTGCTACCATTAGTGTGCCCTTGTATCTACCGATCAAGAATGTGCCATATATAGACAAGACCGGACGACAATGCTCAAATGCCTCCACACATTGTCCATAACACCAGAAGGCACGGTGGAACACTCCCTCGTGATCTTCGACCACATGAAACATGCCCGGGTTCCTATGTGCAATTGCACCCAACAACCTCGAGAGCTGGTTGTATGCTTCTTCGTAACCACCATACAACATCCTAATAGCATTTTCCTTTGCCTTCCATGCCTCCCCATACTTGACTTCATAACCAAATTGTTTTCTCACCGTCCGCATGAGAAACCTCACTTTCACAGTGGGATCAACGACTATGTCTTTCATAAATTTGTATCCGAGATACTCAAACGTGAGTTGACGGTGTGTCTTTCGAAGTTGTTTCGATGGCGGTTTGCACCTTTGAGTGGCAACACAACCTCTTAACACCCATTCTCCGGTTTCTTCAAGCTTTCTTGCATGAACCTTCCATGGGCATCCTTCTTGCCCACACTTCACGATGTAACACAACTTTATGTCGGAGTGCTTAACATAATATGGCCTATGGTTCCGAATGGCATAGTCAGATAACCAAATCTTCAACATAGCCAAGCTCAGAAACTTCACTCCTTTCTTCAAATAAGCATTCTCGTCCTCGTTCTCCTCCCTTGGTTCTCCTAGATCCGGGCATGGTGTTGGCTCAATCGCCGTCATTCTCATGCCACCATCAACTACGGCTTTATGGGCAAGGCTGAGATCTTGAAACAAGTGAGTTCTTTTTTCTAAGGCCGTCAGCTCAAAGTGGATTTGGTTTTCATCCTTTGTGAATCCATCCTCGTCCAACTCTTCCCCCGGACCTTCATCATCCGAGTCATACGCATATTGACGCCTAAAAGGCAACTCACGATCCATGTCCTTTTGCGCTATGTACGCATCCAAGTCACCAACATCATTACCATGAAACCCATCCTCTTGCTCTTCATCATCATCATGAGCATCTCCATCCTCTTGAATTACTTTGTCACTAGCAATCACCTCAACTTCATTTGCTTGGCTAGTTGGTGGTGGGCTAGAAGCATTGGGGGCATACAACTCAACCTCATTTGCTTCCCTAGTTGGTAGACGGGGATGTGGTTGGCGATAAACATTGTGGGCATCAACCACAACCCTATGCTCAACAAGCGGCACCATTTTCCTCTCGGTCATGTCATTCATTGGGAAGAGACATGCTGGTTCAAATCAATTGTAAACTGAGGAGGTTCAACCTTGGTGGCAAACAATTCAAGTGACTTGTCTTCCGATTGGGAAACTTTTTTCTTTTATACATCCCAATGCAAATCCGAGATGATAGACATACTTTTCAAACGAGATTTGGCTCCAACTCCAACATCATACCTTCCTATTAACTTAACATCAACATTGGTGTCCATCCACTTTAAGACATGTCTCACTTTTGCAACAACCTCCTCATAGCTAGGGCTTGTATCAAAAACCATTGGTTCCTCACCCGTGTCGACATTGTTACTCAAGAATGCCTCCTTGTCCGTGTAATGAACATTAACAAGTCTCCCCATCTAAAAACAACATGAATGCATTTAAGGTATCAATGACAATTGTTGGTGATCCAAAAACAATCCATTATATCCAAATCATATCAACACTACACTATTGATGATGTCCAAAAAAGTGTCATTAATTAACATACATTAAGCAAAGTTTACCCTAAACACTAACTAACCCTAACCCCCAATCTTTCTACTCACCAAGCAAACATTCCTACTACACACTATGCATATCCCTTTATTATCAAATTTAAACAAGGTATTCACACTAAAATTAGGGGAAAAGCATAGAACTAGGGTTTCTCCAACATGTAAAAAATGCTAGCAAAAGAACAAGATTTAACCAAAAAAATTGGGTGATTCGGAGGAGATTACCACAAGCAACAAAGTGATGAAATATCCACCTAAGGGAAGCACCTTTTGTAGAGGATTTGAAGGGGAGCTTAGGGGTGGGAGAGAGGGGGTGGGGGGGGAGCAGCAAATGTTCTTGCAGCTCGGGCTGGATTGGGGAGAGTGAGTGGGATGGGTCCCACACACTCTCCCATGGGGTTATCCATTTACCAGGGCCAGACGCCAAGGTCCTTGGCGTCTGGGTCCTTTGCCACATCAGCATGTCAACGGGCAGGTGGGTCATGCGGGCCAGGGGCCAGACGCCAGGATCCTTGGCGTCTCCTTTGCAACCCAGATGCCACCGATGTTTGCGTCACCAAAAAAGGTTAGATTCGAATTTTTTTTGAGACAGAGGTCAATTCGGGATTTTGTTAGGACAAAAGGTTAGAACAGAAATTTTGTCCTTTGCCTTGGGCCACTACACTACAATGCAAATGCAAAAGGCCAACACTCAGGCGGAGGCCTGCACGCCGGCTTGTTCCTTGTTGTCCTCTCCCTTGGCGCCAAACAACCAAGACAATGGAAGCTCCCTCCTAGCAGAGCACCAAAGCATTTCTTTCTTCCAATCGTCCAGCACTCATCTTCTGCTGCCCTGCCGATGGACATGGACGGTCCCGACGACTGGGTCTGGGTTTGCCGGCCGGCGGAGGAGGAATCATGGCGTCCATGGATAGCCAAGGAGGAGGAGGAGTGGCTGATCAAGGTGGTGTTCTCGTCGCCGGCCGAGTACTTCACGGACGCGGCACCGATCGGCAACGGCAGCCTTGGCGCCATGGTTTGGGGCGGGGTCTCCTCTGACAAGCTCCAGCTTAACCGTCCGTGATTCAGACTAGCCACAATGGGGAGTAACTTAGACTAGTAACATGCCTATGTTACTAGTCTATGTTACTACCTCTATAGTGGGGAGTAACATATGTGTGGTAACATGCAACACTTCATTTATTAGGCTATAGACTCATCTTGCCTTGATATGTGTGATGTTACTCATACTACTAGTAACTAGCTATGTTACCACATGCCTCTCTTTCTTCATTTATTGCTTGGCACATCATCTATTTTATCTAGATATGTGTGATGTTACTATCTATGTTACTCCCACTGTGGGTAGTCTCACTAACCCACTTGCTTCATGAAACTGAGTTCAGAATTGTAGATCAAGGTTGTCTTGTTTTCTAAAAATATCAAATTTTGATGAAATGAGCAAGTTAATAATGACATGTTGCAATGCCATTTTGTAATCTAAATATTATTTGTAACCGTATTATCAAGAAACAAGTAGAAGCCTCACGCACATCTGTGAACACCACATTTTAATCTTCCATATACAATCAGTTTGTTTAGTTGTTCATGATATCCTTCTTACTGTTTCCATATATGCGCGATAGTTTTCTTTGTTTCTACTATAGCGTTTATCATTACGTATCTTCTTACTGGTGCACCATCTTCGAATTGCAGGTGTTGAGCACATGTATATCTGGCGGCTAGGATCTCTTGTATTTACTTCCTAGCTTAGCGATATCTCCCGATCCTTTCCCTGTATAGCGGATACGGTTGAGATCTCGCAGCCCTTGTACCTATATATGTGCCTAGTGCATGATCAATGAGAATTATCAATGCACACAAACAATTCTACATGGTATCAAATACCGTCCCGATCCTCTCCTAAACACTTTCGCCTACCCTAGCCGCCGCCGCCTCGGGCCACCGCCATCTGCAGCCGCCGCCGCCGCTCCCTCCTCCCCACACCGCGCCTCCCCTCCTCTGCCGCGCCGCCTCTCCCGCCGCGCCACTCCTCCCGCACCGCCGCCATGTCATCCAACGCCTCCTCCTACTCCAACCCTTCGCCGGGCCGGACCCCGGTGACATCCGCGACATCAACATCCACGAACGCGTCCCAGTCGTCCTCGATGCCACTGACTCCACGTACTTCGCGTGGAAGACGTACTTTTCGCTACTCTTCCGCGAGAACAATCTCGTGGATCATGTTGACGGCACCGTCGACTCCCGCGCCATGGTGGGTGACTCCAAGTGGACCGCGATCGACGCCACGCTCATTCGGTGGTTCTTCATCACCATCTGCAAGGACCTGTTTCACACGGTCGTGAGCGATGGTGATGACGCCCGCGCCGTGTGGGTCAAGCTCAACGGCCTCCTCACCGACAACAAGCTTCAGCGCCGCGTTTTTCTGTAGCAGGAATTTTTTGACTGTCATCAGGATGACCAGTCTATCGATGACTACTGCCGCCGCCTGAAGACGTTGGCGGATGAACTCCGTGACATCGGCGCCAAGGTTGATGACGACCTCCTCCTCAGCACGCTCACCGCCGGCCTCAACGAGGACTTCGGCAACGCCGCCTCCAACCTCACCTTGATGCCGGAGCCCTCCTTCCCCAAGTTTGTGGCGTACTTGCGGTTGGAGGAGCGCCGGATGAAGGGGGTGAAGAAGCATGTGCAGCACCACGCCCTCGCCGCCAGCACCTCTCGCGACGCCCTGCCGCCACCCGCCCCGCCCGCGCCTCGGCAGCAGCCCGCGCCCCCTGCGCCCTCGGGGTTCTTCCCCCTCCCGCCCGCGCCCCCCGCCCCTCAGCAGCAGCCGCAGGGTGGAGGGAGTGCGAGGCACGGAGATGGGGGCGGGCGAAGCAAGCAGTAGCCACAGGCGCACGGGGGGGGGGGGGGGGAGGGCTCGTCAGCAGCAGGCGACTCCACCGTGGACCTACGGCACCAATCCGTGGACGGCGTCGTCCACGCATACTCGATGCCGGTTCCTCGGCCTCCCGCCCCGGGCATCCTTGGGCCTCGTCCGGCGAGCCATCAGGCGTACTTCACCGCACCTGGCGCCGCCCCCTACCCGGCCCTCCCTGCAGCGCCGGCCACGGGCGGCTATGGTGTCACCCCTGTGCATCCCTATGGCGGGTTCTACCCGCCCCAGGTGCCGGCGCCATGGGATCCCGCCCTGCTCGCCGCCCTGCACTCGGCTCCGTCGCCTAGCAACTATGGTGGTGGCGGTGACTGGTACATGGACTCGGGCGCCACTGCTCATATGACTGCTCATCCCGATAACCTCATGTCTTCCACTCCCATTCATACTCCCACTCGCATCACCGTTGGTAATGGTTCCTCTCTACCCATTACACATGTCGGTCATATGTCGTTTCCTTCCACTTCTACTCCTATTAACATGTCTAATGTTCTCGTCTCTCCTGACTTAGTTACCAACCTTGTCTCTGTTCGTCGCCTTGCTCGTGAGAACCCTATTACTGTTGAATTTGACGATGTTGGCTTTTCTGTGAAGGACGCCCGTACACGGATGGTACTCCACCGATGTGATAGTCCGGACGAGCTCTACCCGGTGCATCCTTCCGTCGCCACGACCACCCGTCAAGCCGCCCTCGCCTCTAGTGTCGATCTCTGGCACGCCCGCCTCGGTCATCCCAACTCCACAGTTTTGCGTCATATTCTTCAGAGTTTTTCATTCTCATGTAATAAGGTTGACAACCACACTTGTGAGGCCTGCCGTCTCGGCAAGCACGTTCGTCTTCCCTTTAGCGAGTCTACAAACATTTCCACTTTTCCGTTTCAGTTATTGCATAGTATGTTTGGACGTCCCCAGTTGCAAGCAACACGGGTTATCTATACTATTTGGTGATATTGGATGATTTTTCCCATTATGTGTGGACATTTCCTCTCCGTCGCAAGTCCGACGCTCTTGCCACACTCACCGCTTTTTACTCATATGTCACCACACAGTTTGGTCGTCCTATTCTTGCCTTGCAAACTGACAACAGAAAAGAGTTCGACAACATTGCCGTCCGCGATCTCCTCGCGTCTCACGGCACCATTTTTCGCCTCACTTGCCCCTACACGTCACAGCAGAATGGCCGCGCCGAGCGCGTCATCCGCACTCTTAATGACTGTGTCCGCACGTTGCTCTTCCACTCCAACGTGCCTCCTCGGTTCTGGCGGGACGCTCTTGCGACCACCAGCCTTCTCATTAACATCCGCCCATGTCGTCCTCGCTGGAACTATGCTCCTCACCAGCTCCTCTTTGGTGCGGCCCCATCTTATGATGGTCTTCGCATTTTCGGGTGTCTCTGTTATCCTAGCACCGCGTCCACCACCCCTCACAAACTCGCTCCCCGGTCGGTTCCTTGCATCTTTCTTGGTTATCCTCCCAACACCAAAGGTTACCGGTGCTATGATCCAGTGTCCCACCGCGTCTACACTTCGCGGCATGTGTACTTTGATGAGCTGGTGTTCCCGTTTCAGCAGGTACCGTCCTCCTCGGTGTCTCCGGCGGCGCGGCTCGCCCCTGCCACCACCTACGGCGAGCAGCCCCCTCGCCGTGCCGAGCACTGGGCCCGGCCCTGCCTGCGCTTCCAGCGCCGGCCGCCCCCTCCCGTGGTGCTTCGGGTGTGACTGCCCCCTCGGGCGCCCCCGCCGCCGCGGCCTCTAGCGCCCCCCCCGGCTGAGGCCGCCTCCTCCGGCGTCCCCGCTGCCGCGGCTCCCTCGGGCGTCCCCGTCGCCGAGGCCCCCTCAGGCGCCCCCACTGCCCCCTCGGGCGCCCCCGTCGCCGCGGCCGCTGGCACCGCCGCCGGTGCCCCCTCGGAGTCCTCGGAGACCGGCTCGACCTCCTCCTCGCCGGTCCCCCTCTCGGCTCCGCCGGCTGCAGCCGCACCTCTCACCGGTGTGGTTACTCGGGCTCGGACTGGGATGTTTCGTCCTAGTACGCGCTACACCTCCGACGAGTACGCGTGCGCCGTGTCTACCTCGTCTCCATCTCCGCTACCCACCTCCGCCCGCGCAGCCCTTCGGGATCCGAACTGGCTTGCTGCGATGCGTGAGGAGTTCGATGCCCTGCAGCGCAACCGTACGTGGCAGCTTGTCCCGCGGCCTCCTCGTGCCAATGTTATCACTGGCAAGTGGGTTTTCCGCCACAAGACTCGCCCCGACGGTTCCCTCGAGCGCTACAAGGCGCGTTGGGTGGTGTGCGGTTTCCGCCAGTGCGCCCGCGTGGACTTTACCGACACCTTCGCCCCGGTTGTCAAACCGGGCACGATTCACGCTGTCCTCCAGCTTGCGGTTTCTCGCGCCTGGCCAGTTCACCAGCTCTACGTGTCCAATGCTTTCTTGCATGGCCATCTCGACGAGCAGGTGTTTTGTCAGCAGCCCACTGGTTTTGTCGACACTGACTATCCGGACCACGTGTGCTTGCTCTCCCGTTCTCTTTACGGGTTGAAGCAGGTGCCCCGGGCCTGGTACCAGCGGATCGCGGCCTTCCTTCAGCAGCAGGGGTTCCGGTCCACACGGTCCGATGCCTCCCTGTTTGTTTATCACCAGGGCGTCGCCACCGTGTACCTTCTCCTGTACGTCGACGACATCATCCTGACTGCGTCCTCGCCAACGCTACTTCAGCAGATCACAGCTCGCCTCGGCACCGAGTTCGCCCTCAAGGACTTGGGGGCTCTCCACTACTTCCTCGGCATCGAGGTTGTCCGCCGTGCCACTGGCTTCTTCCTGCATCAGCAGAAATATGCCTATGAGCTTCTGGAGCGAGCCGGCATGCTTAACTGCAAGCCTGCTTCCACGCCTGTCGACACGAAGGCTAAGGTGTCCGCCGTCAAGGGCTCTCCGGCGTCCGACGCTCCATTCTACCGCTCCATCGTCGGTGCTCTCCAGTACCTCACCCTGACGCGTCCGGATATTCAGTATGCTGTCCAGCAGATGTGCCTCCACATGCATGCTCGTCGTGACACCCATTGGGCTCTGGTGAAACGTATCCTCCGGTATATACATGGCACCATGGCTATGGGTCTCACCCTGACGGCATCACCCGACACCAGCCTCGTCGCCTACTCCGACGCCGACTGGACTGGGTGTCCCGACACTCGGCGCTCCACCTCTGGCTACTGCGTCTACCTCGGGCCCTCTCTGATCTCGTGGTCGTCTAAACGACAACCCACGGTTTCACGATCGAGCACCGAGGCCGAGTACAGGGCAGTGGCCAACGCCGTCACGGAGTGCTCCTGGCTACGACAACTGCTTCAGGAGTTGCTATGTGAGGTTCCCAAGGCCACGATTGTCTATTGTGACAACGTCTCCGCGGTCTACCTCTCCGCCAACCCTGTTCATCATCGCCGGACGAAGCATATTGAGCTCGACATTCACTTTGTCCGGGAGCACGTTGCACTTGGTCGTGTTCGAGTCTTGCATGTACCCACCGATTAGCAGTTCACCGATGGCATGACGAAGGGACTGCCTACCTCGACTTTCGAGGGCTTTCGGTCCAGTCTTTGCGTCTCCGGTGACACTTCGACTGCGCGGGGGGGGGGGGGGGGGGGGGGGGGGGGGATGTTGGAAAATGGTATATTTATGGCGGCTAGTATCTCTTGTATTTACTTCCTAGCTTAGCGATATCTCCCGATCCTTTCCCTGTATAGCGGATATAGTTGAGATCTCGCAGCCCTTGTACCTATATATGTGCCTAGTGCATGATCAATGAGAATTATCAATGCACACAAACAATTCTACAGCAGGGTTTAACTCTACTCTGCGTCAAGGGAATATAACTCACCATGAGTATATTCAGGTCTTGTTTTTGTAATTGTTTTAGTGTGTACCTGCTGATCAGGTGTTTCAGTCAACGGAAACCTTAAGCTTTCTTTGTTTGTTGACAATGAAGCTTTCTAAACAAGTAATCTTTTACTAGTTCACTCCTCCAATCTGTACTCCTATATTGGAAAAAACTGTACTACAGAACTCAGCAAGGATAGACTTAATAACACCCCGCAAAAAAAAAAGGATAGACTTAACAACAGAACTGAATCTACTGCATGCCTTGTACAAAACTTTAGATGGAGACTATGTGACTACATTGCAGTTTCTGCTAAATTAGAGAATATATGAACTCTTGGTCAAAGTCATTCAGTCGTGCGAGGTAGATTACTTTCATTTGGTCATTACTAGCTAACTTTCCGGTATGGGGAAGAAGTAAGCCACACAAGTGTTCCAGTATTTTGAAATTTTGATGGATGACATTTTTTCTTCATCTTAATATTCTAAATATACTACCAAACATGCCCTTACGTTGCAACGGAAGAAAAAAGAATCACACACCCTTATCCTAATATAAGAAAGACTCAAAAACCCCAAGTCCACGTCTTCTATTTGAACACAATGTTCCACTTGTATTACTGCTTATCCTACTTCCCGTCCTTGCTGGCGGTGGCCCTGATGTCCAAATGATGACAACTTGTTTAAACATATATAGATACAAGGGGTGCACATGATGTCTTGTCTCCCAAGCTATGTACAAGTTACAGAGGGGGAGAGAGACGTGGCAGGTGCAAAATATACAACCCAGACCTATATACGTACATGCAGAGAATACATGTTCAACACCCCCCCGCAGTCGAAGCGTCGCCGAAGACGCAAAGACTGGACCAAAAACCCTCGAAAGTCGAGGTAGGTAGTCCTTTCGTCATGACATCGGCGAACTGCTGATCGGTGGGCACATGCAGTACTCGAATGCGACCAAGCGCAACCTGCTCACGGACAAAGTGAATGTCGAGCTCAATATGCTTGGTCCGTCGATGATGAACTGGGTTGGCCAAGAGGTAAACCGCGGAGACGTTGTCACAGTAGACAATCGTCGCCTTAGGAACCTCAACCAGCAACTCCTGAAGCAGCTGACGTAACCAAGAGCACTCCGCAACGGCGTTAGCCACAGCCCGATACTCCGCCTCAGCACTCGAGTGAGAAACCATGAGTTGTTGTTTAGACGACCACGAGATCAGCGAGGGCCCAAGGTAGACACAGTAGCCAGAGGTGGAGCGTCGAGTGTCGGGGCAACCAACCCAGTCGGCGTCGGAGTAGGCGACGAGGGCGGTGTCGAAGGAAGCCGTCAAGGTGAGACCCATAGCTGTGGTGCCACGTATATACCGCAGAATACGTTTCACCAGAGCCCAATGAGTGTCAAGGGGGGAGTGCATATGAAGGCACACCTGTTGCACTGCATACTGTAGATCCGGCCACGTGAGCGTGAGATACTGAAGAGCATCGACAATGGAGCGATAGAAGGCAGCGTCGGACGCCGAAGAGCCCTCAACGGCGGACACCTTGGCCTTTGTATCGATAGGCGTGGAAACAGGGCGGCAATTGAGCATGCCTGCTCGCTCCAGAAGCTCGTGGGCGTACTTCTGCTGATGCAGAAAGAAGCCCGTGGCGCGGCGGACAACCTCGATGCCGAGGAAGTAGTGCAGAGCCCCAAAGTCCTTGAGGGCAAACTCCGCGCTGAGGCGAGTGGTGACCTGCTGGAGCAGCGCGGGAGATGAAGCTGTCAGGATCATGTCGTCGACATAGAGGAGGAGGTACGCGGTGGCAGCACCCTGATGATACACAAACAGGGAGGCGTCGGAGCGAGTAGACCGAAACCCCAGCTGCTGAAGAAAGGCCGCAATCCGCTGGTACCAAGCCCAGGGTGCCTGCTTCAACCCATAGAGAGAACTAGAGAGCAAGCACACATAGTCCGGATGCACAGCGTCGATGAAACCAGTAGGCCGCTGACAGAACACCTGCTCATTAAGGTGACCATGCATGAAGGCATTGGACACGTCCAGCTGGTGAATAGGCCAAGCGCGTGAGACCTTCAACTGGAACACGGTGCGAATCGTGCCCGGTTTGACAACCAGGGCGAAGGTGTCGGTGAAGTCCACGCCTGCGCGCTGTCAAAAACCACGCACCACCCATCGCGCCTTGTAGCGCTCGAGAGAACCATTGGGGCATGTCTTGTGGCGAAACACCCACTTGCCAGTGATAACATTGGCGTGAGGGGGCCGTGGAACAAGCTGCCACGTACGGTTGCGCTGAAGGGCGTCGAATTGCTCACGCATTGCGGCAAGCCAGTTCGGATCCCGAAGGGCTGCGCGAGCGGAAGAAGGCAGAGGGGATGGTGTCGAGGTCGCAGCGGCACACACATACTCGTCGGAGGTGTAGCGCGTGCTCGGCCGGAAGGTCCCGGTGCGAGCCCTGGTCACTACTCCCAACCGGGGCGGAGCGACCGCGGAAGGCTCGGCGGCGGGGCCATCATCACCCGAGGAGACAAAGGTAGAGGGGACCGCGCCCGAGGTGGCAGCCGGGTCGGGGGCCATGCCCGAGGCAGCAGCTGGGTCGGGGGCCGCGCCCGCCACACCCGAGGCAGCCGCGCCCGAGGCCGATGGGTTGGACGGGGCCGTGGCCGAGGTGCTGACTGGGCCAGAGGCGTCCGACGGGGCGCGGCTCGGCGAGGAGGCAGCCAAGGCAGGCGGGGCGGGGCTCGGCGAGGGCGAGGGCCCACCAAGTGTTAGGGCAGGGGCTGGCCGCGGCCGAGGGCCACGCCAGGAGGAGGGCGCGGCGCGAGGGTCCGCCGAAGCCGCGACAGAGGGTGGTACCTGCTGAAACGGGAAAACCAACTCAACAAAGTACACGTGCCGCGAGGTGTACACGCGATGGGACACTGGATCATAGCACCGGTAACCTTTGGTGTTGGGAGGGTAGCCGAGGAAGATGTAATGGACGGATCGTGGGGCGAGTTTGTGAGGAGTGGTGGACGCGGTGCTAGGATAACAAAGACACCCGAAGATGCGAAGACCATCATAAGACGGAGGCGCACGAAAGAGAAGATGATGAGGAGCATAGTTCCAGCGTGGACGGCATGGGCGGATGTTGATGAGGAGAGTGGCGGTGGCGAGAGCGTCCGGCCAAAACCGGGGAGGCACGTTGGAGTGAAAGAGCAACGTGCGTATGCAGTCGTTAAGAGTGCGTAGGATACGCTTGGCACGGCCATTTTGTTGGGACGTGTAGGGGCAAGTGAGACGAAAGATAGTGCCGTGCGTAGCAAGAAGGTTGCGGACAACAACGTTGTCAAATTCTTTTCAGTTATTAGTTTGGAGAGGAAGGATGGGACAACCGAGCTGTGTGATGACATACGCGTAAAACGCGGTCAGTGTGGCAAGTGCATCGGACTTGCGACGAAGAGGAAACGTCCACACATAGTGAGAAAAGTCATCTAAGATCACCAAATAATAAAGATAACCCGTGTTGCTTGCAACCAGGGATGTCCAAACATCACTATGGATTAACTAAAACGGAAAAGTGGAAGTATTTGTAGACACACAAAAGGGAAGACCAACGTGCTTGCCAAGACGACAAGCCTCACAAGTATGGTCATCGATCTTATTGCATGAGAATGAAAAACTCTTAAGAATTTGACGCAAAGTGGTGGGGTTCGGGTGTCCCAAACGAGCATGCCAAAGGTCGATACCTGCGGCGAGGGCGACTAGGGTGGTGGAGGCGGTGGCGGAGGAGTGCACCGGGTAGAGCTCGTTAGGACTATCGCATCGGTGAAGGACCATCCGAGTACGGGCGTCCTTGACAGAAAAACCGACATCATCAAATTCAACGGTAATGGTATTCTCACGAGCAAGACGACGAACAGATACAAGGTTCGTAACTAAATCAGGAGAAACAAGAACATTAGACATGGTGATAGGCGTAGGTGTGGAAGGAAACGAACTACGACCAACATATGTGATAGGTAAAGAGGAACCGTTACCAACGGTGATGCGAGTAGGAGTATGAACTGGAGTGAAGGAGGTTAGAGTACCGGGATGAGATGTCATGTGGGCGGTGGCGCCCAAGTCCATGTACCAAGCGGGCGGAGCGTGGCCGTCGGTAATCGGCGGGGCGAGCGGAGCCGGCACCGGCCGGCTGCGGCGGCACGGCGAAGTAGGCCGGATGGCCCGCCGGAAAAGCCTGCGGCGTGGTTGGACGAGGGCGGCGGAGAGTAGCCGCCGGCCAATGGCGGGGCCGGCTGCATGTGGGTGAAGGGAGCCGGCGCGTCCGCGTACATGTTGCCGAAGAGAGATGCGGCAGAAGACATCGTAGCGGCGGCGGCGGCGGCTAGGGAAGGAGGCGCGGCGGCGGCCAGGGAGGAGCGGCGGCGGCGCGGTGGGGATGGGCGGCGGCTGGATGCGGCGGCGGCGGCCCGGTGCGACGGCGGCGGCTGGAGGAGACGTGGTTGGCGCGACTGCAAGAGGGCATCGGCGATGGGGATGAGCGGCGGCGGCGGCACGAGCGGCGGCGGTGCCTGGATGCAGCGGCGGCGGCCCGGTGCGACGGCGGCGGTTGGAGGAGCGGGAGGTGGCGCGGCTGCAGGAGGGAGTACAACGGCGAGGGGGATGAGTGGCGGCGGCCGCATGGACCAGCGGCGGCGGCGGCTGGGTGCGGCGGCGGCTGGATGCAGCGGCAGCGGCCCGGTGCGGCGGCGGCGGCTGGAGAAGAGGGAGGTGGCGCGGCTGCAGAAGGGAGTACAGCGGCGAGGGGGATGAGCGGCGGCGGCGGCACGGACCAGCGGCGGCGGCGGCGGCTAGAGGCGGCGGCGGCTAGGGCAGCGAAAGGCAGGGGGTCGACTTGCTATCGGATACCATGTAAGTTAGGAGAATGGGGTTGCATGCATCGATAATTCTATTGATCGTGCACGTGGCACATATATAAATACAAGGGGTGCACCGGATGTCTTGTCTCTCAAGCTACGTATAAGTTATAGATGGGGAGAGAGACATGGCAGGTGCAAAATATACAACCCAGACCTATATACGTACACGCACAGAATATATGTTCAACAGTCAATCCCGAGACAATGAGCTAGGACACGATATGACACATCTATCACTGAACCATTATGGTATTTAATAAATTAACACCCAAAGCTACCCATGAATATTTATATTACATAGGAGTTAGAACAATTCAGAAGGATACAAACAAAACAAAGAATTGCTTAATCGGCTTGCAATTGTAACAGAGTGCAATCTTCAATGTAGCCGCTATCAACTACCTCAAAAAATGGAACAACCAATACGAGCTCACACTTCTCCATCGTGAAAAATAAGTCAGAACAATCATGTTTATACTTTTCATCTCAAACCAGCTGCACAAATTTAAAAATAACCAATTCTAAAAAAAAGAACTTTAAAAATAACCTCAAGCTCGTCACAAATTACCATGTAAATACATCACCCGCCCCCAAAACAACAATATCATAGACATCTGGTGTATCCTATAGGTTCATTGTACTTTGGTAAACTTGTTTTCCTAAAAGTTAAACCAGAGGCATATGTGGTCTTACATTGCCCCTCGAAGCAAATTAACATACTACTTTGGTAGGAGTATTACGTAATCTTTGCAGTTAATCCTATAATTTTTTAGTCAATCACCCCACCCACATAACACTTCATTATCCACGGGAAAAGTGCATAATACAACAGATAGCAAAATTCCACAAGAACAAAAGAAAAAGGACAATGCTAATGCCCACACGTGTGGTGGGAGCCAAACCCGCCCACACGCCCTATAACACACAGACTGTGCCACGTCACCGCATACATGCATGTGGGAATCTTTTTGGATTTTCAGTTTTTAAAATGTTTTATCTCTTAAATGAAAAATCCGATTGAAGATCTGTTTTCGCCATTAAATCCCTCGCGACGAGATCTTCAAAACTAGATCTCATATCAATATATTTCGAC
Source organism: Thinopyrum elongatum (assembly GCA_011799875.1). NCBI lineage: Eukaryota > Viridiplantae > Streptophyta > Magnoliopsida > Poales > Poaceae > Thinopyrum > Thinopyrum elongatum. The sequence continues at coordinate 582,590,909 of CM022300.1, read as the reverse complement.
GAAATTTTTTTTTGGTTAAAAGTTGCCATGTCTATTGCACATGAATTGCCATGGTGTTTACACTGAAGTTGCCATGATATGTTTCAACTATTTTCTTCTACATTTAAAAGTAAATTTTGACATTTATAAAACAGAGAATTAAGAAACTAGACTTGCCATGAATCATAAACTAAAATTGGCATGATACATGCACTTAAAATTGCCATAGTTCATACAAAAAATAATTTTCATGGTCAAAGTACTGGAGTTGGCATCATCAAAATACTAAAATTGCCATGCTCTACAAACTAAAATTGCCACATAGCAACTTTAGTTTAAGCACTATGGCAACTACAGTGTAAACATCATGGCAACTTTTGGGCAAAAAAAAAATTCGTCGAAACATATCAACATGGGGTCTAGGGGTCTAGTTTTGAAGATCTCGTCGAGACGAATTTAATGGTGAAAACGGATTTTTAGTTTGATTCTTTAATTAGGAGATAAAACATTTTTAAGCCGAAAATCAAAAAGATTCCTGCTGATGTCACCTGTTCATACATGGCAAAATGAGTGGTGATGGAGGCATGTGGATGATGTGCAAGATGCCACCGTGTGGGCGTTAGTTTTTTCGAAGAAAAAAAAGGAGAGGATAAGAACATCAGACGAACTGAGCCCGTGCTCCAGCTTGAATGAGCTCTGTCTCTTGGCATCCAGTACAGATCCCTTCCCCACGCACGTACCACATGTGCGTATATACACAAACGTACGATCTGAAGCGGACTCGGATTGGCAGCGTCAGTGAACACGACGTACAAATCTGAGTGCCCAATGTCATACTCATACCTCGGCAGCGCCGTTCTCGCGGCGGCCATGGCAACGAACCGACACCAAGTTGTCTTTGTTGAACAGGTTCCGGTTCATGTGCAGGTATGTGAACACGCACAACCCGGTGGCTTTGGTGGTGGCGGCCACATGGGCGAACGCCTGCTCGTCGTACCGTTCCTACGCGTTCTTGCCGGTGACCTCCACCCACTCCGTTTCGCGCCGCGGCCCTGACCTGCTGCACCAGGAGCTCCGGGGAGCACCCCGCGTGGCGCGACTACTGGTCGTCCTTCATCTTCATGCACGTCAAATTGAGCACGACGTACGTTGTGCCAGGCCAGCATCCAAGAGATGAGCTCGTACCCATCTTGATGCCGCGTGGAGCAGAGTCTCGGCGGCAGACGTAAGGTGCCGCGTGATTTGGATGGAATGTCAGCTCGTGGAGGACGACCTAGAGTAGAAATGCCATGCGCGGTGCGCGACAGGGAAGACGACATCCATGGGTTGGGAGAGGTAGGAAATAAGCGATCCAATCGGGGAAGAAATAAAAAGCCAGTGACTTGCTCCGGGTAGCCGGCGGTAGCCTCCATGCCCGTGGTGTCGAGGGGCGTGAGCAGCGGGTGGGCGACCCGGGCGGCAACGATGACGAGCTAGAGTCTCGCATGGCAGGAGCCGTTCTTGATGGTGAGGAAGGCTAGCTAGGGTGCCGCTGCGCTGGGCAGCCCAGGCGCACACTAATCCATGAAGGAGTTGACGGCCGCCGGGACGACGTGGACGTGCTTGACGCTGCCATCGAAGGCTCAAGGTGGAAGATGCCTTCAGTTACCCCGGGCTTCAGTAAGAATTGGAATCGGGTTCTCAAGTGTCGCGCAGCACACGACCACATGCATGTTGCACTCGTCGGGCTCGGCCTTCATCGTCTCATCGCCGCCGTGGAGATCCTCGATGCTGGCCATCTCGTACGTGTGTGTAGGCTGGGCAAGTAGCTTTCTTTTATGCATGGACGGGTGTTTAAGGATGAGAGGACTTCGATGCTGTCTTCGTTCTCGATCTGGATACGATGATTTGAAACAGGAAGGTGAGGTGGGATTAGTAGGGAAGAAATAGCAGGAGGAAGATTGGACCAAGGGGGACGAAACGTTTTTTTTCTAGCGTGCTAAGGGATTACGGAATCTCAACCGTTAATCTTTATGGTTTACATGAAATTAACGGACATAAAAAGAAGACGTATGGAGAACTATGAAAGGCTCCGTCCTTTAATATTAGGTAAATATAAAGATTTGGTCTTGAGTGATTTCACTTTTGAGCTGCCGGTTTAAACCTTGCTTACTTTGTGTTACTCAGAGAGCAATATAGTTGGCCTCTACCACTTAATTATATTTACCAGCAATTTTATAGTTAAATGAATGAAATGCTTAAACAAACATACTTATGCCCTCAGTATGATTCTCTCTTCCCACAGTGATGTCCACTCTTAGACGACTGTAGCATATAACTTGGGCTGCACTACTGCCTTGTGAACATTGTGTGGATATTTGACATTTTCTGTAGGTTCACTGGTAGAAAACAGGGCATCAGTCCCGGTTTCTAAGGGCCTTTAGTCCTGGTTCTACAACCGGGACTAAAAGCCCCCACTTTTAGTCCCGGTTGTGTTACGAACCGGGACTAAAGGAGCTCCACGTGGCCGTTGTGGGGCGCTCAGGCAGGAGGACCTTTAGTCCCGGTTGGTAACACTGACCGGGACTAAAAGGCAGCCACGCATCAGCAGTTGCCAGGCGCTGGGTTTTTTTTAAAGGAGGGGTTTAGGGTTTTGGAGGGTTTAGAGGTTTCATATTGTGTTTTCCCCTTTTCTTTTTGTGTTTACCAATTCTTTTACATTTAGGATTTCATGTTTATTTTATGTTTTCCATTCAATTAGACGCTAGCTACTACATATAGCAATGAAGGAAGCATTACACAACATCGTCATGAATATAGAGAGAAGTGACCTCTCTTTCTCCGTGCTTGGTCGAACAACAAGTTTTCGTATATCTATTACTTCTTATAGTACACGTTCATGCATATATAAAAGATAACACCTCTAACGATCCCTAATATCTAATTACCAACTTTCAGTACCACTTCCCGATGGTATACTCCGGTTTTAGCTATGATCTCTTCAAGGAAGAATCCCGTAAATTCCTCTTGAATTGCTCGTATGCGAGCCTTTGGTAGGAGTTCGTCCCGCTTCCGTTGAATCTAATTTAAAAAAGGGGGTCAATATATATATATATATATATATATATATATATATATATATATATATATATATATATATATGAATGAAACTCAACACAATTGATGATAATAAAATAAAATTGTGAATATTGTTTACGTACTTCAAGTTGTCCTATCATTCTGCCCGTCTCACAGGTCGTCTGGCGAATGAACTCGCAAACGTAGTATCCACACAAATTATTCCCGGATCCCTGCCTCGAGCACTTTACGAGAATAGAGTTCAATCAAAATAATAATCAAGCATGAAAGTGGTATTGAAACTACAATCAAAGAGATGTGCGGACCTAGCTAATACTACTTACAGGGAGTTGTTGAAATCGCAGCTCCTTTTTCCATTCACCCCTAACCTGCTCGGTGAACTCTTTCCAAACCCTGTCCGGCAAAGAAAATGAATAAAGGAGTTATTAATTACTTGATATCAGGAAATGAACGAAAGTTGTCGATATAGTGCAATAATGATTGAAATTACCTCTGGAGCATTTCTCTCAGGTCCGCCCACATCTCCATGTCTTTACGTAACGACTCCATGACAAGTACTTTTCCTGCGTCAAACTGAATCACTAGCAGAATAAAGTGGAACCTACGCACGCATAGCTCATCAATTACACTTAACATCGAATAAGCGAAACAGAATGATGTGTACAAGACAGTATAACACTCACGGGAAGTTGTAAGGAAATAATATTTCCCTTTTGGTTTGTTGTTCAATTAACGCCCTTAGCAAGATCTTCTCTGCATCCTTGGTGTTCCATTGTCTCGTAGCTTCATGAATAGTATTTGGGTTAATGAGCCCAATGTCCCAGATTTGTCCTCTTTTGCATTCGAGGATCTTCTTTCTGCATAATATAGTGAGGATAATTATACATGCAATGAACGAGTTGAGCTAGAGACTTAATTACAGAAATGATACTTACAAACAATAGCAACTGACAATAGATTTGTCGATGGCGTCTTGATTGTATAACTGAAATAATTCTTCAAATTGAACGTAAATCTCCTCGTCTCCATTGAAGTAATGCTCATCTTTAACCCCCGCAATGATATAGTCGGCTCCTTCCTTTGAGGCTTCCAAGTACCAGTCATGCAATCTTCGCATCATCGTTGGTAGATGCGGGAGCTCCTCAGGTCTGACGAGAGGCTTCCCGTGCTCGAATCTAAAGGCTAACTCAGCCATTTCGAACTGTACCTCATCGCCTAAGTAATCACCAAGAGTGAAACCAGGATCAGCAGCCGCTACCCCCGGATCATTAGCGATATCGGCAAACACCTTGAGCGGGGGGCATGATTGGTTTTTCTGTTCGCCGAGCTGGGGAATTGTTTTCTCCCTTGCACTACTGCTAGTACTTCCTGACCGCTGATGTGGATCTCTATATGACTTTATAATAGAGCGGTCATAGTTTGATAGTAGCGGAGGCGGCGGTGGTTTCGTAAGGTTGTCCAGACAGGGCTTCGCTTTTACCGGATCTATTTTCTCCTTTGGATCTGGACGGGTCGGTGCAAGCTAGCGTTTCACATCGGCAGCCACGACCTTGTCTAGTTCGTCATCACTCAGTTCGTATGCTAACTTGGTAGGAGCCTTCTTGACGCTTCTATCTACTCTGGATTTCTTCGCAGTTGTACTACTAGCCGCCGGAGCGACGGCCGTTCTCTTCCGCCGGGGCTGAGGCAGCGGAGTCTGCTGACGCGGCGGAGACGGCTGAGGTAGCGAAGTCTGCTAACGCGGCGGAGACGACGGCTCAGGCAGCGGAGTCTGTTGACGCGGCGGAGACGGCTCAGGTAGCGGAGTCTGCTGACTCGGCGGAGACAGCTTAGGCAGCGGAGTCTGCTGACGCGAAGGAGACGGCCGACGCGGTGTCCAGTGTGGAAGCACAATGTGTTCCTTTCTCCATAGAATGGTAGTCCTTATGGCATCTCCCAGGTGATTCTCCCCTTCACCTGTAGGGTACTCAAGCTCCAGTCGCTCAAATCCGTTCATAACTTCATCCACCCCGACAACAGGATAGCCATCTAGAATCCGAGAGCAATGGTAAGTTCCATCAGGTCCATGAGGTAAGGCATAGCCTACCGCCACCTTCAAGGTTATGTCGATGCATTTCGCATGTAGATCACAATGTTCCCTCTCCGTGATATCATCCACGGGGTAGCGAGGAGCTGTGATATCAGGCCGAATGAGCTCCTTGGAAGCCACGCTGCTTTTCCGCTGAGAGGTGGGGTAGCTCCGTGTGCAGTATCGAATGAAGGATCTTCCTGCCGCTGAGATGATGGGCCGGTAGCTTGCTGACTGGTAAGTTCCTCTATTTTCTTATCCTGCAATGCTAATCTTTTTTCTACCTTCTGCAGCCAGTCTTCTTCCTCTTTCTTCTTTCTCTCTCGGCTTCTATAAGTGGCACTGCATTCTTCGCGGATTATATCCGCCGACATCTCTTCTTGTTCTAAGTTTCTGTCATGTTCCATAATTTCTGCAAATATTACAACATGGCAATATACAACCATGAGAGATAAATTGTTTTTCAGACTTAATGAAATCTGGGAATGCAAAACAGCAACATTATGATGACAACTTGAGAGCAAGATTGAGTCATGCTACAACAATTTTACATGACAACCAAGGGCATGGCATCAAAGTACACATTACATAGACCAAATCACAAGAAGGAATCATATGCATATGAGCAATGTATTAGTGGCAAACTGTAGGGTAACGCAGCAGAAAACAAAATTTTTCCGACCTACGCACCAGCCCAGGACCACTATGGAGACTGCATACAAGGTTTGATCATTTTCGTTACCGACTCGTAGCGCAGCGGAAGTAGAGTCGATGACGATTGGCGGTGCAGATCCCCGCAGCTAGGATTTACAACCTCCCAACCGCGAGGATGTATACCCTCATCCGCCACCCGGACAGCCCTCCGGGAGGCGGTCGGACAGTCCCCCGGACGGTGTCGCGGACAGCCCTTCGGGAGGACCTTCGAAACTCGGACAGCCCTTCGGGAGGACTCACAGAACTCGGACCGTCACTTGGACAGCCCTTCGGGAGGCACTCTCGAACAGCCCCTCGGGCACTAAGATCGAAACTACGACCTCTCTACAGAGTTGCACACATACGGTGTCATCTATCCGGCAGGGCTTCGCCATCCAGAACTAGTTCCCACCGGAACCCAGACAGCCTTTCGGCTCTACGAAACTATTTCGCGGAGAGGGAGAGAGAAGCCAGATCATGCAATGGCACTTGTATGTGAGAAGGAGTGAGTCTTTAGGCAGCCCCCTCCACCCCTATTTATAGGCCAAGCCCAAGGGTGGCTTCTCCAAGAAGCCAAGGGGAAAAATACCAAAGGACCCTCAAGGTGGCTTCTCCAAGAAGCCACCCAAAAAGCACTTTCACTATTCATGACGACATTTTTCAGCGTCCGTTCGAACTGAAAATATTTATGTGGGCTTAGAACATTTCCAGTACCCACTAAAATAATTTTCAACGCGTTCTGGAACAATTCCAGATTAGTGATTTTCATCTGCGAAAAGCATCTGAAGTGGTTCCGGCAGCTCCGGAACATTTCCGGTTTTCTTCCAGAAAATTCCCAAAAGTTTCCAGAATGATTCTGGCACCCTCCAAGAATTATCGGGCATGTGCCGAAACCAATTTGACTTTATGGTATCCTCTGAAACAACTTTTCAGTTTCACCGGAACTCATCCGGTGACCTCTCTCTGCGGAACTTTTCCGCTGTCCGAAACTTTTTCGGTGTCCGAAACTTTTTCGGTGATTTTCTCTCAGACTCTCTGTCTAGTATTCAGCAGATAGATGACCCTTAAGCGTGTGACCCTATAGGTTCGGTGAAGTATAGACATGACCAGGAACCCCTTCCGATCAATGATCAACATCGGAGCCGTGGACACCCATATTGACCCCTATACCCACACGAATGAATATTCGAGTGAACCTCCAGTTGCCGTGTGCTATTCCTGTTGCTTCGCGATATGTTACAAATACCTGAGGTGAGACATGTTGGCATTCCCGTGGATCAACAACTTGTCCACTATGCTAGTTACCTCGTTACCGATATTGTTCTCTTTTCTCGTTACCGTGTTCCGGCATCCCCGTGATCAAATCACGAAGTGTCTGGCCAGACGATGATGGATACCGTAACACCGAGAGGGCCCAGAGATATCTCTCCATCGTCGGAGGAGCAAATCCCAATCTCGAGCTATCAAGTTACTTGACATACTTTTCCATGAACCCGTAAGCCGCCGTAATAGCCACCCATTTACGGATGACATTTAACAAACCCCAAAGTTCATGAAGCAAGTATGAAGAAACTCGATACTCTCATGGTCTAAGGAATTATGCAAACATTAACCATCTCTGTGTTATTAACCATTAACTCATGACGAATGTATCTCATAGCATAACATCAATCCGGTCGATTCAACACAAATGTTCTTATAACATTGTGCCCTCAAAGTTGCTGGCATAGACATGCCCATGATCAGGAAAACAGAACCATCATGCAACACTTGAGCCAGTCATAGAGGCTTGACTAGGAATACATTTTATTGTTTATTATCCCACACGTGCATATGAGTCTTCCTCCAAGCCTCGTTTTATTTGCAGACTCGAGAACCATAGCAGTTATAGCATGGAACATAAACCTAATTATGAACAGGGAGATAATCAATAATATTTATTATTGCCTCTAGGGCATATCTCCTACAGACTCCCACTTGCACTAGAGTCAATAATCTAGTTTAATGCTAATGCACATTGCACCTGTGGCACACCGGTGTAAATATGCTTCGCTTGTGGTATAGCCTGAATGTCCAACGGATCTGACGACTTCAGCTCCGTGTGTATCTTTGCATATCCTCGCGTTTTCACGCTTTCACAAAATTCATATTTTGTGTGGACTTGGCTTGGTATATATGCGAATCACAGGTCGAACCTGGATTCCTCAGACTGAGTTATGGAGCAACTACTTGCAGTAGTGTCCCATTTACAAAAGCCATCTTGGAACCATACTAAGTTCATGAATGAACTATATGATTCAACATCTTGTTTGTCGCTTCGAAAGCGGCAATATACTTTGCCTCTGTTATAGAATTCGCCATAGTAACTTGTTTGGAACAATTTCCAACTAACTGTGCCACCATATTGTGTGTTACACAAAACCCTCAATTTAAATTGAAAATCGCATGGAGAAATGATGAAGACTGCTTCGATGTAACCTTTTACATCGAACTCTTCATGATCTCCACTTGCGAGAAAACATGTCATCAGTGCTACTATAGTACTCAATGACCCTTTTTCACTGTTGTCCCATGATCAGTACTTTTGATCACTTTGGTATCTATACTCGCAACAACTTTGGAGTATTGGACATATCTGGTTGTTTTACATACCATGGAATACATGATTAATCCAAACACAAGAGTGTGTGGAATCTCCATCATGTATTTTGCTCATCAGTGTTTTGGGACACCGAGTCTTGCAAAAACTCTTTCCATGTGACTTCGGCAAGAATCACTCCTTGACGTTTTTAATGCTAAAAGGTTTTAGCATTTTGTCAATATGTATCTTTGCTCAGCCCCATTAGGTAAATCTATCTCCATAGATCATCATGCCTAATATAAAGGCTATTTAGCCCAAGCACTTCATCAAAAAACTATTTTTAAATGAAGTCCTAATTTGTGTCAAGAAATTTATTTCCAATTAACAATGTGTCAAGCACACAATGTTTCTAGAAATATTATTATGCTCCCACTTACTTTCTTGAATCATAAGCATCTTCGTTACCCATTGATGAAGTCAAACCCCTTTGACTATTTCATCAAAACACGAAGATTCCAACTCCATTTTGCTCTCTTCTGTCCATTGCTGGAACTCTAAAGTTTGCATACTTACTAGCATCCTCTGGATTGACAAAATACCTTGGACTGTAACACATGCAAGTCCTTGGTTTCATTTCCATCAGATGAAAATCCTTTTGTCATCCTTTGTTTCATATCTCATGATTGAAATATGTAATAATTGCTAGTTCAACCCGAACCGACTTTAAGCATCGCTACGATGAAACAACCTCATCGTAGTCAACTCCTTGAACTTGTTATTACAACAAGTCGAGCTTTATGGATAAAACATTTTTATCCGTATCAGTTTTAAGTTCCATAAATATTCGTTAGACTCTAAGCCTTCCGAAAGGTGTATCAAGGTTTTAATCTTGAATCACTTATATGGAAACTAACTCGGGTTCTATTGGCATTTAGCCAATTCTGGAGTCAGGGCCCATCAACGCTTCCTTGTGTATCGTAGGTATACTGTTGTCTAACAATAATATCTCGTTTGCGCACCTGAGAGGTTTGCACGAGCCTTGCCTACGTGGTTCAGCTGCAAGTTCGACCGAAGTCCATACATTTTATTGTAGAGACTTCCGTATCAGTCGCAGTAGGAAACTCCGGAATCAATTCCAAGGTTCCTTTCCTTTGACCTGATGACGAAGATACTGTTTATCTCGTCGAGTTGCACTATTCTCCCACTCACCTTTTTGAAAGAACCATTTTCTTCAAAAAGCATACCGTTCTTTGTGGCAAACCTATTTGCCTCGGTATAGTGAGGGAGGAATACCCAATGACTTGGGATAACCTACAAAGTAGCACTTGTCTGATTTGGAATAGGTTTGTAACCTTTTACACAAGCCCCATATTCCAAAATGTTAAGAAAAGATATAACATGGTTGGGCGTACCATACCATGGTGTCATTTCAACAGACCTGATGGAGCTCTTTTCAGTGTAAAAGCCGCAGTCTCTAAAGCATCACTCTTTAAAAGGGGTAATGGCAAATTTATTTATGTCATCTTTGATCTTACCATGTCATAAATGGTTCGATTACATCTTCACAGACTTTCCACTTGCAGTGGTGTTCCGGGAGGTGCAAGTTATGAAACCCCTTTCACAACTCATCAGACATTCGCTAAACTTGTAACTCAAATATTCCTTTCTGCAATCGAATTGTAGAAACATAATTTTCTTATTACAATAACTTCTACTTCATATTTGATAACCTTTCGAATGATTTCAAAAGATCCAGACTTACGTCTCATCAAGTAAATATCCACATATCTACTTGAGTCATTTTTGAAGATAGATAAATCCACTACTTGCAATAACATTTATTGAACTACATACATCAAAATGTATGATCACCAATAAGTTCTTTGCTCGTTCCTTATGGCCTGTGAACGGTATTTTAGTCACTAAACTTTTCGGAGGAAATTTGCAAGTGTCAGATGATTCAAAATCAAACGACTTCAAAATCCATCATAATGGAATTTATCCATGCGGGTTTCTCCAATGTGACTAAATGTAGTGCCACACTTATGTGGTATTCTCTTAGTCTTACGATATTTAGCGTCAGTGTTATGGATGTATCATATTACCATTAATATTCATAACATACATCCCATCGAGAATGGAAGCACGACCCTTCATGTTATTCATAATATTGAACAACAATTGTTCTTTTATGAACAACCCTTTTGCAACAAACATTTTGAAATGGGCTAGAGTGTATGAAACTCTAAAATGAATTATGAAAGTAAATCCAGAGGTAATGTATTATTATCAATATTCATAACATACATCTCATTCATAATGAAAGTATGGCCCTTATGTTATTCATAACATCGAACATCAAAAGTTCTCTTATGAACAACCTTCTTGCAAGATACCTTATGCAATGGGCTATAGTTTGTGAAACTCTAAATGAATTATGAAAATAAATACAGACAGTAATACACCGATGGAAGGTATAGTAACATTTACTATGTTCCCTGTGTATACCTAAACCTCATTCCTGGCTAGTCTTTCAGGCCATAGTAGTTCTTACATCGAGTTGCAACAGAATGCAATCGAGCGGGTATCTTTGTGATTTAACTCACAATACCCAAGAATCAGTGATTAACAATTTAATCATAATTCCCAAGGACTATATCTTTGACCAGCCTTATATACATTAAAAACTTGTATGACATTCATACATGTGCTGGATATTCCAGTCTTCTTTCTTTTTGCCTTTATACTTCTAACAGTTTAACTTTCAGTATTTCTCCTACTCTCAGAAGAAGCACCCAACTTAAGAGTGGCGTTAGCCCCAGACTTCCTAGGTGTGTAAGTCACACTAACACCCTTCGGACACTTCCTTTCTCTTTAAGTTGTTGTTTTATTCACCTTTCATCATATGACAGGCGTTCTTCTGGATCCCTCTCTTATCAGTCTAATGCATAGTAAACTCCTTTACTAATAGTTTGCAAACAAACATTGCTTTGGATATCTCATATCTTTTAGCCTTTGTCTGTCTCTGAAAATGATTTTCAGATTCCATGAATATCACATAACTATCCAAACTTTCGAAGTTCGGGTCTCATGGAAGCAAATGTATTGCACTTGACTGAAACAGAATTCTAGCTTTTGGATCGAAGGACGAGAGTCACATGATCCATAGCATAAGCGAAAGAATACCGAAAGTATGCGATAGGACAAAGTCCTTCTCGGCACTCTTGAGGACAATCCTCACATTACGTTACCAACCGTAAATTTTTAACCAGATATTTAACAGCTATTCAATTTTAATAGGGAAGGTGGAAATGCGAGCCATTATTCTACAACTATTATGCAAATCACACTTAGACAGTGTTCAAAATTAATTGCACTGAGAATTAAACAAGATAATTCTACAGTGCGCTCCCACTCAAATCAATATCTCTCATAATTGATTGTGAGTGATTCAAGATCCGCATTTCAATTCAACGCCATTGATGGTAGCATCACTGATGACGAAAATCTCAATCGGTAGGGAAACTTGCCAATCACATCTCTATGTGACTCTTGTTCATCTTTCGATGCGTGTGTTCCGAGCTCATGACTTTCATGCCTGAACGTCAAGACAACCAAGTGATCTCGCTGCGAGGTCTCAACTCACCCGCCTCACACATCCCTAATCGTTCGTACCCATGTTAGCATGTGATACCCCGAAAAGTTAGGTGCCGTGACGGTGCTACACTTGGGAGAACACTAACTACTTGATATTTTTGTGAGAGATCACCCTAATAAAAGCGACTACCGCGCAATCAAGAAGGGTGCAACATAAGGGATAAACATCTCAGGCAATTCATAATAGCATGATATGGTATAGCCCTTTCTGACGGAGAAGTCTTGTATTCCTTCGTCTTCGGCATTCACGTCGGTGATCACCTTCGCGAAGATTGCCACCACCTTGTCGATGCAGCAGATAATATTGCTATCTCTATAGCTAATAAAATAATGCATTACACAAGGTTGACACACAGGTCATTTAAAGTGCAATCATATGGCTCCAGCCATCATGCCGAATCATGACACGCATGTCATGTTAATCAATTTACATTATATAGTCATCTCATACATAATCAAATTATTATGAGCACCGCTATACCACATCACATGCACATGTAAACCCTCCTGCAAAACCAAGTTAGACGCCTCTAATTGGTTCATGCAAAAAACTAGTTTTTCGTGGCTTCTAAGGTTTCGAAACAAACCGAAGCTACCAACGTCCATCATCAAGTATGATAATTCAAGTCGCTAGATTAACTTTCCAGGGTGTATGAAAACCGAGATAATAAAATCTCGAGCCCCATACTAAACTTCGTCATACGCATGACCCCCGTGCAGATCATATCTGCATTGCCCTTTTGTCTGCAAAATTTCATCTTTCCTTTTAACTACGGTGGAATTCAATGAACTGTTAGCACTTCGTTAATCAATCAGGATCGCGGATTGCCAGAACATTGAAACTCCACCATGCTGTTATCAAGATCAGAAATATGCAAATTCCAGGGAAGCAACAAGAACATCGGGTAACAGATTTCATCTGCTACCCGCACAAATAATTTTCAGTAATAGAACTCATCTACTACCTAATTATATTGTGCAACACCCATACATCTCATGTATTCTAGATCGCAACCTGCATCTACGCATAGCACGGCTCATGATGCCACTGTAGGGTAACGCAACAGAAAACAAAAAATTTCTGACCTACGCACCAGCCCAGGACCACTATGGAGACTGCATACAAGGTTTGATCATTTTCGTTACCGACTCGTAGCGCAGCGGAAGTAGAGTCGATGACGATTGGCGGTGCAGATCCCCGCAGCTAGGATTTACAACCTCCCAACCGTGAGGATGTATACCCTCATCCGCCACCCGGACAGCCCTCCGGGAGGCGGTCGGACAGTCCCCCGGACGGTGTCGCGGACAGCCCTTCGGGAGGACCTTCGAAACTCGGACAGCCCTTCGGGAGGACTCACAGAACTCGGACCGTCACTTGGACAGCCCTTCGGGAGGCACTCTTGAACAGCCCCTCGGGCACTAAGATCGAAACTACGACCTCTCTACAGAGTTGCACACATACGGTGTCATCTATCCGGCAGGGCTTCGCCGTCCAGAACTAGTTCCCACCGGAACCTAGACAGCCTTTCGGCTCTACGAAACTATTTCGCGGAGAGGGAGAGAGAAGCCAGATCATGCAATGGCACTTGTATGTGAGAAGGAGTGAGTCTTTAGGCAGCCCCCTCCACCCCTATTTATAGGCCAAGCCCAAGGGTGGCTTCTCCAAGAAGCCAAGGGGAAAAATACCAAAGGACCCTCAAGGTGGCTTCTCCAAGAAGCCACCCAAAAAGCACTTTCACTATTCATGACAACATTTTTCAGCGTCCGTTCGAACTGAAAATATTTATGTGGGCTTAGAACATTTCCAGTACCCACTAAAATAATTTTCAACGCGTTCTAGAACAATTCCAGATTAGTGATTTTCATCTGCGAAAAGCATCTGAAGTGGTTCCGGCAGCTCCGGAACATTTCCGGTTTTTCTTCCAGAAAATTCCCAAAAGTTTCCAGAATGATTCTGGCACCCTCCAAGAATTATCGGGCATGTGCCGAAACCAATTTGACTTTATGGTATCCTCTGAAACAACTTTTCAGTTTCACCGGAACTCATCCGGTGACCTCTCTCTGCGGAACTTTTCCGCTGTCCGGAACTTTTTCGGTGTCCGAAACTTTTTCGGTGATTTTCTCTCAGACTCCCTGTCTAGTATTCAGCAGATAGATGACCCTTAAGCGTGTGACCCTATAGGTTCGGTGAAGTATAGACATGACCAGGAACCCCTTCCGATCAATGATCAACATCGGAGCCGTGGACACCCATATTGACCCCTATACCCACACGAATGAATATTCGAGTGAACCTCCAGTTGCCGTGTGCTATTCCTGTTGCTTCGCGATATGTTACAAATACCTGAGGTGAGACATGTTGGCATTCCCGTTGATCAACAACTTGTCCACTATGCTAGTTACCTCGTTACCGATATTGTTCTCTTTTCTTGTTACCGTGTTCCGGCATCCCCGTGATCAAATCACGAAGTGTCTGGCCAGACGATGATGGATACCGTAACACCGAGAGGGCCCAGAGATATCTCTCCATCGTCGAAGGAGCAAATCCCAATCTCGAGCTATCAAGTTACTTGACATACTTTTCCATGAACCCGTAAGCCGCCGTAATAGCCACCCATTTACGGATGACATTTAACAAACCCCAAAGTTCATGAAGCAAGTATGAAGAAACTCGATACTCTCATGGTCTAAGGAATTATGCAAACATTAACCATCTCTGTGTTATTAACCATTAACTCATGACGAATGTATCTCATAGCATAACATCAATCGGGTCGATTCAACACAAATGTTCTTATAACATTGTGCCCTCAAAGTTGCTGGCATAGACATGCCCATGATCAGGAAAACAGAACCATCATGCAACACTTGAGCCAGTCATAGAGGCTTGACTAGGAATACATTTTATCGTTTATTATCCCACACGTGCATACGAGTCTTCCTCCAAGCCTCGTTTTATTTGCAGACTCGAGAACCATAGCAGTTATAGCATGGAACATAAACCTAATTATGAACAGGGAGATAATCAATAATATTTATTATTGCCTCTAGGGCATATCTCCTACACAAACATCATGCAAAGTTGACAAGTTTTATAACAGTTAGTTTCAGACTTGGCAGTTTTTCAGCAAGTGTAAAATAGCAACAGTATCATAGCATGTTTGCAAGCTTGTTACAATGCCTAAACATGTTTATCATGGCATGGGAAAAATACCAACAGCAAATAGACATGAAAATGCACCAAACACATGTACAAACTTTATTTATATGATGCTTGCATTAAATCACATAAAAATAACAAAATGACAAGTTCTATCAGTTTCAGCACTTAACATCGGGGACTCCTCCGGCGATCATCGGGGGCTCCTCACCGGCGATCGTCGGGCCCCCCTCCCCGTGGTGAGCTCTCCTGCCGGCCCACTTTCCTTAGCACTTAACATCGAGGACTCCTACGGCGAGCGCCGGGGCCTCCTCACCGGCGATCGTCGGGGCCCCTCCCCGCGGTGAGCTCTCCGGCCCCCTTTCCTTAGCACTTCACATCAGGGACTCCTCCAGCGATCGTTGGGGCCTCCTCACCGGCGATCGTCGGGCCCCCCTCCCCGCGGTGAGCTCTCCGGCCGGCCCCCTTTCCTTAGCACTTAACATCGGGGACTCCTTCAGCGATCGTCGGGGACTCCTCCGGCGATCGTCGGGGCTCGTCACCAGCGATCGCCGGGGACTCGTCACCGGCGATTGTCGGGGACTCCTCCGGCAATCGTCGGGGACTCCTTATATATTTTTCATTCAATATGTGCCCCTAAAAAAACTTGTGCCCCTAAAAAACATGTGCCACTTTTTTACAATGTAAATATGTGCCCCAACATAAACATGTGCCCCTAAAAAACATAAACATGTGCCAAAAAAACATAAAGGACATGTCATGAGTTGCATCGTGATGACTGTGTCCACTTGATCAACATCAAACACACATGTTACAAAAAATGCACCAACATCAAACACACATGTTACAGAAATTTCTCTGTTCTTGATTTTTCTATCTAGACAATGGTAAGGAGGGGAATTGCGGCGGCGGCTCACAACGGGGGCGGCAAGGCTCGGGGAGGAGGGCGAGGAGGTCCGGCGAGCGGGGGCGTGGCGACGTGTCGTGGTGGCGGCGACGAGGAGCGGGCTCGGGGGCGGCGTACGGCGAGGAGGTCCGACGACGGGCCGAGCGGGCTCAGGGGCACCGATGCACGGGGAGGAGGGCTCGAGGACGGCCGCCGGCGACGAGGAGCGGGCTCGTCGGGGGCGGCGATGGCGAGGAGGTCCGGCGACGAGGCCGAGCGGGCTCGGGGGCGGTGATGCACGGGGAGGAGGGCTCGGGGACGGCTCGGAGGCGACGGTGAGCTCGGGCAGCCTGGTGGAGTCGTGGTAGTGTTCGGCGCCGTCGGGGGAGAGGGAGATCGAAACTGGAGGTGTTTGGAAAAATTTGCAAAGTCCTGCTTATATACACAGAGTTTTAGTTTTAGTTTTAGTTTTAGTCCAACTAAATCTGTTTTTCCTATTTTTTTTGTTTTCGACCTTTTTAGGATATTTTAGTTTTAGTTTTCTTTTAAACAGATTCAAAAACAGTAGCATACATGCCTAGTTTTCATTTAATTCTTTTTGCTATTAAAGTTTTTAACAAAAAATACTTTATGAAAATTTTAGTTGGATAAATTTTATATAATTCTAAGTTAATATTATTTTGATCATAACTAGAGTTTTATAAAAGCTTTTTAGTTGATTCTTTTTTGCTGCTGAAGAATATTATAAAATACTTTTTGTTAACCTAATAATGTTATATTTTCTTTTCTGTTAAGTTATTAGTTTAACCTAATAATTTTTGTTAACCTAATTTATTTTGATGCATAGACACATAGTGATTCAAAAAAAGCCGACACCAATGAAGATTCATAGTAAGAGTCCATATCCTTAACAAAGGATGCAATGATGTCACAAGCTTATGCCTTCTGGATGACCCGGATCTCTACTCCAAATGGGGCAGTCCGTACGTCGTTTCGTTTGTTCGCTTCCACCACCTCGATCGAAGCCTTCAACCACCGTTTTTTTCAGCGCCAGCCCTCACCGATTTTTCTCAACGCGAGCCTCCCCCACCTCCCATCTGGTTTTTTATCTACACATACCCAAATAAACCAAACGACACCTCTCCACTCTTTCCTTGCAGATTATCAAATCACAAATCAAACTATACCTCTTTTCCTTCAATATTTCCATATACTAGATGACCCGTTGCGCCAATGGCGCAAAGGCCGGCCAAGTATTGGAAGAGTGTGCATTAAAATATGTAGACACAGAATGAAACGTATGAAAATAAGTACGGATTGATGATAGATAGATGGTTCGTGATGATACATGTTTTCTAAGACACAAAAAACTGATCCAAACCAAGAGCTATCTGCAAACGAATTTTTAAAACAGTTTGACACGTCTAAGTCATACTCCATGCTATATCTCGGAGTCGTGTGTTATTTACAAACTCTAGTAAAAGATTAATGAATTTCAGAATTTCATATCATCGTCTTACAGTTCAAACCCAAACTCGGGGCATATTTGAATTCAAATCTAAAAAAGGGCAGTCAAATACTCCTGAAAAGTCTTGGACATTTTCACATAGTTATATTATATAAGTAGTAGCATACGTGAAATTTTTCAAGATATTTCTGATGAGTTTTGAGCACTGAAATTAATCCTGAGTAGATTATGAGGGAGTAGAGGAGGAAGAGATATTCCAGCCATTTTCATTTTTCATTTTTTTATTTTTCTTTCAACCTCTCCCTTTGCTACTGACCAATGGACCCCTCTCATGAACCCACCAGTCAGGCTGGCAGCGCCAGCTCGCGAGACACGCGCCCGCAACTCCCTGCCCCTTCACGTTTTACTCCTGCTCCACTCCACTACCTCCCTCATCAATCCATTTCCTCTTTCTCCTGGATCCTCTTTCTAGTCGAGCTCGCTGGGGACGCCGCCGCTCGCGGCTACAACTCCAGCCGTAGGAACGGGTGGGATCCACCAGCCCTCTGTCCGCCTTGACGTCTACGGCCCAGGGTCCAACATGCAGGCCCGCTGGACGCCACCGTGAATCGCCTCATTTTTCAAGTGAGTCCTTGATCCTAGGTAGTTTCCCTAACTCTGTTCAGCTCCGGCCGTTGTTCTGATGCGATACCTGTAGACCGAGCATGCAGCAAACTTTTGGACCGAGGCCACCTTCCTCAGTTCCGTCAGCTATCGTTGCGACGCCGCTGCGGTCGTCCTCCTCCCCGAGTAACTCCAGGGATCGTGACGGGCTCCGTGTCTCCTCTGGGAAGGATTCGAAGCCGCGGGTCTCTCCTACTTCTTCCTCGACACGGACTGCCATTGCTGCCGTCCTGAATTCATTGTCATCCGTCCCCGTGCCGTCCGGCCTCGCCACGAACAACAGGGTGAGAAGCCGCCACTCCCTTCTCGTGCCTTCTTTTCTTTGTCAGCGTCGTTTTTTCTCATTCTGGCCGTCGCTGGAGATGGTTGTAGCGCTGCCTCCTGAGACCATTTTGGTCCGGGCCAACATGGTTAGGCCACGAGCTTGTTGTTGCTTACTACTGCTTGCCGCTGGTACTTCTGCTGTTTGCTGTTTGTTGGCTGCTCGCTATTACTCTGCTTGCTGCTGCTCGTGGGCTGCCTGTACTTGAGAGAGAGAGCTTTTTGCTATACATAGTACTATATTATGTTGAACTCTACTGTTCATCAATCCAGCAGTTTGCTTGTGTGCTTGTCTAGCTAGCTTGCACACACGTAGCTTTCCTGGGTGATTTGATCTACCAAGTTCATAAACCAACCTATTATGCTAAGTCAAGTTGTCGCTGAGTATGAAAGTTTACTCTAATATTTGATTTATCAAAAATTAAATCTCAAAAAAATGCTCAACCTGCTGAATTTCTAAAATCCATAAAAAAATATAATCATTCCAGTTCTGTTTGGAGTAGTACTGCTATGGAGTTGCGATGGTTTAACTTGTACTGTAGCCATAGAAATGAGCATATCCAGTATTCCTGTTTAGAAATAAAAGATGATGTACTCTAAAAAAATACATTTATTTAAATTTTTAAAATCATATTTAACTTGTACTGATGAATAAGTGCTTTAAGCTCATCCAACTTAGTTTTGAAAATGAACAAATCCCTCTCATGACATAATTTAATACATCATATTATGCAGATATTGCCAATTCAATTTTCTGGTACGCAATAGTAGAAAAAGGAACTGCTAGTACATCATACATATACGTAGTATATCAAAAAGCATGGCTAGAGTTCTTTTGTTATTAAAATGCTCCCTCTTGTGAGTTTAATAGCAGCTTAGGATAAAATCCTGGATCGCTAGAGTTCTTTTGTTAATAGCAGTTTTGGTAGAAAATAGAAGCTTCAGCTAGCACCAAGTCATAAACTGACAGTAGATAACTCCAAGAAGTAGGTTATCAGTCCGTCGTGGATTCTTCTCAAACAATGCTACCATGCTCTGAAGCTTCTCTGTACTTTACCGATCTGTACTTCTGGTGGACAAATGCGAAGTGCCTCTCTTCATCACCAGCTACAGCCGCTCCTTCAGCTGCAGCCAAACAAACACACCTTAAGTAATACTAAGAAATTGGTTAGGAATAATATGTAACGTATATATAAAATAACCAAGAGATATGGAAATTCATATACAGATTTTATTTGATAATAGTTCTTTATCTTAGAAGATACAGAATTCCATGTAACCACATTTCCTACCACCATATGAGAGATTATGGTGCCATTTCATTAATAATAATGGAGATTATTAAGAAATGACTGGAAAAGGTGAACTATAAAACAAAGTAGCATCTCTATACGGGCATCAAACATATCACCCATGCATGCTGACGTAATAAGCCCATGCATGTAGCATTTGCACTGAATAGAACATCTAAACAAGAATAAACAATGTCATACAATATTAATGCAAGGGTGTCATGGACAGTTCAAAATGAAAGTAGGGCCTATATAAAATCCTCTTTGAAATTCTAATCGGTGACCAGTTTGCAGATGCTTACAATTTCATTCAATTAAGTTTTGGTTGAAATAGTAAATGTATACTCCTTCCGTTCCTAAATATAAGTCTTTTTAGAGATTTCAATAAGGACCACATACGGATGCATGTAGACATATTTTAGAGTGTAGATTCACTCATTTTGCTCCATATATAGTCCGCATTGAAATCTCTAAAAAGACTTATCTTTAGGAATGGAGGGAGTACCATTTTTGTTCCAAGGGGGATCATAATACACAAAAAAACACTACTTGTAGATATAGATATTGGATATAGACATCATCGACACTCCAAATTAAATATACCTCTATAAGAAAATTAAGATAAAGCCAATTTCATAGTTTCCAAAACCACCTCATTGTTTTATAGTGACTGGATAGTGGGGAATCACATCTTGTCAGCATAGAGTTATATCCGGCACCATTCACCTTACTGCATATTCCAAACATGCACTCAAAGAGGAACCTTTTAACCCCAATTAAATCATATAGTGGGCTATCTAAAAGGGCGCTTAAGAATTCACTTACAAAACCAATGAAAACACAGGTGAAATCCATCAATCAATGGTAAATAAAGGCATATTGTATTTTCTTTCAAAAGATCATCGAGGAAAACATATAGAGCTTTTAGCCAACGATAGAGATGACGTTCAACTTGAAACAGTTTAGTTCTTTTGACACACCCAACTTTGTAAAACCATGTCATTTTAGATTTTGTATTTTTTAACTCACAACATGAATTCATCAGTAATGTGTGTAGCATACTGAGCTTTGGTTGTTAAAAAGTAAATCAGGCTTAAATTTACCTAAACAGTAACTGTATTGGCAGGTATGGTCTGATGTCAGGTTGCGGGAGGCATCTGTAATCAATCTCTCCAACACATTTGCCAACACTATATGCGAAGAAATGTTAATTTCGTCAAGCGGTTTTGTTCATGGTGATACTTCCAGGTAAATCGATGTTGTTTGTAACTATACAAAAAACCTGTAGTCACTTGTTGTAGTATCATGTTAGCTTGAAAGTTTTACTGTCTTGCATAATTGATAGAACTGAAAACACACCATATAACTTGGCAAACAGACATCCAAACCAATCAGATCTCGTATCTCTAAAGGACAAATTAATTCATGCCAAGGTACTTTAGGCTTTGCCTATTGTTTTGGTGTATTCTATTTTGTGAGCAAACAATTAACCAATAAGTCGAATGAAGTTTCAAGAATATGGCTTAAAAAAAATTAAACAAGTGCAAAAAGCTACAAACAACAGTACATCACATATGCAACAAAAATGTATTGGTCTCTTGGACGCCTCCAAACAATAGCTGGTGACGAGGCGCCGACCAGCATCACCTATCTCTTGCACAATTCTATTACATTGAAACATAGAACATTAGTACAAAGGATAATATATTCCAATCAATAGCAAGAACAAACATATGGTGGTGTACAAAAGCTGTAGATGGCAAGTCTAATAGGCTGGGACATAGCAGATGCAAATAGAACATGGAGCATAGAAAGCGACCAAAACAGGTACAAATTATATTGTTCATAGCAACATCGACCACAACAAAGGTAAAGTGGGACGCACCGCTTAAGGATGATTAGTGCCTATGGTAATCGCATATTGGCAGGCCACAACTAATCAAAGTTGTTGTCACCATCAGCCAGATCATCAAAAATATCTCCATGGTGGTCGAATCAGACTTTGTGCTATACGGATATGTGCCTTTCCTTTGCAGGGAGAGAAACCCCACATCAGTAAGCTCCTGCAGTGCAACCATAGCATCATGAACCTCGACAAGAGCTTTCTAAAGGTCATAGGCAGACACCGGAGTAGCTGGGTCTAAAGCAGCTGCAACAAGTTGATGAATTTGGCTAGATGCAACATGGACCTCGGCCAAATAGTCTGACCATTCCTTATCTAGCTCTCCAATGATCATTTTCTGCCCTTTTATCTCAGTGTTTTTCTGAACCACCAAATCTATGAGGGTTGCAATGGTCTTTTGTGCTTGCTGCAGCTGGTCATAGTTGTAATCGACAATCACCTGATCGCTCGGGCAGCTGCACTATTCATTAAACTTGCCCCATCTTTGCATGTGGGATTTCAGAGCGACACTCACCCAGATGCATTGCACAGGTTCTCTCTTGTGGGGTAAAACTCAAGTATAGATACATATCCACCTTGCTCTAAAGCACGGGTGAAGTAGCGTGGCTGGGGGAGGTCGAGATTCTCAAACATTGCTCCCAACAGGAACTTGCTTGAAAGATCAATTAGCTCCATAGGACACTGCCGCAGAAATAATACAATCTGGGCCAGAAACATCTGAGTATTACATTTTCCCTAAGCATTAAAAGGCAAAAGTTAAGGTAAGGCGCATGTTCTAATTTGATGCAAACAAAGGTTGATGTCTAACAAATAAATCGATATACGTGCTTCTGAACCTAATGATTGGTGAGCAATTCTATTGTTTGATAGTTATTGTTGACACATGAATGTGCAACACAACCAGAAAGCATGACATTAGAGAAATAAAAAAACAGAAATAGATGAACTCAAATGGATTTATTCAGTTCAGTCGAACAATGAGTGAGTTAAAATAGACTGCGCTTAATGAAGTTGTCGATCCTGATCACAGAATAATAAAAGGGCCCATAGACATTTCATTAAACAGGAGAGGAGTAATCAATTTTATGAACCCATGAACTGAAGCGCCAACTGTACAGGTATCATTTTCCTCAGGACCTTCTGTATATTCCTTTATCGCCCTCTAAATTGTCTTTCACTTCTACCAGCGCACGCACATATATTGATTGAGTGCAAATAGAGCTGGCAATAGCAAACATATCCAAACCCAAAATGCAACGAATCAGATTCAATATAGAGAGAAGGATACCTTTGGGGCTACGACGTCACAAATAGGAGGCTGCAGCCAGTGTAAACCAAGGAGAAAGCAAATCGCTGGCCTAGGAAAAGAAGGGCATGGCCAGGAAAAAATATAACTTCTACTTACTACAATGGAAGAAGGAAATGATTGCCAATACATAACTAAACAAAAAAATGATGTTTGGGGGAACAATATATAAAACACTAATAACAGATTCCAAAAAAAGTTGCATTATCAAAAACCTTAATAATCAACAAAAGCAAAGTAATCTTCCTTGCCTCTATAGCACATGCCTCAACCTTACGAGGCATAACACGAAACCATGTCTTCGAAATTGAAACATAATCAAACCGCTCTTAAATCTCTGGAACACACATCGTATTCCTCCCCAAGGCTGCTAATTATCCAACTACGATGGTCTAATCAGATTCACATGCCACGACCGCACACAACAATCACATAGTATGTTACTTGGCCCTAGTTACTTCAAGCAGTTTTAACAAAATACATGTTACTTCCTCTGATCCATATTAATTGCCATTGATTTAGTACACTACTAAATCAGCGACAACTAATATGGATCAGAGGGAGTACTTTCTTTTGACTACCTTATGCGGAGCAAAAGCCACACAGTCCTTTATTTCAATCAAAGGAAATATATATAAACAGAGAATAAACAGTCCCAGGAGAAAAGAAAGAAAGAGAAAAAAGAACCCTGAAGTTCTTACCATTTGAGTTGCTGAACTACTTGCGGAACTAAAGGTGCGAAGGCCAGAGGTAGGAACCACTATCTCAGGTGTTGGCAACTTCGCCTCTTGTTTATCGAATTAGTGTGTACTCCTATACCATCACGAGGAAGAGGCGGAATGGCAGTAACCTGTTTAACAAATTATTAATGTAATCACATTTGTATCCTAAACTGCAGTTAAAGTATTAACAAGTATCATGCATACACAGATTGATTTTCTTTCATAGGAAAACTGATTTGAACTTCATCAGCCAAAACCAAAATAACAATGGCACCCCGCCTTGTAGTACAGTCAGCCTGCCTTCGCCGCCGATAAATCAAATCTACCAAAACATACAGACAAATTTACAGTTTATAGAGGGATGATCTTGCACACACCTCAACCAAAATGACATGTGCAAACACCAGACAGGTTGATATGGTCGTTGAGGAGAAACATTCTAATGGAGAAAGCCACAGAAAAATCTGAAAGAAACGAAACCAACCACCAACTTAGCAGTTTGTAAAATTGGGAACAGAGCAATAGGAGGAAAATAGATAAACCATACACATCATAGCAAGGATGTACTTCAACAGCCGTGCATAGAGCAACACATCCTCGGCACCTTTCTCTTTGCCGCTGCCAAACAGGAGCCAGTGGTGAGGTGCCGACCGGCCGGCGTCACCTTTCCCACTCCGCCGCAAATCTGTTAGCAATGCCTGACCTCGGCCCACCCTTGTATCCCCTCTCCTCTGCAACGGCTCGCTCTCTCCTCAATCTCAACCAATACATCAGGAAATATAAGGAATTAGTCCCTAAGCATCAACTGTACTGCTGTAGCAGGCACAACTTCATATTATGGATTTTAAGTTCATCATAGTTTGTTTGAAAAAACATTAGAATTTCGTCAAAGGAAACAGTTTAAACTTAATTTATTTGCTAGTCTTGAATTCAATTATCTCCATGGGATTGACAAAAATCTTTCACCATTGAAACCAAGATATGGCTGCAAATGTTCATATCCTAGAATCCACACTGCATCCAGTTAGTTTCTCAATGGTATATATTTTGGAAAACTGAAACCACATGTGCATATTAGGTGAAACTTGAAGTATTACGTGTCTAAGTATATTTGTGTTTCCCTTTTTGGTAGATATATAATGGTCATCCAGTAGTGCAAATACAGAAGAAAGGTTTAAAAGAAAAGTAGTCGGGCAAAGCAACATAAGGAGGTGATTGCTTACATACAAAACACGGGGAGGTGCTTGCTTGCTTCACCTCAACTGAACGACCCCATCGAAGGGAAAAGGGAAAACAGGTGCACGAGCCTGCACTGTAACAAAAGGAGAGCAGGCTTCAGGCATAGAGAAGAAAAGCAGAATTATATGGATATTTGTGTCAAACCACCCAGCCATCTGTACAAATAATGTCAGACGCAAAGCAGTACTAATTATACATGTCCTCGAAGAAAGAGTTGGGTCTATATTCAACGAAAAGAACTGAGCAATTTTTTTTATAATATAAGAACAAAGATATTAGCATGTTTGCAATAAGAAAGTAGAACATGTAGTCACATTACATGGGAAAACTATGAAGCTGGTATCTAGAAAAGATTGCGATATAGAACATCATTGCGACAACCTTGCTCATATGTTTCAAACAGTACAGTGTATGTACCTGAAATCTATTTCCTTTTGATCATGTCCTTTTTCTCCTTTCTCCAATGACGTGCTCCCGTACAGATGAACCCCTAACTGCAATGCTGAGGGGGCCGCTGCCCCCCTCCCCCCCCCCCCCCCCCCCCCAGCCGTAGTATATTTTCTGAAGGAAAAATGAGATCCTTAGATTAAAAAGATTGCAGTCATTTGGCACCACTAAATATGTATATTTTCTCTTCGCCCCCCCCTTGATTCTCCGCCACTGACCCCTAAGCTAAAGTAAGTGCATGCAATTAAAGATAACCTCAGTTACAAAAGAATCTGCATTTGAATAACCAAGTGGTTATATTCTACTTAAGCTGGGAACTGTATGCATGATAATTTTGTAAGAATCACTGTGAGAGAGAACTGAACAATTATATTAGCAAATTGGGTGGCGACTCTGAACTACAATAGTGTACAAACAAGGGACAACAAACTAAGGAAGCAGACACTGACAGAAATGAAAAACCCAAGTAATTTATATAGAAGCCAAGCTCATCTCTAAAACAAAAGAGGGAAGACAAGCTGGCATCTGGACATCCTAATAAATAGTAAACATTGCTAATGCTTCACACCATGAAACATTTCTCTGCCAGTAATTCACTACCTTGCGCGGATACTTCAGAAAGCATGCGTATCCAGCCGGATACTGCCCCGATACGGCCCGATACGTATCCCGTAAGTATCCCTCGATTTTTTGATTTAAAAAAAAGAAAATAATGTTTGATACTCCTAGGATACTTCTGCGATACGTTTTGGATACCTGAAACCCCTCGTTCGACGTGAAATCCCCTCAATAGTAAAGGTACACGTTATGAAGATTCCCAATATGGGAGTGAGTTAGTGTCAAAACATGTCAGTCAATGTTATTCTTCAATTGAAAGGTGAGCAAGAGAGAGTCGATGCATTAATTGGAACAGGAAACCTAGGGAAATCCCACTGCCAATTAATGGAAGTGGACCAAGTGTAAGAAAAGAAAGGGGGTAATCCTATTGACGCATGTTTTGACCTAGAAGCTCCTTATTTTTTTCATATTTTTAATAATTAATATATGTAATATCTATATATAAACATATCCCCGTATCCATGTTTTTAGAAAATTGGCGTATCGGGCGTATCGCGTATCGCGTATCCGATACGTATCCAAGTATCCGTGCAACGTAGGTAATTCATATCAAAGAGACACAAAACTAACAATGTGTGCAAACATAAGCAACATATGCACGCCAATTCCAGATATTTGGATGGACAATACGCTGCTAAGGCTGTAGCATTACCTGTTTTGTATCCGACAAAAAGAAACATGCACCCAGCCTGAAGCTTAACACCTAATAATAAGATTTCAGAATAATCAATACTTTTTACAAAGAAATCTGTAGCTGCAGCAAGAGGTTTATGAGTAAATTAACATGCAGTTAAATGAGTTTTAGCACACAAAAATAGTAGTTTGAGGTGAGTACATCTACCTAGTTGCTGATAGATCATTAATTTTTCTGATATGTCAGTACAATAATCTTAATCCCCATCGACAACATATCAGATAGATTTACATCCTCGAACCTGCACCAATCCAGAAGTTAAATGAACATTGTTTAAAGAAGAAAACATATGCAAGACCTGGAGAGAGAGAGAGAGAGAGAGAGAGAGAGAGGCAGAGAGGCAGATAATGTCACTGTGTGAGGAGATCACCTTGTTCTTCACCAAGCTCTTCCTCAAGATTCATCCTTCTCTCTTTTTTTCTCAGATCTGCACATATCAGAGAACTCGGAGAGGAAGTATGACAAGATTTACCTGGCAGAGGAAGATTCATCCTCTTCTCTCTTTTCTCATACGGGCAACCTATACTGGGGACAGAGGACGAGCGGCCAGCACCGTGTGGAGCTGCGACCTCAGCTGCTCCTTCCCTCCCCGCCATCCTTCTCATCCACCGCTGCTCCTCGACACCTACCACAAAGACCACCCCACCCCTTCTCTCCTATGGCGGCGAACTATGACTGATCTAAGCACGACACACATCAGCGGCAGATCGAGGACGTGGGGAGGCGTTGTCCTGCGAGGAAGAGAGAAAGGCCAAGAGATAGTCAGCGTTGAGTCTGGAGGGGAGGCAGCGGTGACCACGCGCTGGCAGAGGAGGGAATCGAAGAGAGGGGGGGGGGGGGGGGGGGGGAGGTGCACGACGGCGCTGGAGATTGAATAGGGGGAGGCGAATGGGAAGTGGAGGTGGATGCGGGGCTGGGGTTAGGTTTTCACCGCACGCCTCGCACGTCGCTTAATTTTTATACGCAGAACGAGGGCAAACCCACTTCATTCATTGGGCCCTATATCTAACGAGCCCCACTTGTCATTGACTTGTGAAGCTGCTGCAAAGGTGCAAAATGAACGAACGGTTGACTGAGTGCCAGCAGTAAATTCCGTACCACAGTAAAAACATCAAACGGACCAGCTCGATTGGCGATGGCAAGTGCGCTGGGAAGGCGGGTAGCCTAGCAGGCTTTATATGTTCGACAGGACGCCGCCAGCCATTGCCCGTTGCCCTCGTCGCCGCCGGCTGACTCCCGCCAGTTCCACAGGACGCCGCCCTCGTCGCCATCGCATCCCCGTCCTCGCCGGTTCCAGCACGATGTCGCCTCAACTCGTAGCAAATGTCAGATCACAGGCAGGAAATAACTCACGTGATCACGGTGGCGGCGAGAGACGCACGCAGCAGAACGACAAAAGGAAGGAGATAATTTTGTGCCGCGTAACTTCCTCGGCTTTTCCTTCTCTTTCCTTTATTCAACGAGAATCAAGATCCTAAAGTTACGCCACAACTCCAGATGAATCGTGCCATCCCACGACTTGGCGTTGTGGCCCAACAATACACACATGACCCGGCTAAACCTAGACTCTCGGGTCAGCCCATAACTAAAGCATGCAGCACGTTACATGTGCCGTGCCAACTACCTGCAACTTAACACAAAAATAGAAAAAAAAAAACACCTCAACGTGAACAAGCACGTTTCAGGCTACAAGTTGAAAACACATGCACGTACACACTACCCTACAGAACTAGTGCATGGAGCTAAGGACTAATGAAATATTTGAATTAAGCAATGTAACAAGATTAGCACCAACAGCAAAATGACGCCGTCGTATCACGCCCGCCCGTCGCCGCACCACCGTGCCTCCGACCGCAGCACTCAGTGTCGCTGCTCGCACCCAGTAGAAGCGTTTTCTCATGCTGGTTGAAGATTTTTCTCACACCGGTTGAAGCTTTTTTCCACTCGTCGTCCTCGCTTGCATGGGGATGAATGAATGACCGCTGCAAATGAACTCCATTTAAATGGATGTAGCAAAAATTCTCGCTGGTTGTAGCAAAAAACAGCGACGGCTGCAGCCAAAACGTCGTCGCCGCCATCCCCGGGTCGCATCTCCGCCATTATTGAATGTAGCAAATTTCTTCGCCCGTCGTAGCAAAAGCCGATGACAGTTGCAGCAAATAACTGCCTCCGTTCGTCTCGGGTCGTAGCTTCGCTGTTAGTGGATGTAGCAAAAAATGTCGCTGGTTCCAGCATGCCGTGATGCTGGTTCCAGCACGCGACGACCATGGTCGCAGCATGCAGCATCCGTCGCCCTCGAGCTTGCAGCTCCATGAAGGTGTGGGCATGGCCATGGTCGCCACGGGCGCATCACCGACAAAAACGGATGCAGCTTCGCGGGCTGCGGTTGCAGTTTCTTTCCCTACCCCCGTCGGAACTTCAGCCAGCAGTGGTAAACATGGATTCTTGAAGACGACCTGGGGAAGAAGATAAATACGAAGGCTGAGAAAAAAAGGGTTGTAGGCCAAAGGCACGTGGTGGGCCAAGAAGGAAAAACGAACAACACGAAAACTGGATTGGGAGACGTGTGCGCGCTGGATCCCTGCGCTATAGAGTGGCGCGCGTGCGACCGGCCGAAGCTTTGGCCGGCGCACCGTTGTCAAACGTTTCCCTTCCAATAATACCAAGTCAAAAAACAACAAAGCAGGCTAATTCGACGGACGGACCATGTTCTGGATGGAGAAATTGATGAAGTTGGTGTCCACGATAATCCGGTACGGCGGCCCGAGCGCCATGTTGTAGCTGAAGAACAGCGCCGACGACACCTGCGGCCTGCAAGCACACATCAATTAGATCCAAGACGAGCACCCCCAAAAAAAGGTCAGCCAAAATCCAGGCGCGAGCAGCTGCGGCACTCACACATTCCGCCCGAGCTTCTCGTTCTCGGCGTCCTTCTTCCGGGCGTCCGGCAACTCTCCTTGTACCTAAGCCGACGCGAATCTCAGGGCCTCGACCATACGAAACCACAGGAAATCACAAAGAGGAACGGACGGACTTACTTCTTGGTGGTCTTCTTGTTGATCATCTTCTTGACGGCGGCGAACTTGGTGCCCTTGCTCTTCGACTTCCTCATCCTCCCTCCAACCGAAGCCCTAGCACCAGATGTAGAGGCGGCGGCGGCGGCGGCGGCGGCGGCTTGCCAATCAGCTATCTAGATTTTGATAAACACATTGAGCTATCCACATTTATCTTGACAACATAAATACAGTACAGTTGGCAAGCATGTGCTGACCTGCACTGAAGGAACATATAATTCAGCTGATCCTTTCAGCACATAAGACCTTTAGAACAGTATAATTCTGCAAAGTTTGATTTAAGTAATACATCTCTTTTCTTAATGATAGTATCTACATCCGTCAGTATCATACATTGCTCTAACGAATGTTATCGCAGCGTCTCATAGGTATGTCTTGTAACCAACAAAGTTTAATTTTGTTTCAAATTTTAAATTTGGCTCAGGTCCCTTTTGCATTTTTGAGCGCCGACAGACCATGACACTTGAAGAAATGGACGCGCCAAATCTTCGCTGACCTCCTCTACATGATATCTCTAATGTTGATCATTATTACCAAATGACTCCAGTGCCAGTGCCAGGTAATTGCACATAATTGTTTATGGTTTATCACATTGGGTCATACGTATAATTGATCTGGTTTGTCCCTGACAACTGACTACACCAGTCGTGACCTCAGAAGATTTTACCCCGTTTGGATCTCGCTGGGGAACGGATAAATCTTGCTAAGAAACTACGAGAGCGCAAGAGACCTGAGCAGATGGATGCGAGAAATGTCCAACGATGACCTCTTCATGATATCACCAATATTGACCAACTCCCCAAAGGGAGTCCAGGTATAACTCACTAAAAATAGTGAAATGGGCTAATGCAATTTATTGTGTTGTTGATGGAATCCATTAAGTGAAATAACCCATTTGAAGATTTTATTACTGAAGCTATCACTATCAAAGCATATACCAATATGTTTTTGTAGCTATGTTATTTGCCTGTGAACATTGTATTCCATGCCATGTAATCAGAAAGAACAATATGTACATATCACTAGGAATTAATTGGGGACTACATATTTCCTAGAGGGTATCACTACGAGTGAGAAAGTTTATTATTGTGAGTCCATATTTTGGAATGGTAAATCAGAAAGTTCTTGGAGCTATTTCAGGCTAAACTTGTACAAACAGTATGTACACGTCATATTTTAAAATTTGGTTCCCAGACTTTCTAATTACATATCCGATGCTTAACATTCATAATTGTAAATGTAATTTAATTGTAAATCAGAAAGTTGTTTCATATGCTAATGTTCATTTAATTGTAGTGTTTACATACTTCAATATAGATGTGATTTACATGCGGAAGTTTTTGTGATCTTGAAGAGAATCACAAAAGTTGTATCTTTTTCAGAAAGAACTCGTTCATATCTTTCGTTTCCTTTTTCACGTTGGGCAAAATAGGCAGCAGATCATCTTCATATCTTTCGATACAACAATGTATTGAGAGAAAACGAAAAGAGATCTGCTCCATACAGGCTCGTCCATCACCGATAACCAAGGAACTCAAGAAGTAAAGCGAGTGGATCTAAGTATGAACATCGTTGGATCTTTCTCTTCTCCGTGGGTGTAATAATTATTAAATTGGGAACAACCAAATTCTTTATCTTTGAATATTCCTTTGATTTCTGTGCATATCTAAGGGAGAAGTCAATAGAAAGCACTTACATAGGTTCCATTGATTTATGTGCATGTCGAAGGTTCCATTGTTTCCCATCTCTTTTGGGAAGCTGCCTGTCAAATTGTTCCACATAAAATCCCTTCATGAAAAAACAGATTTGTTTAATATAAGTGAGAATATCTTCAGATTAAATATAACAGCTGCAAGAGCTCATTTCAAAAACTATGTACAATAAAAACATAGAATGAATAAGCATACGTGTAGGTTACTATTGTACAAAAACAATAAGATATAACATCTTCAGATTAAAGATTACATATTACAGCTGCAAAAACTATGGTACGAAAACTATAATAGCTGCAAAAACTATGTTTAATATAATATAGAATATCTTCAGATTAAATATTGCACATAGAAAAAACTATAACAACTGCAGGAGCTCTTATATCAGATCTACTCATTTCAAAAAATATGATAACCAAAGTCATAGAATGAATAAACATATGTGTAGATACAATGAATAGATTAGATAGAAGTACTGTACTACTGATCATGCAATTCTAACACATGAAGTGCATCATTCTAAATAAGATACTAGCTATCTTCAGGCTGGAAATGCAAGCAGTCCAACATTAACAACCGTATTTCTAAAAAATGAAAACAATCTTGCAATCTTGATATAAGAATTCTATCTTCAGCGGCATCACAAATTTTGCTATTTCATCTCATGTTGAAATCAACAATAGTTATAAAAACAGGAGTACAATCAGTCTACAATCTTGATATAAGAATCCTAAGTACTCCAAATAAGAGTATATAAACAGGAGTATGCAAAGAGTATATAAACAGTGAGAAAGTATGCAAGTGCTGCATGTTATATAAACAGGAGTACAGTCAGTCTACAATCTTGTCCTATAGGAGTACAATCTTGTCTTGTAGGAGTACACAGAAAGATCCATTGTTAATCACAACTTTTTCAACAGAACAGAGGTCTACAAAAGCTTTATTTTCAGATACAATGGAGGTCTACAAAAGCTTTATTTTCAGATACCACTAACCAGTAGCCACAATGCTTTATTTTTCAGATACCACTAACCTTGGATTTTTAATTATGAGCATGCGAGCACAGGTAATTACATAAAAAAAACAATTGAGCATATCTATCCCATCAACAGAAACAACATATTCGAACATCAACAGCAACAGAGTACTTGAACATGAACATCATTTGCTCTATCTGTGCTTGCAAAATGGTGAATTACTGTTGTATAAACGCATTGAAAATTCTTTCACAACTATCTGTACTTGAACACCAACAGCATACTCCAACATCAACACGCATTGCAAATGGTGAATTACAGAAACAGAGTTCAGAACACAACTGTCACAAAGGTACTTGTACAAGTATACCTGCTCTCTATACTTGCAGCTCCGCTCGATGAAGCCCTGCCACCACCAGCTGACGCAGCCCAGGACGGCCGGAAGAAATCCGTCGGGCAGAACTGCCGCACCAGCAGTAGGAGAGCTGCCCGTCGCCCTGGACCGCTCCAGGAAGCAGCCGGATGAACTCCACCGGGCAGCACTCGTCGTCCTCCTCCTCGTCCATGGGGGGAAGCCCCGTAAATGAGCTGTCGTCGGGAGCGGGGTCTGGGAAAGGGATCTGCCGAAGAGTACAGAGCTCACCGCGGCAACAGGCGCGCTCGTCGCCGCCCTCGTCCCCATGCCCTCCAGATCGAGATGGAAAGAAGGGATTTTTAGGTTTGGAGGAAAGAACGGGGGAGCTGCGCGGGGGAAATGACCGGGAGGAGGCTCGGGGGAGCTGCATGGCGCGGCGGCGTGGCCTGGCCGGCGAGCAGACAGAGAGAAAATGGAGGTGGAGCAGAGTGCGGTGTCGGTGGGGAATCGACGAGTGCGGGTTATGTCGGACAACTGAGCGGAGGGGGTTTTCAGAAAATCGTCATCGCGGCATGTATTTGGAACCGGAGGGAGTATCAAACTTGCAATGTAATACTCCCTCAAACTAATCTCTACGAAGCTTATGTTGAAAGATTGTCATGTTTACTTATCAAATCATTGTCATGTTGTACTTGCTCAGTGACATGCATAGCCCAATTTGTTTATATCTACATCAATTAGTAGTAGACTTGTGAAGTTCAGAAAATATTCAGTCTGAAATGCTTCAGCTAATACGTACTCCCTCCATAAATAAATATAAAAGCTTTTTGAGAAATCCCTCCATAAAGAAATATAAAAGCATTTTGAGAAATCCATGGCTGTTTAGCTTCGCGTCAGGTAGCCAGACAACTACCGCACCAAGTTGCCGTGTCCACAGTAGCCACCACCCTTAAGTCGTGTCGCGCATCCCACTCCTACATCTCCAAGCAGGAAGCCAGCCAGCGCAGTCTGCACCAAGCAGTGATGTCCCACGGCCAGACTACGCGCCCAGCGCACAGCCAGCTTCGCCGCCGTGCTCTACCGCACCAGCGCGCCCGTGCGCTGCCGCCGACGCCTCGAGCGCTGGAGCCATGTCGCGCAGCAAGAAGCGACGCTGTAAACGGTGCCACACACCTCCACAACTCATGTCGCCCTCTGCCCCACTAACGCCTTGCAGATCTGGGCGTAAAGCACGCCGTACTGCGGTGGATCAAACGAATCGAGCCACCGTGGCGGGGAGGGGAGGATGCAGGCGAGGTCGTCGAGGGAAGGTAGGACAGGCTCGGCGCGCGACATGGAGGAGAGATGGCGGGGATAGGAGGGGACAGTCGACGCCGCGGAGGGGAGTGGAGGATGCGGGACGTCATCAATTGGCAGGAGGCGGCACAGACATGAGTAAACTTGAGAGAGTGAGAGTAACTGTACGGTGCCACTGTGCAGTGAGCATAATGATGTATATTAGGTGGAAAAGAAAATGCCTCCGAATTGTAGCAGGCTCGAGCTTAGCCCGTCTTCTTGACGTACCCAAAACTACAAATTATTATTTGCGCTGGCCAATTTTGGGCATAGGTGGACACCTCAGGTTGTCTAAAAAAACTAATTAGGGGTACTCAGTGTTTTTTTTCCGAATAAAAACATCCGTGTTAGTCTCACTTTTGTTTTAATATATTATATATGTTTATATAATACAGTATAAAACATTATTTATATGTTTTATTTTTGTCCATCAGAGATAAGAAGTGATGGATTCTAAGGAGGCTTTAAAAATATCAACGGGCTTAGGCATTGATGTAACGATGACGGACCGGACTGAAACACCACGAGAAGAGGTGCGGACAAATAATCCTTATTTATATGTATGTTATACATGATAATACAAAATGTCTATTTTTATATGATTATTTTTGTAGCATATGAGAGAGATGTATTCTAGCGACATTCAAAACGAATCCATTCAACAAGGGTTCCGAGGCGACATCGCTGGAAGGGGCCAAAAGTTTATACAATTTTTTCACAACATAACAAACTAAAAAAGCAAATATAAAATTGTGTTCTAGATTATGCTCTCGTGGAATAGTTAAAAATTGGTTCATCCGGTTTGCACGGTAAGCTCCCTTGCACATTTTTAGGTATTCCACGTAAAATATTCGTACTAGTTATATATATTGCTTGTGCACAATGGTTAAGAGTTGAGGAAGTAGTTCTATTATACATGCTTAAATATCGTGCGAATGCAGCTAAAGATAACATTTCTGATATTGTGCGAGAATATCATAAGCGCATCATGTAGATTTTAATTTGTAACAGATTATTAGTTGGATCATCACTCTCTATGTATAAACCGTGAAATTACCTTTTTTTTATCAATTACATTGCAAGTGAAGTTGACTTCGACAATTACCGATTATCTTTTCTATAAATGTGAAAGTTAACACTACTAGGGAAAACCTTGTACACAGAAGCTTATCAGTAGCGTGGTCTAAAAGGAGGCGCTACTGCTAATTAGTAGTAGCGAGGGGTATAAAACCCGTGCTACTACTAAGTTGATAGTAGTAGCGAGGGGTATAAACCCGCGCTACTAAGTGGTCTCCACCATGCCCCCGGGACAGGCCATAGTAATAGCTAGGGGTATAAACCCGCGCTACTACTAAGTTGATAGTAGTAGCGAGGGCTATAAACCCACGCTGCTACCAACTACCTGGTTTTCGAAGAGCCCTGAAATCCCCATCTCCTCCCCCAAATCCTTCCTCTCCCCCCTCTCTCTCTCCATAGGCTCTCACATGGACCTCCTACCCATGTGCGTCTCCTCCTCCATGGCGCCAAAAGAGGCCGCTGCCTCGCGCCACCGGCGTCCCGGAGCTCGCCGGTCTTCCCCGCATCTCCATGCCACCACGCCGGAGCACCTCACCACCGGCGACCAACCCCGCTGCTACCTCCATCTCCTTGCTCTCACCCTCGTTTTTTTCTCTCTCTCCCTCTGGTTTGACTCACCCTCCCATGTCCTTGCCCGTGCAGGTCGTCGCCATGGACGACCAGGAGCTCGCTGCCTTGGCTGCAAAGAGGAGCCCCACGCCGCCGCCTTGCTCGGCCATGGATCCAGGCCCTCTGCAGCAACCGTCGCTGGATCTGGTCTGCCGCTGCCCTTTCGCACCTTCGGCGACCCCTGTCGTCGCTGGATCGAAACATTGCTGCCATTGACAGCACGCACTGGATCGAGAATTTTTTTTGTTTTTGAAATTAATAGTAGTAGTGCAGGTGGCACCCACGCTACTACTAACAGACATAGTAGTAGCGCGGGTGCACCCGCGCTACTACTACAAGTTAGTTGTAGCGCCGTAGTAGTAGCGCGGGCACCCGCGCTACTACTAGCTGTTTAACCCGCGTTACTACTAGGCTTTTCCCTAGTAGTGTAATATGCATTATGTTTATATATAACTCCAGTCAAATATTTCAAAAGCCCGTAGCAACGCAGGGGCATTCTACTAGTATTTAAGGTGGTCGACTAGCTCGTCACTTGGCGAGGTGGGACTAATACGGGTGTGAAAATGTGCGGTAGGCCTTTAGTCCCAGTTGGTGCCACCAACCGGGACTAAAGCTAGGTTTTAGTTTAGTATTTTCTGTTAACCTAATAATGTTATCTTATCTTTTCTGTTAAGTTATTAGTTTAGTATTTTCTTTGCTGCTAAATTTTATTTAGGACAAAAACTATTTTTGTTATTTGTAGTTAAGTCCTACAGTTCCGGCCCTTAGGGGTTTCTATTTGGATTTCCTTGAAGTTTTCTTTTGCTTTCTATTTGCTTTTTCTTATTGTTTTCTTTATTGCTTTATTCATTGATTGTATTTTGATTGCTAGAATGCTTGCTAGAGTGAATGCTTATATGAACGCAATGTTTGATTATATAGATTTTCATTAGAGAGTGACAAATAGTTCTATCAAGTTATTTTTCATAGGTACCATTGCCGCAACATTTCGCATTGAAGGGCTAGCATCAGGTGGTGGTTTGTCAATATGTTCTTGAAAATATGACACAAGGCGATCAATGTTGTCAAAATCTTTCTTCCGGAATCTAAAACCCTTTGGGTATAACCCAACATACTCATGATGTGGGTTTGAACTCCTGATGTAAGATAATATAAAGGTGCCTGGATGTTCATGAGATATGCCAAACCAATATACTATTCTTATAGGATTCTCTGATTTCTCAGCCCTCAACATACCATCAACTCTGCTTGCATGTTAGGTAAACTTGGATCATGGTTATTTCTGGAGAATGGCCATCTCTTCATGGTTATTTCTCGAGAATGGCCATCTGATATGTTGTCCTCAGTTTCACCAGAAAGCAACCAGAGAACTAATCCTCATCTGGACTTGGCTCGGCATAAGGGTCCTCTGATTAGAGAAACCACATAGTACCTCCAACTTTATGTCATACAACGTTTCCCTCTTATCATCTCTGATGCTTCTGCTGTGTTCATCTATGTCAATACGTTTAAGCCATGTCTATATTAACCTTGTTATTTTATATGGAGCCACCAACCAGGACTAACCGCGTATGATCAACCTAGCGAAACTTGGGACTGAAATCACTACAACTGGTGAGGGTTAACTCCTCTGTATAATTAAAATACTAAAAGGATACGAATAATTAAATTTTCTTAACTTAATAAATAATTATTCTAAAATCATGTTTCAAATGCCAAAATGGCCTAGCTAGCTCTTACAAAGATTCCCTCCGGTTTGTCCGAAGTGGCACTTTCCAGCTATAAGTCCGGAAACTCACACTAGAGAGAAGGTGATGGCGGTGAAGCCGGTCACATCCCAGAGTGGGATCTTTTCGGGTATAAAACTATTTCTTCGCGTGTGTCCCTTGCTTATTGCACCGTAACCATGGATAATCTTCATCATTTAACAGGATGCTTGGGTCAGTCTTCACTTTGAAGGGAGGAATTTCATGAAAATTTTCATAATCTTCTGACATGTCTGTCTTGTCCTCCACTCCCACGATGTTTCTTTTCCCTGAAAGAACTGTGTGGTGCTTTGGCTCATCGTATGATGTATTCGCTTCCTTATCTTTTCTTTTTCTTGGTTTAGTAGACATGTCCTTCACATAGAAAATCTGTGCCACATCATTGGCTAGGACGAATGGTTCATTTGTGTACCCAAGATTTTTCAGATCCACTATTGTCATTCCGTACTGCGGGTCTACCTGTACCCCGCCTCCTGACAGATTGACCCATTTGCACCGAAACAAAGGGACCTTAATATCACGTCCATAGTCAAGTTCCCATATGTCCTCTATGTAACTATAATATGTGTCCTTTGCCCTATTGGTGTTTGCTGCATCAAAGCGGACACCGCTGTTTTGGTTGGTGCTCTTTTTATCTTGGGTGATCGTGTAAAATGTATTCCCATTTATCTCATACCTTTGGAAAGTCAATACAGTTGAAAATGGAGTCCTGGCCAACAAGTACAACTCATCTCCAACAGTGGTGTTACCCATGAGATGTGTTTGCAACCAACCGCCGAAAGTCCATATGTGTTCACGTGTAATCCAGTCGTCAGACTGCTTCGGGTGTTTGGAGCGTACAATATTCTTGTGTTCATTGATATACGGGGCCACCAAGGTAGAATTTTGTAGAACTGTGTAGTGTGCTTGCGCCCAAGAATGTCAGTCCCTACATATTATTGAGTTTGGTCCTAGCGTGTTGTTGGGGAACGTAGTATTTCAAAAAAATTCCTACGATCACGCAAGATCTATCTAGGAGAAGCATAGCAACGAGCGGGGAGAGTGTGTCTACGTACCCTCGTAGACCAAAAGCGGAATCGTTTAGTAATGCGGTTGATGTAGTCGAACGTCTTCGCGATCCAACCGATCAAGTACCGAACGTAGAGCTTATCACACCCGATCATCACGTGGTGTCTCGGCACGAAGAACTTTCGCAACGGTGCATACTCAGGGAGAACACTTATACCTTGAAATTTTAGTGAGGGATCATCTTATAATGCTACCATCGAACTAAGCAAAATAAGATGCATAAAGGATAAACATCACATGCAATCAATATAAGTGATATGATATGGCCATCATCATCTTGTGCCTTTGATCTCCATCTCCAAAGCACCGTCATGATCACCATCGTCACCGGCGCGACACCTTGATCTCCATCGTAGCATCGTTGTCGTCTCGCCAACTATTGCTTCTACGACTATCGCTACCGCTTAGTGATAAAGTAAAAACAATTACATGGCGATTGCATTGCATACAATAAAGCGACAACCATATGGATCCTGCCAGTTGCCGATAACTCTGTTACAAAACATGATCATCTCATACAATAAAATATAGCATCATGTTTTGACCATATCACATCACCACATGCTCTGCAAAAACAAGTTAGACGTCCTCTACTTTGTTGTTGCAAGTTTTACGTGGCTGCTACGGGTTTAGAAGAACCGATTCTTACTTACGCAAAACCACAACGTGGTGTAGTGATTGCTTTTTGATCTTCTAAAAGAACCCTCTTCATTGAAACCGATTCAACTAAAGTGAGAGAGACAGACACCCACCAGTCACCTTTAAGCAACGAGTGCTCGTAGCGGTGAAACCAGTCTCGCGTAAGCGTACGCGTAATGTCGGTCCGGGCCGCTTCATCTCACAATACTGCTGAACCAAGTAACAACTAGTAACGGCAAGCAATATGTATACACCCACGCCCACAACTCCTTTGTGTTCTACTCGTGCAAATCATCTACGCATAGAGCTGGCTCGGATGCCACTGTTGGGGAACGTAGTATTTCAAAAAAATTCCTACGATCACGCAAGATCTATCTAGGAGAAGCATAGCAACGAGCGGGGAGAGTGTGTCTACGTACCCTCATAGACCGAAAGCGGAAGCGTTTAGTAACGCGGTTGATGTAGTCGAACGTCTTTGCGATCCAACCGATCAAGTACCGAACGCACGGCACCTCCGCGATCTGCACACGCTCAGCTCGGTGACGTCCCTCGTACTCTTGATCCAGCTGAGGCCGAGGGAGAGTTTCGTCAGCACGACGGCGTGGTGACGGTGATGATGAAGTTACCGACGCAGGGCTTCGCCTAAGCACTACGACAATATGACCGAGGTGGAAATCTGTGGAGGGGGGCACCGCACACGGTTAAACAATCAACTTGTGTCACCTAGGGTGCCCCCCTGCCCCAGTATATAAAGGAGCAAGGGGGAGGCCGGCCGGCCCTCATAGGGCGCGCCAAGGGGGGAGGAATCCTACTCCTAGTAGGAGTAGGTTTCCCCCTTTCCTAGTCCAACTAGGAGGAGAAGGAAAGGGAGGGAGAGGGAGAGGGAAAGAGGGGATGCGCCCCCCTCCCCTAGTCCAATTCGGACTCCCCTTGGGGGGGGGGCGCCACCTCCTGGCTGCTGCCCTCTCTTTCCCCTAAACCCACTAAGGGCCCATAACTTCCCAGGGGGGGGGGGGG
The DNA here is from genome assembly GCA_011799875.1 of Thinopyrum elongatum. Taxonomy (NCBI): domain Eukaryota; kingdom Viridiplantae; phylum Streptophyta; class Magnoliopsida; order Poales; family Poaceae; genus Thinopyrum; species Thinopyrum elongatum. The sequence continues at coordinate 582,550,505 of CM022300.1, read as the reverse complement.
GGGGGGTTCCGGTAACCCTCCGGCACTCCGGTTTTATCCGAAACCTTCCGGAACACTTCCAGTGTCCGAATAACATGGTCCAATATATCAATCTTTATGTCTTGACCATTTCGAGACTCCTCGTCATGTCCGTGATCACATCCGGGATTCCGAACTACCTTCGGTACATCAAAACACATAAACTCATAATACCGATCGTCATCGAACGTTAAGCGTGCGGACCCTACGGGTTCGAGAACTATGTAGACATGACCGAGACTCATCTCCGGTCAATAAACAATAGCGGAACCTGGATGCTCATATTGGCTCCCATATATTCTACGAAGATCTTTATCGGTCAAACCGCATAACAACATACGTTGTTCCCTTTGTCATCGGTATGTTACTTGCCCGAGATTCGATCGTCGATATCATCATACCTAGTTCAATCTCGTTACTGGCAAGTCTCTTTACTCGTTCCGTAATGCATCACTTTGTTAGCATCCTTTGGATCGATAAAACCTTCGGGTTGTATCATATACAACTCTTCTTCCAGAAATCCATTCAGGAATGCAGTTTTTACATCCATTTGCCAAATTTCATAATCATAAAATGCGGCAATTGCTAACATGATTTGGACGGACTTAAGCATCGCTACGGGTGAGAAGGTCTCATCGTAGTCAACTCCTTGAACTTGTCGAAAACCTTTTGCAACAAGTCGAGCTTTGTAGAAAGTAACATTACCGTCAGCGTCAGTATTCTTCTTGAAAATCCATTTATTCTCTATGGCTTGCCGATCATCGGGCAAGTCAACCAAAGTCCACACTTTGTTCTCATACATGGATCCCATCTCAGATTTCATGGCCTCAAGCCATTTCGCAGAATCTGGGCTCATCATCGCTTCCTCATAGTTCGTAGGTTCGTCATGGTCAAGTAACATGACATCCAGAACCGGATTACCGTACCACTCTGGTGCAGATCTTACTCTGGTTGACCTACAAGGTTCGGTAGTAACTTGATCTGAAGTTACATGATCATCATCATTAGCTTCCTCACTAATTGGTGTAGGAGTCACAGGAACTGATTTCTGTGATGAACTACTTTCCAATAAGGGAGCAGGTACAGTTACCTCATCAAGTTCTACTTTCCTCCCACTCACTTCTTTCGAGAGAAACTCCTTCTCTAGAAAGGATCCATTCTTAGCAACGAATGTCTTGCCTTCGGATCTGTGATAGAAGGTGTACCCAATAGTCTCCTTTGGGTATCCTATGAAGATACATTTCTCCGATTTGGGTTCGAGCTTATCAGGTTGAAGCTTTTTCACATAAGCATCGTAGCCCCAAACTTTAAGAAACGACAACTTGGGTTTCTTGCCAAACCACAGTTCATAAGGTGTCGTCTCAACGGATTTAGATGGTGCCCTATTTAACGTGAATGAAGCCGTCTCTAAAGCATAATCCCAAAACGATAGCGGTAAATCAGTAAGAGACATCATAGATCGCACCATATCTAATAAAGTGCGGTTACGACGTTCGGATACACCATTGCGCTGTGGTGTTCCGGGTGGCGTGAGTTGCGAAACTATTCCGCATTGTTTCAAATGAAGACCAAACTCGTAACTCAAATATTCTCCTCCACGATCGGATCGCAGAAACTTTATTTTCTTATTACGATGATTTTCCACTTCACTATGAAATTCTTTGAACTTTTCAAATGTTTCAGACTTATGTTTCATCAAGTAGATATACCCATATCTGCTCAAATCATCTGTGAAGGTCAGAAAATAACGATACCCGCCGCGAGCCTCAATATTCATCGGACTGCATACATCAGTATGTATTATTTCCAATAAATCCATTGCTCGCTCCATTGTTCCGGAGAACGGAGTTTTAGTCATCTTGCCTTTGAGGCATGGTTCGCAAGTACCAAGTGATTCATAATCAAGTGATTCCAAAAGTCCATCAGTATGGAGTTTCTTCATGCGCTTTACACCAATATGACCCAAACGGCAGTGCCACAAATAAGTTGCACTATCATTATCAACTCTGCATCTTTTGGTTTCAATATTATGAATATGTGTATCACTACTATCGAGATTTAACAAAAATAGACCACTCTTCAAGGGTGCATGACCATAAAAGATATTACTCATATAAATAGAACAACCATTATTCTCAGATTTAAATGAATAACCGTCTCGCATCAAACAAGATCCAGATATAATGTTCATGCTTAACGCTGGCACCAAATAACAATTATTCAGGTCTAAAACTAATCCCGAAGGTAGATGTAGAGGTAGCGTGCCGACGGCGATCACATCGACTTTGGAACCATTTCCCACACGCATCGTCACCTCGTCCTTAGCCAATCTTCGCTTAATCCGTAGTCCCTGTTTCGAGTTGCAAATATTAGCAACAGAACCAGTATCAAATACCCAGGTACTACTGCGAGCATTAGTAAGGTACACATCAATAACATGTATATCACATATACCTTCGTTCACCTTACCATCCTTCTTATCCGCCAAATACTTGGGGCAATTTCGCTTCCAGTGACCAATCCCTTTGCAGTAGAAGCACTCAGTCTCAGGCTTAGGTCCAGATTTGGGCTTCTTCACTTGAGCAGCAACTTGCTTGCCGTTCTTCTTGAAGTTCCCCTTCTTCCCTTTACCCTTTTTCTTGAAACTGGTGGTCTTGTTGACCATCAACACTTGATGCTCCTTTTTGATTTCTACCTCCGCAGCCTTTAGCATTGCGAAGAGCTCGGGAATTGTCTTATCCATCCCTTGCATATTATAGTTCATCACGAAGCTCTTGTAGATTGGTGGCAGTGATTGAAGAACTCTGTCAATGACAGTATCAACCAGAAGATTAACTCCCAGCTGAGTCAAGTGATTATGATACCCAGACATTTTGAGTATATGCTCACTGACAGAACTATTCTCCTCCATTTTGCAGCTATAGAACTTATTGGAGACTTCATATCTCTCAATCCGGGCATTTGCTTGAAATATTAACTTCAACTCCTGGAACATCTCATATGGTCCATGACGTTCAAAACGTCGTTGAAGTCCCGGTTCTAAGCTGTAAAGCATGGTACACTGAACTATCGAGTAGTCATCAGCTTTGCTCTGCCAGACGTTCTTAACATCATCAGTAGCGTCTGCAGCAGGCCTAGCACCTAGCGGTGCTTCTAGGACGTAATTCTTCTGCGCAGCAATGAGGATAATCCTCAAGTTACGGACCCAGTCCGTGTAGTTGCTGCCATCATCTTTCAACTTAGCTTTCTCTAGGAACGCATTAAAATTCAAAGGAACAGTAGCACGGGCCATTGATCTACAACAACATAGACATGCAAAATACTATCAGGTACTAAGTTCATGATAAATTAAAGTTCAATTAATCATATTACTTAAGAACTCCCACTTAGATAGACATCCCTCTAGTCATCTAAATGATCACGTGATCCATATCAACTAAACCATGTCCGATCATCACGTGAGATGGAGTAGTTTTCAATGGTGAACATCTCTATGTTGATCATATCTACTATATGATTCACGTTCGACCTTTCGGTCTCCAGTGTTCCGAGGCCATATCTGCATATGCTAGGCTCGTCAAGTTTAACCCGAGTATTCCGCATGTGCAAAACTGTCTTGCACCCGTTGTATGTGAACGTAGAGCTTATCACACCCGATCATCACGTGGTGTCTCGGCACGAAGAACTTTCGCAACAGTGCATACTCAGGGAGAACACTTATACCTTGAAATTTTAGTGAGGGATCATCTTATAATGCTACCATCGAACTAAGCAAAATAAGATGCATAAAGGATAAACATCACATGCAATCAATATAAGTGATATGATATGGCCATCATCATCTTGTGCCTTTGATCTCCATCTCCAAAGCACCATCATGATCACCATCGTCACCGGCGCGACACCTTGATCTCCATCGTAGCATCGTTGTTGTCTCGCCAACTATTGCTTCTACGACTATCACTACCGCTTAGTGATAAAGTAAAAACAATTACATGGCGATTGCATTGCATACAATAAAGCGACAACCATATGGCTCCTGCCAGTTGCCGATAACTCGGTTACAAAACATGATCATCTCATACAATAAAATATAGCATCATGTTTTGACCATATCACATCACCACATGCTCTGCAAAAACAAGTTAGACGTCCTCTACTTTGTTGTTGCAAGTTTTACGTGGCTGCTACGGGTTTAGAAGAACCGATTCTTACTTACGCAAAACCACAACGTGGTGTAGTGATTGCTTTTTGATCTTCTAAAAGAACCCTCTTCATTGAAACCGATTCAACTAAAGTGAGAGAGACAGACACCCGCCAGTCACCTTTAAGCAACGAGTGCTCGTAGCGGTGAAACCAGTCTTGCGTAAGCGTACGCGTAATGTCGTTCCGGGCCGCTTCATCTCACAATACCGCTGAACCAAGTAACAACTAGTAACGGCAAGCAATATGTATACACCCACGCCCACAACTCCTTTGTGTTCTACTCGTGCAAATCACCTACGCATAGAGCTGGCTCAGATGCCACTGTTGGGGAACGTAGTATTTCAAAAAAATTCCTACGATCACGCAAGATCTATCTAGGAGAAGCATAGCAACGAGCGGGGAGAGTGTGTCTACGTACCCTCATAGACCGAAAGCGGAAGCGTTTAGTAACGCGGTTGATGTAGTCGAACGTCTTCGCGATCCAACCGATCAAGTACCGAACGCGCGGCACCTCCGCGATCTGCACACGTTCAGCTCGGTGACGTCCCTTGTACTCTTGATCCAGCTGAGGCCGAGGGAGAGTTTCGTCAGCACGACGGCGTGGTGACGGTGATGATGAAGTTACCAACGCAGGGCTTCGCCTAAGCACTACGACAATATGACCGAGGTGGAAATCTGTGGAGGGGGGCACCGCACACGGTTAAACAATCAACTTGTGTCACCTAGGGTGCCCCCCTGCCCCAGTATATAAAGGAGCAAGGGGGAGGCCGACCGGCCCTCATAGGGCGCGCCAAGGGGGTAGGAATCCTACTCCTAGTAGGAGTAGGTTTCCCCCTTTCCTAGTCCAACTAGGAGGAGAAGGAAAGGGAGGGAGAGGGAGAGGGAAAGAGGGGCTGCGCCCCCCTCCCCTAGTCCAATTTGGACTCCCCTTTGGGGGGGGGGGCGCCACCTCCTGGCTGCTGCCCTCTCTCTCCCCTAAACCCACTAAGGGCCCATAACTTCCCAGGGGGGGGGGGTTCCGGTAACCCTCCGACACTCCGGTGTTATCCAAAACCTTCCGGAACACTTCCGGTGTCCGAATAACATGGTCCAATATATCAATCTTTATGTCTCGACTATTTCGAGACTCCTCGTCATGTCCGTGATCACATTCGGGATTCCGAACTACCTTCGGTACATCAAAACACATAAACTCATAATACCGATCGTCATCGAACGTTAAGCGTGCGGACCCTACGGGTTCGAGAACTATGTAGACATGACCGAGACTCATCTCCGGTCAATAACCAATAGCGGAACCTAGATGCTCATATTGGCTCCCACATATTCTACGAAGATCTTTATCAGTCAAACCGCATAACAACATACGTTGTTCCCTTTGTCATCGGTATGTTACTTGCCCGAGATTCGATCGTCGGTATCATCATACCTAGTTCAATCTCGTTACCGGCAAGTCTCTTTACTCGTTCCGTAATGCATCATCCCATAACTAACTCATTAGTCACATTGCTTGCAAGGCTTCATATGATGTGCATTACCGAGAGGGCCCAGAGATACCTCTCCGACAATCGGAGTGACAAATCCTAATCTCAATCTATGCCAACTCAACAAACACCTTCGGAGACACCTGTAGAGCATCTTTATAATCACCCAGTTATGTTGTGACGTTTGATAGCACACTAAGTGTTCCTCCGGTATTCGGGAGTTGCATAATCTCATAGTCATAGGAACTTGTATAAGTCATGAAGAAAGCAATAGCAACAAACTAAACAATCATCGTGCTAAGCTAACGGATGGGTCTTGTCGATCACATCGTTCTCTAATGATGTGATCCCGTTCATCAAATGACAACTCATGTCTATGGCTAGGAAACTTAACCATCTTTGATTAACGAGCTAGTCAAGTAGGGGCATACTAGTGACACTCTGTTTGTCTATGTATTCACACATGTATTAAGTTTCCGGTTAATACAATTCTAGCATGAATAATAAACATTTATCATGATATAAGGAAATATAAATAACAACTTTATTATTGCCTCTAGGGCATATTTCCTTCAGTCTCCCACTAGCACTAGAGTCAATAATCTAGATTACACAGTAATGATTCTAACACCCATGGAGTCTTGGTGTTGATCATGTTTTGCTCGTGAGAGAGGCTTAGTCAACGGGTCTGCAACATTCAGATCCGTATGTATTTTGCAAATCTCTATGTCTCCCTCCTTGACTTGATCACGGATGGAATTGAAGCGTCTCTTGATGTGCTTGGTTCTCTTGTGAAATCTGGATTCCTTTGCCAAGGTAATTGCACCAGTATTGTCACAAAAGATTTTCATTGGACCCGATGCACTAGGTATGACACCTAGATTGGATATGAACTCCTTCATCCAGACTCCTTCATTCGCTGCTTCCGAAGCAGCTATGTACTCCGCTTCACACGTAGATCCCGCCACGATGCTTTGCTTAGAACTGCACCAACTGACAGCTCCACCGTTCAATATAAATATGTATCTGGTTTGTGACTTAGAGTCATCCGGATCAGTGTCAAAACTTGCATCGACGTAACCACTTACGACGAGCTCTTTGTCACCTCCATAAACGAGAAACATATCCTTAGTCCTTTTCAGGTATTTCAGGATGTTCTTGACCGCTATCCAGTGATCCACTCCTGGATTACTTTGGTACCTCCCTGCTAAACTTATAGCAAGACACACATCAGGTCTGGTACACAGCATTGCATACATGATAGAACCTATGGCTGAGGCATAGGGAATGACTTTCATTTTCTCTCTATCTTCTGCAGTGGTCGGGCATTGAGTCTTACTCAACTTCACACCTTGCAACACAGGCAAGAACCCTTTCTTTGCTTGATCCAATTTGAACTTCTTCAAAACTTTATCAAGGTATGTGCTTTGTGGAAGTCCAATTAAGCGTCTTGATCTATCTCTATAGATCTTGATGCCCAATATATAAGCAGCTTCACCGAGGTCTTTCATTGAAAAACTTTTATTCAAGTATCCTTTTATGCTATCCAGAAATTCTATATCATTTCCAATCAACAATATGTCATCCACATATAATATTAGAAATGCTACAGAGCTCCCACTCACTTTCTTGTAAATACAGGCTTCTCCAAAAGTCTGTATAAAACCATATGCTTTGATCACACTATCAAAACGTTTATTCCAACTCCGAGATGCTTGCACCAGTCCATAAATGGATCACTGGAGCTTGCACACTTTGTTAGCATCCTTTGGATCGATAAAACCTTCGGGTTGTATCATATACAACTCTTCTTCCAGAAATCCATTCAGGAATGCAGTTTTTACATCCATTTGCCAAATTCCATAATCATTAAATGCGGCAATTGCTAACATGATTCGGATGGACTTAAGCATCGCTACGGGTGAGAAGGTCTCATCATAGTCAACTCCTTGAACTTGTCGAAAACCTTTTGCAACAAGTCGAGCTTTGTAGACAGTAACATTACCGTCAGTGTCAGTCTTCTTCTTGAAAATCCATTTATTCTCTATGGCTTGCCGATCATCGGGCAAGTCAACCAAAGTCCACACTTTGTTCTCATACATGGATCCCATCTCAAATTTCATGGCCTCAAGCCATTTCGCGGAATCTGGGCTCATCATCGCTTCCACATAGTTTGTAGGTTCGTCATGGTCAAGTAACATGACCTCCAGAACCGGATTACCGTACCACTCTGGTGCGGATCTTACTCTGGTTGACCTACGAGGTTCGGTAGTAACTTGATCTGAAGTTACAAGATCATCATCATTAGCTTCCTCACTAATTGGTGTAGGAGTCATAGGAACTGATTTCTGTGATGAACTACTTTCCAATAAGGGAGCAGGTACAGTTACCTCATCAAGTTCTACTTTCCTCCCACTCACTTCTTTCGAGAGAAACTCCTTCTCTAGAAAGAATCCATTCTTAGCAACGAATGTCTTGCCTTCGGATCTGTGATAGAAGGTGTACCCAATAGTCTCCTTTGGGTATCCTATGAAGATACATTTCTCCGATTTGGGTTCGAGCTTATCAGGTTGAAGCTTTTTCACATAAGCATCGTAGCCCCAAACTTTAAGAAACGACAACTTGGGTTTCTTGCCAAACCACAGTTCATAAGGTGTCGTCTCAACGGATTTAGATGGTGCCCTATTTAACGTGAATGCAGCCGTCTCTAAAGCATAATCCCAAAACGATAGCGGTAAATCAGTAAGAGACATCATAGATCGCACCATATCTAATAAAGTGCAGTTACGATGTTCGGATACACCATTGCGCTGTGGTGTTCCGGGTGGCGTGAGTTGCGAAACTATTCCGCATTGTTTCAAATGAAGACCAAACTCGTAACTCAAATATTCTCCTCCACGATCGGATCGCAGAAACTTTATTTTCTTATTACGATGATTTTCCACTTCACTATGAAATTCTTTGAACTTTTCAAATGTTTCAGACTTATGTTTCATCAAGTAGATATACCCATATCTGCTCAAATCATCTGTGAAGGTCAGAAAATAATGATACCCGCCGCGAGCCTCAATATTCATCGGACCGCATACATCAGTATGTATTATTTCCAATAAATCCGTTGCTCGCTCCATTGTTCTGGAGAACGGAGTTTTAGTCATCTTGCCTTTGAGGCATGGTTCGCAAGTACCAAGTGATTCATAATCAAGTGATTCCAAAAGTCCATCAGTATGGAGTTTCTTCATGCACTTTACACCAATATGACCCAAACGGCAGTGCCACAAATAAGTTGCACTATCATTATCAACTCTGCATCTTTTGGTTTCAATATTATGAATATGTGTATCACTACTATCGAGATTTAACAAAAATAGACCACTCTTCAAGGGTGCATGACCATAAAAGATATTACTCATATAAATAGAACAACCATTATTCTCAGATTTAAATGAATAACCATCTCGCATCAAACAAGATGCAGATATAATGTTCATGCTTAACGCTGGCACCAAATAACAATTATTCAGGTCTAAAACTAATCCCGAAGGTAGATGTAGAGGTAGCGTGCCGACGGCGATCACATCGACTTTGGAACCATTTCCCACACGCATCGTCACCTCGTCCTTAGCCAATCTTCGCTTAATCCGTAGTCCCTGTTTCGAGTTGCAAATATTAGCAACAGAACCAGTATCAAATACCCAGGTACTACTGCGAGCATTAGTAAGGTACACATCAATAACATGTATATCACATATACCTTTGTTCACCTTACCATCCTTCTTATCCGCCAAATACTTGGGGCAATTTTGCTTCCAGTGACCAGTCCCTTTGCAGTAGAAGCACTCAGTCTCAGGCTTAGGTCCAGATTTGGGCTTCTTCACTTGAGCAGCAACTTGCTTGCCGTTCTTCTTGAAGTTCCCCTTCTTCCCTTTACCCTTTTTCTTGAAACTTGTGGTCTTGTTGACCATCAACACTTGATGCTCCTTTTTGATTTCTACCTCCGCAGCCTTTAGCATTGCGAAGAGCTCGGGAATTGTCTTATCCATCCCTTGCATATTATAGTTCATCACGAAGCTCTTGTAGCTTGGTGGCAGTGATTGAAGAACTCTGTCAATGACACTATCAACCGGAAGATTAACTCCCAGCTGAGTCAAGTGATTATGATACCCAGACATTTTGAGTATATGCTCACTGACAGAACTATTCTCCTCCATTTTGCAGCTATAGAACTTATTGGAGACTTCATATCTCTCAATCCGAGCATTTGCTTGAAATATTAACTTCAACTCCTGGAACATCTCATATGCTCCATGACGTTCAAAACGTCGTTGAAGTCCCGGTTCTAAGCTGTAAAGCATGGTACACTGAACTATCGAGTAGTCATCAGCTTTGCTCTGCCAGACGTTCTTAACGTCATCAGTAGCGTCTGCAGCAGGCCTAGCACCTAGCGGTGCTTCCAGGACGTAATTCTTCTGTGCAGCAATGAGGATAATCCTCAAGTTACGGACCCAGTCCGTGTAGTTGCTCCCATCATCTTTCAACTTAGCTTTCTCTAGGAACGCATTAAAATTCAAAGGAACAGTAGCACGGGCCATTGATCTACAACAACATAGACATGCAAAATACTATCAGGTACTAAGTTCATGATAAATTAAAGTTTAATTAATCATATTACTTAAGAACTCCCACTTAGATAGACATCCCTCTAGTCATCTAAATGATCACGTGATCCATATCAACTAAACCATGTCCGATCATCACGTGAGATGGAGTAGTTTTCAATGGTGAACATCTCTATGTTGATCATATCTACTATATGATTCACGTTCGACCTTTCGGTCTCCAGTGTTCCGAGGCCATATCTGCATATGCTAGGCTCGTCAAGTTTAACCCGAGTATTCCGCATGTGCAAAACTGTCTTGCACCTGTTGTATGTGAACGTAGATCTTATCACACCCGATCATCACGTGGTGTCTCGGCACGAAGAACTTTCGCAACAGTGCATACTCAGGGAGAACACTTATACCTTGAAATTTTAGTGAGGGATCATCTTATAATGCTACCATCGAACTAAGCAAAATAAGATGCATAAAGGATAAACATCACATGCAATCAATATAAGTGATATGATATGGCCATCATCATCTTGTGCCTTTGATCTCCATCTCCAAAGCACCGTCATGATCACCATCGTCATCGGCGCGACACCTTGATCTCCATCGTAGCATCGTTGTCATCTCGCCAACTATTACTTCTACGACTATCGCTACCGCTTAGTGATAAAGTAAAAACAATTACATGGCGATTGCATTGCATACAATAAAGCGACAACCATATGGCTCCTTCCAGTTGCCGATAACTCTGTTACAAAACATGATCATCTCATACAATAAAATATAGCATCATGTTTTGACCATATCACATCACCACATGCTCTGCAAAAACAAGTTAGACGTCCTCTACTTTGTTGTTGCAAGTTTTACGTGGCTGCTACGGGTTTAGAAGAACCGATTCTTACTTACGCAAAACCACAACATGGTGTAGTGATTGCTTTTTGATCTTCTAAAAGAACCCTCTTCATTGAAACCGATTCAACTAAAGTGAGAGAGACAGACACCCGCCAGTCACCTTTAAGCAACGAGTGCTCGTAGCGGTGAAACCAGTCTCGCGTAAGCGTACGCATAATGTCGGTCTGGGCCGCTTCATCTCACAATACCGCTGAAGCAAGTAACAACTAGTAACGGCAAGCAATATGTATACACCCACGCCCACAACTCCTTTGTGTTCTACTCGTGCAAATCATCTACGCATAGAGCTGGCTCGGATGCCACTGTTGGGGAACGTAGTATTTCAAAAAAATTCCTACGATCACGCAAGATCTATCTAGGAGAAGCATAGCAACGAGCGGGAAGAGTGTGTCTACGTACCCTCATAGACCGAAAGCGGAAGCGTTTAGTAACGCGGTTGATGTAGTCGAACGTCTTCGCGATCCAACCGATCAAGTACCGAACGCACGGCACCTCTGCGATCTGCACACGTTCAGCTCGGTGACGTCCCTCGTACTCTTGATCCAGCTGAGGCCGAGGGAGAGTTTCGTCAGCACGACGGCGTGGTGACGGTGATGATGAAGTTACCGACGCAGGGCTTCGCCTAAGCACTACGACAATATGACCGAGGTGGAAATCTGTGGAGGGGGGCACCGCACACGGTTAAACAATCAACTTGTGTCACCTAGGGTGCCCCCCTGCCCCAGTATATAAAGGAGCAAGGGGGAGGCCGGCCGGCCCTCATAGAGCATGCCAAGGGGGGAGGAATCCTACTCCTAGTAGGAGTAGGTTTCCCCCTTTCCTAGTCCAACTAGGAGGAGAAGGAAAGGGAGGGAGAGGGAGAGGGAAAGAGGGGCTGCGCCCCCCTCCCCTAGTCCAATTCGGACTCCCCTTGGGGGGGGGGCGCCACCTCCTGGCTGCTGCCCTCTCTCTCCCCTAAAGCCCACTAAGGGCACATAACTTCCCGGGGGGGGGGGGGTTCCGGTAACCCTCCGGCACTCCGGTTTTATCCGAAACCTTCCGGAACACTTCTGGTGTCCGAATAACATGGTCCAATATATCAATCTTTATGTCTCGACCATTTTGAGACTCCTCGTCATGTCGTGATCACATCCGGGATTCCGAACTACCTTCGGTACATCAAAACACATAAACTCATAATACCGATCGTCATCGAACGTTAAGCGTGCGGACCCTACGGGTTCAAGAACTATGTAGACATGACCGAGACTCATCTCCGGTCAATAACCAATAGTGGAACTTGGATGCTCATATTGGCTCCCACATATTCTACGAAGATCTTTATCGGTCAAACCGCATAACAACATACGTTGTTCCCTTTGTCATCGGTATGTTACTTGCCCGAGATTCGATCGTCGGTATCATCATACGTAGTTCAATCTTGTTACCGGCAACTCTCTTTACTCGTTCCGTAATGCATCATCTCATAACTAACTCATTAGTCACATTGCTTGCAAGGCTTCATATGATGTGCATTACCGAGAGGGCCCAGAGATACCTCTCCGACAATCGGAGTGATAAATCCTAATCTCGATCTATGCCAACTCAACAAATACCTTCGGAGACACCTGTAGAGCATCTTTATAATCACCCAGTTACGTTGTGACGTTTGATAGCACACTAAGTGTTCCTCCGATATTCGGGAGTTGCATAATCTCATAGTCATAGGAACTTCTATAAGTCATGAAGAAAGCAATAGCAACAAACTAAACGATCATCGTGCTAAGCTAACGGATGGGTCTTGTCAATCACAACGTTCTCTAATGATGTGATCCCGTTCATCAAATGACAACTCATGTCTATGGCTAGGAAACTTAACCATCTTTGATTAACGAGCTAGTCAAGTAGAGGCATACTAGTGACACTCTGTTTGTCTATGTATTCACACATGTATTAAGTTTCCGGTTAATACAATTCTAGCATGAATAATAAACATTTATCATGATATAAGGAAATATAAATAACAACTTTATTATTGCCTCTAGGGCATATTTCCTTCACGTGCCTTTTCCACCCAGTCTCCCCTCATGCCGCGATTCAGGAACACCAATCGGCTTAAGGTCAGGAATAAAGTCAACACAAAACTCAATAATCTCCTCTGTTTCATGGCCCTTGGAGATGCTTCCTTCTGGCCTAGCACGGTTACGAACATATTTCTTTAAGACTCCCATGAACCTCTCAAAGGAAAAAATATTGTGTAGAAATACAGGACCCAGAATTGCAATCTCGTTGACTAGGTGAACTAGGACGTGCGTCATAATATTGAAGAAGGATGGTGGCAGTTCCTAAAAAAAAGAAGGATGGTGGGAACACCAACTCGAAACTGACAAGACATTGGACCAAATCATTCTGTAACCTTGGTAGGATTTCTGGATCGATTACCTTCTGAGAAATTGCATTGAGGAATGCACATAGCTTCACAATGGCTAATCCAACATTTTCTGGTAGAAGCCCCCTCAATGCAACCGGAAGCAATTGCGTCATAATCACGTGGCAGTCATGAGACTTTAGGTTCTGGAATTTTTTTCTCTGCCATATTTATTATTCCCTTTATATTCGATGAGAAGCCAGACGGGATCTTGATACTGAGCAGGCATTCAAAAAAGGTTCCTTCTCTGCTTTGGTAAGAGCGTAGCTGACAGGACCTTGATACTGCTTTGGATGCATGCTGTCTTTTCGTTCATACGTTGCTGGTCCTCCCGTGCCTCCGGTGTATCTTTTGTCTTCCCATACACGCCCAAGAAGCCTAGCAGGTTCAAGCAAAGATTCTTCGTCAGGTGCATCACGTCGATTGCAGAGCGGACCTCTAGGACTTTCCAATAGGGTAGGTCCCAAAATATAGATTTCTTCTTCCACATGGGTGCGTGTCCATCATCGTAATTCGGAACAGATTGTCCGCCAGGACCCTTTCCAAAGATTACTTTTAAATCCTTGACGATATCAAATATATCTTCACCAGTACGGGGGACAGGCTTCTTCCGGTGATCTGCCACACCTTTGAAATGCTTGCCATTCTTTCTTAAGGCATGCTTGGTCGGAAGAAATCGACGATGTCCCAGATACACATTCTTCTTACATTTGTCCAAATATATACTTTCACTCTCATCTAAACAGTGTGTGCATGCGTTGTATCCCTTGTTTGTCTATCCTGAAAGGTTACTAAGAGCAGGCCAATCATTGATGGTTACAAACAGCAACGCTCGTAGGTCAAATTCCTCCTGTTTGTGCTCATCCTACACACGTACACCTTTTATATTCCACAGTTGTAAAAGTTCTTCAACTAATGGCCTTAGGTACACATCAATGTCGTTGCCAGGTTGCTTAGGGCTTTCGATGAGCACTGGCATCATAATGAACTTCCGCTTCATGCACAACCAAGGAGGAAGGTTATAGATACATAGAGTCACATGCCAGGTGGAATGATTGCTGCTCTGCTCCCCAAAAGGATTAATGCCATCTGCACTTATACCAAACCATAAGTTCCTTGCGTCAGCTGCAAACTCCGGCCACTTTCTCTCGATTTTTCTCCACTGTGACCCATCAGCGGGTACTCTCAACATCCCGTATTTCTTACGGTCTTCTTTGTGCCATCGCAACAACTTGGCATGCTCTTTGTTTCTCAACAGATGTTTCAACCGTGGTATTATAGGAGCATACCACATCACCTTGGCAGGAACCCTCTTCCTGGGGCGCTCGCCCTCAACATCACCGTGGTCATCTCGTCTGATCTTATACCGCAATGCACCGCATACCGGGCATGCATTCAAATTCTCTTACTTCTCACCGCGGTACAGGATGCAGTCATTAGGGCATGCATGTATCTTCTCCACCTCTAATCCTAGAGGGCAGAGAATCTTCTTTGCTTCGTACGTACTGTCAGGCAATTCATTATCCTTTGGAAGCTTCTTCTTCATTATTTTCAGTAGCTTCTGAAATGCCTTGTCAGATACACCATTCTCTGCCTTCCATTGCAGCAATTCTAGTGTGGTATTGAGCTTTGTGTTGCCATCTTCGCAATTTGGGTACAACCCTTTTTTTATCCTCTAACATGTGATCGAACTTCAACTTCTCCCTTTCACTTTCGCATTCTCTCTGTGCATCAACAATGACCCGGCGAAGATCATCATCGGGCACATCTAGTGCCTTTTGATCTTCAGCTTCCCCCGTTGCAGTATCACCGTATTCAGGGAACATAGGATAGTTGTCATCATCCTCTTCTTCTTTATTGTCTTCCATCATAACCCCTCTTTCTCCGTGCTTGGTCTAATAATTATAGTGGGGCATGAAACCCTTCTCTAGCAAGTGGAAGTGAAGGGTTTTTGAGGAAGAGTAATCCTTTGTATTCTCACAGACAAGACATGGACAATACATAAAACCATTCTACTTGTTTGCCTCAGCCACATCGAGAAAATTATGCAGGCCCGTAATGTACTCAGAAGTGCGTCGGTCACCGTACATCCATTGCCGGTTCATCTGCATGCATTATATAATTAAGTATATCAAAAACCATTACAGAACATCATGAATAGAGAAATGACCAAATTAATACAAGTTCATCATCACACTAAAACCAAAGTACAATAGTGATCAAATGTTATTACTGAAAAAATAAATACATAAAGTTCATACATAGTTCTCATAGAACAACATACAACTATCTAGAGCGTCTAATTAAAACATACATTGAAACTAACATACGACTATGTAAAACATTTAAATGCAACAACAAATGCGATCAAAATCGCAACTAAGGTAACAATTGATCCAACAGCATAATGATACCAAGCCTCTTTATCAATGGCATATTTTCTAATCTTTCTAATCTTCAAGCGCATTGCATACATCTGGATCTTGTGTAGATCGATGACATCGGCAACATGCAACTCCAATTTCATCTTCTCTTCTTCAATTCTTTTCAATTTTTCTTTCAAATAATTGTTTTATTTTTCAACTAAATTTAACCTCTCGACAAGAGGGTCGGTTGGAATTTCCGGTTCACATACCTCCTAGATAAAGACATCTATGTCAATTTGGTTGGCATAATTGTCATAAACACTAAATGAAACAAATAGTTATAAAAGATAATATACCACATCCGAATCATAGACCGGACGAGAGCCGACGGGGGCGAATACCAAAACCATGGCACTATATAATAATAAACAATAATACAAGTAAGAAAATTATACAAGTAGCTATCTAAATCATACAAGTAAGAATTTTTTCTTTTAAAAAGAAGATAAGAACAATAATCTCACCACAGTGGTGCTAGCGACGAGATCGGCGTGGGTGATCGACGGCGGTGAGGACGGGGACGGGGACGGGATGACACCCTACACATGTGCAAACTAAGAAGTTAATTTGAGCTCAAATTGTGCATCTAAATCAAATAAACTTCCACATACACACCTCCACTAAAACCTACAAACCACTCTACTTCTAGAGCATGAAATGAGCTAAACTAGCAATGAGAGATGAAAGGATGAAGTTGCTAACCTTTTAGAACACTTGGATAGTTGGTGCACCACCAAATCTTGGGGAAAATGGAGCTTGGAGGTTGATCTTGGAGGAAGAACAGAGGAGAAAGCTTAAGTGTGGCTCGGGCATTTCATTGAACACCTCATGTGCATATAGGCAAAAAACAGAGTAGCCCACACACCTCCCACTTTATACGGCCAAAAAACAGAGGAGAGGGTGGGGGCGTGGATATATATAGGCAGAACTTTAGTCCCGGTTGGTGTCTACAACCCGGACTAAAGGCCTACCCTTTAGTCCCGGTTCCAGACACCAACCGGGGCAACCCCTTTAGTCCCGGTTGGTGTCTGGAACCGGGACTAAAAGTCCCAGTCGAATTGGGACTGATGCCTGCCGACGCCCGGCTGGCGTCCTAGCCGCTCGAACTAGGACTGATGCTCACATTAGTCCTGGTCCGTAACACGACCGGGACTATTGCTCTGATCTGGCCAGAACCAAAGCCCTATTTTCTACTAGTGGTTGGTAAAGGAAGAGATGTTGGGCTTAATCAGATCACACTATTTGAAGGAAAAGTTGCGGGAGGAAACGGCGAACAAGTTCTTAGCAGAGATATATACAGACTCGGGCAGCTTTTTGACTTTTTCAGGATGTTATCCTTCTATGTGACTACTGTTGGGTTTTACTTCTGTACTATGGTAATTCTATATCTGATATGATATGTTATGTTTTCTCGGGCAGCAGTGTTTCTACACTCCTGTTCGTCAATTGACAATGTCCTAGAATGCGTGCAGTTAAACATCTCTAACTTTGACTCATAAATATGAAAAAAAGTAGTTTGGCCATGAGAAACTCAAACTACCGTTTAGATTTTTCAAGAAAAGTGTTGTCATAATATTGAAGTTCTTTCAAGTCTTCCTAGCATATTCGTATGAAAATTGCTGGTCAAAGTTGCATATTAGTGACTGTCAAGGCCCAAGAGCTCATCTATTTATGAACAGAGTGTATTGTTTTGTATGGATCTTCAGCCATTGCTATGGCAGTTACTTTTTTCTGTTAACCATTTTGTGTTCTCCGTTTCTAAATGATCACTATGATCCTATACTATTTTTATTGCTTTCTCTACTATGTATTATCATTCAAATGAATCTTTTATGTTCAAATATTATTCTTAGTTTAAACTCCAACTAATACATTTTTCTTGTGGGATTTGTATTATTGCAAGTCACGTTGATAAAACTCATTATATAAATTGAAGATGATGCCTGTTGACCTTGAGAATTGCGCTGTTGTGCCCCTTCTCTTCTTCTTTTGTCCTTAAGAGTTACCAATCTTTAATTTTTTTTGCAGCTCACTGTACTGACAGTGTACATATTTCTCTATGGTAAAACCTATCTGGTAAGATTCAATATCCGTTCTTCTCCTTTTTTGCAGTAAGATCTCTGTGCGAGAATCTCAGATAGATTGTTTTTATCATGTCAATCTACTTGCATGTGATTGTTAAACCTACTTGTTTCCTGCACTAGGCCGCACATATTGCTTGAATTATGTCTTGGCTATTCTTTCTCTCTACTACTTTTCATGCAACATAAGCGTTGGGTGACAGCATAAGCACTTATTTTTGGCTCATGCGGCTTCCAGTACATGTTACTTTTGGGACATAAAGTTCACACAAAGTTATAGTGAATGCAAAATTCCTAAGCTTTGCATGGCATTTAAATACTACCTGTTTTCAAGAGAAACTTCTTCAGTTGTTATTATAATGGTATGTAATAGTTTATATGTGTCAAAAATACCTTTGCATCTGTAGATTCTTCAGTCTTTTCTTTGTCATGTTTTGGATTTCCTTTGATGCATTTTTTATTGTACTTTAGGCTTTATCTGGTGTTGGAGAATCAATTCAAAATAGGGCGGATATACAGGGAAATGCAGCATTGAGCGTGGCTCTGAACACCCAGTTTCTTTTCCATATTGGTGTGTTTACTGCAATTCCTATGATTCTAGGTTTCATCCTGGAAGAAGGTGTCCTGACGGTATTTCCCTTCCGTTGCAGACTTCTGGGTTTATTATGATATCTCTATTTATGGTTGGTTCATTACTGTCTCTACTCTCAAAATTATATTTTGAGTTTAAATTAATTTATGTTCCTTCTGATTCCAATATAGTTTTAATTTATCTGTTTTTGAGATGAGCTTATCATTCTAGTGTGTTATGTGGAATCTTAGCACTATTTGTTATCTTGGTTCATGAATAGCCACTGCTTTGTAAAATTTTCCCTAGAGAGCAACGGGTTATGAATCCTTATATGTGAATGTGTGGATGCAGGCTTTTCTCAGCTTCAATACCATGCAGTTCCAACTATGCTCCGTATTTTTCACGTTCTCTCTTGGAACAAGGACTCACTATTTTGGTCGCACAATACTGCATGGAGGTGCAAAGGTAGGGCTTTCTTGAAGTAATGTTCGTCTTCTTAATTTCACACAGTACATTTTTCTGTTGTTGAGAATTTCTCACAATACTGATCTTGTTTTTCTTATTTATTACCAGTGTAGAGCAACTGGTAGGGGTTTTGTGGTACGGCATATCAAGTTTGCTGAGAATAACCATATTTATTCCCGAAGCCATTTTGTGAAAGGGTATGTTGTCACCTGATGTTACTTTCATGATTGTATGTGCAATATCAGTATTATATCCAAGCCAACAATTCTTGTTCCATTTTGTAGGCTGGAGGTTGCACTTCTGTCGGTTATCTTTCTAGCTTATGGTTTTAACAACAGTGGAGCAATTGGCTATATCTTACTTTCCATAAGTAGCTGGTTGATGGCTCTTTCTTGGCTTTTTGCTCCATATGTGTTCAACCCTTCTGGATTTGAATGGCAAAAGTAAGCCACTAAGCATTCTATGTATGTTTATTCCAGCCAATCACTATAAACTGTCAGGACAAAGATAAAACCCCGTGCCACCCCTTCTCTCTTGATCTCTCAGGGTCGTCGAGGATTTCAGAGACTGGACAAACTGGCTTTTTTACCGAGGTGGTATTGGGGTTAAAGGAGAAGAAAGCTGGGAAGCTTGGTGGCATGAAGAACCGGTAATTCAATGTTGCTTTGACCTCTCAAGTCTTGAATGATCTGTTATGACATCTATCTGCTGCGTTATTTGTGTCAACACCTGAATTGCTTTTGAAGTTCAACATTGTCACAAAACTAAACTTCTACAAATATCCTGCTGCAGCATGATGATGTCATGAGAACATATTGGCATATTTCTTTGAAGCAGCATTGTGATTTATGCTTTTGAATTCTTATATAGATGTACAATAGTTTCAATAAGCTCACTTTATCTTTAGTCTTGCTTGCTACTATGCCAAATGTTGCGTACTTTTCCTGCTTTGTTTTGGCACCACTTCTACACTAATTATGTCATTACTTGTGCTCTTTCCGCAATTATCTTCTTTGAAAAGGACAGAATTAAAGAAAATACTGAAAGCTATTAATTCTTTTGTGCCATTGCATAATTTGTCTCCTTAAGTCTGCAGTTGGGTTTATGTTCTTCATGTGATACCAATACGTATTATCAATATTACGCTTGGAAGTTTCATACACTAAATTTTGTTGAGGTCCAAGGTGTTGAAAATAATTGATTTCCAAACATTTCCTTTTCAGGCACATATTCACACCTTCCGCAGGAGGATACTGGAAACTATACTTGGTTTAAGATTTTTTATTTTCCAGTATGGAGTTGTTTACCACATGCATGCAAGCCAAGAAAGTACAGCATTATCGGTATGTTTGTGTTTCAGCACTGATTTGCTTGCTGACATGAAATTCAGTGACAAATGAACATGGAATTTTATGTTCCAAAGATACCGCAGTTTCTTTAAGCACTTGCTAAGGCAAAGTCTATATTTGTATATATCGTTGATTGTCCGATCTTCCACTTGTACTTTAGAAGATTACAAAAGTATTTTCTTTCATTTCTTATATGTTTAGAAGGAAGACCATGTTAAAAATGGTTGCCATTTACTTAATTTAATAGTGACCCCATTACACCATAATTAACTCAAAACACTAATCTGTTTTTCTGTTACCTGAACCCACACACAACGCATACACAGGTGCAATTCCGACACCGCATAAATCTGATCTTGGATTGAATGTTAAGCATTTCCATTCTTTTGCTAGTTTTGGTCGTCTTAACTGCTTGAAAACATCGTAGCACCATGTCTGTTTCTACTATTTCCTTGAATGGGGTTTAAGCTTACTGATGTATCAGTTGTTCCTTTGAGAACAGTTGGGGAAGAATCAATTGCATGTATTTGTTGGCCTACTTTATCAAAAGAAAAGAATACTAGAATAGTAATATCATGTCTTGGCACTGCAGGTATATTGGATTTCATGGGCAGTGCTTGGAGGGCTTTTTGTCCTCCTAATGGTACGTGTATTCGCGATGTAATGTTTAACAGCCATACTTGGTTTTTACTGATTGCAGTGTTCACCTGTGTTGCTTTCTGTATTAATCTGCAGGTATTTAGTTTAAACCCCAAGGCCATGGTTCATTTCCAGTTGCTCCTGTGTCTGGTCAAAAGCATTGCACTGTTAGTGGTTTTGGTAAGTTTGGTTGTGGCAATTGCAATTACACACCTCACTGTTGTAGATGTACTTGCTTCCATCCTAGCATATGTGCCTACTGGATGGGGAATTCTTTCGGTGAGTTTCATGTGGCAACTTTGGTACCATGAAATGCTACATTTCGAAAACCTTGCCATTGTTCAAAACGACACCAGATAATAAAGGCTAGGTAGTTATTACGCAACTTAAAACTTGGTAGTGGATTTGCTAATGTTGCGTAGCTAATGAAAGGATTTATAGAATAATGACACAGATGATATATGTCAAGTCTTCCATGTGGTTTACCTTTGCATAGCATAGCAACAGAAAGGTGTTCAAGTTCGTTTTTGTCGGGCCCCTTTCTGTAATAAATCACAGAAAAAGCCCCAAGTCACACCAGCCCCAAGATCAACACAACTGATGGACTTCCTTGATACAGATAACCAGTACAAGATAATATTACACAAGGTTGAGTCTGAGAGCTCAACAACATTATTACAAACTCGCCAATATATATATGGCAGTGGCGGAATATGACAGTGGCGCGGTGGTGATACAATACTGGTACAATAAGATAGAGCCAAGCGTCAGTGTGAGGCTTGACTATTTTATTTGTGTAGCGAAAGCTCGGCGGATGATACATGTGGTAGACTCCTATCTCACAGGTTGACTGACTGGGACTCCTCTAAGCGTCGGGCTCGCTAGTGCAATCCTCTTCCACAAGCTCGTCCACCTCCAAGTTTGGCCAAGTAAATAGTCAGGGACAAGCCAGTGAGTACGTTGGAATGTACTCGCAAACATAATGAACAAAAGATATAATGAATGCATATGCTCAAGTTGGATCATGTTAACATGCTCATGCTGACTAAAATCTTGGTCATGACATGACAATAATAAAAAGATGCGAAAGTAAATAAGCATGTTAGTCAGAATCTATCTTATTAAAAATAAAGCATATGGATGCCACGGGTAGTCTACCCAGCCCAAGTGACATTCAGAAAAATTAGAGAATGCCAATCGGGTGTCCACAAGAGTAGTGGCGTGATAGACCGCCTGTGAACTCGAGGGACGCCACGAAGAGGTCTTGAAAAGAAATGCCAGTCGGGTGTCAAAGTGACGCCACGGTCGGACTTGAAGAGAAATGCCAATCGAGTGTCCACAAGAGTAGTGGCGTGATAAACCGCCTGTGAACTCGAGGGACGCCACGAAGAGGTCTTGAAAAGAAATGCCAGTCGGGTGTCAAAGTGACGCCACGGTCGGACTTGAAGAGAAATGCCAATCGGGTGTCCACAAGAGTAGTGGCGTGATAAACCGCCCGTGAACTCGAGGGACGCCACGAAGAGGTCTTGAAAATAAAATTGAGTGCCCGGGGTAGTCTAGCCAGCCCCTGAGACACTCAGGAATTATAAAATAAGAGAAACGGGTTAGTCCTCAATAATATGCATAACCCTAAGAATATTAACATGTAAAAACATTCATTGTAGCATCAGGGTGTCAATAATTATCTTGCAAAATATTTCGGCATATTATAATTATTTCCTCCGGAGACCGACACCGGGACCGACACTTGACCCACCCAGCTACACCCTTGACCGAGGACACGGCTATTCGAATAGGTTTAAACTCTGCAGAGGGTGTACTCTTTACCCACGTGTATGGGATTTCCTTAGTCAGTACGGTGACACTGACTAATTCCCATTACAGTCTTTGGGTTGAAAACACACCTGACCAGCACACACCAGATTAACCGTCCAGATGCCAGGAATCACCCAAAGCATCTTTTCAGAAAAACTCTAAGTCGGGGAGACAACAATCTCGAGTAGCATGGGATCACTATTAATATGCGCAGATTCCAAGGCGTGCCCCCCTCTTGTTTACAACCGGTAACACCCATGCCCCCTGACCCGATGACATGATTTAGTCCATGGCCGTGGAAACCCTCATCGTGGCCCTCTATGTGGTGTGTACCCGGACAGGGGTTAACAACTTACTAAGCCGTACCTTCCTTGCGGAAGGACCCGTGGCAGCACGGTAATCCAGCTAGGTGCAACGGAACAAGACTCGATCTAGGCCGACTCAGGAGGTGTTGCTAATACGACCGGCATACTCCATATCTGCTACCGTGACACCACCGTGTCGAAAAATGGCCCGTGCCCACCGACACGTCCATAGAAGAAGAAACACTTCTGTAATCTCAGATGCTCCATACATGTCAGAGAGGTGCTTGAGTAGCAGGCAAGCAAGTGAGAAAGAAATGACATGACCATACATGCATGCACTTGTGATATATGTGGTGCAAACTCCAACCCTATGGAAACATGAAAAATGCAAATGCAATCACCGTATCCCAAGTTCAATAATGCTTGCCTTGTCCAAGGTAGTCAGGAGAAAACCCTTCGAAATTCTAGGCAAAGTTTCCCTCTTCTTTTTCTGAAAAATTCAAATTTAAACTCAAATTATAAATTTTGGCAACAGTGCAAAAAGATGTCTCAAAACATGTTTAAATAAATACTAAAAAAACTAGAGAGAAAATAAAGAATTTCAAAAAAAAGATTCAACTCAAACAGAGTTGTGCTTTAAAAGTTATTAAACTTTCAAAACTAGGGGTTTTTTCTGAAAAAATCCAGTCCCTGTGCGTTTAAAAAGAAAACGCCTCGGAACTAAAT
The DNA here is from genome assembly GCA_011799875.1 of Thinopyrum elongatum. NCBI lineage: Eukaryota > Viridiplantae > Streptophyta > Magnoliopsida > Poales > Poaceae > Thinopyrum > Thinopyrum elongatum. Next base: position 582,526,488 of record CM022300.1, on the reverse strand, counting down.
ACGCTTCTCAGCGGAGAAGGCGAAAAAGGCAGAGTGCGCCTTCATTTTAGACAGAGAAAAAGAAAAGACCGCGCGGGGTGGGGGTCCACCCGTCAGGTTCAAATTTGAACCCGTTCGCGTGCGAGACAGAGAGGTGACGGCGGTCGCCGACGACGATCACCGGGGTTCCAGTAGCTGGCGATGGTGTGGACGTGTCCGGGATGGAGTACCGCGTCGGAGGGTGGTGGTGGTGGTCACCGGAGAGCAGCAGAACGGCGGCAAGGTTGACGGCGGTGGATGGTGGTTCGGGAGATGTGGGATTTCGCCGGAGAGAGCTCGAGGAGTGGAATTGAAGCGCGGGATCGACGAGTAGGTGCAGGAGAGGGCTTCTGGCGTAGTTTTAGCAGTTGTCGTGGAGTAACGGCATCGAGCCGATCGGGGATAGTGGCAGCGGGGCGGTGATCGGAGAGGAGGGAGAAGACCTCCTCGGGGTCAGGGGAGTGGCATAGGGGGCGATTGGAAGGTGGTGGAGGTGATGGGTGAGGAGAACGGGGCTCGGGAGGGCCTTTTATAGGCGGTTCGAGGCGGTCCGGCGGGGTTCGGATTATGCCGGAGTAAATCCGGCCGGTGAGGTAGGTATGGCCGGTGGTCAAGGTCGGTGCGGAGTTGATGAGGACGGAGGAGAGCTCCGGAAGGATCAGCGTGGATGAGCTCGAGCTCCTCGAGCTTATCCCGGAGCGGGGCTCCCGTACGGTTGCGGCGGCGACTGCCAGGAAGGGTCCAAAGAGTTGGGCGGCGAGGCGATGCTGCAGAGGGACGGACACATGGAGGGGAGGTAGGTAGGAGAGCGTTGAGGGCAGTGATGTGGCCGGTGATCGAGATGATCTGCTCGGCTTGCCGCCGCCAAGGACGGAGGCAGGTGCACCGGCCTCCTCCTGTGCTGTCGGTGGTGAGGCGCTGACAAGGAGGGTCCCGGAGAGCGATGCATTGAAGAGCGGCAGCGACGCCGTGAAGGAAAGGAGAAGGAGTGGAGTGCACGGCAGCGATCCCCCCCCCTCTCTGAATTTTCTGAATTTTTTCGACAGTTCTACAGTGTGCCCACCAAGTGTATGACAAACTGCTAAAGGGTGCTAGGCAATTTAGGAATTTGTGTGGATTTTTGTGGTAAGGTGTTGATGCAAATACGAGGGCTTGGCAAAGTTTCAGAATTTTTGGAGCATTTAAAAATAGGTTTTGATCAGAAATATTGAATCTGGTCCAAATTTGAATTGAATGGCATTTGAAATTTTTGAACTGTGGAACCCAATATTTTTGGTGAAATGGGTTGTGGGTACTATCTAGTTGCTGGGATAATTTTGGTGGAAGCAGGAGAATATTTTTGTTTGGAATATGAAAAATATTTTTGTTGGGTGGGAGAGAGTTGGATACTGTCCTAGAAGGTGAGAATGACTTGTGGGATAAATTTGGAGTGGCAAAAAAATTGTTGGAAGATTTTAGAAGGGCTAGAAGGAAGTGGAAAGGTCATTTTCTTTGAAAATTTAATTATTCCCAAAAACTTTTCTGAATGAAAATTGTTTGAAAACCTCCAAATTAATTATCCAAAATATTTAAACCTTTCAAAACAGAACCATTCAAAAATTTTGAAACCCAGTTGAAAATTAAAAATAAATTTTTAGAATAGAAGAACTAGAAAGATAATAAGGCCAAAATATTTCAAATTATTTTATTTTAAGGAAAAGATTTTGAAAATCCAAAAGAAATATTTTTGGGGTGTTACAACACCTATCCCCCTTAGGAAAAATCTCGTCCCTGAGATTTCAGCTGTCCCTCAAACCGGTACGGATATTCAGTCCTCAGGTGATCCTCTCTTTCCCAAGTTGCTTCTTCCTCGGTGTGATTACTCCACTGAACCTTGTAAAATTTTATTACATTCTGCCGGGTCCTCCGTTCGGACTCCTCCAAAATCTTTATAGAACGTTCCCTATAGGTAAGGTCTGGTTGGATATCCAGGTCTTGATGCTGGACTTGCTTTTCCGGATTACTAACACATCTCCTTAGTTGTGACATGTGAAACACATCATGAACATCTGATAATTCTGCCGGTAGCTCTAGTTGATAGGCAACCTTGCCTCTCCTTGCGATTACTCTGAATGGTCCAATAAACCTCGGTGCCAATTTCCCTTTGACTTTAAATCTCTGTAGTCCTCTTGTTGGAGATACTCTAAGATACACATATTCATCGGGCTCAAAACTGATTTGGCGGTGTTTTTTATCATAGTAACTCTTTTGACGGCTCTGAGCCGCTCTCAGTCTGTCCTGAATAAGCTTGACTTCTATTTCTGCCTCTTTAAGAACTTCGGGACCGAAGATTCGACTGTCTCCGGTCTCAGACCAATTGAGTGGGGTACGACACCTTCATCCGTACAGGGCTTCATAAGGTGACATTTTCAAACTGGCTTGATAACTGTTGTTATATGAGAACTCCGCGTATGGTAAACTGTCTTCCCAGCTGACTCCGTAAGTAAGCACACATGCTCTCAGCATGTCCTCTAATATTTGATTTACCCGCTCAGTTTGTCCTTCGGTCTGCGGGTGGTATGCTGTGCTGAACGTCAGTTGAGTCCCTAGGGCTTGCTGTAGGTGCTCCCAAAATCTAGAGACAAATTGGGTGCCTCTATCAGAGACTATGGTCTTGGGTACTCTGTGTAAGCAAATAATCCAGGAGAGGTATAATCGGGCAAGCCTCTGTGTGGAGTATGTGGTTTTTACCAGAATGAAATGTGCCACCTTGGTTAAATAATCTGTTATAACCCAGATAGCATCATTTCCGTGTCATGACCTTGGCAATCCGACGATAAAATCCATTCCTATTACATCCCATTTCCATTCAGGCACTCTGAGTGGCTGCAATAGTCCTGCTGGACTCTGGTGTTTTGCTTTTACACGCTGGCATGAATCACAACGTGCGACATATACGGCTATATCTCTTTTCATCCCGTGCCACCAATAATTTTCTTGTAGATCCTTGTACATCTTTGTTCCTCCTGGACGAATAGAATATGGAGTGGTATGGGCTTCTGCCAAAATTTGTTGCTTTAACTCTTCCTTATTAGGCACGCATAATCTTTTTCCGAACCATAAAATTCCCTGACTGTCAATGGTAAATTCGGACGCCTTGCCCAATTTTATTTTCCTCTTAATCCCCTCAATACTTGGGTGTCCTTTTTGGGCTTCTTTGATTTGATCCTCTAATGTTGGTTTTATCTCTAGTTGATTAATGGTTCCTTCTGTGACTAGGACCATATTGAGTTTGGCAAATTCCTGGTTGAACTCATGCTGTGAGAATTGCACACTATTGTTGCTGGTGCAGGGATTTCGGCTGAGGGCGTCTGCCACAACATTTGCTTTACCCGGATGATAATGAATTCCGATGTCGTAATCCTTTATTAACTCAAGCCAGCGACGCTGTCTCAAGTTTAATTCTGGCTGGGTGAAGATATACTTAAGACTTTTGTGGTCTGTGTATATTTCACGTCGTTTACCGAGAAGAAAGTGTCGCCATTCCTTGAGTGCATGTATTACTGCAGCTAGCTCCAAATCATGAGTAGGATAATTCTCCTCGTGTCGTCGCAGCTGTCTTGAGGCATAGGCCACGACTTTTCCTTCTTGCATCAATACACATCCAAGGCCTTTCCTGGACGCATCACAGTATATCTCAAAAATTTTGTGCACATCAGGCACGACCAGAACGGGTGCCATTGTTAACCTCTTCTTCAATTCTTGGAAACTTTTCTCACAGGCTTCAGTCCATTCAAACTTCTTATCCTTCTTGAGTAATTGGGTCATGGGTTTAGCTATGATGGAGAATCCTTCAATAAATCTCTGGTAGTAGCCAGCCAGACCAAGGAAACTCCTGACCTCGATAATGTTTGTGGGTTGCTTCCATTCTTGGATAGCCTTTACTTTACTTGGGTCCACTGCTATCCCATCTTGTGTCAGTACATGTCCCAGAAAGCCAACTTCTCGTAACCAAAATTCACATTTACTGAATTTGGCATATAGTTGATTTTTCCTTAATTCTTCCAGGACTATTCGTAGGTGTTGCTCGTGTTCCTCGGGTGTCTTGGAATAAATAAGTATGTCATCGATAAATACGACCACGAACTTGTCCAGATATTTCATGAAGACCTTGTTCATGAGATGTACAAAGTAAGCAGGAGCGTTGGTTAAGCCAAAAGGCATCACTGTGAACTCGTATAATCCATATCTGGTAGTAAAGGCAGTCTTGGGTATATCTGACGATCGGATTTTTAATTGATGGTAGCCTGACCTCAAATCTATTTTTTGAGAAAACCTTGGCTTCTGCTAGGTGTTCGAACAAGTCATTTATCCTGGGCAGCGGGTATTTATTTTTGATGGTGACCATATTGAGTGCCCTGTAATCAATACATAGCCTTAGGGTACCTTCATTTTTCTTAGCAAATAAAACTGGCGATCCCCATGGTGATGAGCTGGGTTGAACATAACCTTTTTCCATTAGTTCCTTAATCTGTTTCTTTAACTCAGCCAATTCCGTCGGAGCCATTCGGTACGGCTTCTTATAAATGGGTGTCGTTCCAGGTGCTAATTCAACAACAAATTCAATTTCACGGTCCGGGGGCATTCCTGGTAGCTCCTCAGGAAATACATCAGGGTACTCATAGACTACAGGAACCTTAGTTAATTCTGCCGCATCCACTTGATTTAATTTTCCTTGTGATGCGGAAATCCTCCTTGTGCCAAATTTTATTGTTTTCCCTTGGCAACTTGTAAGAGTCACTGTGCGATTGTAGCAGTCTATGAAACCTTTATTTTTGGTTAACCAATCCATTCCCAGAATAACGTCCAGATCGACTGCTTCCAGTACAATAAGGTTGGCTAAAAATACCATTCCTTTGATCTCAATATTCACATCCTTGCAGTACCATTGTGTGCTTTGCTTCAATCCCAGGGACTGAATAACCATGCAATTTTGTAAAGGTGAAAAAGAAAATTGATTCTTCGAAGTGAATCTTTTTGAGATACACGAATGGGAAGCTCCAGAATCAAGTAAGACTGTAGCATTAATTGAGTTGACAGGAAACGTACCAAACACAATATCTGGTGCATTTTGTGCCTCCTCAAAGGTCACGTGGTTGACCTGTCCCTTCCTTTGGTTGTTATTGGGGTTGAAGTTGTTGCGTTTTGGAGCTGTGTTTGTACCACGGCCATTGTTGTTGGGCTTGGGAGCATTATTTCCTTGCTTTGGGCATTGCCTGGAGTAATGCCCTTCTCCTCCGCAGGCATAACAGGTGATGCCCGGATAGAATGTTGTATCTTTGGTCCTATTGTTGAAAGCACTGCGGTTCTGTTGTGGTGCTATAGCTGCTGGTCGGGATAGCGGAGTTGCTGGTTGGGGTGTTGTAGGCTTCTGAAATTCATTCTTGGGCCTGTCATTGCGAACCTGAGATGATTGGTTTATACGGCGCTTGCGTATTTCGTTCAAGTTGCGGTGCTCATTCTCTAGTATAATTGCCTTGTCCACCAGTGTCTTGAAATCAGGAAAGGTGTGAACTACCAGTTGGCACTTTAAATATGGAATAAGTCCGTCGAGGAATTTTTCCATCTTTTTATCTTCTGTCATGTATTCGTCATTGGCGTACCAGGCCAGCTGAGTAAACTGATCCAGGTACTGGGCTACCGTGGTGCCTCGCTGCTTGAGATCCTCAAACTCCCTTTTCTTCAATTTCATAATACTGTTAGGAATGTGTGCTCCCCGAAAGTTTTCCTTGAACTGTTCCCATGTCATATTGGCTCCATTGGGGTGAGTGTGGCATAAGTTTTCCCACCATGATGCTGCTGTACCAGAAAAATAGTGCGGAGCGTACATCACTTTTTCCTGGTCCGTACACTGGGCAATAACCAATTTCCTTTCAATATCACGTAGCCAGTCGTCTGCCTTCATTGGTTTGTCGGTGTGAGAAAACACAGTAGGATTGGTCCTCTGGAGCTCAGATAATTTTGACATGTGCTGATTTTGTCCCTGGTGATTTCCCATATTGATTAAGTGCTGCATCATCTCTTGGTGCTGTTGCTGGCTTTGCTCGTAAAGACGATATACTTGTGAGAAGGCTGAGTCGTTACTCTGTTGACTTGTCTGTCCCTGTGTAAAATTATTTCCCATTTGTCCAGAATTGTCCTCAGGTGGGTTGGGCATTGAACGAGTCCAGGGACGATGCATTCTCTTTCTGGGGTATTTGTGTAACACCGATGAGAAAAGAAATTAAGAGGAACAAAATAAAGTTTTAAAAGACTGAAAATAATTTCCCCCGGAACGTAAGTGCAAAAAGGATAACAGGCTATGTTACACATGCAGTTTTAATTATACATGCTAGATTTTATCATACAAGCATGGTTTAATTATACAGGATGCTCGCAGAAACGGTATACTACACGACCACTTATTTAAACTAGCGTGCTACTCCGCCCTCTCAGCGTGCTGTGGTCTGGGTCTACTACTCGACATCTTACAAAAGAAGAAAAGAAACAGAAAATAAACATTTAACAACTGTGCTGTGAGAAAGGTCGTCTGCAGTGGGAGGCCTCGTCTGTCCTCACAGAGTGTCTGGAACATCAAGGGCCCTGCCGAGGGTGAGTCCCAGACGAGGTGCTGATGACTCGACCTCCTCCTGCTCCTCAGGAATAGTCTTCAGTCGGGCATACGTCGATGCCACGCCTGCTGGGGGTGGCACCGGGCTCGTCGGGGGTGGAGCTCTGACTGGAATGGGCGCAGCCAAGCGGATAGCCTCATCATTCGGGGATGAGCGCAGAATTGAGGAACCGTGAGGAGGATCATATTGTGGGGTAGGGATGCGAGGATCGCGAGGCGAGGGGGAACGGTACTCACTCCTGCGAGGAATCCTCGTACGAGCTAAGTCCATTCGTGCAGCAAGATGGTCATCCACCAGAGAGGTGAAGACTGACTCTAGTGACATGATGTACTGGACAAGGGGCTCGATCGCCTCGTCCCTTTCTCCCGCAGTGCAGGAGAAAGCATAGTGGCTGGTGTATGGAACATGGCATGGCAAGTAGTGATAGGGACGGGTCTGCATGATAGGCAGGATGTCCCTGAGACGAGCAATAGCCTCACAGGCCGGATCTAGATAGCATGCCTCTTAGAGGGCATGACTCTCCCCATAAAGAGGTAGTTGCAGAAAGACAAGGTACTTCCGCCCCTAATATATACCAAGGCATGGTACATAGTCAGGGTGTCCGTAATCCTGTCAGGGAAAACGTGTACTCTGGACGGCTCGGAGATCTCATCGCATCTCTAGCGATGACGGTGAGAAGACGGGAAAATCCCGTGAGCTCGTTGGTGAAGATCTGGGATGAACAGCCGCCACCAGCCATCTACAACAGTAGACAAAAATCCAAATAGTCATATCATAAGTATATGCTGACCAAGGAAAATTTGCTACAATGCATGAGATGCATGCTAAAAAAATGTTAGTACTGACTCGAGTGCTAGCGATCGTGCCTAGGGCTTCCTATAGTCAGCCTGGCTCTGGTACCAAGGTCTGTCGGGCCCCTTTCTGGAATAAATCACAGAAAAAGCTCCAAGTCACACCAGCCCCAAGATCAACACAACTGGTGGACTTCCTTGATACAGATAACCAGTACAAGATAATATTACACAAGGTTGAGTCTGAGAGCTCAACAACATTATTACAAACTCGCCAATATATATATATGGCAGTGGCGGAATATGACAGTGGCGTGGTGGTGATACAATACTGGTACAATAAGATAGAACCAAGCATCAGTGTGAGGCTTGACTATTTTATTTGTGTAGCAGAAGCTCGGCGGATGATACATGTGGTAGACTCCTATCTCACAGGTTGACTGACTAGGACTCCTCTAAGCGTCGGGCTCGCTAGCGCAATCCTCCTCAACAAGCTCGTCCTCCTCCAAGTCTGGCCAAGTAAATAGCCAGGGACAAGCCAGTGAGTACATTGGAATGTACTCGCAAACATAATGAACAAAAGATATAATGAATGCATATGCTCAAGTTGGATCATGTTAACATGCTCATGCTGACTAAAATCTTGGTCATGACATGACAATAATAAAAAGATGCGGAAGTAAATAAGCATGTTAGTCAGAATCTATCTTATTAAAAATAAAGCATATGGATGCCACGGGTAGTCTAGCCAACCCAAGTGACATTCAGAAAAATTAGAGAATGCCAATCGGGTGTCCACAAGAGTAGTGGCGTGATAGACCGCCTGTGAACTCGAGGGACGCCACGAAGAGGTCTTGAAAAGAAATGCCAGTCGGGTGTCAAAGTGACGCCACGGTCGGACTTGAAGAGAAATGCCAATCGGGTGTCCACAAGAGTAGTGGCGTGATAAACCGCCCGTGAACTCGAGGGACGCCACGAAGAGGTCTTGAAAATAAAATTGAGTGCCCGGGGTAGTCTAGCCAGCCCCTGAGACGCTCAGGAATTATAAAATAAGAAAAATGGGTTAGTCCTCAATAATATGCATAACCCTAAGAATATTAACATGTAAAAACATTCATGGTAGCATCAGGGTGTCAATAATTATCCTGCAAAATATTTTGGCATATTATAATTATTTCCTCCGGAGACCGACACCGGGACCGACACTTGACCACCCAGCTATGCCCTTGACCAAGGACACGGCTATTCGAATAGGTTTAAACTCTGTAGAGGTTGTACTCTTTACCCACGTGTATGGGATTTCCTTAGTCAGTACGGTGACACTGACTAATTCCCATTACGGTCTTTGGGTTGAAAACACACCTGACCAGCACACACCAGATTAACCGTCTAGATGCCAGGAATCACCCAAAGCATCATTTTAGAAAAACTCTAAGTCGGGGAGACAACAATCTCGAGTAGCATGGGATCACTATTAATACGCGCGGATTCCATGGGGTGCCCCCCTCTCGTTTACAACCGGTAACACCCATGCCCCCTGACCCGATGACAGGATTTAGTCCATGGTCGTGGAAACCCTCATCGTGGCCCTCTATGTGGTGTGTACCCGGACAGGGGTTAATAACTTACTAAGCCGTACCTTCCTTGCGGAAGGACCCGTGGCAGCACGGTAATCCAGCTAGGTGCAACGGAACAAGACTCGATCTAGGCCGACTCAGGAGGTGTTGTTAATATGACCGGCATACTCCATATCTGTTACCGTGACACCACCGTGTCGGAAAATGGCCCGTGCCCACCGGCACGTCCATAGAAGAAGAAACACTTCTGTAATCTCAGATGCTCCATACATGTCAAAGAGGTGCTTGAGTAGCAGGCAAGCAAGTGAGAAAGAAATGACATGACCATACATGCATGCACTTGTGATATATGTGGTGCAAACTCCAACCCTATGCAAACATGCAAAAATGCAAATGCAATCACCGTATCCCAAGTACAATAATGGTTGCCTTGTCCAAGGTAGTCAGGAGAAAACCCTTCGAAATTCTCGGCAAAGTTTCCCTCTTCTTTTTCTGAAAAATTCAAATTTAAACTCAAATTAAAAATTTTGGCAACAGTGAAAAAAGATGTCTCAAAACATTTTTAAATAAATACTAAAAAAACTAGAGAGAAAATAAATAATTTCAAAAAAAGATTTAACTCAAACAGAGTTGTGGTTTAAAAGTTATTAAACTTTCAAAACCAGGGGTTTTTCTATAAAAACCCAGTCCCTGTGCGTTTAAAAAGAAAACGCCTCGGAACTAAATACGCTTCTCAGCGGAGAAGGCGAAAAAGGCAGAGTGCGCCTTCATTTTAGACAGAGAAAAAGAAAAGACCGTGCGGGGTGGGGGTCCACCCGTCAGGTTCAAATTTGAACCCGTTTGCGTGCGAGACAGAGAGGTGACGGCGGTCGCCGGTGACGATCGCCGGGGTTCCAGTAGCTGGCGATGGTGTGGACGTGTCCGGGATGGAGTACCGCGTCGGAGGGTGGTGGTGGTGGTCGCCGGAGAGCAGCAGAACGGCGGCGATGTTGACGGCGGTGGACGGTGGTTCGGGAGATGTGGGATTTCGCCGAAGAGAGCTCGGGGAGTGGAATTGAAGCGCGGGATCGACGAGTAGGTGCAGGAGAGGGCTTCTGGCGTAGTTTTAGCAGTGGTGGTAGAGTAATGGCGTCGAGCCGATCGGGGATAGTGGCGGCGGGGCGGTGATCGAAGAGGAGGGAGAAGACCTCCTCGGGGTCAGGGGAGTGGCATAGGGGGCGATTGGAAGGTGGTGGAGGTGATGGGTGAGGAGAACGGGGCTTGGGAGGGCCTTTTATAGGCGGTTCGAGGCGGTCCGGCGGCGTTCGGATTACGCCGGAGTAAATCCGGCTGGCGAGGTAGGTCTGGCCGGTGGTCAAGGTCGGTGCGGAGTTGATGAGGATGGAGGAGAGCTCTGGAAGGATCGGCGTGGACAAGCTCGAGCTCCTCGAGCTTATCCCGGAGCGGGGCTCCTGTACGGTTGCGGCGGTGACGACCAACTCCGGCGACTGCCAGGAGGGGTCCAGAGAGTTGGGCGGCGAGGCGATGCTGCGGAGGGACGAACGCGTGGAGGGGAGGTAGGTAGGAGAGCGTTGAGGGCAGTGATGTGGCCAGTGATCGAGCAGATCTGCTCGGCTTGCCGCCGCCGAGGACGGAGGCAGGTGCACCGGCCTCCTCCTATGCTGTCGGCGGTGAGGCGCAGACGAGGAGGGTCTCGGAGAGCGATGCATTGAAGAGCGGCAGCGACGCCGTGAAGGAAAGGAGAAGGAGTGGAGTGCACGGCAGTGATCCCCCCCTCTCTGAATTTTCTGAATTTTTTCGACAGAGCTACAGTGTGCCAACCAAGTGTATGACAAAATGCCAGAGGGTGCTAGGCATTTTAGGAATTTATGTTGATTTTTGTGGTAAGGTGTTGATGCAAATAAGAGGGCTTGGCAAAGTTTCAGAATTTTTGGAGCATTTAAAAATAGGTTTGGATCAGAAATATTGAATCTGGTCCAAATTTGAATTGAATGGCATTTGAAATTTTTGAACTGTGGAACCCAATATTTTTGGTGAAATGGGTTGTGGGTACTATCTAGTTGCTGGGATAATTTTGGTGGAAGCAGGAGAATTGTAGAAAATTTAGTTCCTTTGTAATTCTAAGAAACCAAGAAAGCAGGAGAATTGTAGAAAATTTAGTTCCTTTGTAATTCTAACAAACCAAGAATTATGAAAATTCCAACTTTGGAATTTGTTTGGAATATGAAAAATATTTTTGTTCGGTGGGAGAGAGTTGGATACTGTCCTAGAAGGTGAGAATGACTTGTGGGATAAATTTGGAGTGGCAGAAAAATTGTTGGAAGATTTTAGAAGGGCTAGAAGGAGTGGAAAGGTCATTTTCTTTGAAAATTTAATTATTCCCAAAAACTTTTCTGAATGAAAATTGTTTGAAAACCTCCAAATTAATTATCCAAAATATTTAAACCTTTCAAAATAGAACCATTCAAAATTTTTGAAACCCAGTTGAAAATTAAAAATAAATTTTCAGAATAGAAGAACTAGAAAGAGAATAAGGCCAAAATATTTCAAATTATTTTATTTTAAGGAAAAGATTTTGAAAATCCAAAAGAAATATTTTTGGGGTGTTACAGTTTTCCATTGTTAGCGTGATAGGTGGAGATGTCTTTACTACCACACAACTATTTCAAACATGATCTAGATTTTTATCTCAAAGAAAACAACTCCAAATTTTAGGATACAAGAGTTTCTTACTAACCAAATCTTTATCGATCTTGTTTTTGCTTCTGTAGATTGCTGTGGCATGGAAACCAATTGTGAAGAGATTGGGTTTGTGGAAAATAGTGCGCTCGCTGGCTCGTCTGTATGATGCTGGCATGGGAATGATCATTTTTGTGCCCATAGCCATCTGCTCCTGGTTTCCCTTCATCTCCGCCTTCCAGACACGGCTACTGTTCAACTAGGCTTTAAGCAGAGGTTTGGATATTTCTCTCATCCTGGCTGGCAACAATCAGAATGCAGGCATATGATGGTGGCATAATCAATCTTTTGAATCTTCACCCAGATCGTGCACCTTCGTAGTTAGTTGATCCCCGGTTCTGAGTTAGCAGTAGATGTATATATCTCCGTGTTGACCGGCAGTTATTTGCTATGGTTGTATATGTATATCGCCTACGACATTTTGTGCACTCATGATAGTTATAGGAGCTGGTGTTATTGAAGGACCGGGTGCTTAATCATTGTTAAAATAACTTGTTTATTTGTATTAGTTTGTTTAGATAATGTTGTGAAACTGTGGTCTGCACATCGAGTCATCTTACGTGCCACTAAGTACCATGGGGCTGCGAGGTCATTCTTGCTCCCCTTTGTATCGTACCTTATCTCATGTCTTCGCTCAACCATGCCCTAATCCTCCTATGTTTCTTTCATTGACGGTGCATTATGACACAAATTCCATTTGAAGCATGATCATTAGCCTTGTTACGGCAAGCAATGGTGGTGACGTTAGGAACCTATCTGGGCACCTGTATGTCTCGGATTAAGCTCAGCAATATAGAGGGAACCCTTGTTGAAGGGTGCCGTGAATTGGGCCGGCCCAGGCGCATGAGAAACAACAGCACTTATTTCTGTTTTTCTTTCATGTTTTATTTTTTGTTTACTTTTATTTATACTTCCTAATATTCTAAATAAATAAATTACAAAAATGACTCTACACAAAACGTTTGAAAAATGTTGATTAAACATTTGAAAAATGTTAAATATGTATAGAGAAAATGTATATCACATATACGAAGAATTTATACAAGAAATAAATAAAATGGGCATGAAACAATTTTATGATGTGTTTAAAAAAAGTAAATCAAGAATTTGAAAAAATGTTGAACAAGTGTTTGAAAAAATGTTAAGTAGGCATTTGAAATGTTAATTGTATATACAAAAGTATTGACCATGTATTAAAAAAATGATGAAAGTAATTTGTTCCTGGTCCGTAACACGACCGGGACTATTGCTCTGATCTGGCCAGAACCAAAGCCCTATTTTCTACTAGTGGTTGGTCAAGGAAGAGATGTTGGGCTTAATCAGTCACACTATTTGAAGGAAAAGTTGCGGGAGGAAACGGCGAACAGTTCTAGCAGAGATATATACAGACTCGGGCAGCAGCTTTTTGACTTTTTCAGGCTGTTATCCTTCTATGTGACTACTGTTGGGTTTTACTTCTGTACTATGGTAATTCTATATCTGAATGATATGTTAGTTTTCTCGGGCAGCATGTTTCTACACTCCTGTTCGTCAATTGACAATGTCCTAGAATGCGTGCAGTTAAACATCTCTAACTTTGACTCATAAATATGAAAAAAGTAGTTTGGCCATGAGAAACTCAAACTACCGTTTAATTTTCAAGAAAAGTGTTGTCATAATATTGAAGTTCTTTCAAGTCTTCCTAGCATATTCTATGAAAATTGCTGGTCAAGTTGCATATTAGTGACTGTCAAGGCCCAGAGCTCATCTATTTATGACAGAGTGTATTGTTTTGTATGGATCTTCACATTGCTATGGCAGTTACTTTTTTCTGTTAACCATTTTGTGTTCTCCGTTTCTAAATGATCACTATGATCCTATCTATTTTTATTGCTTTCTCTACTATGTATTATCATTCAAATGAATCTTTTATGTTCAAATATTATTCTAGTTTTGTAACTCCAACTAATACATTTTTCTTGTGGATTTGTATTATTGCAAGTCACGTTGAAAAACTCATTATATAATTGAAGATGATGCCTGTTGACCTTGGAATTGCGCTGTTGTGCCCCTTCTCTTCTTCTTTTGTCCTTAAGAGTTACCAATCTTTATTTTTTTTGCAGCTCACTGTACTGACAGTGTACATATTTCTCTATGGTAAAACCTATCTGGTAAGATTCAATATCCGTTCTTCTCCTTTTTTGCAGTAAGATCTCTGTCGAAATCTCAGATAGATTGTTTTTTCATGTCAATCTACTTGCATGTGATTGTTAACCTACTTGTTTCCTGCACAGGCCGCACATGTGCTTTAATTATGTCTTGGCTATTCTTTCCTCTACTACTTTTCATGCAACATAAGCGTTGGGTGACAGCATACACTTATTTTTGGCTCATGCGGCTTCCAGTACATGTTACTTTTGGGACATAAGTTCACACAAAGTTATAGTGAATGCAAAATTCCTAACGTTTGCATGGCATTTAAATACTACCTGTTTTCAAGAAAACTTCTTCAGTTGTTTATATAATGGTATGTAATAGTTTATATGTGTCAAAATACCTTTGCATCTGTAGATCTTCAGTCTTTTCTTTGTCATGTTTGGATTTCCTTTGATGCATTTTTTTTGTACTTTAGGCTTATCTGGTGTTGGAGAATCAATTCAAAATAGGGCGGATATACAGGGAAATGCAGCATTGAGCGTGGCTCTGAACACCCAGTTTCTTTTCCATATGGTGTGTTTACTGCAATTCCTATGATTCTAGGTTTCACCTGGAAGAAGGTGTACTGACGGTATTTCCTTCCGTTGCAGACTTCTGGTTTTATTATGATATCTCTATTTATGGTTGGTTCATTACTGTCTCTACTCTCAAAATAATATTTTGAGTTTAAATTATTTATGTTTCCTCTATTCCAATATAGTTTTAATTTTATCTGTTTTTGAGATGAGCTATCATTCTAGTGTGTTTTGTGGAATCTTAGCACTATTGTTATCTTGGTTCATGAATAGCCACTGCTTTGTAAAATTTTCCTAGAGAGCAACGGGTTATGAATCCTTATATGTGAATGTGTGGATGCAGGCTTTTCTCAGCTTCAATACCATGCAGTTCCAACTATGCTCCGTATTTTTCACGTTCTCTCTTGGAAACAGGACTCACTATTTGGTCGCACAATACTGCATGGAGGTGCAAAGGTAGGGCTTTTCTTGAAGTAATGTTCGTCTTCTTAATTTCACACAGTACATTTTCTGTTGTTAGATTTCTCACAATACTGATCTTGTTTTTCTTATTTATTACCATGTAGAGCACTGTTAGGGGTTTTGTGGTACGGCATATCAAGTTTGCTGAGAATAAACCATATTTATTCCCGAAGCCTTTGTGAAAGGGTATGTTGTCACCTGATGTTACTTTCATGATGTATGTGCAATATCAGTATTATATCCAAGCCAACAATTCTTGTTCCATTTTGTAGGCTGGAGGTTGCACTTCTGTCGGTTATCTTTCTAGCTTATGGTTTTTAACAACAGTGGAGCAATTGGCTATACTTACTTTCCATAAGTAGCTGGTTGATGGCTCTTTCTTGGCTTTTTGCTCCATATGTGTTCAACCCTTCTGGATTTGAATGGAAAAGTAAGCCACTAAGCATTCTATGTATGTTTTATTCCAGCCAATCACTATAAACTGTCAGGACAAAGATAAAACCCCGTGCCACCCCTTCTCTCTCTGATCTCTGGGTCGTCGAGGATTTCAAGACTGGACAAACTGGCTTTTTTACCGAGTGGTATTGGGGTTAAGGAGAAGAAAGCTGGGAGCTTGGTGGCATGAAGAACCGGTAATTCAATGTTGCTTTGACCTCCAAGTCTTAATGATCTGTTATGACATCTATCTGCTGCGTTATTTGTGTCAACACCTGATGTTGGCTTTTGAAGTTCAACATTGTCACAAACTAAACTTCTACAAATATCCTGCTGCAGCATGATGATGTCATGAGAACATATTGGCATATTTCTTTGAAGCAGCATTGTGATTTATGCTTTTGAATTCTTATATAGATGTACAATAGTTTCAATAAGTCACTTTATCTTTAGTCTTGCTTGCTACTATGCCAAATGTTTGCGTACTTTTCCTGCTTTGTTTTGGCACCACTTCTACACTAATTATGTCTTACTTGTGCTCTCCGCAATTATCTTCTTTGAAAAGGACAGAATTAAAGAATACTGAAAGCTATTATTCTTTTGTGCCATTGCATAATTGGTCTCCTTAAGTCTGCAGTTGGGTTTATGTTCTTCATGTGATACCAATACGTATTATCAATATTACGCTGGAAGTTTCATACACTAAATTTTGTTGAGGTCCAAGTGTTTGAAAATAATTGATTTCCAAACATTTCCTTTTCAGGCACATATTCACACCTTCCGCAGGAGGATTCGGAAACTATACTTGGTTTAAGATTTTTATTTTCCATTATGGAGTTGTTTACCACATGCATGCAAGCCAAGAATACAGCATTATCGGTATGTTTGTGTTTCAGCACTGATTTGCTTGCTGACATGAAATTCAGTGACAATGAACATGGAATTTTATGTTCCAAAGATACCCAGTTTCTTTAAGCACTTGCTAAGGCAAAGTCTATATTTGTATATCGTTGTTGTCCATCTTCCACTTGTACTTTAGAAGATTACAAAAGTATTTTTCTTTCATTTCTTATATGTTTAGAAGGAAGACCATGTTAAAAAGGTTGCCATTTACTAATTTAATAGTGACCCCATTACACCATAATTAACTCAAAACACTAATCTGTTTTTTGTTACCTGAACCCACACACAACGCATACACAGGTGCAATTCCGACACGCATAAATCTGATCTTGGATTGAATGTTAGCATTTCCATTCTTTTGCTAGTTTTGGTCGTCTTAACTGCTTGAAAACATCGTAGCACCATGTCTGTTTCTACTATTTCCTGAATGGGTTAAGCTTACTGATGTATCAGTTGTTCCTTTGAGAACAGTTGGGAAGAATCAATTGCATGTAGTTTGGCCTACTTTATCAAAAGAAAAGAATACTAGAATAGTAATATCATGTCTTGCGCACTGCAGTATATTGGATTTCATGGGCAGTGCTTGGAGGGCTTTTTGTCCTCCTAATGGTACGTGTATTCGCGATGTATGTTTAACAGCCTACTTGGTTTTACTGATTGCAGTGTTCACCTGTTTGTTCTTTCTGTATTAATCTGGCAGGTATTTAGTTTAAACCCCAAGGCCATGGTTCATTTCCAGTTGCTCCTGTCTGTCAAAAGCATTGCACTGTTAGTGGTTTTGGTAAGTTTGGTTGTGGCAATTCGCATTTACACACCTCACTGTTGTAGATGTACTTGCTTCCATCCTAGCATATGTGCCTACTGGATGGGGAATTCTTTCGGTGAGTTTCATGTGGCACCTTGGTACCATGAAATCTACATTTCGAAAACCTTGCCATTTTCAAAACGACACCAGATAATAAGGCTAGGTAGTTATTACGCAACTTAAAACTTGGTAGTGGATTTGCTAATGTTGCGTAGCTATTAGGATTTATAGAAATGACACAGATGATATATGTCAAGTCTTCCATGTGGTTTACCTTTGCATAGCATAGCACAGAAAGGTGTTCAAGTTCGTTTTGTCGGGCCCCTTTCTGTAATAAATACACAGAAAGCCCCAAGTCACACCAGCCCAAGATCAACACAACTGATGGACTTCCTTGATACAATAACCATACAAGATAATATTACACAAGGTTGAGTCTGAGAGCTCAACAACATTATTACAAACTCGCCAATATATATATGGCAGTGGCGGAATATACATGGCGCGGGGTGATACAATACTGGTACATAAGATAGAGCCAAGCGTCAGTGTGAGGCTTGACTATTTTATTTGTGTAGCGAAGCTCGGCGGATGATACATGTGGTAACTCCTATCTCACAGGTTGACTGACTGGGACTCCTCTAAGCGTCGGGCTCGCTAGTGCATCCTCTTCCACAAGCTCGTCCACCTCCAATTTTGGCCAAGTAAATAGTCAGGGACAAGCCAGTGAGTACTTGGAATGTACTCGCAAACATAATGAACAAAAGATATAATGAATGCATATGCTCAATTTGGATCTGTTAACATCCTCATGCTGACTAAATCTTGGTCATGACATGACAATATAAAAGATGCGAAAGTAAATAAGCATGTGTCAGAATCTTCTTATTAAAAATAAGCATATGGATGCCACGGGTAGTCTACCCAGCCCAAGTGACATTCAGAAAATTAGAGAATGCCAATCGGGTGTCCACAAGAGTAGTGGCGTGATAGACCGCCTGTGAACTCGGGGACGCCACGAAGAGGTCTTGAAAAGAAATGCCAGTCGGTGTCAAAGTGACGCCACGGTCGGACTTGGAAAATGCCAATCGAGTGTCCACAAGAGTAGTGGGGCGGATAACCGCCTGTGAACCGAGGGACGCCACGAAGATTCTTGAAAAGAATGCCAGTCGGGTGTCAAAGTGACGCCACGGTCGGACTTGAAGAGAAATGCCAATCGGGTGTCCACAAGAGTGTGGCGTGTTAAACCGCCCGTGAACTCGAGGGACCACGAAGAGGTCTTGAAAATAAAATTGAGTGCCCGGGGTGTCTAGCCAGCCCCTGAGACACTCAGGAATTATAAAATAAGGAAACGGGTTATTCCTCAATAATATGCATAACCCTAAGAATATTAACATGTAAAAACATCATTTACATCAGGGTGTCAATAATTATCTTGCAAAATATTTCGGCATATTATAATTATTTCCTCGGAGACCGACACCGGGACCGACACTTGACCCACCCAGCTACACCCTTGACCGAGGACACGGCTATTCGAATAGGTTTAAACTCTGCAGAGGGTGTACTCTTTACCACGTGTATGGGTTTCCTTAGTCAGTACGTGACACTGACTAATCCCATTACAGTCTTGGGTTGAAACACCACCTGAACCACACCACCAGATTAACCGCCAGATGCCAGGAACACCCAAAGCATCTTTTCAGAAAAAACTCTAATCGGGGAACAACAATCTCGAGTAGCATGGGATCACTATTAATATCGCCAGATTCCAAGGCGTGCCCCCTCTTGTTTACAACCGGTAACACCCATGCCCCCTGACCCGATGACATGATTTAGTCCATGGCCGTGGAAACCCTCATCTGGCCCTCTATGTGTTGTGTACCCGGACAGGGTGTTAACAACTTACTAAGCCGTACCTTCCTTGCGGAGGACCCTGGCAGCACGGTAATCCAGCTATGTGCAACGGAACAAGACTCGATCTAGGCCGACTCAGGAGTGTTGCTAATACGACCGATACTCCATATCTGCTACCGTTGACACCACCGTGTCGAAAATGGCCCGTGCCCACCGACACGTCCATAGAAGAAGAAACACTTCTGTAATCTCAGATGCTCCATACATGTCAGAGAGGTGCTTGAGTAGCAGGCAAGCAAGTGAGAAAGAAATGACATGACCATACATGCATGCACTTGTGAATATGTGGTGCAAACTCCAACCCTATGGAACATGAAAAATGCAAATGCAATCACCGTCCCAAGTTCAATAATGCTTGCCTTGTCCAGGTAGTCAGGAGAAAACCCTTCGAAATTCTAGGCAAAGTTTCCCTCTTCTTTTTCTAAAATTCAATTTAAACTCAATTATAAATTTTGGCAACATGCAAAAGATGTCTCAAAACATGTTTAAATAAATACTAAAAAAACTAGAGAGAAATAAAGAATTTCAAAAAAAAGATTCAACTCAACAGAGTTGTGCTTTAAAAGTTATTAACTTCAAAACTAGGGGTTTTTTCTGAAAAATCCAGTCCCTGTGCGTTAAAAAGAAAACGCCTCGGAACTAATACGCTTCTCAGCGGAGAAGGCGAAAAAGGCAGAGTGCGCCTTCATTTTAGACAGAGAAAAAGAAAGACCGCGCGGGGTGGGGGTCCACCCGTCAGGTTTCAAATTTGAACCCGTTCGCGTGCGAGACAGAGAGGTGACGGCGGCCGCCGACGCGATCACCGGGGTTCAGTAGCTGCGATGGTGTGGACGTGTCCGGGGATGGAGTACCGCGTCGGAGGGTGGTGGTGGTGGTCACCGGAGAGCAGCAGAACGGCGGCAAGGTGTGACGGCGGTGGATGTGGTTCGGGAGATGTGGGATTTCGCCGGAGAGAGCTCGAGGAGTGAATTGAAGCGCGGGATCGACGAGTAGGTGCAGGAGAGGGCTTCTGGCGTAGTTTTAGCATTTGTCTGTGGAGTAACGCATCGAGCCGATCGGGGATATGGCAGCGGGGCGGTGATCGAGAGGAGGGAGAAGACCTCCTCGGGGTCAGGGGAGTTGGCATAGGGGGCGATTGGAAGGTGGTGGAGGTGATGGGTGAGGAGAACGGGGCTCGGGAGGGCCTTTTATAGGCGGTTCGAGGCGGTCCGGCGGGGTTCGGATTATGCCGGAGTAAATCCGGCCGGTGAGGTAGGTATGGCCGTGGTCAAGGTCGGTGCGGAGTTGATGAGGGGAGGAGGAGAGCTCCGGAAGGATCGCGTGGATGAGCTCGAGCTCCTCGAGCTTATCCCGGAGCGGGGCTCCCGTACGGTTGCGGCGGCGACTGCCAGGAAGGGTCCAAGAGTTGGGCGGCGAGGCGATGCTGCAGAGGGACGGACACATGGAGGGGAGGTAGTAGAGAGCGTTGAGGGCTGATGTGGCCGGTGATCGATGACTTGCTCGGCTTGCCGCCGCCAAGGACGGAGGCAGGTGCACCGGCCTCCTCCTGTGCTGTCGGTGGTGAGGCGCTGACAAGGAGGGTCCCGAGAGCGATGCATTGAAGACGCGCAGCGACGTCCGTGAAGGAAGGAGAAGGAGTGGAGTGCACGGCAGCGATCCCCCCCCCCTCTGAATTTTCTGAATTTTTTCGACAGTTCTACAGTGTGCCCCACCAAGTGTATGACAAACTGCTAAGGGTGCTAGGCATTTAGGAATTTGTGTGGATTTTGTGGAAGGTGTTGATGCAAATACGAGGGCTTGGCAAAGTTTCAGAATTTTTGGAGCATTTAAAAATAGGTTTTGATCAGAAATATTGAATCTGTCCAAATTTGAATTGAATGGCATTTGAATTTTTGACTGTGGAACCCAATATTTTTGGTGAAATGGGGTTGTGGGTACTATCTAGTTGCTGGGATAATTTTGGTGGAAGCAGGAGAATATTTTTGTTGGAATTGAAAAATATTTTTGTTGGTGGGAGAGAGTTGGATACTGTCCTAGAAGGTGAGAATGACTTGTGGGATAAATTTGGAGTGGCAAAAAATTGTTGAAGATTTAGAAGGGCTAGAGGAAGTGGAAAGGTCATTTTCTTTGAAAATTTTATATTCCCAAAAACTTTTCTGAATGAAAATTGTTTGAAAACCTCCAAATTAATTATCCAATAATTTAAACCTTTCAAAACAGACCATTCAAAAATTTTGAAACCCAGTTGAAAATTAAAAATAAATTTTTTAGAATAGAGAACTCAGAAAGATATAAGGCCAAATATTTCAAATTTTTATTTTAAGGAAAAGATTTTGAAAACCAAAAGAAATATTTTTGGGGTTTACAACACCTATCCCCCTAGGAAAAATCTCGTCCCTGAGATTTCAGCTGTCCCTCAAACCGGTACGGATATTCAGTCCTCAGGTGATCCTCTCTTTCCCAAGTTGCTTCTTCCTCGGTGTGATTCTCCACTGAACCTTGTAAAATTTTATTACATTCTGCCGGTCCTCCGTTCGGACTCCTCCAAAATCTTTATAGAACGTTCCCTATAGGTAAGGTCTGGTTGGATATCACGGTCTTGATGCTGGACTTGCTTTTCCGGATTACTAACACATCTCCTTAGTTGTGACATGTAAACACATCATGAACATCTGATATTCTGCGGTAGCTCTAGTTGATAGGCAACCTTGCCTCTCCTTGCGATTACTCTGAATGGTCCAATAAACCTCGGTGCCAATTTCCCTTTGACTTTAAATCTCTGGTAGTCCTCTTGTTGGAGATACTCTAAGATCACATATTCATCGGGCTCAAAACTGATTTGGCGGTGTTTTTTATCATAGTACTCTTTTGACGGCTCTGAGCCGCTCTCAGTCTGTCCTGAATAAGCTTGACTTCTATTTCTCCTCTTTAAGAACTTCGGACCGAAGATTCGACTGTCTCCGGTCTCAGACCAATTGAGTGGGGTACGACCACCTTCATCCGTACAGGGCTTCATAAGTGACATTTTCAAACTGGCTTGATAACGTTGTTATATGAGAACTCCGCTATGAAACTGTCTTCCCAGCTGACTCCGTAAGTAAGCACACTGCTCTCACATGTCCTCTAATATTTGATTTACCCGCTCAGTTTGTCCTTCGGTCTGCGGGTGGTATGCTGTGCTGAACGTCAGTTGAGTCCCTAGCTTGCTGTAGGTGCTCCCAAAATCTAGAGACAAATTGGTGGCCTCTATCAGAGACTATGGTCTTGGGTACTCTGTGTAAGCAAATAATCCAGGAGAGGTATATCGGGCAAGCTCTGTGTGGAGTATGTGGTTTTTACCAGAATGAAATGTGCCACCTTGGTTATAATCTGTTATACCCAGATAGCATCATTTCCGTGTCATGACCTTGGCAATCCGACGATAAAATCCATTCCTATTACATCCCATTTCCATTCAGGCACACTCTGAGTGGCTGCAATAGTCCTGCTGGACTCTGGTGTTTTGCTTTACACGCTGGCATGAATCACAACGGTGCGACATATACGGCTATATCTCTTTTCATCCCGTGCCACCAATAATTTTCTTGTAGATCCTTGTACACTTTTGTTCCTCCTGGACGAATAGAATATGGAGTGGTATGGGCTTCTGCCAAAATTTGTTGCTTTAACTCTTCCTTATTGGCACGCATAATCTTTTTCCGAACCATAAAATTCCCTGACTGTCAATGGTAATTCGGACGCCTTGCCCAATTTTATTTTCCTCTTAATCCCCTCAATACTGGGTGTCCTTTTTGGGCTTCTTTGATTTGATCCTCTAATTTGGTTTTATCTCTAGTTGATTAATGGTTCTCCTTCTGTGACTAGGACCATATGAGTTGGCAAATTCCTGGTTGAACTCATGCTGTAGAATTCACACTATTGTTCTGGTGCAGGGATTTCGGCTGAGGGCGTCTGCCACAACATTTGCTTTACCCGGATGATAATGAATTCCGATGTCGTAATCCTTTATTAACTCAAGCCAGCGACGCTGTCTCAAGTTTAATTCTGGCTGGGTGAAGATATACTTAAGACTTTTTGGTCTGTGTATATTTCACGTCGTTTACCGAGAGAAGTGTCGCCATTCCTTGAGTGCATGTATTACTGCAGCTAGCTCCAAATCATGAGTAGGATAATTCTCCTCGTGTCGTCGCAGCTGTCTTGAGGCATAGGCCACGACTTTTCCTTCTGCTCAATACACATCCAAGGCCTTTCCTGGACGCATCACAGTATATCTCAAAAATTTTGTGCACATCAGGCACGACCAGAACGGTGCCATTGTTAACCTCTCTTCAATTCTTGGAAACTTTTCTCACAGGCTTCAGTCCATTCAACCTTCTTATCCTTCTTGAGTAATTGGGTCATGGGTTTGCTATGATGGAGAATCCTTCAAAAATCTCTGGTAGTAGCCAGCCAGACCAAGGAAACTCCTGACCTCGATAATGTTTGTGGTTGCTTCCATTCTTGGATAGCCTTACTTTACTTGGGTCCCTGCTATCCCATCTTGTGTCAGTACATGTCCCAGAACCCAACTTCTCGTAACCAAATTCACATTTACTGAATTTGGCATATAGTTGATTTTTCCTTAATTCTTCCAGGACTATTCGTAGGTGTTGCTCGTGTTCCTCGGGTGTCTTGGAATAAATAGTATGTCTCGATAAATACGACCACGAACTTGTCCAGATATTTCATGAAGACCTTGTTCATGAGATGTCAAAGTAAGCAGGAGCGTTGGTTAAGCCAAAAGGAATCACTGTGAACTCGTATATCCATATCTGGTAGTAAAGGCAGTCTTGGGTATATCTGACGATCGGATTTTAATTGATGGTAGCCTGACCTCAAATCTATTTTTTGAGAAAACCTTGGCTTCTGCTAGGTGTTCGAACAAGTCATTTATCCTGGGCAGCGGGTATTTTTTTTGATGGTGACCATATTGAGTGCCCTGTAATCAATACATAGCCTTAGGGTACCTTCATTTTTTCTAGCAAATAAAACTGGCGATCCCCATGGTGATGAGTGGGTTGAACATAACCTTTTTCCATTAGTTTCCTTATCTGTTTCTTTAACTCAGCCAATTCCGTCGGAGCCATTCGGTACGGCTTCTTATAAATGGGTGTCGTTCCAGGTGCATTCAACAACAAATTCAATTTCACGGTCCGGGGGCATTCCTGGTAGCTCCTCAGGAAATACATCAGGGTACTCATAGACTACAGGAACCTTAGTTAATTCTGCCGCATCCACTGATTTATTTTCCTTGTGATGCGCGAAATCCTCCTTGTGCCAAATTTTATTGTTTTCCTTGGCAACTTGTAAGAGTCACTGTGGATTGTAGCAGTCTATGAAACCTTTATTTTTGGTTAACCAATCCATTCCCAGAATAACGTCCAGATCGACTGCTTCCAGTACAATAAGTTGGCTAAAATACCATTCCTTTGCTATCAATATTCACATCCTTGCAGTTACCATTGTTGTCTTTGCTTCAATCCCAGGGACTGAATAACCATGCAATTTTGTAAAGTGAAAGAAAATTGATTCTTCGAAGTGAATCTTTTTGAGATACACGAATGGGAGCTCCAGAATCAAGTAAGACTGTAGCATTAATTGAGTTGACAGGAAACGTACCAAACACAATATCTGGTGCATTTTGTGCCTCCTCAAAGGTCACGTGGTTGACCTGTCCCTTCCTTTGGTTGTTATTGGGGTTGAAGTTGTTGCGTTTGGAGCTGTGTTTGTACCACGGCCATTGTTGTTGGGCTTGGGAGCATTATTTCCTTGCTTTGGGCATTGCCTGGAGTAATGCCCTTCTCCTCCGCAGGCATAAACGTGATGCCCGTAGAATGTTGTATCTTTGGTCCTATTGTTGAAAGCACTGCGGTTCTGTTGTGGTGCTATAGCTGCTGGTCGGGTAGCGAGTTGCTGGTTGGGGTGTTTAGGCTTCTGAAATCATTCTTGGGCCTGTCATTGCGAACCTGAGATGATTGGTTTATACGGCGCTTGCGTATTTCGTTCAAGTTGCGTGCTCATTCTCTAGTATAATTGCCTGTCCCCCAGTGTCTTGAAATCAGGAAAGGTGTGAACTACCAGTTGGCACTTTAATATGGAATAAGTCCGTCGAGGAATTTTTCCATCTTTTTATCTTCTGTCATGTATTCGTCATTGGCGTACCAGGCCAGCTGAGAACTGATCCAGGTACGGGGCTACCGTGGTGCCTCGCTGCTTGAGATCCTCAAACTCCCTTTTCTTCAATTTCATAATACTGTTAGGAAGTGTTGCTCCCCGAAAGTTTTCCTTGAACTGTTCCCATGTCTATTGGCTCCATTGGGGTGAGTGTGGCATAAGTTTTCCCACCATGATGGCTCGTACCAGAAAAATAGTGCGGAGCGTACATCACTTTTTCCTGGTCCGTACACTGGGCAATAACCAATTTCCTTTCAATATCACGTAGCCAGTCGTCTGCCTTCATTGGTTTGTCGGTGTGAGAAAACACAGTAGGATTGGTCCTCTGGAGCTCAGATAATTTTGACATGTGCTGATTTTGTCCCTGGTGATTTCCCATATTGATTAAGTGCTGCATCATCTCTTGGTGCTGTTGCTGGCTTTGCTCGTAAAGACGATATACTTGTGAGAAGGCTGAGTCGTTACTCTGTTGACTTGTCTGTCCCGTGTAAAATTATTTCCCATTTGTCCAGAATTGTCCTCAGGTGGGTTGGGCATTGAACGAGTCCAGGGACGATGCATTCTCTTTCTGGGGTATTTGTGTAACCCGATGAGAAAAGAAATTAAGAGAACAAAATAAAGTTTTAAAGACTGAAAATAATTTCCCCCGGAACGTAAGTGCAAAAAGGATAACAGGCTAGTTACACATGCAGTTTTTTTTACATGCTAGATTTTATCATACAAGCATGGTTTATTATACAGGATGCTCGCAGAAACGGTATACTACACGACCACTTATTTAAACTAGCGTGCTACTCCGCCCTCTCAGCTGCTGTGGTCTGGGTCTACTACTCGACATCTTACAAGAAAAAAGAAACAAAATAAACATTTAACAACTGTGCTGTGAGAAAGGTCGTCTGCAGTGGAGGCCTCGTCTGTCCTCACAGAGTGTCTGGAACATCAAGGGCCCTGCCAGGGTTGAGTCCCAGACGAGTGCTGATGACTCGACCTCCTCCTGCTCCTCAGGAATAGTCTTCAGTCGGGCATACGTCGATGCCCCGCCTGCTGGGGGTGGCACCGGGCTCGTCGGGGGTGGAGCTCTGACTGGAATGGGCGCAGCCAAGCGGATAGCCTCATCATTCGGGGATGAGCGCAGAATTGAGGAACCGTGAGAGGATCATATTGTGGGTGGATGCGAGGATCGCGAGGCGAGGGGGAACGGTACTCACTCCTGCAGGAATCCTCGTACACTAAGTCCTTCGTCAGCAAGATGGTCATCCACCAGAGAGTGAAGACTGACTCTAGTGACATGATGTACCTGGACAAGGGCTCGATCGCCTCGTCCCTTTCTCCCGCAGTGCAGAGAAAAGCATAGTGGCTGGTGTATGGAACATGGCATGGCAAGTAGTGATAGGACGGGTCGCATGATAGCAGGGATGTCCCTGAACGAGCAATAGCCTCACAGGCCGATCTAGATAGCATGCCTCTTAGAGGGCATGACTCTCCCCATAAAGAGGTAGTTGCAGAAGACAAGGTACTTCCGCCCCTAATATATACCAAGGCATGGTACATAGTCAGGGTGTCCGTAATCCTTTCAGGGAAAACGTGTACTCTGAGACGGCTCGGAGATCTCATCGCATCTCTAGCGATGACGGTGAGAAGACGGGAAAATCCCGTGAGCTCGTTGGTGAAGATCTGGGATGAACAGCCGCCACCAGCCATCTACAACAGTAGACAAAAATCCAATAGTCATATCATAAGTATGCTGACCAAGGAAATTTGCTACAATGCATGGATGCATGCTAAAAAAATGTTAGTACTGACCGAGTGCTAGCGATCGTGCCTAGGGCTTCTATAGTCAGCCCTGGCTCTGGTACCAAGGTCTGTCGGGCCCCTTTCTGGAATAAATCACAGAAAAAGCTCCAGTCACACCAGCCCCAAGATCACCCAACTGGTACTTCCTTGATACAGATAACCAGTACAAGATATATTACACACAGGTTGAGTCTGAGAGCTCAACAACATTATTACAACTCGCCATATATATATATGGCAGTGGCGGAATATGACAGTGGCTTGGTGGTGATACAATACTGGTACAATAAGATAGAACCAAGCATCAGTGTGAGGCTTGACTATTTTATTTGTGTAGCAGAAGCTCGGCGGATGATACATGTGGTAGACTCCTATCTCACAGGTTGACTGACTAGGACTCCTCTAAGCGTCGGGCTCGCTAGCGCAATCCTCCTCAACAAGCTCGTCCTCCTCCAAGTCTGGCCAAGTAAATAGCCGGGACAAGCCAGTGAGTACATTGGAATGTACTCGCAAACATAATGAACAAAAGATATAATGAATGCATATGCTCAAGTTGGATCAGGTTAACATGCTCATGCTGACTAAATCTTGGTCATAACATGACAATAATAAAGATGCGAAGTAAATAAGCATGTTAGTCGAATCTATCTTATTAAAAATAAAGCATATGGATGCCACGGGTAGTCTAGCCAACCCAGTGACATTCAGAAAATTAGAGAATGCCAATCGGGTGTCCACAAGAGTAGTGGCGTGATAGACCGCCTGTGAACTCGAGGGACGCCACGAAGAGGTCTTGAAAAGAAATGCCAGTCGGGTGTCAAAGTGACGCCACGGTCGGACTTGAAGAGAAATGCCAATCGTTGTCCACAAGAGTAGTGGCGTGATAACCACCCTGTGAACTCGAGGGACGCCACGAAGAGGTCTTAAAAAGAAATGCCAGTCGGTGTCAAAGTGACGCCACGGTCGGACTTGAAGAGAAATGCCAATCGGGTGTCCACAGAGTAGTGGCGTGATAAACCGCCTGAACGAGGGACGCCACAAGAGGTCTTGAAAATAAAATTGAGTGCCCGGGGTAGTCTAGCCAGCCCCTGAGACGCTCAGGAATTATAAAATAAGAAAAATGGGTTAGTCCTCAATAATATGCATAACCCTCATATTACATGTAAAACATTCATGGTAGCATCAGGGTGTCAAAATTATCCTGCAAAATATTTGGCATATTATAATTATTTCCTCCGGAGACCGACACCGGGACCGACACTTGCACCCAGCTATGCCCTTGACCAGGCCACGCTATTCGAATAGGTTTAAACTCTGTAGAGGTTGTACTCTTTACCCACGTGTATGGGATTTCCTTAGTCAGTACGGTGACACTGACTAATTCCCAAGGTCTTTGGGTTGAAAACACACCTGACCAGCACACCAGATTAACCGTCTGATGCCAGGAATCACCCAAAGCATCATTTTAGAAAAACTCTAAGTCGGGGAGACAACAATCTCGAGTAGCATGGGATCACTATTAATACGCGCGGATTCCATGGGGTGCCCCCCTCTCGTTTACAACCGGTACCACCCATGCCCCCTGACCCGATGACAGGATTTAGTCCATGGTCGTGGAACCCTCATCGTGGCCCTCATGTGGTGTGTACCCGGACAGGTTAATAACTTACTAAGCCGTACCTTCCTTGCGGAAGACCCGTGGCAGCACGGTAATCCACTAGGTGCAACGGAACAAGACTCGATCTAGGCCGACTCAGGAGGTGTTGTTAATATGACCGGCATACCCATATCTGTTACCGTGACACCCCCGTGTCGGAAAATGGCCCGTGCCCACCGGCACGTCCATAGAAAAGAAACACTTCTGTAATCTCAGATGCTCCTACATGTCAAAGAGGTCTTGAGTAGCAGGCAAGCAAGTGAGAAAGAAATGAACATGACCATACATGCATGCACTTGTGATATATGTGGTGCAAACTCCAACCCTATGCAAACATGCAAAATGCAAATGCAATCACCGTATCCCAAGTACATAATGGTTGCCTGTCCAAGTAGTCAGGAGAAAACCCTCGAAATTCTCGGCAAAGTTTCCTCTTCTTTTTCTGAAAAATTCAATTTAAACTCAAATTAAAAATTTTGGCAACAGTGAAAAAGATGTCTCAAAACATTTTAAATATACTAAACAACTAGAGAGAAAATAAATAATTCAAAAATTTAACTCAAACAGAGTTGTGGTTTAAAAGTTATTAAACTTTCAAAACCAGGGTTTTTCTATAAAACCCAGTCCCTGTGCGTTTAAAAGAAACGCCTCGAACTAAATACGCTTCTCAGCGGAGAAGGCGAAAAAGGCAGAGTGCGCCTCATTTTAGACAGAGAAAAAGAAAAGACCGTGCGGGGGGGGGGGTCACCCGCAGTTCAAATTTACCCGTTTGCGTGCGAGACAAGAGGTGACGGCGGTCGCCGGTGACGATCGCCGGGGTTCCAGTAGCTGGCGATGGTGTGGACGTGTCCGGGATGGGTAACCGCGTCGGAGGGTGGTGGTGGTGGTCGCCGGAGAGCAGCAAACGGCGGCGATGTTGACGGCGGTGGACGGTGGTTCGGGAGATGTGGGATTTCGCCGAGAGAGCTCGGGGAGTGGAATTGAAGACGCGGGATCGACGAGTAGGTGCAGAGAGGGCTTCTGGCGTAGTTTAGCAGTGGTGGTAGAGTAATGCGTCGAGCCGATCGGGGATAGTGGCGGCGGGGCGGTGATCGAAGAGGAGGGAGAAGACCTCCTCGGGGTCAGGGGAGTGGCATAGGGGGCGATTGGAAGGTGGTGGAGGTGATGGGTGAGGAGAACGGGGCTTGGGAGGGCCTTTATGGCGGTTCGAGGCGTGTCCGGCGGCGTTCGGATTACCCGGAGTAAATCCGGCTGGCGAGGTAGGTCTGGCCGGTGGTCAAGGTCGGTGCGGAGTTGATGAGGATGGAGGAGAGCTCTGAAGGATCGGCGTGGACAGCTCGAGCTCCTCGAGCTTATCCCGGAGCGGGGCTCCTGTACGGTTTGCGGGGCGGTGACGACCAACTCCGGACTGCCAGGAGGGGTCCAGAGAGTTGGGCGGCGAGGCGATGCTGGCGGAGGACGAACGCGTGGAGGGGGTAGGTAGGAGAGCGTTTGAGGGCATTGATGTGGCCAGTGATCGAGCAGATCTGCTCGGCTTGCCGCCGCCGAGACGGAGCAGGTGCACCGGCCTCCTCCTATGCTCGCGGTGAGGCCAACGAGGAGGGTCTCGAGAGAGCGATGCATTGAAGAGCGGCACGACGCCGTGAGAAAGGAGAAGGAGTGGTGCACGGCAGTGATCCCCCCCTCTCTGAATTTTCTGAATTTTTTCGACAGAGCTACAGTGTGCCACCAAGTGTATGACAAAATGCCAGAGGGTGCTAGGCATTTTGGAATTTTGATTGTATTTTTGTGGTAAGGTGTTGATGCAATAAGGGCTTGGCAAAGTTTCAGAATTTTTGGAGCATTTAAAATAGGTTTGGATCAGAAATATTGAATCTGGTCCAAATTTGAATTGAATGGCATTTGAAATTTTTGAACTGTGGAACCCATATTTTTGGTGAAATGGGTTTGGGTACTACTAGTTTGCTGGGATAATTTTGGTGGAAGCAGGAGAATTGTAGAAAATTTAGTTCCTTTGTAATTCTAAGAAACCAAGAAAGCAGGAGAATTGTGAAAATTTAGTTCCTTTGTAATTCTAACAAACCAAGAATTATGAAAATTCCAACTTTGGAATTTGTTTGGAATATGAAAAATATTTTTGTTCGGTGGGAGAGAGTTGGATACTGTCCTAGAAGGTGAGAATGACTTGTGGGATAATTTGGAGTGGCAGAAAATTTGTTGGAGATTTTAGAAGGCTAGAAGGAGTGGAAAGGTCATTTTCTTTGAAATTTATTATTCCCAAAAACTTTTCTGAATGAAAATTGTTTGAAAACCTCCAAATTAATTATCCAAAATATTTAAACCTTTCAAATAGAACCATTCAAAATTTTTGAAACCCGTTGAAAATTAAAATAAATTTTCAGAATAGAAGAACTAGAAAGAGAATAAGGCCAAAATATTTCAAATTATTTTATTTTAAGGAAAAGATTTTGAAAATCCAAAAGAAATATTTTTGGGTGTTACAGTTTTCCATTGTTAGCGTGATAGTGGAGATGTCTTACTACCACACAACTATTTCAAACATGATCTAGATTTTATCTCAAAGAAAAACAACTCCAAATTTTAGGATACAAGAGTTTCTTACTAACCAAATCTTATCGATCTTGTTTTGCTCTGTAGATGTGCTGTGGCATGGAAACCAATTGTGAAGAGATTGGGTTGTGGAAAATAGTGCGCTCGCTGGCTCGTCTGTATGATGCTGGCATGGGAATGATCATTTTTGTGCCCATAGCCATCTGCTCCTGGTTTCCCTTCATCTCCGCCTTCCGACACGGCTACTGTTCAACTAGGCTTTAAGCAGAGGTTTGGATATTTCTCTCATCCTGGCTGGCAACAATCAGAATGCAGGCATATATGGTGGCATAATCAATCTTTTGAATCTTCACCCAGATCGTGCACCTTCGTAGTTAGTTGATCCCCGGTTCTGAGTTAGCAGTAGATGTATATATCTCCGTGTTGACCGGCAGTTATTGCTATGGTTGTATATGTATATCGCCTACGACATTTTGTGCACTCATGATAGTTATAGGAGCTGGTGTTATTGAAGGACCGGGTCTTAATCATTGTTAAATAACTTGTTTATTTGTATTAGTTTGTTTAGATAATGTTTGTGAAACTGTGGTCTGCACATCGAGTCATCTTACGTGCCACTAAGTACCATGGGCTGCGAGGTCATTCTTGCCCCCTTTGTATCGTACCTTATCTCATGTCTTCGCTCAACCATGCCCTAATCCCCTATGTTTCTTTCATTGACGGTGCATTATGACACAAATTCCATTTGAAGCATGATCATTAGCCTTGTTACGGCAAGCAATGTGGTGACGTTAGGAACCTATCTGGGCACCTGTATGTCTCGGATTAAGCTCAGCAATATAGAGGGAACCCTGTTGAAGTGCCGTGAATTGGGCCGGCCCAGGCGCATGAGAAACAACAGCACTTATTTCTGTTTTTCTTTCATGTTTTATTTTTGTTTACTTTTTTTATACTTCCTAATATTCTAAATAAATAAATTACAAAAATGACTCTACACAAAACGTTTGAAAAATGTTGATTAAACATTTGAAAAATGTTAAATATGTATAGAGAAAATTTATACATATACGAAGATTTATACAAGAAATAAATAAAATGGGCATGAAACATTTATGATGTGTTTAAAAAAAGTAAATCAAGAATTTGAAAAAATGTTGAACAAGTGTTTGAAAAATGTTAAGTAGGCATTTGAAATGTTAATTGTATATACAAAAGTTGACCATGTATAAAAAAATGATGAAAGTAATTGATCATGTATATAAAATTGTAATCAACCATTTGAAAATATGTTGAAAAGTATTTGAAAAATGTTAAATGTGTAGAAAAAAAATGTTGACCATGTATTTAAAAAATGATGATTTTTTTGATCATGTATATAAAAATGTTAATCAAGCATTTGAAAAATGTTGAACAAGTATTCGAAAAATGTTAATCAAGCATTTGAGAAATGTTAAATGTATTAGAAAATAGTTGTCCATGTGTTAAAAATGTTAATATTACATTTAGAAAATGTTAATCAAGCATTTAAAAAATGTTAATTTCATAGAAAAATGTTGACCATATACTAGAAAATGTAAATCTTGTATTTGAAAAATATTAATCAAGCATTTGAAAAAGTTTAAAAACTGTGTATTGGAAAATGTTAACCATGTATTCATAAAATTTTTATCTGGCTTAAAAATGTTAATCAAGCATTTGAAAAATGTAAAGAAAACCAGTTGACCATGTATTTTTTTTTAAATTCATTGGAAAAATGTTAAAAGTTATTAGAGAAATGTTTCTGACTATAAATTTTTTTTGAATGAAAACCAAAAGAAACAAAGTAAAACAAAAAAAAATCAAAGAAACAAATGCAAAAATAATGATAAAAACAAAAAACGAAGAAGAAGAAAAAAGAAAAATGAAAAACATAAATAAAAAACAAAGAAACAAATGCAAAAGGAATGAAAAAATCGGAGATGAAAAAGAAAATGGTAGTAATACTATGCATGTAAGCTGACGTAGAAGAAAAAAGAATGAAAAAAAAATTAGAGAAGGAAAAAGAAAAAAACGGAGGAAACCGGCTCCAATCGCCTTGAGTAGGTCGTGCCCCTACTACTAACCACTAACTAGAAGCTGCGTTCTCCTCCTTTTTCATTCTCTTTTTCCTTTAATGTGTGCGGATGGGCCAGCCCAACTACTGTAGACGCTTCAGCGAGGTATTCTACCATCTCGCTTAATGCTAGATATAGCGCTGGCGGTTTTTGACTATAGAGGGTGAGTACACAGTAGACAATTAAAATTCTACTTAGGATCCATTTACCAATTCCAGTTCCTCAATTAATATAATTGGTGATCAATTCCATTATTTTCGGTGTTTGGATTGAAATAGAATTAGTAGTAATGTCAATTTTCAAATTTTTCATTCAACACTTTTATTTAACACAGTACAACCCCTATGAATGCACATGCACAACCTCTATGAGCACCTTTGAGATACCGAGCCTATATCACATCGTGGGATTGACGAAGTCACCACAGATGCCTCCTAGTCGACGGGAATGTCTCCTCCCCCCAAACGAACATCATCGGAAAGCCTGAAATAAATCTAGAAAAATGGGAGCAGTAGTGGAACCTAATCATCTAAGCCACTCTTAGTTTGGTTTTGTTCAACGCTTTGAAGATCTACAATTTGTACAAGAGTGTACTCATATATTTGTGTATGTATTGTCGCAAATGTACAAGACAAAACTAAAATACTAGTATATACATCTACAAAATACCGAGGAGACCCATTCACGCCGTCGAGCTATGATCCCGAGGAGACCCAAAGCCAGGACGGCCGAGCGCCATTCACGCCGTCGAGCTATGATCAAGCTGGCATGGAGGACGCGTTCATGCAAGATCAGGTCGGTCTGGGCAGCTTCCCGCTCGACCACGAGTTCCTAGAGGACTACGGCCTCGAGGAAGAGGATGATATGGACATCGACGAGGAGCCTTTGTTTGAGGACGAGCTCCTCAACCAAGCCGGCGCAAAGCCGAAGCGCAAAAGCAAGCGGACGAAGGCATACACTCCGTCCGAGGACAAGCTCCTTTGTGAGTGTTGGAGGGGCATTGGGAAAGACCCCAAGGTCGACGCCGAACAAAAGGCATCAACCTTTTGGATTCGTGTGCATCACGAGTATCATGAACGCAAGAAGTTTGCGCCGTACCAAATGCAAAGCAAGCGTGGGTGGGTGTCCCTCTCGAAGCGATGGAGGGTGATACAACAAGAGTGCAACAAGTTTTGTGCCACCCTTGAGACCATCAAGGCACGCCCCGTGGGCGGCATCGGCATGCAAGATATGGTATACACATGCCCCTCTTCGTATCCGTTTCCGTTTTCGTTTATGCTTGCATGTCCATTTTCCCATATGCTTGCATGCTATTCATTTGTAGACATTCCAAGCTTTGGAGGCATTCAAGGTCCAACATGATGGCAAGTCCTTCCACCTCTCCCATTGTTGATGGTCACGAAGGGGGAGGAGAAGTTCAAGGCACAATATGCCGCCCTCATGTCGCGTGGGGGGAAGGAAGCCGTGGAGGAGCTTGGGGAGGGCGAAAAGCCACGGCAGCGGGGGAAGATCAACTCCAAGAAGGAGGACAAGAGCGATGTTGCGTCGATTGCTTTGCTTGCAACCGTGGAGGGCATGATGAGCAAGAAGGGCACAAGGGAGGAGAAGCGCCAGCAAGACAAGGAAGATCAAATGAAAGCCTTCATGGAGATCCAAAGGGGGAGGCTTGACCTCGAGGCGGAGAAGCAAGCCAAGATGCATGCGATGGAAGCGGAGAAGCAAGCCAAGATGCTCGAGATCGAGGCCGCCAATGCCAAGAGAAAGGCAAAAGAAGTGGCGCTCGCTAGCATGATGACGGGGGTGGAGATCATGAAGGTGGACCTGAACACCGTGTCACCGAGGAAGAGGCCATGGTTCGAGAAGATGCAGGCCGACATGCTCAAGTTCGACGACGAGTGATCTATGGCGGAGAGCACCATCCTTTTTTTGTATGCCGACAAGTGTGCTGGCATGACCACGGTCGAGATGGCGTGGTCGAATTCCCGCCCCTTTTTGTGTGCTGGCATGTGTGCCGGCCGCTGGCAAGTGCGCCAGCATGAACTATGTGGTGGCTTTTTTGGAGGCTGGCATTGTATGCCGGCCGCTGGCATGGCTACGGCATGAACTTTGGCTGATGGCATGGCCGCTAACATGATTTATGGTCGCGGGCCGTTTAAAATTTATGCGTGGACATGAAATGGGTCGCGCGCGTTGGGCACATGGCCGACCCAAATCAAAAAGAGGGCGGAGCGCGCGTCCGTTTGGGTCGGCACGTTGGAGTTGCTCTTATGCAATGTGGTGTTGGTTTCCTTTGTGGATTCCCGCCTCTCCAATGGTGCGACTATCTCCCCTCCAAGGGAGTGAACATCGGAATAAATCTTCGTTTCCCCGTGCCTTCGATTGTCCCTAATCGTAGCTCGTTCATTTGTGTTTTACTTTGGTCCCTTGACCTCAATTTTTTTTAAATTCATTGGAAAAATGTTAAAAGTTATTAGAGAAATGTTTCTGACTATAAATTTTTTTTGAATGAAAACCAAAAGAAACAAAGTAAAACAAAAAAAAATCAAAGAAACAAATGCAAAAATAATGATAAAAACAAAAAACGAAGAAGAAGAAAAAAGAAAAATGAAAAACATAAATAAAAAACAAAGAAACAAATGCAAAAGGAATGAAAAAATCGGAGATGAAAAAGAAAATGGTAGTAATACTATGCATGTAAGCTGACGTAGAAGAAAAAAGAATGAAAAAAAAATTAGAGAAGGAAAAAGAAAAAAACGGAGGAAACCGGCTCCAATCGCCTTGAGTAGGTCGTGCCCCTACTACTAACCACTAACTAGAAGCTGCGTTCTCCTCCTTTTTCATTCTCTTTTTCCTTTAATGTGTGCGGATGGGCCAGCCCAACTACTGTAGACGCTTCAGCGAGGTATTCTACCATCTCGCTTAATGCTAGATATAGCGCTGGCGGTTTTTGACTATAGAGGGTGAGTACACAGTAGACAATTAAAATTCTACTTAGGATCCATTTACCAATTCCAGTTCCTCAATTAATATAATTGGTGATCAATTCCATTATTTTCGGTGTTTGGATTGAAATAGAATTAGTAGTAATGTCAATTTTCAAATTTTTCATTCAACACTTTTATTTAACACAGTACAACCCCTATGAATGCACATGCACAACCTCTATGAGCACCTTTGAGATACCGAGCCTATATCACATCGTGGGATTGACGAAGTCACCACAGATGCCTCCTAGTCGACGGGAATGTCTCCTCCCCCCAAACGAACATCATCGGAAAGCCTGAAATAAATCTAGAAAAATGGGAGCAGTAGTGGAACCTAATCATCTAAGCCACTCTTAGTTTGGTTTTGTTCAACGCTTTGAAGATCTACAATTTGTACAAGAGTGTACTCATATATTTGTGTATGTATTGTCGCAAATGTACAAGACAAAACTAAAATACTAGTATATACATCTACAAAATACCGAGGAGACCCATTCACGCCGTCGAGCTATGATCCCGAGGAGACCCAAAGCCAGGACGGCCGAGCGCCATTCACGCCGTCGAGCTATGATCAAGCTGGCATGGAGGACGCGTTCATGCAAGATCAGGTCGGTCTGGGCAGCTTCCCGCTCGACCACGAGTTCCTAGAGGACTACGGCCTCGAGGAAGAGGATGATATGGACATCGACGAGGAGCCTTTGTTTGAGGACGAGCTCCTCAACCAAGCCGGCGCAAAGCCGAAGCGCAAAAGCAAGCGGACGAAGGCATACACTCCGTCCGAGGACAAGCTCCTTTGTGAGTGTTGGAGGGGCATTGGGAAAGACCCCAAGGTCGACGCCGAACAAAAGGCATCAACCTTTTGGATTCGTGTGCATCACGAGTATCATGAACGCAAGAAGTTTGCGCCGTACCAAATGCAAAGCAAGCGTGGGTGGGTGTCCCTCTCGAAGCGATGGAGGGTGATACAACAAGAGTGCAACAAGTTTTGTGCCACCCTTGAGACCATCAAGGCACGCCCCGTGGGCGGCATCGGCATGCAAGATATGGTATACACATGCCCCTCTTCGTATCCGTTTCCGTTTTCGTTTATGCTTGCATGTCCATTTTCCCATATGCTTGCATGCTATTCATTTGTAGACATTCCAAGCTTTGGAGGCATTCAAGGTCCAACATGATGGCAAGTCCTTCCACCTCTCCCATTGTTGATGGTCACGAAGGGGGAGGAGAAGTTCAAGGCACAATATGCCGCCCTCATGTCGCGTGGGGGGAAGGAAGCCGTGGAGGAGCTTGGGGAGGGCGAAAAGCCACGGCAGCGGGGGAAGATCAACTCCAAGAAGGAGGACAAGAGCGATGTTGCGTCGATTGCTTTGCTTGCAACCGTGGAGGGCATGATGAGCAAGAAGGGCACAAGGGAGGAGAAGCGCCAGCAAGACAAGGAAGATCAAATGAAAGCCTTCATGGAGATCCAAAGGGGGAGGCTTGACCTCGAGGCGGAGAAGCAAGCCAAGATGCATGCGATGGAAGCGGAGAAGCAAGCCAAGATGCTCGAGATCGAGGCCGCCAATGCCAAGAGAAAGGCAAAAGAAGTGGCGCTCGCTAGCATGATGACGGGGGTGGAGATCATGAAGGTGGACCTGAACACCGTGTCACCGAGGAAGAGGCCATGGTTCGAGAAGATGCAGGCCGACATGCTCAAGTTCGACGACGAGTGATCTATGGCGGAGAGCACCATCCTTTTTTTGTATGCCGACAAGTGTGCTGGCATGACCACGGTCGAGATGGCGTGGTCGAATTCCCGCCCCTTTTTGTGTGCTGGCATGTGTGCCGGCCGCTGGCAAGTGCGCCAGCATGAACTATGTGGTGGCTTTTTTGGAGGCTGGCATTGTATGCCGGCCGCTGGCATGGCTACGGCATGAACTTTGGCTGATGGCATGGCCGCTAACATGATTTATGGTCGCGGGCCGTTTAAAATTTATGCGTGGACATGAAATGGGTCGCGCGCGTTGGGCACATGGCCGACCCAAATCAAAAAGAGGGCGGAGCGCGCGTCCGTTTGGGTCGGCACGTTGGAGTTGCTCTTATGCAATGTGGTGTTGGTTTCCTTTGTGGATTCCCGCCTCTCCAATGGTGCGACTATCTCCCCTCCAAGGGAGTGAACATCGGAATAAATCTTCGTTTCCCCGTGCCTTCGATTGTCCCTAATCGTAGCTCGTTCATTTGTGTTTTACTTTGGTCCCTTGACCTTGCAAGCATCATAAATATTGTAGAGACCTATTCACGCCCCGGCCCCCCTCGCAGATCCATCTCGATCCTTTCAGACAGGAGGAAAAGGCATGAGGCAGTGGAGAGATACAATAATGCAGGGTCAATGCTTGAGGACTTCATATAAAACCAAACAAAGAAACTACAAAACTTAGAACTAATTGTGTTATTTTGCTATTTTCACTGCCTAGTTTAAAATTCGCTAACTAAAATGAAGACAACTAAACCATAATCAACAATTTTGGGATATTGACCTTTTACGTGATGATCAAATTGGATGAATGGTTGAGGACATCACAAACAATATTGACCTTTTTTCTCTGTTTTTCGTATACACAAACTTCTGAATAGCCCCTTTTGTAATATTGCCAAATGAAATAATCATACATTAGCTACTGATTTATCATTCTTGTCTCCACTCTGAAACAACATTTGTTCCTTTGGATTTTCTTCACTCAGAGGTACCGATTCTTTTCTCTTTCCCCAAAGGAAAAGATAGAGCCCAGCTAGAATCATGAACATACCTAGAACACTGCATGCATGTAAACAGATTGATTATTAATTGCAAGGAAAACTCAGCAACAATTTTTAAGAAAATAATGTTAGTAATTGGCGATGCATATTTTGGTATATACCTACGGTCTTAAGAACGTTAGCCAAAATCTGCACTTATTAACATAGGATGGAGAGAAGTGGTAAGCATACCTCCCAACGGACAGATCATGGCCGAGAAGCAACGAGTCGAGAATAGTAGTGAAGAACACCGTCACGGCGCAAAACATGGCCGGATAGGTTGGCCCACGCTGCGTGACGACCCACGAAATCATCACAAACTTGGCAGCAGTGTTGAGTATTGCCTGCAGCAAGATGTAAATGAGGACCTTCAACTGAGAGCCACAAAGTGAACTGATGCACAACAAAAGGAATAGCCGAATAGTTTTACCGAGTACACAATGGTGAGCAAGCTCATGTTCCATTTGAGCGCCCATGTTGCCTTCTCTCTGTTCATGGCAACCCCCACGACAGCCATTTGGATGCTCCCCACGAAGCATGTAGCGACAGTGGACCAGTACTTGTATGGGAACACTTTTAGCATCTGAGCCTGCTCATTACAAATTCATATATAATTAAGCTGTATTGGTCACACTTTGCTTAAGAATTAAAAAAAAAAAGGTAATACTCCCTCGGAGGAGTAGTTGAATTTTGCATGAAATACCTGTACAAAATTAATGATATATAGGTAATACTATTTATTTGAGACTTTGCAATAGTTGCTTATATGTTTGTTATATACCTGTACTGTGTACCAAACGGCGAGGCTGAGGCTGCTGGTGATGAGCAAGACGGTTCCACGCACATGGTGGTGACCAAAAGCAACTCCGGCTTGCTTCGGGTGGTAGCCAATGATATTTGTGGGCCAAAGGTGCAGCACCTTGCCCTTGTACAGGCTGATCACCAGCGTTCCTCCAACGCAGACTAGGGTTCCGACGACCTTGATGTTCCCCACCAGGCTCCTCATGTCCAGTGGCTCCTTCCTGAGAAAAAAAAAACAGTCGGTTGCTGCAGTTCCTTCCTCTATGGCCCCAATATTCCTAGTAGGCGTTTGTGATTATATTTCCATCTTGTTTACCTGAAAAGGACCGCGAGGATGAAGGCGGCAATCGGTATGATGTTATAGAAGTTTACCGCGTATCCTGGCGATGTGTCTCCGAGGCCAATGTAGGCGAAACCAGGAATTGTGAATCTGGAAGGTGAAAGCAACAATCACTACTACTTTGTGCGTAGATATTTATCAGAACCATTGCCGAACTGAGATGATGTGAACGAAATGACTAACCCCACAAGTGCACTGGTGAAAATCCATATGAACGCCTTCAGTGTAAGCTCCTTCAACCTCCCTCTACATGAGGTGATGAGGGTAAGTAAACAGATAATCATTTGCAAAATGTTTCTATATCACGACACATTTTGATAATTACTTGCCAAATGTTCCCTGTCATATGACAACCATGAGAAGGAGAAAAATATGCTAAAATAACAGTAGTTAATTAGAGCTAACTTCTCAAAGAACATCGCCAAGGGGATGATCAAGATGGCGCCAAGGAAGAAGCGGTACGTGAGCAAGGTCCAAGCAAGTGACCCACTGTCCACCACCACCTTCGTGAGCAACACCAACCCTGTCGTGAAAATTTGGATCAACACCATGAAGATGGCAGGCCACCATTCCTTCACGTTCGTCGAGCCCCCCATTACTGTCGCTGGACGTACGTGGTGGAGAATCGGAGATAGCCTTTGAGCAAAGTGACAAGGAGGGAGTGGCAGAGCTACGGGGAGGGAGGGGAGAGGAGTGCTGCGTCTAACAACTCACCAAGTGCTTGTCATTCTTCATGTGTGAGCTAGTGGCGTGCATGTACAGAGAACTTGTGTTTGCAGATGTCTACACCCTCTAATTTTTCTCTTTATGTTTGAGGAATATATAAGAGTTATTCCTCAATCTCTAAAAAATAAATATTTGAATATGGGTGGGCGGTACATGCTCTGTTAGCTCATACTTTCAACTTTCTAATCTTTCAGATTTAGGGCCTGCTCTGTTAGCTACATGCCTCCAATTCATTAAGAGAAAAGTATGTTTTTTGTGCCTCAAGTTCCTAAAAAGTACAGACTTGGTCCCTCAAGATTTTTTGGTATACATTTGGTCCCTCAAGTCTCAGAACCGGACAAGTTTGGTCCTAAACCAGATTTTGACCCCGTTGACCGGGTTTCACCGCCACAAAACCGCGCGATGAACAGTAAATTCAAGTTTTTTTGGGGTCCAATATGCTTACATGCGTAAGGTGCGACCAAATTTTCCTGGTCTTTTGACACTCGAGCAGCTCGTGACAAAAAGAACAAAAGTATCTGTTCGATGAATAGTAAATTCGAAAAAAAATTCAAAAAAATCAGAAAATTTTTGGGGTCCAATATGGTTACATGCGCAAGGTTCGACCAAAATTTGGTGGTGTTTCGAGACTCAAGGAGCTCGTGGCAAAAAAAACAAATTTTCGCTCACAAAAAATAGCCAAATTTTGTTTTTTTTTTTGCTAGAGCCCGTCCTACGTCATTTCATGACAAAATGTTGGTCGCACCTTGCGCATGTAACCATATTGGACCCCAAAAAATTTCAGAATTTTTTGAATTTTTTTGATTTTTTTTTGAATTTACTATTCATCGGACAGA
The DNA here is from genome assembly GCA_011799875.1 of Thinopyrum elongatum. NCBI lineage: Eukaryota > Viridiplantae > Streptophyta > Magnoliopsida > Poales > Poaceae > Thinopyrum > Thinopyrum elongatum. Next base: position 582,484,690 of record CM022300.1, on the reverse strand, counting down.
TATTTTTGTTCTTTTTGTCACGAGCTCCTCGAGTGTCGAAAGACCATGAAAATTTGGTCGCACCTTACGCATGTAAGCATATTGGACCCCAAAAAATTTCAGATTTTTTTGAAGATTTTTTTTTAAAACTCGAATTTACTGTTCATCTTGCGGTTTTTGTGGCGGTCAAACCCGGTCAACGGGGTCAAAATCTGGTTTAGGACCAAACTTGTCCGGTTTTGAGACTTGAGGGACCAAATGTATACCAAAAAACCTTGAAGGACCAAGTCTGTACTTTTTGGAAACTTGAGGGACCAAAAACATACTTTTCTCATTAATTAATAAAGTAATTCCTAGTCTTTTGTCGTAGACTTGGTTTCATTCGAGTAATGAGCTAAACCTCTATCATGTACTCCCTCCAATCCAAATTAATTGACACAACTTTATTACTAAATCTGTGTCAATTAATTTGGATCGGAGGGAGTAGTCTGTAGGATACTAGTGAAATTTCCTTGTAAGCCTTTCGTGGTGAAATACTACTCGTTCGACGGAGGACTTCCAAAGACATCGTGAGCTAAACCCATACTGGTAAATAACCACATGAGAAACATGCAAGGTTGTTGTCATGAAAGGCTAGTGAGATCCCGGGGCTGGACTTGAGGTGGCTGGCGATGCGAGAGGTCCGTGTGACGGCTTGTGTGGCAACGATGACGTTGGTGAGCGATGGTCTGGTAGCGGCAAGACCTTGTTATGGCATGGCCATCGCTCCAGGGTGGATCGCTGCTCCACGGATCCATGTCGGATGAGCTACTGCCGTGGAGGAGAAAAGAAAAAAGACCGTCGCTTGTAGAGCTAGATGGGATCTTGCAGAGGAGCCTGCTTCCTCACTGAAAAAAGCAGAACGAAAGGACGGACTGAAGGAGAGAGAACTTAAAACAAGAGGAAGAACGAGCCATGGAGTAAAAAGTAGTGACGGAGAGAGAGATAGGTGGACCACTAGAAGAGCTGCTGCTTCTGATGGGTGTGAGATGTTCATTCGGTGGTCTCATTAAAACATTTCTTAGGTGGAGGCTGAAACCACACCGGGGTGATGCCCCCATAGTTCATGCCCTTAGTGGGCTTGGCTCCGGTGTGTTCGAGTATCTTCGTCTTGGTCTTCGCTTGTTATGAAGTCGGAGCTGCTATGCTTTTTGAGCCTCTTCATTTGAGCGGCGTACGATGACCTGGAAGGGGCGGTCCGGTGGTGAAGATCTTCTTTGGCGCGGGTCTTGCGCATCTCCTCTCCGGAGCTCGTCATCAGAGTCGGAGCTGCCTGTTGCTACGCGATGGTCGACTGTTTGGCATGGGCCGACATGGGTACTGGCGTCTGTTGCGACGAGGACTTCGTTTGTGGAAGTTCGATGGTAAAGTCGGAATCGCTGGCTTGTGGAGGAGTGATGACGATGACACCTGGTGAAAACCTCGGCTTTGTGTTTCTTCTCATCAGCGTGTGTGTCTTCATGTGGGTGGCCAGGTCGCCCGGTGTTGCCCTTGGCCGGCGAGGTTCTCGTGTGTAGCTTGTTCGAAGTTGTCTTAATGGGTCGTCAGCGGCGAAGTCGGAGTCGCCTGCTCGGGGAGAGGTGATGACGATAACATTGCAGGCAACCTTGGCGGTGTCCTCTTCTCGGTGGTGTGTGTGGTCTCATCGGTGCCAAGTCGACCGGGGTGCCCTTTCTTGTGGGCGTGTTGTGGCGGTTTTCACCCGGGTCTTCGTTATTTAACCGAGCAACTAGTTACCCTTTTTCTTTATTAATGAGATGAGACAAAGCTTTTGTCTCCGTTTCGAAAAAAGGCTAGTGAGATCCTGGGATTTTTTTTGGAGAGAAATAGCTGGACTTTGCTGCATATTTTTATTGATTTTTAAAAAAGATCCTGGGAAAATATGTGTGGCATGTCAGATCTGATATGCTTACGATTCCCACGCCTACAAACCCAGTATAGCTTCTTTGTCCATCAGGAAAGAAGATAAACAACCTATCTAGCTAAACACAGTACAGAAGTAACAGAACACATGTTGGCGACACGGTGAACGCAACGGACAAACACGCCATAGACAAACACAAACCATATATTTGTCCAGCAGGGAAGAACATAACAGATCAATATAAATGCAAAGATCATGCATATTGTAATTTCTGATCATGAGGTGGTGCTAGTGTATCCAATTAGTTTTAATTTACGAGCGTAATTTTCGTTGTTGCGGCCTTAAGTGTTACTTGTAGACCATATTGTCTAACTTTGTAACAATGATTATGAACAAATGTTATAGGTCTTTGCAAAGTTTGATTCCTAAACGACATCCGAGCAGCTTTGTAAAAAATACAGAGCTACAGAGCTCCTGGGAAGTAAAAAATACATAGATTTTTTTTTTGAAATGTTTTGCTATGTTTTCGACCGGGGTGTAGCCCTAGCCAGTAGCCACTACTTCCCCTTGATTCCCTAAAGATGTGATGACCCTCCATACTACTTAAGGCGGGCGCCCAAGGTTGCGTTGTTGTCATGGAAGACACGTGAAATAGATCCTGGGAACATATGTGCGTGGCATACATATCAGATTTGATATGCTTACAGTTCCCACTGCCAAACTCAGTAGCTTCTTCGGCCACCAGGAAAGAATACAAATGGCCTGTCAAGCTAAACTTGCCAGGAGACTACTCCCTCCGTAAAGAAATAGTCTTTCGTGATCTAAACAATCTTATATTTTTGGGCGAAATCACTGTTCTGACCTTATACCGAAAGAATTGCACAAAATAAACTCGTCTGGAAAGTATTTCACGATCTGACCCTTTTAGCAACGCCAGAACCCGTGGCGTTTCATTCCAACGTAGAAACGCCGAGCTAGCTAGCGTTGCTGTCCTAGACCGAGCACGCGCTGCTCGCTGACGTGGCAGGTCAGAAACGCCAAGCTAGCTAGCGTTTCTGGAAACGCCAGGGACTATGGCGTTTCTGGTTTAAATAAATTGCAAGGAAACAATCAAAGAAAAATATTCGCATGTTGGCCGGAAACGCCAAGAGACTTGGCGTTGCTAAACTTCATGAAAACGCCATGATGCATGGCGTTGCTGGCTTGCATAGCACAGTATAAAGCAATTCGACAGTACTGTATTCAGTCCAGAAACGCCAACGGTCATGGCGTTTCACGTATGGACAGAAACGCAATCTAGCTTGGCGTTTCTATGTGGCGATGCAACGCAGTCTAGCTCGGCGTTTCTAGGTTGTGAAGAAACGCCACGGATTCTGGCGTTGCTAAAAAGGTCAGATCGTGAAATACTTTTCAGACGAGTTCATTTTGTGCAATTCTTTCGATACAAGGTCAGAACAGTGATTTTGTCCTATATTTTTCTAGGAGTACATGCTAGCGACACGACGAACTGCAACAGGCAAACACAACACGCCATCCACCCATAGGCACACACGAACCACATATCAATATAAGTGCAAAGAAGGAATTCGATCACGTCACGTCATGAATATAATAGATCTGAAATGCATGCGCGCAGAAATAAGTGCTCCCTTCGACAGCTTTGTACTAAACCAGCGACAATTAATATGGATAGGAGGAAGTAATAATAAAATCTTGAAGATGAGATGCATGGGCGGTGAGCAGAGCAGCGATGACGTACGGCTCAAGGATGAGGGCGAGAGGGACAACGAGGGCGGCACCGAGGAAGAAGCGGTAGGTGAGGAGGGCGAAGACCAAGAGGCCGGCGTCGACCACCACCTTGGTGAGCAGCATCTGCCCCGTGGTGAAGAGCTCGATGAGCACCATGCAGATCGCCGGCCCCCACTCCGACTTAAACGACGACGACCCCATCGATAGATTTTCGATCGAGACGACGAGAACTTGGTTGATCAGCCAACAAGAATTAATAGGAGTTGTGTGATGCGAGTTGCGGGGGGATCGAGTGGGATGGGCGACCGATGCGCCAAGCACTGGAGTGAAGTAGTAACAAACTTGGTGGGAGAGGTTCTTGTGGAATCGGGCGGGCGAGCGAGCTGCAGGCCGTGTGACCCATTCTTCGCTCCTAGATTCACGCTCAACTGCTACAGCAAGTTCAGTCTGCTTGGTAGAGAGTAGATTCAGTCAGTCTATTGGGCTTGGGCAGATTCTTTACTCGGACTTTTCCTTTTTCTTTCAATACTTCTGCTTAGTTTGTTTTACCTTTTATGTTTTTCCTTTTCCTTTTTCATTTTTTTTCTATTTCCACCTTTTTGTTGTCTATTTATGTTCTTTTTCTTCTTGGATACACCGCCGGACTAACCCTATATGCCGACGGCCGCGCGCCGTCGGCTTAGGTCTATGCCGACGGCCACCGTCGGCATATACCCGTTGGCGTAGATATCATCAGCGTACACCTGTCAGACCGTCGGCATACAAAAGACGTCAGCATAGGCATATATGCCGACGGCTTCCGTACGGCCGTCGGCATAGATACACCGTCGGCAGAAAAAATCACAAGACGGCAACAGACGGCGCCGTCACACACGTTAACCAACCAGCGACTGCCACATGGCATATGTAAGCCGACGGCCAGGCCGTCGGCTTACATATGCCATGTGGCAGTCGCTGGGCGCTCCTGGCAGCAGGGTATGCCGACGGCCAGGCCGTCGGCATACCTGTGCCACGTGTCGCTCCCTGGTACCTCCTGGACATGGCTATGCCGACGGCCAGGCTGTCGGCATAGATCTGTTCTGTTTTTTTATTTGCTCTGTTTTCTCATTTTCCATTCAATTTGACAGCATTTGAATTCACAAAATATGACAGAGACCATATATAGACAGAAATAAGACAGATCATCATCTGATACTCAAGATCATCATCAAGTTCATCATCTAAAGATACTCAAGATCATCATCATCATCTAAAAATCATCGACATCATCATCGTCGAAACTTCATGAACATAAGTATTGCAAGACATGGAACATCATCATCATCATCTAAAGAAACTACGAAGTACGGAACATGAAAAGTATTGCAACACATGGAACACATCATTAGCCAAGACTAGGACCATCGCCGTGAGCACCGCCAAGACCAGCACCACTTTGCCAGATCGGAGTGACTGGGCTCTCTGAAGCAGGAGTCGAGCCACCGGTCCCCTACATGTTTGAAAAGAGATTGTAAGGGTTAATATGATATGATAGTGTTGAATGAACGAGAGCTAGTTTGTCAATAGTTAGGCAAATGTACTAACCGGAGTCTGACTGCCTAGTGCCACCCATTCATCGAACGTGGGCACGTGTGGGGGTTCTCCCGCAGGTGGTGGTGCGGGTCCCATTTGTGGTGGATCCGTGCGGTTAGTCCAAGACGCCAACATAGCCTGGATGTTAGTTAACCAAGCAAACTAGAAGGTCAGAAGGAATGAAAGTGCAAATTTTAGCTTGGTTCTAAGAGGGCAAAACTAACCGCCATCATCTGACGATTGTAATCCTCGTTTGCCTTCACTCGTTGCAAGTACTCCCGCACCTCAAGATTCCTAAGCTCGACAAAGGCCTTATATGCCTACAAAATTTAGGTTGTTTCTAAGTGGGCAATGCTGAAAATAAACTGAGAAAGTGAGAGAGAAAGAAGATAAGGGGGAAGTACTTATAGCATGCTGGCAGGCTAAGCTAGGCTGCGAACACCCCGTACTCTCTAACGGGCTCGGGTTGGTAGCTCGAAGCCGTGTGTACGAGACAGAAGGAGTGATCAAGCCATCGAAACACGGGTACCGGCCATGGGACTTCGGCTGGATGGCCACCATCGCCGTGTCGTCGATCTGAGACTGGACGACGTCAGGAGCATCCGGACCAGGCGGATGCAACCTCTCAAACTGCTCCTTGTAAGACTCCAGGTGCTCCTCGGTTTTGCCGTAGTACTCGCTCTCGCCTTCCTTGCGATCACTCCATGTCTGAGAGCGGCCTCTTCAACTTGTCCACCTTCAACATCAAACAGAAGTTAGCCATACATAAGAACATGACGGTAAAAAGAAGAAAAAAATGCATCATGCATATAGATATACCTTCATGGCCTTGAAGCCCTAGTGGTTCCTGTTTCCTTGGCCGTGTGTTCCATCTTTTCCACGGTTAGCCCGGTTCTTGCTGCTCTTGGCAGCAAACTCTGCATCGTCGCCGAGCCACCTATCCACCAAACTCGCCCATCCCTCATCCTTTCCAAAGCACCAAGGAGGAATAAACTAAATAATGGAAGCATGACATGTGAGCACGAAACAATAAAATTGACTGCTTATACGTTGGAATGAAAAGTCTCTAACACTTACCTTCATGTACTGCTCCCTGTTCAAGGTAAGTCGTTGCTTCTGCGCTTCACTTTTGCTCATCTTTTGATGAAGGTAGGTGTGGTAGTAGTGCGAGACGGCAACCCAGCGCACCTCGTACTGCAACTGACGAGCTTTCTTCTTCGCAACCGCCAGCAAGACCACGTCGGCTCTGGCCTTGTGCTTGTGTTCAAAATATGATTAAGAGGCACTTACTCTGTCCCCGCGGGTTCAATGAGCCACTTGTTCGCCTTGATAGAAGGTGGTGTAGGTAGTTCTGCAATACCACGCAGCCACCCCTTCGGACCACCCGACGGCAAGTCACCCCACAACTCGGTGTCACCCTCCCCTCCACCACCCTCCTCCTCCCCCTCCTCCTCGCACTCCTCCTCCTCGTGAACCTCCTCCTCAGGAACCTCCTCCTCCTCCTCAGACTCAGAAGGTGGCTCAGTATAGGAGGGCATCGAAGAAGACCCCCTATTTCTGAGGCGGCCCAGAGTTTTTTGACCCGGGTGCCTCTCCCCCCACCCCCTCCTCCTCTAGGGGCTCTTCCCCCACCCCCTCCTCCTGTAGGGTCTCCTCCCCCGACCCCTGGACCTCCCTGTGAGGTGTCATCCTCACGTAGTCGGGGAGGAACCTTGTGGGCTCGTCCACTCCGAGTAAGCCCTTTGAATTTGCTTAGGAAACCCGTGCCGCTGGACTTGCCCATGATTAGCAAACCTGCATTGAGAAGAGAATAAACAATTAGTAAGGATATCAAATAAACAAGCATACATAAAAGAACATTAATAACAGAAGAGCACATTAAGCATACATAAAATAACATTAATAATAGAAGAGCACATTAAGCATACAGAAAATAACATTAATAACAGAAGAGCACATTAAGCATACTATTGTAATCTACCTCAATCATCATTAAAAGAACTTACATTTTCTAGAACCCATATGAATCATCACTATTGTAATCTATTTGTCGACCGGTCTCATCATCACTATCACGCATATCTTCTTCGTTGTCTGATGGAGGTGGATGCTCTTCCTCATCGTCGGCGTCTTCATTTAACTTTTCAAGCATAATTATGTCTCTTTGATTCACAATTGCCTCACCATCAATCCGTGCATCATCATCATTTGGGTCCAGGTCAACATAACCCAAGTCATCATCGTCCTTGTTTCGGACCACGTCATCATGTTGCTCTTGAAAGAACACTCCCTCGTAGGTCATGGGGTTTATGTTGTAGTAATCATCATCGTTCGGGTCCGGTAGCTTACCATGTGGCGACACCTTGAACACAACTTCCCAACCCTTTAGGTACTCTTTCTGGCATGGGTAAGGCAGATAATACCTCGTTCATGGTCCCCCAACTTCAGGGCCGTACTGCCAACGATTCTGCACAGGGTCCCCCAACAATACCTCGTTCTGGCATGTGTCTCTCAGGGCCGTACTGCCAACGATTCTGCACAGGGTCCCCCAACAATACCTCGTTCGCGAGGTGCAAAATGAGATGTGTCATCGGAGTAAAGAAGCCTAGCGGGAAGATCTTCTCTAGTTTGCATATCAACTCCGGTGCCTTCTTATGCATTTCTTTTATCATCTCGGGACATACTTCTTTAGCACAAAGCGTGCGGAAGAAATGGCTTAGCTCCGCAAGCACACGCCAGACACGCTCGGGAACATAGCCTCAAACCATCACCGGCATAATCCGCTCAATCCATACATGATAGTCATGACTCTTGAGCCCGGTCACTTTGCCCGTTAAAAGATTGACCCCCTTACTTATATTCAACGCATAACCATCAGTGAACTTCACGACGTGTTTCAGCCACTTGAATGCCTCCATCTTATGATCCTTTTTAAGTACGAAGTCAGCATCTGGCTTGAACCAAGATTTTCGACCCCCTGTGGGAGGCTGCATGTGTAGACGTGGTCTATCACAGATATTCTGTTGATCGACTCTAGCATTAACATTATCCTTTGTCTTATCAGGAATGTTGAGGATCGTGCGAAAAAGGGCCTCTGCGACATTCTTTTCGGTGTGCATCACGTCGATGTTGTATGGAAGTTTGAGGTCATTGAAATAGGGAAGCTGCGTGAAGGGGGTAATGTGAGTCCAGTTGTGCGTCTCACCATATCCTTCAAAACCTTTGGCTTTCCCTTTGCCTTTTCCTTTGCCCTCGCCCTCGCCCTCGCCTTCGCCTGTGGCTTTGGCTTTGGCTTTGGCTTTGCCTTTCCCTTCGTCGGCAAGCTTAAGATCTTTCAGCTGAGCAAGCACATCCACACCAGAAAACGTTGGAATCTCGTTTACTTCATGGACGACTAGGCCTTTTGTGAAGTTCTTCTTGTCTTCCCTATTAGGATGGTCTGGAGGGAGGAACTGTCGATGCAGGTCAAAGGCAACATACTTGCCACCCTTCTTCAGCCAAATGAAACGCAAGGTCTGCATGCACACTGGCAAGTCATCTTCCCACTTGTACACCATCCGCAGAATAGGGCATAGCCGGGAAAGTCATGCATGCAATACTGTAGCCAAACTTTCATCAAGAAATTTTTGTGCAGATGCCGGTGGTATGTCAACCTCGGGAAGTACCAAGAATGGTGCAAATCATCCACCAACGCCTGCATAAACACACTCAAATTCTTCCCCGGATATTCAGGCCCCGGAATTATAAGCGACAGGAACATGGTCTTGCGTTGCATTATGGCGCCGGGAGGGAGATTGAGCGGAATAACAAACACGGGCCAGCAGCTGTATGGATTAGACGACATACCATATGGGTTGAACCCATCACCTGATATAGCAATTCTGACATTCCCAGCCTCGGCTGCTTCCTCAGGGTATTCTGTATCGAATGACTTCCATGCTTCACCTTCTGATGGATGTACGATTTTATTTGGATTGTACCTTTTCCCTTCCTTGTGTCACTTCATCATTTTGGCAGACTCCTCTGTGATGAAAAGGCGCTGCAGTCTTTCTATGAAATGAAGATATCGAAGAACCTTCGCAGGGATTTTTAGCTGCTTCTTCTGACCCTGCTCATCGACCACCTCAATATACCGAGAGGAACCGCACTTCCTACAGTAGTTGTCATTCGCATACTCATGCCTAAACAAAAGGCAATTCTTTGGACAAACATGTATTTTCTCATAATCCATGGAGAGTGCCTTCATGATTTTCTTCGTAGCGTACATGGTTTTCGGCAGTTCATGGCCCTCAGGGAGGCTGTTAGCCCATACTCCCAGAAATGCTTCGAAGCAACCTCGGCTACAGCCTTACTCGGCCTTGACTGCCATCAGTTGCAAGATGGCATCCAGCTGAGAGAGCTTGGCACCCTCATAAAGAGGTTTCTTTGATGAGGCCAAGATATCCAGGAAGGCCTTTGCGGTTTCCTCCGGCTCCTTCGGTTCATTCGCTGAAAGTGACGGAGGTGTCAGCTGTGCAGCAAAGACATCATCTAGCATGTCTCTAACCCCATTGTCCTCATAACCAGCGATGCATTGTCGTATCACCTCCTCTCTACCACGGTCCCGCTGGGCAAAGTTTATCGGCATGCTAAAGTTTGGCATAAATCCATGCGTGCGAAGGTGCTTAGTCATCTCACTCTTATCTCTGTGCATACATCTCTTACATTTGGCACAGGGGCATTCTGGCACAATTCTCATTGGAATACGGAATATCTCTTTCAAAAACACATCGGTTTTCTCGGCCCACTCTGTTGTTACTTGATTCCACGGAAAAACCCACTATACATCCACTGATTATCTGCCATCTCTGCTTTATTGGAAGCCACACAACAAAATTAAGGATCCATTTAAATTACTCACATCAATGTTTTATTTTTTACAGGATTGACAAGAAACGACATTTAATCCACCTACATCTCTAATAGGTAAATATGGGTCCTAATCCCACCCGAGAATGTGTAGATTGAGTATGTTGTCCATGCTCTACCCCATTCCGAGACAAAATTTTGGCAGCACCTCCCCGCTGTTCTCCAAATACACGTCTCGGCAAAATGCCGGGAGAATGTGCATCCGGAGAACAATGGGGAGGCGCCGCCGAAATCCTGTCTCGGAACGGGGTAGACCATGGACAACGTACCCAATCTACACATCCTCGGGCTGTCCGTGGAAAATGCTGGACAAACCGAAAGAGCTGCGGTGATTAATATGCAATTGGATGCATATTTATCAATGCAACCCTTTCGGACGGGAGACGCCTAGGTTACGTGACTTGACGTGAAAATGAAACCTAGTGACATAAAAAAACGAAGGAGGACATGGAATTGTAGCTCACCCTCGGATGTAGAGGATCTAGTCGATCAGCGGAGAGGGATGATCGTGGACCAATAGCTCCAGCGTCAAAGATCACTCCACAGAGATGAAACAACACAAATCCTGTAAATTCAACCGAGTGAAAAAAAATTATCTCATCACATATCACATAAAGCATTGACACTATATTATGAACCAACATGAAACAACATCTCAAATTGTAAAAAAAAAGCTTCATTAAGTATTTTAGAAACTAAGTGTCTCGAATTGCTTCTTACGAATCAACATGACAAATAACGTGTCTTATGAATTAACATGACCTAACACTAACTTGACCAAACACAAAACTTACCAATATCCATCCATCTATCACAAACTTGACCAACATCCATTCATCCATATTTTAAACTAAGTGTCTACAAAATTTCACATATCCATCAATCCATACATCTATGCACATAACAATATCCATCAATCCATACATCTATGCACAAAACAAACAGTAACAAAATGCAAAGAAATGAAAAAAAAAGCTCACCGAGGGGCGTTTTGGGCGCCGGTGCAGCGGGCGAGCAGGGAGGCCGGGGGTAGCGGCCGGGGAAGGGTGGACGGGGGCCGGGGCCGCCGCTGCAAGGCGTCGGCGGAGGGGGGGCTCCGAGCCCCGGACGACACGCCGAGGCCCGAGCAGGAGAGGGAGGGCGCGGGGTCGGGGCAGCGTGGACGCACGCCGGCGAGAGGTGGCAGGGCAGACGAGGGTGGTGGTCGGGTGAGGGGACGGAGAGGGTGGTGGCTGCGGCAGCGCGGAGTCGAGGTGGCGACGGTGTGGCGACGGCGGCGCGAGGAGGGGACGGAGAGGGCCGGGTCGCGGTGCGGCGCGGCGCGGGTCGGGGTGGAGGCGGGGAGGGGCGAGGGAAGGGGAGGGCCGCGGGTGGAGCGGCGGCGGCGGGCAGCGGGGAGCGGCGCGGGTGGAGCGGCGGCGGGCGGCGCGGGTCGAGGCGGGTGGTGCGCGGGAAAAGATGGGGAATGAGTGGCCGACGCGCCTGGGCCACGAGTGGATAAGGGAATCAATGCCGATGGCTTAGGCGTCGGCATAGGTGACGATGCCACGTGGCAACCTATGCCGACGGCTTTGCCGTCAGCATAGATAGGAGGTCAACAACTTTAAAAAATAGTCCCACCTCGCCCAAAGACAAGCAACATGACCAGTTTAAATAGTTGGCTAATCCATGCGAAGCAAGCTCTGGTATTCATTAGACTTCTGTTAAGAAAACGGACAATTACTGTGAAACTTTCAGTGCCCGGCCCCGGCCCGGTGCCCGGGCACTGAAGGTTTCACAGTGAGAGTCCATTTTCCATGATGGATGCCGGTGTTTTTTATAAATTCAATTATTACTATTTTTTAGTTTGAGGACCCGGTGCAAAGCTCTTGTGGCCGTTTCCCCCCTCCGTGCGACGGCGGCATCGACGTCCGTGAGGGGGGTCACACTACGGAGCCGCGTGTCGAGTGCTTGCCACCACACCTTATGGCATGTATGAGGGCCCGGTGCGATGCGCCGGTGGCATTGCTACCCCTCCCCCCAGGGACCCTGTCCCGCCTAACCCTGACACAGAAGACCGCCGGATCTAGCCCTTTAACTTTAGCCGAACGGTGTTTGACCGGTGGACCTTTTCACCGGGTTGTCATAGCCCAGACAATAGCTACACCCCCGAACACTGTCCTGGCCAAACCCACAGCAGGATCCCCTCCGTGTCGGCCCGACGCGGCCGTTTCCCCCCTCCAGGTGCCGGCGGCGGCGCCGTCCGTGAGGGGGGCCACACCCCGGAGACGCTTGTTGCCTCTTCAGACATGCCACCACACCTTACGGCATGTATGACAGCCCGGTGCGACGCTCAGGTGGCATTGCTACCCCCCCCCCCCCCCCCCCCCCCGGGGCCCCCGTCCTGCCTAACCCTGGAGCGGTTGACCACGAGATCTAGCCCTTTGACTTTCCCCGGACGGGCTTTGACCAGTGGACCTCTCCACCCGGTTGTGGTAGGTCAACCCATAGGAACACTTGGGAGCAACGTCCCGGCCAAACCCACAACAAGATCCCCTCCGTGTAGACCCGATGCGGCCGTTTTCCCCCTCCAGGTGCCGGCGGCGGCGCCGTCCGTGAGGGTGGCCACACCCCGGAGACGCGTGCTGCCTCTTCAGACATGCCACCATACCTTACGGCATGTATGAGGGCCCGGTGCGACGCTCCGGTGGCATTGCTACCCCCCCGGGGCCCCTCTCCCGCCTAACCCTGCAGCGGTTGACCATGAGATCTAACCCTTTGACTTTCCCCAGACGGGCTTTGATCAGTGGACCTCTCCACCCGGTTGTGGTAGGTCAGCCCATAGGAACACTTGGGAGCAACGTCCCGGCCAAACCCACAGCAAGATCCCCTCCGTGTAGACCCGACGCGGCCGATTTCCCCCTCCAGGTGCCGGCAGCGGCGCCGTCTGTGAGGGTGGCCACACCCCGGAGACGCGTGCTGCCTCTTTAGACATGCCATCACACCTTACGGCATGTATGAGGGCCGGGTGCGACGCTCCAGTGGCATTGCTACCCCCCCGGGCCCCCTCCCGCCTAACCCTGGAGCGTTTGACCACGCGATCTAGCCCTTTGACTTTCCCCGGACGGGCTTTGACCAGTGGACCTCTCCACCCGGTTGTGGTAGGTCAGCCCATAGGAACACTTGGGAGCAACGTCCCCTCCGTATAGACCCGACGCGGCCATTTTTCCCCTCCAGGTGCCCGCGGCGGCGCCGTCCGTGAGGGGGGCACACCCCAGACATGAGAGGGGTCACACTCCGGAGACGCGTGCCGGGCATTTGCAACCGCCACAACACTTCTGTCGGCATAGCTGTTTTTGATTTTAATAAAGTATAAGGACCTATATATTCAAAAGAACATGAGGTCACATTATTAACGTACTTGAAAAAAATACAAACTACATATATATTCATAATCTATCGAAACAGTTTCACCAAATCGATAAATAATGTATGTATGTTTATATTTACATATGCTACATTTAAGTTAATCAAATAATAATACATAAAAAAACTTAAAAAAAATATACAAAAACTCAGGAAAAAAAAATACACATAACTTTGCCGACGGCAGAACCGTCGGCATAGCTGCGGCCGGGGTAGCTGCGAGGCGCGCCTCGGATCGATGACGTGGCAGGCGCCTCGGATCGATGACGTGGACCAGAGGTATGCCGACGGCCGCCGTCTCCGCCATCGGCATAGAGATGACGTCGTTAGCCGCCCGTCACGGGCCGGGTCGCCGGGCCCACATCTATGCCGACGGCCCGGTTATGCCGACGGCAGCCGTAGGCGTACTCAGAGATATGCCGACGGCTTTTCTGTGCCGACGGTTCCCGTCGGCATAACGGAGGATAGCCTGACGGCTTGGGTACGCCGACGGCCTGACGTTGGCTGTCGGCATAGGTCGGAGTAGGCCGACGGGGGTCGTCGGCATAGATTTGGCCGTCGGGGTAGAGCCCTGTTCCGGTAGTGATACTTATTTTTAACATCTTTTTTAGAGTACATGAATATATATTCAAAATGTGTATGTATATTTTCAAAAAAAAATAGCTATGAACTATTTCTAAAAGGGAAAAGTATACTTCCCATCCCTCAACTTTCGGCAAAGTCTGAATTTGGTCCCTCAACTACGAAACCGGACAACTTGCACCTCCAACTCTTTAAACCGGACAAGTTTCTCCCCTGAGCAGTATTCATGCTGACTCAACGTTGTTTTTACCAATCCAAAGTGACACGTGGCCAAGCTTTTAGGTAAAAGAAGAAAAGAAAACGAAAACACACATTTTTTTATCAAAGAAGGGCTTCCCCCTTCCAATTTTCATTACTGAAAACCACCAGCAACCAAAGTATTCGCCCTAGAACAGATTACTAGAAACGATAAACTACTAGAAAGATCATCTCGCAACCACACAAACTACAAGCAAGTCTGCAGTCTGCAGCCCCAAACAGCTGGGTATTACATAGTTCAAAAGATCACCAAAAGATCATAAAACCACTAGCGCTTCGCAATAACGTTCAGGAGCAACAGCTTCAGCAGGTGGCAGAGTCTTTCTCTCCCTCTAGTCTTGCTACATTGATCCTCCACCCCTGTGACGTTGTATACACTTCACTTGCTACTCGCTCTAGCAATCTTGCTCCCAGCTCCAGCACCTTTTTTTGCGGCTCCTTTGTCTGCAAGATAGACCAATCAACCAACCAGTGGCACATTAGTTTGATTATAGATAAAGGATCATTTATCCTTTTATTTTCAAAAATAATCCCATTTCTACTTTTCCAGATAGCCCAAAACAGAGCAGATACCCCCACCATGACTAGTTTTCTGTCCTCCTTATTAAACCTGCCCAGCCATCCTCCCAAATAATCTTTGGCAGTAAGGGGGGTGGTTCTAAGCCCCACAACACACCTGACCAATCCCCATAGCAGAGATGCTATTGAACAATTGAAAAATAAATGGTCAACAGATTCATCTTTTCCACAAAACACACATATTTTTCCTCCCTTCCATCCTTTTTTCAGCAACGTGTCTCTGGTTAGTATACTTTTCCTGTTAACTAGCCATAGGAAAACTTTAATTTTTGCAGGAACTTTGGTCTTCCACAGAAATTTCTGTGGAAACCTTAGGCCAGATGTAATCAATTTTCTGTATAAAGATCCCACAGAAAATTTGTGATCTGTAGTAAGGGTCCAGATTATTTTATCTTTTCCCCCTACATCTTTACCTCCTCACATCTGCTCTTTAGACTATTCCACAGCTCTAGGGTTTCCCCATGTAGAGTTCTTCTAAATTTAAACCCCTGCCATCCTTTTTGTATAGCCTCAGCCACAGTTATATTGTGATCAAAACAAATATCATAAATTCTAGAGTAAGCTTCTTTTAAAGGTTTGTCATCAACCCAGGTATCTTCCCAGAACCTGGTATTTTCTCCATCCCCTAATTTCTTTTTAACAAATCTGTAGAATATTTCTTTTATCTTCATGAGATTTGTCCAGAATTGGGAGTCTCCAGGTTTCTTTGTTATCAAAGCTAAGCAACTCCCCCCCCCCCATATTTTCTTCTAAGTATGCTTTGCCACAGACCTTCTTCAGTTTCCATTTTCCAAAAACATTTGGCTAACAATGCAATATTCATTACCTCCAGGTTGAGAATTCCCAATCCCCCCACATCTTTAGGTAAGCAGCATTTTTCCCATTTGACTAAGTGATATTTTTTGATATTTTCATCCTGTTGTCAGACCAATCTGGCTCTGAAAAAATCAGCTTTTTTAATAATCCCCTTGGGGACAACATAAAAGGACATCATAAAAAGTGGGATGTTTGTCAAACACGCTTGCACCAAAGTTACTCTGCCAGCAATAGAGCCTAACAGCTTCCCTTGCCAGCAACTACACCTTTTTTCAATTTTATTAGTTACACAATTCCAGTGCATATTCCTAATTCTGGCGTCTGGCACAAGCATCCCTAGATATTTGATAGGTAAATCCCCCATTTTATAGGTTAAAATTTCCTGGTATAGTAGCTGTTTTTCTGTAGCTTTCCCAAATAGCATCAACTCACTCTTATGAAAGTTTATTTTGAGGCCTGACATTTGTTCAAAGGCTCCCAAAATGAATTTAAGATTTCTAACACTTTCCACATCATCCTTTATCAGGAAGATGGTGTCATCTGCATATTGCAGCATATTGACACCTTTATTATCTCCCTCTCCCAGTACCCCTTTAACCACACCATGTTCTAAAGCATTGCTCATAAGGATAGCTAGAGCATCTACAGCTAGGTCAAACAACAGCGGTGACATTGCATCTCCCTGTCTTAACCCTTTAAAGGTTTTAAAGTATGGGCCAACTTCATCATTCACCTTAATACCTACATGCCCTCCTCTCATAGTCTCCATCATCCAGTCACACCACTTGTCAGGGAACCCTTTTAGATTTAGCATCTGTATCACAAATGGCCATTTAATTTTATCATATGCTTTCTCAAAGTCCACTTTAAAAATCAAGGCATCTTCTTTTTTCCTATGAAAAGTGTTTAGGGCTTCATGTAAAATAACCACTCCCTCCATTATATATCTGCCTTTAATAAAGGCAGTCTGGGTTTTAGATATTGCTGGAGATACACATCTAGCTAGCCTATTCATCAGCACTTTAGTAATGATCTTAAAACTAACATTCAACAAGCAGATATGTCTAAATTTTTTAATTTGTTTAGCTTCAGTGGTTTTTGGGACAAGGGTTATAATTCCATAATTAAGTCTGGCAATATTAATTTCTCGTTTGGCAAATCCTTCAACCAGAGATTTTAGATCCCATTTAACCAGGTCCCAGAATTCCTGGTAGAAGTCAGCAGGGAATCCATCTGGTCCAGGACTTTTGTTCTTCTTCATCCCAAAAACCACCTCATGAATTTCTTTTAGGGAGAAGGGGGCCATAAGTTCCTCCCTGTCTTGGGTGCCAATTTTCTTCATTTCTACCCCTCTCATTGAGATCTGTGTCTCCTCAGGATGCCCAAATAGTTCCTTGTAGAATTTAGTTATATACTCCATTAGTTTATCCTCTCCCTCTATAATCCCATCTTCTTGCTCTAAAGAAATAATCCTGTTTTTTCTCCTCCTCCCATTTACTTTAGCATGATAATATCTAGTGTTCCCATCACCATCAGTTATCTCTTTATTCTTGCAACATCACTCTTTTAAGTTGTGCCCTTAACTCTTTCTGTTCTGTTCTGTCTGCAGCAGTCAGTCCCATATTCTCAGCTCTTTTGTCTAGCTCATCCAGCTCTTTAATGATATTTATTTTAATTTTTCTATACCAAGCATCCACATTTTTATTCCATCCCTTTGTTTTTCTCCTTAAGTTTCTCAGCCTTAACTGCCATCTCTCCAGGATATCTCCCTTATATTTCTCATTCCAGGTTTTATACACCAACTCCTTAAATCCCTCTCTCAAGGCCCATGCATTCTCATATCTAAATGTATATTTGTGTTTTTGTGTTTCCCCTGTGTCTAGAAACAGGGGAGTATGATCAGAAATCTCCCTAGCAAAAGCTTGTGGTATAGTTAATGGATATTTCTCCTCCCATGCTGGGCACATCAAGACCCTGTCTAGCTTCTCATAAGTGGATCTTCCTGGTTGTTAGCCCAGGTGTATTGTCTCCCATTTAGAGGTAGCTCTCTCAGTCCAGCTTGTTCAATTATTGCATTAAACATAAAAGACCATTGGTCATTATGAACAGGTTTATTTTTTTCTTTCTCATTTCTGATGATGTTAAAATCACCTCCCACCAAGCAGGGCAGTGGGTTATCATGATATAGTCTAGCTCACTCAGCTAGGAAGCTAGCCTTTCCTTCTATTTGAGTATCTCCATATACAGTAATCAAGTTCCAATGCATTTTAGCATTCTTATCAAACACCAATACTCTCAAGAAGTATTGCCCTTTTTCTATATTTTCTATATCAAAGATATCTTTGTTAATTCCAACTAAAATCCCCCCTGACATCCCTCTTGGGGGATTCCAGCACCATTGATAATTTCTTCCTGCACACAAATTGTGTAACTCATTTTATGTAAAGTTTTGTTTGATTGTCTTAGAAATTCCTATAAAATCTAATTTATGATCAATGATCATTTCTCTAATATACCTTTTCTTATGGTCCTGTCCTATGCCTCTGACATTCCAGAAAACCCCTCTCATTTTCTCTAACTGTATTTTTTATATTATCTCTTATCAAATTTATAAACCAGGTTCACCTCCTTCAATTCTGAGAAGAGACTAATTAGTCCTCTTTCCCTTCTTTTTCCTTTTCAAAACATCAATCCCAATTATTTGCTTCACAAAGTCTAATGCTGGTGAGCTTTTCCTTCCACTTTTTTCTTCCTGAGAACATATCTCTCAATTTTTTATACTGCTGATCCTCAATCTCAGCATCAGAATGATCTAAATCAGAACGTAGCCCTTCAATATCCACATCCCCAGTGCTAATGTGCACTGGAGTGTCCTTGTTTCTACTTTCTTTATTATCTATATCTTTTCCCCCTTCCTCTTTATTTTTAATATTTTGAAAATAGACTTCCTTTCTGGCCTTTTCCATTTTCTTAGTGATATCTAAGTTTTTATCTATCATGTCAATGGAACATCCTAAGTCAATCGCTACCAAAGAACTAATATGTAATAGAGAAGAATCTTCAAATTCTGATTCAAGGTTCTTACCATAATTGTCTCTTTCTTCTGCTCTGATCTTTGCCATCTCCTCCACTCTCTGATCCTCTCTTCCTTTGTTTCTGAGACTTCTTTTCAGTTCCACCTATTTCCCCTCTCCATCCTTGTCCAGCCCCTCAACCCCATGAATATCAGCCAACTTTTCACCAAAAGTGCCTACTGATTCTTGACTAGCATTATAATCAGTTGGTTCATTGTATTTTCTATATCCAGTTTCCTCCTTTCTAGCTTGATTTTCCTTCTCAAATTCCTCCACATCCATATTAGCCAGCTCCATTTCATATTGTTCTCTGTTAGCTACCTCTTGTACCAGCTTCTGGATTTCTTCCTGTTGTTGCTCCACCAGTTCTTGCATTTTTTGTTGTGAAGTTTCCAGCTCCTTAATTCTTTTCTCAGCTTTTTCCCATAATGCACTGTGTCTAGCTTTATCTTCTTCCAGTGCTTTGATCTTATTGAACATGATGTCACTTTCTTTCTGCCATTTCCTTCTCTCTGTGTTCATTTCATTCTGCCACTGCCCCATAGTCTCTTCCACTTGTGTTCTCATCTTATCAATTCTTCCATCTATTTCCTCACTTTGTTTAAGAGACAGACACCCTAGTGCCACACCTTTGCTGTCCTTGTCTTCCATCTTTGTTCTTTTCCTTTTGTCATCCTCATCCTCTCTATCTTCTAAGTCAATGATATCTTCATTTTTCCTTTTCTCCTCTTTGTACCACCCAATTTCCACCACTTTCTCAACCTCTGTCCCAATCCTGAACATGAGCAAATCAGGGGAAGTAATTTCCACATGTGAAGGGATCCTTTCCACATCTCTGATCCCACACTTTTCCCTATTTTTTTCCTCATTGATGGTACCCACGTCAATCTCCAGCACAGGTCCCACTGCAGCAGCCACTTCACATATTCCAAAAAAATATCTGAAGCAGTCAGGTACTTTGTTTAATTTTATCCAATCTATGTGCATTTTTCCAATGGCTTGATGATCAAGAGGCCATGGTTGCACTTTGATCACCACTCCTGTCCCCAGCAGATTGAAATCATTAAACTTTGCCAGTTCCACCAGCTTTGCCTTATTGGGAAACCTCATCATGTAACAATTTTTCCCATATTCTTTAACTCTCCACTGCCAACCACAGTCAAACATCTCTCCCAGGGATTTAATTAATTATGTCTCATTGATCTGTCCATCTCTGATAACTACCACACCCAGGGGATTTGTATGTTCTGCAACTAGCATGTCTTTGTAACTCTGTACCAACAGAATTCCTAGGCCTTTGGCTGCATATCCCACATATTTTGGCACAGGCTTCATTTATTTCAGCAAATTACATTCCCCAGTGATATGATTGTCCCTTCCACAGATCAAACAGTGGCCCACTCTGCAGTCCCTGGTTGAATGTCTTGGGTCTTTACATTTCCCACCCATCTGCTTATTAAATCTGTCCGCTCCTCCCTTAGTTTCCTCCAAATTCTGCTGCCAAGTGCCTCTTCCTCCTTGTCTTCTTCCCTCCATGTTTGAAATATGCTCATGCCCCTTATCTGTTTTTTGCATAATATCTTCACCTTTTTCCTCTTTTTTCTGTGTGTCCCCTACATTCCTTGTGCCAGTGAGAGTTCCCAGCACTCCTTCCCTCTGGACATTTTCATTGCTCTTCATCCCCTGAACCAATTGAGAAAGCAAGGTTGCCAGCAGCTATTGCTGTTGATTCTGTTCCTTACCAATCATCTGATCGTTTTCCCCCTCTTTTTCTCCTCCAGATTTTCCTATCTCTTCCCCCTCCCTCTTCTTGATACCTTCTGCTTCCTCTTTCTTTCCTGTTTTAGCTTGCCAAATCAATTTTTCTCCAGTTCTATCACCAGCAAACTCCTCCTCATCTCCAGTCCCTCTGCCTAACCCTATCCCAGCTCCAAAGCATCCTCCTCCTCTGCCAAAATCTCCAGATCTATCAAAGGAGGGGGGTCTGCTCCTGTTCCATCCAGTCCCCCTCCCTGTAGTGTTGAATCTACCCGCATCATCTCCCACACCACCTCCTCTATTGAATCTAGCACCTCCATAGCCTCTCCCAAAATTTCCAGCCATCTCCCTCTCAGGCGGCGGCGTGGGGGGGAGAGAAGGAAACCCTAAGGAATGGGAGTGCATATCTCTCCCCCCCCCCTCCCCCTTCCTGCTTATTTATACCCACCTGTGCCCTGCTTCCCTCCTAGGCCGGGCTCCTTTTTGGCCCATCTCTCGTCCACCAGGACAGGCCCACGCCCACATCCGTACATATGTCTCTTCCAACCGAGCCTCCAAAAATAATTGGGGGTCTCCTTTTTTCCTCATCTCTTTTCCTCTCATCATCTCCCTTTTTTGGCACCAAATATGGTCCAATAGGGTTTTCCTTAATTTCCAATTCTCCAAAATCAATTCCATCATCCTCATACCAAGGAAAAATTGGTGGAACATTTTCATTCCTCATATGTTCTCTGACAATTTTAGCATCTATTCCCCTAGGATTAAAATGTTTCCCCAATTTTTTATCCTCATGCTTTCTCCCACAATCCCCCTCCCTGAAAGCTTCATCACTTTTGTTGTTTGTTTCCACAGCTCGGGGAGGAAACCCTTTTTTGTTCCTAATTTTTTATCTGAGTCCTCTCATGCTTTTATGACTACCTTTTCTAACATCATCTGCATCAAATGATGAAGTAGATGCTAAATATTTAGTAGTATTTTGCATACCTGAAGAAAAGTCCGGGGCCTCCCCCTCCCCCTCCTCCTCGGAGCCCTCCCCGGCCAGCAACCAGAAGCGATTGCCGGCCGGCGAGCACCCTACTGGCGGCGGGAGAGAGCTTGGAGGCGAGGAGAACGCCTCGGGAAGCGGGGGGAGCGTCGGGGAAGCGCCGTTGGAGTCCTGTTCCGCCTCCTTGGCGGTTCCGCCTCCACCTCGTCTTCCTCGATCTCGATCGGCATCCACCTTGACCCCGGAGCAGGAATCCCCATCACCACCGCCTGCGGAGGCGCCGGCGGGTGGATCTAGCGGTACCGAAGATAGCGGAACACCTTCCACTTCTCCCTCTGCGCTGGGATCGGAGACTCCGCCTCGAGCATCGCCCAAAGCAGCACCCCCATCGCCGGCTGGCGGTCGTAGTTGGGGAAGCACCTGAGGACCTCCTCCTCGTTCAGCTTGTCTCTCACCATCCCCGATGCGTCGTTGAGAGCTTTTGCTGTGGGGAACCAGCGGTCGATCTCCTTCAACCTCCCCATCAGCACCTCGTCGCCGGAGGCCAGCGCCCACATCTGCTGCTCGCGAGCCGTCATCAAACCCTAGCTCTCGATGCGGCGGAGCGGGGTGATTTGTGCGGGGCGGAGATGCGGGGGAGAGTGGGGTGGAGAGACGAGGCGTCGGTGTGGGCCGCCTAATAACCTCTCTCTCCCCTCCCCTCTCGCCATTACTCACCTCGAAACCCGCACCGTGCTCGCCCCACCGGCCAGGCGCTGCAATTCTGGCCAAATGGCACGGGAACTATACCATCTGGCCCACAATGAAGCCCACGTCATCGCGCCATCCCCGTGCGTCGATCACCACCTCGTCGGTGTTGAGGAGCACCAGCCGCTGCCCTCGCCGGTGGATGGATCCTGGTCGGAAGATCAGCAGCGTCGTGCCGAGATTCGGCACGAAATCGCACCCGAGGTGCGTGTCGCACCGGAGCCGTGCAACGCACGTCATCTCCTCTCAGTCAAACGAAAACACACATAGCGCTCATGTGAACTCCATTGAGGCAAAACATTGAACAGGTGTTGTGCGTGCGCTCGCACGGCCATGGAGCATGCTCTCCTGACCATAACCCATCAGGATCTCCTCCGACACCTCCGGCTTACCCTACACGCATCGGCGTGGCTAGTAGGGCCGAGGACGGTTCGGCACAGCGAGCTTGTCCGGACAAGGGACGGATGCGGTGGCGACAGCCAGCAGGGCCAACAATGTCTCGGCACGACGAGCTTGGTCAAGGGCTCAAGGCGCGGATGGGGTGTCGACGAGCAACTTGGCAGCAACACGGGGCAGACGACAGCGGTGCGGCAGCTCGAGCGGTGGCTCGTAGCGATGCGTGCAGCCGACGGTCGGTGGCTGGCAAGCCGGTGTGTGGCGGTGCATGCTTGGCCATGAGCTCGCTCCAGCGACACACGTTGCCGCCGTCGTCGTCCTCACGCAGGCGAGCTCGGCACAGTTCACGCAGGCGAGCTCGGTGTCGACGGTGCGGGCGGCACGCTTGGGGACGCGCGCCAGAGCTGCCTTGCGGAGGTCGTCAGGGACCAATGCCACTTCGCCGGAGGCTTGCACGCCCACGTTCGCCTCATGTTGCTCCACGCACTGGAACTGCTCGATGAAATGCCGAGCTGAGTTAGAACGAGAAGGAAGAAGAAGACCCATCGGGGATTGCCACATGGATGCAGACCCGGACAAAACCACGCCATGTCATTTAGAAATCGTTTGCAATCGGTAGAAGGACTTAGTTTGTCCGGTTTTACGAGTTGAGGGGGTAAGTTGTCCGGTTTCGTTGTTGTGGGACTAAATCTAAACTTCGTCAAGAGTTTAGCGATGAAAAATATACTTTCTCTTTCTAAAAATACATGAACCTTTTTGTATATACAAACATTTTTATATACGCGGTGGAATTTTTATTCATATGTACATACATCAACACTTTTTCATTTTTAGCAATATCATTTTTTCCATGTTAAAAACTGATTAACAATATTTTAAGAAAAAACTTTGAAATAAAAATTAAAGAATCCGGTTCGGAAACAATTATGGTACGCACATGGGGTTTGCATGGTCGCGCCTCTTCTCTTCTTTTCCCGCACCCGGTGCTGCACCGGTGGCCAGGACTTCCCTCCACCGCTCTCTTAAATGTCACGTTTTTTGGTTGTATGTTCCTCGCCAAGCTAACGCCTCCTCGAGTTGCCCCCCTGTGTTTTCATTTGGGATCCATAGGTTTCACAAGTTTTGCACTTTTGTTCTCGGATAGTTAGTTATCCTCAACAAAAGATATGCTATTTGATCCTCATAGTTAGTTATCCTTTACATAAGAGGCTTGTTTGAGCTTAAATCTCATTTCGCCATGCACTACTAGGAAATACCTTACAGGTATGTTTTAGTAGCAGCGTGAGTTGACATAAAGCACGCTGCTGCTAAGTGGGCCCTACGGTAGCCCCAGGTCGAGCCATAGTAGCAGCGCGGGGTATACTACTCGTGCTGCAATTAACCATGTAGCAGTAGTGCGGGTCTTGTACTCATCGCTGCTACTATCTACACGTATAGCCATCCTGTTAGCCTCACTAGTAGCGGTTGCCACCTACCCGGCACTGCAGGTAACTCGGTAGCAGTAGCGCGGGCCCATTTCCCCGCGCTACTACTAAACCACATTATCCTCTTCTGCGTCGGCCCTCACTCTTCCTCTCCACTCTCTCTCGCCGCCGGCACTTTCCTCACTCTCCCTCTCCACTCTCTCTCGCCGCCGGCCCTCCCCCACGCGGGTCTGCCCTTTCCGCCACCGCCTTCCCGAGCCCGCCGTCGTCCTCGGTGGTGGTGGAGGACCTCTTTGCCGCCGGTCCTCACCGCCCCTTCCCCCGCCTCCGCCAGGCCCCGCCACCTCTCTCCGTCGTCCTCAACCCCCTCCGCAGTCGCGCCGTTCCAAGTCCCCTTCGCCGCAGGTAACCTCCCTCCTCTGTCTCTCTTCTTCTTCGTTTTTCTAGGGTTCATGCTAGATAGGTCAATATTGGATGATAAAGGCAGCAAAGATGGCCATAAAGTATGCACACTAGGGTAGACATGGCATTACATAGTCCAATTCTTATTTAGTTTTATTTAGGCCAATTTTTTCTTTAGTATTTTTTTGCTATATTTAATGCTATTATATTTAAGATTATTTGGTTATTTTGCTATATTTAGGGTTATTACGACTATATTTATGTTTTTTAGGCTAGATTGTTTTATACATTGAATATATAATGACTAGGGTTTCTTCAACAGAAGAAATATTATTTGGACTTGAATCCAGGTTAATTGATATAGCTAATTGCCTAAACTAGAAGAAATATTATGCTACCGATTCGGGTACATATCCTAAGAAAACATAATAGCTCAAGGCTAAACCATAACTACTAATTGTTACCCTAGCTAATTACCTAAATTAAGAACAACATCGCCTTTCAACTTTCCCTCACATGTTTAAACGAACCATATTTTGACTTACCCACCACCCTTGGTAGGTCTAGCTAGATACTGTTCCGATAGGGTTTCTGAATCAATACCCACCATCATTTTGTACTATTTGGACACGTGTATGTGTGTGGACATGTTGATCTTGAGCTGCTGTGTATATGGTGCCAAAGATGGCCACATATGTCTCTTTCTATCGCAGGGAAACTCTGAGTAGGCTATGTTTTGCCGGAATGTTGATTCATTTACGTTCCGGCAAATTGCAGGCGCTCGATATGTCCTGTTTTTAGCAAAGGTCATGCTGAAATTTACCGTGAATTTTGGCATGACTTGTGCTAGAAAGTAGGACATATCGAGTGCCGATGATTTGCCGGAACGGGAATTCAACGACATTCTGGCAAAACATCAAACTCAGGTATCTTGTTGAACATTTCAGTAATTTTTCATTAAGTTTATTCCAGAAAGACATAACATAAAACATGATGATTGAATCAAGTA
Organism: Thinopyrum elongatum; assembly: GCA_011799875.1. Taxonomy (NCBI): domain Eukaryota; kingdom Viridiplantae; phylum Streptophyta; class Magnoliopsida; order Poales; family Poaceae; genus Thinopyrum; species Thinopyrum elongatum. Next base: position 582,459,144 of record CM022300.1, on the reverse strand, counting down.
ACACAATGACGCAAACCAGTGCATGCCGAGGAGCGAGACGGAAAAGAGGAAGGCGAGACACAACTGACACGCACACACATGGCATAGTTCCTAGCGCGGCTCGGCTAAAATCACGAAACACAACGTGCGGAGGCTGGAGGTGGAGGAGGAACACGCGTGTATGTGCTCTCTTCTTAAGCTTTTAGCTAGTGGTGCGTGGAACAACTCACCTTTTTTAAGTTGGTCTTACACATCCTTCACAAACGTGGTGGGACTAAACTTTTTACACGCCTTGTTATGCATGAATGAGCCATATGAGACTTTAAGATTTACTATGAATTATTGGCAATATTCTGAAATATTAAACGGTCTAGGCCTAATAATTTCGACATATCCTAATATTAAACTTTTTACCCTCATGTTTTTTTTTTTTGAATTTTAGGCTCATGTATTTTCAGATGTAAACACTCATGTATTTTTTTTTCTTTTGAGCGGAAGAAAACAATTGCAGTAAAATGAAGCAGATGTTTGGCTTGCAAAAGGCCAACAGGGAGGCGGAGGCCTGCATGCACGCCGGCTTGTTGTTGTTCTCTCCCTTGGCGCCAAACAACCAAGACAATAGAATGGAAACTCCCTCCGAGCAGAGCACCAGACCATTTCTTTCTTCCAATCGTCCAGCACTCATCTTCTGGTGCCCATGGCCATGGACATGGACGGTCCCGACAGCTGGGTCTGGGTGCACCGGCCGGCGGAGGAGGAATCGTGGCGTCCATGGACGGCCGACGAGGAGGAGCGGCCGCTCAAGGTGACGTTCTCGTCGCCGGCCGAGTACTTCACGGACGCGGCGCCGATCGGCAACGGCAGCCTCGGCGCCATGGTTTGGGGCGGGGTCTCCTCCGACAAGCTCCAGCTTAACCGTCCGTGATTCACTAACCCACTTGCTTCATGAAACTGAGTTCAAAATTGTAGATCAAGGGTGTCTTTTTTTCTGAAGATAGCAAACTGAGTGTGAAATGCATGAATTAGATTTACCTTTGGTATATTTTGCTCGCGCCCCCGCCTGGACGCCCGCCAGGTGTTCGACAAAATGCACCGAGTGCTGCGCGGCGTCCCTGCATAACCCTCTCACATTAACGTCGTAAAGTTCAATTCGGCTATGCCATGATTTGATGTTTTAAAGATGGGGAACAGAAGTGATGTGCTCCAATCTTTCTCCTGCCAGATGATACACTATGGACCGGCGTGCCAGGGAACTACACCGACCCAAAGGGGCCGGGTGTTCTTGCAGAGGTGAGGCAATTGGTCGACCAAGGAAGGTTCGCCGACGCCACGGCTTCAGCCAAGGGCCTTTTCGGTGGACAGTCCGAGGTATTGCCTTTTCAAAATTATTATATTTTTTTGCTTGCTAAATACCGTATTCCAGCACATCTGAACTATGAAACTGATGATATTGCTAATGATAATCAGGTTTATACTGCTCTACTGATACATTGATTCTTTTTCTGAAGGTATACCAACCTCTTGGTGATTTAAATATTGAGTTCAACACCTCGGAACAGGTGTATGATTCGTACAAAAGAGAGCTTGATCTACATACGGCGACCGCTCTGGTCACATACAACATTGGGGGAGTGCAGTACACAAGGGAGCACTTCTGCTCAAATCCACATCAAGTCATCGTTACCAGGTTCTCAGCAAGCACACCAGGTCATGTCTCCTGCACACTGTCCTTCAGCAGTCAGTTAAGCCACAGCGTCACTGTAACCAATGAAAACGAGATGATCATGGAAGGTATATGTCCAGGTCAGAGGCCTGCGATGAGAGAAAACGGTGGTGATAATGCAACTGGCATTAGGTTTACAGCTGCTCTGGGTTTGCAGATGGGTGGGAGCGCGGCAAAAGCTACAGTGCTGAATGACCAAAAGTTGAGGCTTGACAGTGCAGATTGGGTTGTTTTCGTAGTTGCCGCAGCATCGTCCTTTGATGGGCCACTTGTTAATCCTGCAGACTCTAAATTAGACCCCATATCTCTAGCTCTGAGTACGCTGAATAACAGCAGGAACTTCACATTTGATCAGCTTAAAGCAGCCCATTTGGATGATTATCAGAGCCTTTTTAACCGCGTGACCTTGCAACTTTCACGAGAATTGAACGACGCATGCACTTCGGTGGCTCGAAAAGATAGACCAGAAGTTGCTGAAGACATCAGGACATCAGCAGATAGGGTGAAGAGTTTCAGTACTGATGAAGATCCTTCTCTGGTTGAACTCTTATTTCAGTATGGTCGCTATCTTCTCATTTCCTGCTCTCGGCCTGGAACTCAGGTTTCTAATCTGCAAGGAATCTGGAGCCAAGATATTGCACCTGAGTGGGAGTAAGGACTTTCTGCCTTTTTATTTTTATTTTGCTACATACTTCCATTTGTTGATCTTAGTTTTTTAATCATTTTCAGTTAGTTATATGCTAAGTAAGAAGTATTTAGTGTAGTCCCTGCAGGATGCAGCATAATGTATACCATATGAATGTAGTATTGTATTTTTTCGAGAAAACGCAAAGGATCTTTGCGTTTCGTTCGATTGGAAAGAGAGAGTTTAAGGTTACAGCCCTCCTAGGAGGCGGGGTTACTGACACTGATCAAGCTCTAGTGCATAATGTGTACTAATGTAGTATTGTATTGTTGGAATTACTTACTCAACTTTATGATGTTATTTCGATGAATCCTGTAGTACACAATCTCTAGCTCTAATTAGTAAAGTTTTATCTCTATATATGGATTAAAAATATCTGCAGCAACAGGCTGATTACTGACTTTACAAGGGGTACTGTAGTATTTATATGTTGTTTTGCCCTGTTTTTTTTACTGATTCAGGTACTACACCCTTCATATAAGTTATTTTGTGTAATAAATTCTAGAAAATATAAAGGCATTTGGACACTGTCTTTAATTTTATAAGATCAACTGCAATTCGGGACTGCTTAAGTTCAACTTTAATTTTAGGTGTCAATATAAACTCAATATGTTGAACACTTTACCTGCTTTGATTTTCAGTGCGGCTCCTCATCTGAACATAAATCTACAGATGAATTACTGGCCAGCACTTCCTTGCAACCTTAGCGAATGCCAAGAACCATTATTTGATTTCCTAGGATCGCTTGCGGCTAACGGGAGTAAAACAGCAAAAGTAAGTTCCGGCTCTGATTACCTGTTATTCGAGCTGATGAAGCATGTTCAACATATTGACAGTTATTGCAACTTGTGCCTCAGTCATGAAAGGAAAGAGAAGTCACATAATTACTCACTCCGTAAAGAAATATAAGAGCGTTGAGATCACTACTACTAGTGATCTCAACGCTCTTATATTTCTTTACGGAGGGAGTACCAAACTTCATACCTCTATTGGAAAATGGCTAGTGAATTGCGACACAAAGTGTTAAGTTAGTCTAGATTTATATGTCATATTGCAAATATCTTTTCTCTGTACTTTGGAGTTTGGAACGGCTGCAGTAAAATCTGGTGTAGTACAGTTCCTTCCAAACAATCAGTGCCATTCATCCCATTTTGTAGCAACACTGAAGTTAAATTTCAGAAGCCTCTGATTCCTTTGGCCTACTTATTGTGGGGAACTATGTGACTGTGACAGGTCAATTACCAAGCAGGTGGATGGGTAACACATCATGTGTCGGATATATGGGCAAAATCATCGGCGTTTCTTAAGAATCCAAAGCATGCTGTGTGGCCTATGGGAGGGGCCTGGCTTTGCACACACCTATGGGAGCACTATCAGTTTTCACTGGACAAAGTAAGGACCAAATCATTGTACTACTCTATTATTTTAGTCCACTCTCCAATGATTTTAAGGTATCCCAAACTTTAAGAAAAACAGATCCGAGTATTTGCAATCCTTGTCAGAGATACATAATTAGAACATCAAATATTCTTCAAACTTTTTTGCAAAATAGTTATTTGGTGGTTCGAAGGTGTGAAATATTTACGGTCTTGTAAGATATTTTTCAGGACTTTTTGGAAAACACGGCATATCCATTGCTGGAAGGCTGTGCCAACTTTCTGGTTGACTGGTTGATTGAAGGACCTGGAGGTTATCTGGAAACCAATCCCTCAACATCTCCAGAGCATGCTTTCGTAGCTCCTGATGGTAAGCCCGCAAGCGTGAGTTTCTCGACAACGATGGACATCTCAATCATCCGGGAGGTTTTCCTTGCAGTCCTTGAATCTGCAGAGGTAATTAAGCGACAGTCACTTGTAGTAACTAATTTGAGCACCATGGAGTAATGACACATGTATGTACTGTAACCGGCCAATTGTGTAGCTTCTGGGAAAATCTGATATTGATTTGGTTGAGAGAATCAAGAAAGCACTCCCAAGGCTTCCTCCCATACAAATCGCAAGAGATCGTACTGTCATGGAGTGGGTAGGTGCTCAAAATACTAAGCTGCCCTTTTTTCCCCCTCTTTTTTAACGTACTATGTATTATAGACTGATTTGTGTCATACATGTTAATGCAGACACTAGATTTTAAGGACCCAGAAATCCAACATAGGCACCTGTCGCATCTCTTTGGACTTTACCCTGGACATACTATAGCCATGGATAATGACCCTGATGTTTGTGAAGCTGTTGCCAATAGCCTATATAAAAGAGGTTAGATCAACTCAAAAGCTGGACATATTTGACACATTTAATTAATTTGTCTCATCTCTCCCTTTTGCTTGACAGGTGAAGATGGCCCCGGATGGTCAACTACATGGAAAATGGCTTTGTGGGCGCGTCTTCTGAACAGTGAAAATGCATACAGAATGGTTTTAAAGCTGATCACCTTGGTTCCTCCCGGTGGTAAGGTTGAGTTTGAAGGAGGACTCTATACCAATCTGTGGACAGCACACCCACCATTCCAAATCGACGCAAACTTCGGGTACATTGACCTCCCAACTCCTCACCATGGCATCTGAGTCTTCAGAAACTGAAGAAGTGTTTCTGATCCTGCTCTTTCTGTTCTGACAGATTTGCAGCTGCCATTGCTGAGATGTTGATCCAGAGCACACAGAGTGACCTATACTTGCTCCCCGCTCTACCGAGAGATAAGTGGCCCATTGGCAGCGTCAAAGGGCTGAAGGCCCGCGGTGATGTGACCGTCGACATCCGCTGGAAGGAAGGGGAGCTTCATGAAGCGGTGCTATGGTCGTCAAATGATCAAAATACAGTCGCAAGGCTGCATTATGGCAAAGAGGTTGCTGCCGTGACGGTTCGTCGTGGTATTGTTTACAGGTTCGGTAGCGGATTGCGATGTCTGGAGACATGGCCACTCTGCAAATGACTGTCCCGTGCCATGCACTTGAAAATGCTTGAATTAGTCATTTTTCATTTTTCACTATTGGACACAATGTTACATCAAGGGACACAGTTACTGCCAGTTTGACTGGGGAGTGTGAGGACCAATTTATCTTAGCATTTTGTGACAAAAATGCTGCTCATATATTGGAAATATGCTACTGCTCCTTCTTCAGCTTTTATTTACATTCTTTCATGGAGCATGGATAAAATTAGTTGAAGATTGTTAGGATGTGCTATATCACACCACAAAGAGCTGTAATGAGAAAATAAAATGGGGAGTTCCTTACATGATAGTGAATAAAAAAAATTCTTCAATTTCAAGGTTTGAATAATAATTTCAAGATTTCAGGGAAATATTTGAGAGTCAAGTTTTCACAACTCGAAGCACCCAAATCGGGGTCAAGGGGACTTGAGCTCGGATCCGACGGGCCATTAGTAAAAGTGCGGGCGTGTTAGCACGAGTGTTTCATTCTTTATTTTTTTCATTTTTTTCCATGGCCTGGTCACATTCCTGTAACTTGTAAAATTACCCTCTTCTTATATGCAAAAGCAGAGCTTCTTCTGCTAGTTCCAGTCAAAATATCACACCCTTGTTCCTTGATTTGCACCCTAGGCTCTCTACCGTAGCTGAGAACAATCTATGATACGTACGCTGCGATCCTTGTTGGCTACTGCAATCTTGAATTTGCAGGCAACGTACGCACGCACGCACGAACCGAATCGACGACGAATCGCTCAAGATAACAACATGTTCTGCTTATCCTGCTGCTTTTGCGTCATATCTCATATAAACAAGCAACACAGAAATCCCAAATCAGCAATGTGGAATGGAATCAAAAGCCAGCCTGAGAGGGTAACAACATCTACGTCAGGTTATCCTATATACAGTATATACCTAAGTAGTTGATCCACCCTAACTCTAATTCTCTCAACATGCATCCCTCCACATCATCAAATATGCCACAACAGCATCCGCTAACACTATTGTGTAGCACATGCATGTCCCAATTTAATTGTTGCGACTCCAATGGTATACTCTTTGTTCACACACAATTACTTTTGAAAATAATAGGTGTCGATTTTAAGTCATTTTATTCATGCATAATACATTAAAAAATAATCTTTAAATCCCCAGTTTATATGAAGTGCACATCCACATAAACTTATTTCTCACGCAACTGCGTAAGACAGTAGTAGCAGTGAAGACTGACAACAAACTGATAGGAAAAGCACAAGGCAAGGCAGCAGTGTGGCATCAGCAAATACATGCATTACACATATAGACTGCTCAGCTCCTTCCTTCCTCCTGTTCCCTAGGACTGATGGAGTTCCCGCCGCTCGCGCCGCTGTTTCGTTGCGCCAACATCTGCACTCCAGCGACAGCAAACCAAAGCTTGTTAACAAGTCTTTGTGCATGGATTCAGAGGATACAGTAGTATCCTGTCCTGCTTTGCACACCAATAGCCTTGTGAACAGTCTTCTATTGATTGAACTCTCATGCCTAGTTCTGTTCCAAAACTTAATTTCTTGTTTGCAAGTAACTGACAGGATCCATTCTGATGTCCCCATTTTGTCTGTCATTGCAGTAGTAAGCCTGCAATGCAAACAAGCTTTACTACTGCTATGGAATGAGCTAGACAATTCTCAGAAAAATGCAACCCACTTGTCGCCGAATCTTGTGTAGCCAGAACATCTGTTGACTTCGGCTATCTTCACATCACAGGACAGTTCATCCAAGTGTAGTTCTACACAATCAAGGTTTATACCAGAGTAGCACATCTAGCTTAATGCTGAATTTAGAAAATGTACTAGCCGTTGTGAAATATCAAAGACAGCTACATGCTGCACTGTGAAGTAGCCAATGAGTTTTTATTCTATCTATTTTACCTATCATTTACCAAGATATAGGGACTAACACATTCAGGACCACTGTCTCAAGAGTCAAGATGCAACTACATCATTGAACTATCTCTAGTGCTTAAGAATCGTCAATCGAAATGAAAAATACTTACCTTACACCATTAGGTAGGAGATTTTTTTTTGTTCAAGGAACCAGTGATGATTGCTTATGTCTAGTTAGATCATCCAGAGCGAACTAAGATCATGCTAAAGCCATGAGCTGTTGAATTAGTTGAAATGGCCGAAAACAGAGCCATTTTTCTGATGGTGCAAGGGTGCAATAGGAACCAGAAACTTGATTCTTGGCTACAAAAGTTGATTAGTAATATCAACAGAGCCATTTAGATGTACCTTCTTGGATTTTGTACTCTCCAAAGCATCTGTGAGTAGTTTCTCCAGTTTCTCTAGCTCATTAGCATCTGCGTCATCAGCATTGTTTTGGAGAGACCTTCAGATTGCACATAATCAGCATTGAGCTAAACAGAATAAATAACATACTAGAAGATATTGTGAAAGGCCTACCAGGAAGCAATCTCTTTAAGCATTGACTGTATATTTGAAGGATCTCCACCCTGGTTCAGGACCAACATATCATGTCAGAGATATGTTGGTATATAGACAGTCTTGCTTAGAAAGTGTATATAAATAGTTATACAATTTGGCTATCCCGGATATAGAAAATATAGATGACTTGTTCAGATAAGCTAGTAGCTACATTATACTCCCTCCGTAAAGAAACATAAGACCTCCGTAAAGAAACATAAGAGCGAGCACTCTTATGTTTCTTTATGGAGGGAGTAGAAAAAGATCATATTTGCATTCGTTTTGCTGGTCATGTGCATAGGCAACACAATCCATGATTACAAGCGTAGTGCATTTCCATGGTAAATTCAGAAATATATATAGACAGATTAAATCCACAGTATGATACTACACTTGGCAGCTAAATGTTCCACTCCTAAACTAGCTCTCAGCTATGCAATAAGAAAAGCTATAGAGAGATTAATTTACATTGTTGGTACTTGCACCGCCTTCATTCAGGTTCTTTCCATCTCTTCCAAATGCTTGATAGCGGTCATATGTACTTTGTATGCTGAAATCAAATGGATACCATTAACTTTTGGAAATTATACATTCAAAGCTTTAGGCAGGCTTGACTGGCAATTTCAATCACAGTTCTATCTAAGTGCAGTGAGAAAATAGTACTAAAATAGAACCCATGTCTTTCTGTCTTACCTGCAATATAGGACATGTCTCTAACTGCAGAAATAACACTATATAGTACTCCCTGCGATCCATAATAAGTGTCGTGGTTTTGAATTAAGGTTGAACTAATAACCTTAGTTCAAAGCTATTTTGGATGGGAGGGAGTACCTCCTAAACATAACAACAAATTTGCTATAGGCAATTATTGGGCGAAATTCGAGTCGGTGCAGGGGAGTAAGTAGTAATTGGGGCGGATATATATATAGGTAAATAAATAAAGCAGCCTACCTGGAGGAGGCGTACTCGTAGAGCCTGCCGGCAGGGGAGAAGACGAGCAGCGCGACCTCGGCGTCACAGAGGACGCCGAGCTCGAAGGCCTTCTTGAAGAGGCCCGAGCGGCGCTTGGAGAAGCGCACCTGCCGGCTCGTCCGGTCCTCGATCCGCCGCAGCTCAACCGGCCCGCGCCGCGCCATCGCTCGCCTCGCCTCCTCCTCCGTCTGCCGCTCGCTAGCTGGCGTCTCTCGATGATTGGATGGAGAGGGGAGCGGCCAATACGTGAGAGAGAGAGAGAGAGAGAGAGAGAGGGACGGGTCCCTCCACCTCCATGAGGTTGACGAACCACCAAGCTGCATACATGTCCAGAAATATCTGCGTGAGCCCCTCCAATGGGCCGAAAGTGGTTAAATTCCGTCAGGATAAGGATGTCGTTCAGGGGCAATCAAGGGGTTGGCGGCTTGCATGCCCCATGGCGCGATCGGATCTAAAACGGCCCCACTCCCTCCTTGGTGCATCTCTCATGTCATGGTCACGTGCCAAGCCAGCAAAATCTCGTCGCCTCCATCTTTCACCTGCTTTTTTCTCCCACGTTCTCACCCTCCTGTATTAACTCAATCAAATCAAATATAATCTTATCGAATCTCAGCTAATTCCAAACTTTCCTTACCTTCCTCTACGCATACTCCATCAAATTAAATATTACCAACATTGATGTAAGTATATGTCGGATAAAATTGATGTTTTTTTTGGCGGGTGGACAAAATTGATGTTGAACCATTAGAGTAGTACGTGTTGCACGGGCAATTAGCTAGTGAGTTTGATGGCTCTAGTATCTATCACACGAACGCAAAGGACAACACCAGCCACACCCATGCATTTTCATGGGGCGTCTCCACTCTCCCTCCTCAAATTATATGACGTCTGCAAATGTTTCCCCAACTTTATGTTTAATCCTTTTGTTTCGCAAACCATTAATCCAACCGACAGCCCGGTTTCACCATTGCTTCCACCGATCGAAAAAGAAACTCCGCCCATTTATGGGAAGACATGCATCATGATGTCAAAGAAAATTACATGTTGCATCTCGCAAACCACAAATTATGTTTCTCTATGGGCTGGACACCATAAGAACATAGAGGAAAATAGTTTGTATTTTTTAAATGATTTATCTCACACGGTTGCTCTATCGTATTCCTGGAAAAAGAAAAGGGCATTGCTAGGGATCAGACTAACGATCAGAAGCATCGCATCGGCCTAGTGCGGCTTCGTTCATGAGACCATCCAAGATTAATGCTTCCTTTTCTTTGCATGATTTTTTTCTCCGTGTATGCTTATATCATGTATACTCCAAGATTACATAATCAACACCGCCACATCTATTTTACATTATTTAGTTCACAAATCATGAGCCTCAATAACTAGTAGCGGAAAGCACAACATAACAGAGTAACTTGAAGTGGGAATCCAATCCTCAGGAACAATGTTAGGACACACATCCATGACATCCGGTTCCACGATAAATGCATACACATCATCGCCTACATATGGCCACATGAAAAGCTAGGTGAGTGCTTTGAATGTACTCAAGTTAACAACAATCAAATGCATAAAAAATTGTTTGCAAAAATGTATGCAACATGTCGCTTATGACAGGTTTAATGTATCGAATGCAACTGCACAACCGGAACGTAGCCACCAAGTTTGGCACTCTTTTACCAGTATGGAGGATAAGGAAAATAGTCGGACCACTCCAGGGGTCATTTGATCATAGAAGACGTGGAACACAACTCGGTAAATAAATAAAGTAGCTACCCCCCCCCCCCCCCCCCCCCCAGGGGTCGAAGACTACCAAGACGTGGGGCTCAATAATCACAGTAAGTAAATAAGGTAGGCAATCATCATAGAGTCTATACAAACACCAAACGCATGGGGCACAACAAGTAAGGTAGCCACATCGTCCTAGGTTTATACAAATGCCAAAGGCATATGGGGCACAACAAGTAAGGTAGCCAAACCATCCCAGGGTTTCTAGAAGCAAGGTTGCCAGATCATCCAGGGTTTATACAAACGCCAAAGGCATGGGGAACAACAAGTAAGGTATTTAGACAATCCCATGGTTTATACAAATGCCGAAGGCATGGGGCACAACAAGTTTAGCCGGTGCATAAAGTAAAACAGTTGTGGTAAAATAAAATCGTCTGTTTAAGGTCACATGGGCCACCATTATTTCAGTTTTGTCGGCGTTGATAATACAGTTTTGGGGCTCAGTCCACCTGATCACCTCATGATCCTTTATTTCATTTCCCTTCACCCGGTTATTAATTTAGCTTGAGGTTTGCTCTTTTATACTTGACATTGACCGTATATTGTGACTTATCCCGAACTGTGTCCGTTGCCGAGGATGTGGTTGTTCAAAGAATTTCTCTTGCGCTCTGCAGAGTTCGTACACTTTACCTACACTATGAAGCTCTCCCTTGTGTCTCGTGCCTTCACCCCTCATGGGCAGTCTGGGATTACTCCAACAAAGCCGCGTTTTACCATCATGCCAATCTTATTACACCACCGACAAACACTTGCCATTGGGGGGCAGGGGGTGTAAATTCATGATTGGACCCCGTAACACCTCGTGGCACCCCTTGCCTTGTCAAACATACTAATCTGAGCTCAAAATAACAATCTGGTCCAGGCTCCCATACGTTAGACCATGGTCACCTGACCTAGGTAACACAACCCACCTAACTCTTCTCATAAAGATGATAGCAATAAAAGGCATGGTGATATAACGAGGTAGCTAGGGCCTTCCCATAAAGGTAAATATGGTTGCACTTTCTATAGTTCGATTTAGGTGACACTATGGTTCGATCATGTTGACGAAGAAGTTTATGTTACATTTTAACCATGTTTTAATTATTTATAATAACGACTCGAGTGAAAATAAGTAATTCTTCACCTTTGTCGATCAACCGAGCGTTTGTCTAGTTTAAGCAAACCTCAACCAACGGAGAAAAAGGGGTCTGACGATGGAGAGAATTCAGAAGCCCGATGTAAAGTTTTTCCCAAAGTTAAATTTTGGGTGCATATAATGTATTACTCAGCTCGAAAGGTTCATACAATCAATCACAGCTAGCTCCATAGCATTTGGAGGGCCCGAGCCTAACCAAGTCATGGTTCTGCCCTCTAACTGAGTAAACTTAGCTATGCTATCACTAACCTTATTTTGGCTACGAGACATAAGATAGAAAAATAGGAAAATATTTCAGAGTCAAGTCTTGGAGACTATGGTGACCTAATCTTTTTTTACATGGACTAAACTATAGCTTTGAGCACCTGTTCTAAACTTCTAATTAAACATATCATGAACTTGTCACTGAGCTGAACGTTGGCTTCTTGTTGGTTATGCTTTCTAAAATCTCATTTTCCACAGCTAAAACATAAAAAAGTCTCATTTTCGCAGCTAATTTTCGAAGTGCCATAGGAACCATCCGGCCAGCCATTCACGGCCCAGATTGGCCCGTCAATCTCAGTTGCCACTGACAGCGTTCAAACAGTCCAGTTCCAGCCCGACTCGGGGCGCACCCATGTCTCGTCTCATCCCCCGGCGGCTCCACCGCGCCGTCTCCGCCGGCGGCGCGACCTTCTCCTCCTCGAGCCCCTCGATTCACCGCAGCAGCGACGCCACCACCGCCGCCACCTCCAATGTGATCGTCAGCCTCGTCGCGGCAGGCGGCGACGGCGGCAGCCTGGAGGCAGACCTGGACCGCCTCGGCCCGCCCCTCTCCGACGCCGTCGTGTCGGCGGCGCTCCGCGCGCTCACGGAGCGCGGCGTCCCCGCGTGCCGCTTCTTCGCCTGGCTCTCCCGGCACAGGGGCGTCCCCCCGAGCGCCCGCGCCCACAACCTGCTCGTCCAGAACGCCGGCAGGCTGGCCGACTACCCCGCCATGGCCGGCGCCCTCGACCTAGTGTCGGCGCGGCGGCTCTCCCTGACCGAGCGGGCGTTCGCGTTCCTGGAGGCGGCGGAGCGGTCGAGCGTGGATGACACGGTGAGGGCGACTCTGAGGACTCTGGACGGTGTTGGCGGCCCGTGCCGCGCGTCCGGCGTGTTCTCGCTGGTCAAGGCGTTGGCCTCGATCGGCGAGCTCGATGCGGCCGTGTGGGTGATCGAGGAGACGACGAGGAAAGCGAGCTACTACAACGTCCTCTTGGCTGCCAAGTGCAAGGCTGGTGACTTCCGGGGCGCCCGTGAGGTGTTCGACGAAATGAGGAAGGGGAGCTGCGTCCCAAATGCCAACTCCTGGAACTACCTCCTCGGGTGCCTGCTGAAGAATGGCAGGGCCACTGAAGCGTGCGACCTCGTTGAGACCATGGAGAGGTCGGACCACGACGACATCCCGAACTCACTGACGTACGAGATCCTCACATACCACGCCTGTAAGGCGGGGAAGATGGATTCGGCAAGGCAGATTCTCGATCAGTTGTTCTCAGAAAATCTGACGCCGAGGATTACAATCCACACAGCCTTCATCAAAGGGTACTTCTATACTGGGAGAATTGAAGATGCTTGCGATTATGTGAGGGCTATGAGCACCAGGGATTCACACTCCACGAACAGGAACTACAGCCTGCTCGCCAAGCTGTTGCACAGGTCGGGGAGGATTGTCGAGGCAGGAAGTGTCCTATATGAGTTGATGGAGAAGGGCCTCGGGCCTGACCATTCTGCTTATGTTACAGTGTCCAAAGGTTTGCACAAGATGGGAAGGGGAGATCTGTGTGCTGAATTGAAGTCCTTGTTTCAGAAATTCATTGTACAGTCAGGTTTGGAACACTGATTTATTTTTTAGCTCTTGTTGAGTCATCTACTTGAGTGAAACTTGCTTGTCCACATAAGATATTTAGGTGCCATTTATGCCCTTCATTCCTGACTCCGCCATGTATGAGTAGATAACTTTTCTGTAAATTAAAACTTAAAAGGACATGTTTCCTACTTTGTATAGATATGAAAAACATACATTATCAGAAACAAAACTGTGCAAAGCCATTTGACATGGATGCATTAGCTACCTCTGAAATGACTCAAACTGGATTCAGAAAGGGAAAAACAAGATAGTACATTACTATTCTTCTTTACATGAACTTCTGTTGCTAGCTACTTTCCTGCCAATTCTTTGCTTCATCTGACATGCATGTGTATGAGGCCATGTGCTTTATTCTAAGGATCTCGGCAGAAACTCGTCTCATATCTGGCCGCTCTTTGGCTGATTTCATGGAGCAAGAGAGGCCTATTCTTAAAAGTGGAATAACACAATTCTTCATCATGTCAGTTGCACTGCTGTTATCATGTAGCATTGTGAGGTCAACAACCTCGTGAATATTCTTTGTAAATGCTCTATCAACAAATTCATGAAGGCTTATACCATCATTAAATTTTTCTTCAGTTGGACTGCACCCTGTTATCAGTTGCAACAGAAGCACTCCGAAACTATAGACATCACCCTTGGTTGATATCTCTTCGCTCATTCCATACTCTGCATTTATATTTAAAAACACAATAAAATTAAACAATCATCATTATTTGTACAACTCCATAAGGAACAAACAGAACCAATATCTTGCAAATAAGCTTATCTCACCTGGTGGGATGTATCCTATGGTTCCTTTTAAGTGGCTCAAAGTTGCTGAACTATCTTGATGTGCATTTTCTGTCCTGAACAAGAATCTTGCTAGGCCAAAGTCAATGACGTAAGCAACCATGTCAAGACCCAAAAGAATATTGGTTGGCTTCAAGTCGCAATGTATAACTGGAGGTGCGCATTGGTTGTGAAGATAATCCAAAGCAAGTGCTACATCCAAGGCTATGTTAGTCCTTTGGCTTAAAGTCAGAATACTCCTTTCACCATTTTCAGGGTCTTTTAGATGTAGCCACATTTCTAGGTTCCCATTTGGCATGTATGGGAACACTAGGGCCTTGAAATCTGCCCCGGTATGATCCACTGAAGAGCATAAGGTAATGATTTTTACAAGATTCCGATGGCGAACATTTCTTAGGGCTTCACACTCTGCTATGAAGCTCCGATGTGCCCCATTAATGTCAAGATCAAAAATCTTGATGGCAACTTGATCTTCTTGAAACTGCAGACTGCCCTTATAAACCCTTCCAAATGATCCAGAACCAATTAAGTTTGCTGAAGAAAATCAATCAGTTGCCCTTACCAAGTCTTTATATGATACCTTTTCATATGATATCTTCTCCATCTTTATCTGCTCATTGTCATGTTGCAAATGGGGATTGGTTTTCATCCTTTTCCTCCGACAAATTGTTGCAATAAATAAGAAAAGGATTGCGGTGGCAACAACAGTTGGCAGTAGAACTAGAATCAGTAGCTTCTGCTTTCTTTTCCTGTCAACCACTGCTGAACAAAGAGACATACCTCTTGTTGGAATGCTTGTACACAGATGATAATTTCCTTCGATTGACACTGCACCAGCGATGTCAAAAACACCGCCTGTTGGAACTGCTCCATCAAAATGGTTGAAGGATAAATTGAGGTCTTGCAGTGATTTCATGGATTTGAGGAACTCTGGAATTTTTCCAGACAAATTGTTCCAAGAAACATCCATCTGTTTTATGCTGACTAAGTTGGCAAATGATTGTGGAATGCTTCCTGCAAACAAGTTGCTTTGCATCCCAAGATACTCCAGAACAACACACTGGCTGAGAGTTGATGGGATGTTACCAGACAACCTGTTATTTGACATGTTGATTTTCTGCAGATGAACGAGATTGCCAACTTCATCTGGCATTCCTCCAGACAAGTTGTTGTCTGACAAGTCCAACTCTTCAGAAAGCGTAGAGAGTTTGAAGATTTCTCTTGGTATATGCCCATCTAGTGAGTTGTGAGCAAGGTTGAGTGTGGTGAGTTGAGTGCACTGTGCTATACTTGCAGGTATTCTTCCACTAAAGTTGTTATGATCCATTTCCAGCATACTCAGCTGGACAAAATTGCCAAAAGTATCTGGAATCTGACCTGAAAGCCTGTTTTGCGCAAAGGATAGTAAGACCAAGTTCTGCAATTTCCCTTTGAGGCTCTTAAGATTGCCAATCTCTGGTGGTATATGTCCAGAAATTTGGTTACTACTTAGGTACAGACACTCGAGACTGTTTGAAAGGTTGCCGATAGAACTTGGCAATTTCCCTTTGAGATTGTTCCCATCCAGGGCCAGCATGCTCAGTCTGGAGCAATTAGATAGTGAAGAGACAAAGCCCCAGTCATCTGCTTCTAGCTTGTTGTGTGCCAAATCGAGTTCCTCCAAATTTGGCAATGAGCCGAAAAATGGTATGGATCCAGTAAAGCTATTACCATTCAGGTAAAGCCAGCGTAAGTGGTAAGCTTTGAGAAGAGTAGCTGGGATTGGTCCATCAAAACTATTTTCTGAGAGTAGTAGGTTCTGGATATTGGGGAGCGTGTAGCCGATGTCGAAGGGTAATCTTCCGACAAGTGTGTTATTTGCTATGGCGAGACTTCTCAGAGATGACATGTTGAAGATACATGGTGGAACCCGCCCAGATAAGGTGTTTATATGCAAGGTCAATGTCTCTAGTGTTGGAATATAACCTAAACTCTCCGGGATGCTCCCAACTAAATGGTTGTTTGTAAGACGAAGATAAACTAAGGAGGAAAGGTTCCCTACTGAGGAAGGTATTCTTCCTGAAAGATTGTTATTCGCTAAATCGAGATGCTTAATAGGGGAAGATGTGACAGTAACAGAGGGTATTGAACCAACAAAACTGTTCTCTTCGAGGCTAATGGTACCAAGTGACAAAGTGTTGAGAAGATCCTTTGGGAGTTCTCCAGTAAGACTATTGCTCATAAGCCTAAGTACTTGAAGGGATGAGCTATTTGCCAAGGACTCCGGGATTACCCCTCCGAGACCATTGATCCCGAGATCGACGTATGTGATATGACAGCTACTGCCCAAAGACGGTGGTATGGTGCCGGTAAGCATGTTTTTGGCGAGAACTAGTATGCGCAGCACAGGAAGGTCTCCGAAAGCGGGAGGGATGCTTCCTTGGAGCTTGTTGTTGCTAAGGTCAATCTCTTGAAGGTGCTTGCATTGGCTAAGGGTAGGTGGGATCTCTCCACGGAAGGAATTATTCCACAAGCCCAGGATTTGGAGCTGGGAACACTCAGAGAGTTCAGGCGGGATGTTACCTTCCAAAGCGTTGATGCTGAGGTTGAGGTTGGTGAGCCGGCTCAGGAGGCCAAGCTCCGATGGCAGGCCACCACTGAAGCTGTTGTTGGACAGCTGGAGCCTTGCCAGCCAAGTTAGGTTGGCGATGCAAGATGCTATGGAGCCCGAGATGCCTTCGGATTCAAGGTCCAGCGCAACAACACGCCTGGGTGGTGTCGCGCCGCAGGTGATCCCATGCCAGTCACAGAATCCCATGGACGCGTTGCTCCATGAAGCTAGAACTCCGGCGGGTGCCGAGAGCCCAGACTTGAAGCAGAGGAGGGCTTGCCTGTCACTCTCTGATTCATCGCAGATGCCTAGTAATGGTAGGCTGCAGAAGAAACCCAAGAAGAGGCAGAGAAATTGGCAGAGGCCCGGAAACAAGAAGGCACCCGAAGACACCATTACTCAGCTATCGAGATCAATGGAAGCTCTCGCTTTGCAAGATGATGTTTAAGTATGGTGTGTAGCAGTACCTCACCCACTTTAAATAGTAGGGGACTGGAGCAACAAGCTATGATATCATAATGGGCGGCAATGCGACCGTGCCGGATGCTACGGACGGAGGAGCAGGTAAGGTATGCAACACCGGAACAAAATGGATTTTGGACGTTCTGGAAAATTTGCCTGAAACTCAATAATGATATCTGCAAGTCATTGTTCCAGGCTTCCAGCAACGACATCTGCGGGTCATTGTTGCAAGTCATGAGCTAGCTTCCAGGGTATAGAACAATGGTTTGGTTGGGTTCCTGTCCAGCCTAAGTACATGATATCTGCAACTCGGAGTGTACCATCTCTGGCAATTAATATATTAGCACACATGCTTCCAGTTTAACGGTAATGTGGAAGTTAACTGGGCAGGTGCATATGAGCGCATGATTAATTTGGAGTATGTGCCTGCTGGCGACCCTTGAATCAGCTGGACGCGGTTGTTGGCGCCCACTTGTACTTACAATATGAATTTCCTAGCAAGTTGTCCCTTGTCAGGTTGCTGTTGGATTATTTGAGGAAGGTAGTATATCTCAAGGTACTAATCATCGTCGTTACACTGATGGGTATCGAGCGATTTGAAAGAAGTACACTGAAAGGATAAGATTTTTCTGCGCAGTACTAGAGAAACGCGGAATTCTCACGATTGCTAAATGGTCGCTTCATCCTTGTAGACCAGCACTTTCTTTTTGACTCAAGGTTTCAGACTGAGAAAGTAACAGATACTCCCGCTAATCAACAACTTTTTTATAAAGCCGGCTGAAGTGACATAGTTTTGCTGGGGATACCAGCTTACAAGGAAGAAACATAGTTTTTCTGTCAGTTGTTTCTAACATTCCAAAGAGCCCAAGCCGTAGCAGCAAATCCCATCCAAATGAGCTGCTGGACTTGTCTTGAAGTTTTGCCCAGAAATTAGGGAGACATGATGGCGCTCACGTGCACCCAAGCATGTCTTGGACACAGTCCCACAAGAACAACTGAGCCATAACGCAAGAAAAGAAGCATATAGGCCATCCTCTGTCTCATGTCCCTTGTGAACTTTGACGAGGTCGCCTCCCTTTGCTCTGCCTCCGTCGTCGACTTGTTTTGCCAGCAAAATGAAACATAATATGAGTCCAGTAGGTTAAGCTCGGATGATTGAGACCTTCAAAATATTGTTATGTAATGAGCAATAGCTAGCAACTCTGAAAACGACATCCGTCTTAATCTGCACGGTCACCCCAGTGCCCACCAGTGAGCAAAACTGTGCTAGTGCCACAATTATTTCTACTCTTTGGTCTGAAGTAGTACAGTCTTTGTCTCCGCGTGCACATGGTGGTATGAATGGACGCGTTCCTCTCTAATTATTCACTATTTGTTCGTCCTTTTGACTCGTTGAAGGCGTGTGGTAGTTTACTGGGTTCCTGGTTGAGCTTAACTTGCATAAATAAGCGGCTAGTTTGTGGGCAGTCATCAGTGACACAACCACGTGCTACTGCTCGATCGACTAATTAAGCTGTCCTTTGCCTAAGCTAGGTAGCTGGTAGTGAGAATCAATGGCATCCCCGCTGGTTCTGCTCAAGCCAGGAACTGTCGATGATGCTTCGGCTTCTCCAGCTGCTCAAGCCGTGGTTCGGCAGCCTCCACCCGCTCCTGCAGGTATGCAGTGCACTCAACTATCTACTCTGAGCATGCATGTTCTCCTTGATATTGATCATATCCGTGCGCGCTAACTTACTCCATGGCGTTGCAGTTTCAGATGGTGCTGAGCACCTCCTCCAAGGCCCTGAACACCTAGTAGGAGGACGTCCAGATGGTTCATGGAGCACACTTGAGCCCACTCTGGCCGACAACATGGTTGGCGCAAACCAGATGCTTACCAGTTCCTCCAAAAGCTTCCTTGGGCATGTAATTCGTGAACCTCCCCGCAGATTAATGGCACCCATGCCGCGGTCCCAGCTGGTGCTGCTCGTGTCGCAGCAGGGGAAGCGACCGCGGAGCTATCTTGTGTAAGTGCCGAGGTGCTGCAGTCCAAGGTGATCGCTGTCAGCAAACGACTGAAGAAGAAAGAGAAGGCCTAGTCCAGGCGGGAATGATTTGAACGGGTCAAGCAGTGTTGAGTGGGTCGTCTAGTGGGTGTGGGCCGCTGGGCCGTGTAATCTCTAATGGGCTGGTGAAAGATATATAAGCCGGTGTGTAAGACGACTGTAGCATCGAATTTGAAATGAAATCAGTCTGAGCCTCTCATTCCCCTCTCCTTATCCTATCTCCTACCTTGCGCTTCTCTCTTCTCCCTCGAGTCGCCCTTGCTACCCTGATCTCTCCAGCTACCTCACTGTCGGCGACCTCCGGACCCCGAGGTCGTGACAATCTGGTATCAAGAGCCACCGTTCCGCTCACGCGGCCAATTTTTTTTCCCGAATCGTACCTGGCAAATCCGAGGCGACGGTTGCGGATCACCCTAGGGTTTGATCTGCATAAATCCTGACCTGAGGTGGGTTGATTTGAGGAAATCCGCGACGACGACGACCTTCAAGCCCAACCCGTAGACGTGCTTCCTCGCGGACGAGATGGAGGTGTTCCTGGAACGGATGCTCAAGGAGTTTGCCGACCTGCGCGCTGCGCAGGGAAAGTGGGAAGTAGTCGAGGGCATCTGCGCTCAGCTCGAGGCTCTCGACGCCAAGCTCTCTGAGCAGTCCGTGCGTCTCGATCAGGTTCAGATCAAGGTGGACCTCTCCTGCGACACGTTGGGGCAAGTGCAGCAGACTCAGTTCCACGCTGCTTAGATGGGGAAGTCACAAGGTGGGGGCGAGAGTTCGTCACCAACGGCGTCCGAGGTGTCAGATGGCATTCTGGGAGCTGGCCCCGGCTTTGCTGCTCGTGTGCCGCCATGCCCAGTTCAGGTACCGCCGCTAGTTCAGGTACCGCTCAATCCTCTGGTGATTCCCCAGCCCGTGCTACCTGTAGAGGAAGAACACACAGCGAAACGCCAGTGGTTGCCGAAGATGGATTTTCCCAGGTTTGACGGCTCTGATGTGCGTATATGGCTGGATAACTGTGAGGCGTTTTTCAGATTGTACCACATACCGGACAGTTTCAAAGTCACGTCTGCTTCTCTATCTGTCAGATAATGCTGCACATTGGTACCAAGCTTTCAAGCAAACAGGAGTGATACACACTTGGGAGCAGTTTTGTGCTGCTATTCTGCAGGAGTTTGACGTCAATGTGTACAGGCAGTAGATGAAGGAGTTGATGCTGCTGAAACAATCGGATACAGTGGAAGATTACAAGCAGCAGTTCCTGCAGTTAGTGTACACTGTCAAACTGTATGAACCTACTATCAGTGACACGTTTTTGGTCACCAGATTTATCATGGGGCTGAAACAGGAGCTCCGATCAGCGGTGGAAATGCAGATACCTACCTCTGTTCAGTTAGCTGCTGTGTATGCTTCAGTTCAGGAAGGTCTCTTATTGCAACATAAGACGATCAAGCCTGCTTATGCTAAAACAGCATATACCAGAACTGACAACCGCTCTGGATTGTCCACTGGTGATCTATGGAAAGCCAAACAACTCAAGGAATATCATCGTGGAGAGAAATATCTTCCTGACCACGTGTGCAATCAATCTGGAGCACAACTTAAAGCTGCTGAAATGGTGAATCCACATGAGATCATCTCTGATGCTGTACTGGATGCTTTGGTGGAGGGTGCTCATGAGGAGTGTGCTACTATATCAGTTACTGCGCTTTCTGGGGCATCTCACCCTAAGACAATTCAACTGAGAGCTCTGGTGCAGAACAAAGTTGTGCTGATATTAGTGGATTCAGGTAGTACTCACACTTATGTGGACAAGGCATTGCTGGACAGGATTTCTGTAACTGCTGAGCCCCTAGCTGTTCCTATGCAAGTTAAGGTGGCCAATGGGAGTATGGTCACTTGTACTGAAGTAGTTACACAGTTAACTTGCACTAGTAGAAAACAGGGCTTTGGTTCAGGCCAGCCCAGCCCATTAGTCCCGGTTCAGTCAGGAAACGGGACACATGGGGGCATACGTCCCGGTTCGTGCGCCCAGGGGGCCGGCCGGGGCTCGTGGGGCATTGGTCCCGGTTCCAGACACGAACCGGGACCAATGGGCCTCGCTCCCGGCCCACATCCATTGGTCCCGGTTCGTGGATGGAACCGGGACCAAAGGGTGGCCTTTAGTCTCGGTTCCAACCACGAACCGGGACCAATGTTGTGCCTATATATACCCCTCGCCCGCGAGCAGAGCACTCCACTGCTCTGTTTTTTTCTGGCCGGCGAGGGGAGGGGTTTGTGGTGCTCTAGCTCACTTCCTATGCACATGAGGTGTTCGATGAAATGCCCGAACAACACTACTTAAGCTTTCTCCTCTCCAAACTCGACCTCCAAGCTCCATTTTCCTCAATATTTGTCTAGGTTTAGCGGTCCGTCACGTCCCGTCCCCGTCTTCACCGCCGTCGATCGCCCGCGCCAATCTCGTCGCCGGCATAACCGCGGTGAGCCTCTTGTTCTTATCTTCTTTCTAAAAGAAAAAAAATTCTTACTTGTATGATTTAGATAGATACTTGTCTAATTTTCTTATTTTTATTATTGTTTGTTATTATATAGTGCAATGGTTTTGGTATCCGCCCCCGTCGGCTCTCGTCCTGTCTATGATTCGGATGTGGTATATATTATATTTTATAACTATTTGGTTCATTTATTGTTTATGACAATTATGCTGACCAACGTGACATAGATTTTTTTTTATCTAGGAGGTATGTGAACCGGAAATTTCAACCGACCCTATTGTCGAGAGGTCAAATTTAGTTGAAGAAGAAAACAATTACTTGAAGGAAAAATTGAAAAAAATTGAGGAGGAGAAGATGATATTGGAGTTGCATGTTGCGGATGTCGTCGATGATCACAAGATCAAGATGGATGCAATGCGCTTCAAGATTAGAAAGTATAGAAAATATGTCATTCATACCGAGGCTTGGTATCATTATGCCGTTGGATCAATTGTTACCTTGGTTGCGATTATGATCGCATTTGTTGTTGCATTGAAATGTTTTACATAGTTTCAATGTATGGTTTAATTAGATGCTCTGGAGAATTATATGTTGTTCAATGAGAACTATGTATGTACTTTGGTTTTAATGTGATGATGAACTTCTATTAATTTGGTCACTTATCTATTCATGATGTTTTGTAATGGTTTTTTACACACTTAATTATATATAATGCACGCAGATGAACCGGCAATGGATGTACGGTGACAGACGCACCTCCGAGTACATTAAGGGCGTGCATAATTTTCTCGAAGTGGCTGAGGCAAACAAGCAGAATGGTTTTATGTGTTGTCCATGCCCTATATGTGGGAATACGAAGTCTTACTCTGAGCAGAAAATTCTTCACACCCATCTGCTTGAGAAGGGTTTCATGCCACACTATAATGTTTGGACCAGGCACGGAGAAATAGGGGTTATGATGGAAGACAACGAAGAAGAAGAGGACGATGACAACTATGTGCCCCCTGAATACGGTGATGCTGCAACGGGGGAAGCTGAAGATCAAGAGGAACCAGACGATGTGCCCGATGATGATCTCCGCCGGGTCATTGTTGACGCAAGGAGATAGTGCGAAAGTGAAAAGGAGAAGCTGAAATTCGATCGCATGTTAGAGGATCACCAAAAAGGGTTGTACCCCAATTGCGAAGATTGCAACACAAACCTCGGTACCGTACTGGAATTGCTGCAGTGGAAGGCAGAGAATGCTGTGCCTGACAAAGAATTTGAGAAGTTACTGAAAATATTGAAGAAGAAGCTTCCAAAGGATAACGAATTGCCCGACAGTACGTACGCAGCAAAGAAGGTCGTATGCCCTCTAGGATTGGAGGTGCAGAAGATACATGCATGCCCTAATGACTGCATCCTGTACTGCGGTGCGTACGAGGATTTGAACGCATGCCCGGTATGCGGTGCATTGCGGTATAAGATCAGACGAGATGACCCTGGTGATGTTGACGGCGAGCCCCCCAGGAAGAGGGTTTCTGCCAAGGTGATGTGGTATGCTCCTATAATACCACGGTTGAAACATCTGTTCAGAAATAAAGAGCATGCCAAGTTGATGCGATGGCACAGAGAGGACCGTAAGAAAGACGGGAAGTTGAGAGCACCCGCTGACGGGTCGCAGTGGAGAAAAATCGAGAGAAAGTACCGGGCTGAGTTTGCAGGTGACCCAAGGAACGTATGGTTTGGTTTAAGCGCGGATGGCATTAATCCTTTCGGGGAGCAGAGCAGCAATCACAGCACCTGGCCCGTGACTCTATGTATCTATAACCTTCCTCCTTGGCTGTGCATGAAGCGGAAGTTCATTATGATGCCAGTACTCATCCAAGGCCCTAAGCAACCCGGCAACGACATTGATGTGTACCTAAGGCCATTAGTTGAAGAACTTTTATAGCTGTGGAATGGAAACGGTGTACGTGTGTGGGTTGAGCACAGACAGGAGGAATTTGACCTGCATGCGTTGGTGTTTGTAACCATCAATGATTGACCTGCTCTCAGTAACCTTTCAGGACAGACAAACAAGGGATACCACGCATGCACGCACTGTTTAGCTGACACCGAAAGTATATACCTGGACAAATGCAGGAAGAATGTGTACCTAGGGCATCGTCGATTTCTTCCGACCAACCATCAATGTCGAAAGAAAGGCAAGCATTTCAAAGGCGAGGCAGATCACCGGAAGAAGCCCGCCATGCGTACCGGTGATCACGTACTTGCTATGGTCAATGATTTACACGTAATCTTTGGAAAGGGTCCCGGCGGACTATCTGTTCCGAATGACGCTGAGGGACGCGCTCCCATGTGGAAGAAGAAATCTATATTTTGGGACCTACCCTACTGGAAAGACCTAGAGGTCCGCTCTTCAATCGACATGATGCACGTGACAAAGAACCTTTGCGTGAACCTGCTAGGCTTCTTGGGCGTGTATGGAAAGACAAAAGATACACCAGAGGCACGGGAGGACCTGCAACGTTGGCACGAAAAAGACGGCATGCCTCCAAAGCAGTATGAAGGTCCTGCCAGCTACGCTCTTACCAAAGAAGAGAAGGAAATCTTCTTTGAATGCCTGCTCAGTATGAAGGTCCCGTCTGGCTTCTCGTCGAATATAAAGGGAATAATAAATATGGCAGAGAAAAAGTTCCAGAACCTAAAGTCTCATGACTGCCACGTGATTATGACGCAACTGTTTCCGGTTGCATTGAGGGGGCTTCTACCGGAAAACATTCGATTAGCCATTGTGAAGCTATGTGCATTCCTCAATGCAATCTCTCAGAAGGTGATCGATCCAGAAATCATACCAAGGCTAAGGAGTGATGTGGCGCAATGTCTTGTCAGTTTCGAGCTGGTGTTCCCACCATCCTTCTTTAATATCATGACGCACGTCCTAGTTCATCTAGTCGACGAGATTGTCGTTCTGGGCCCCGTATTTCTACACAATATGTTCCCCGTTGAGAGGTTCATGAGAGTCCTAAAGAAATATGTCCGTAACCGCGCTAGGCCAGAAGGAAGCATCTCCATGGGCCATTAAACAGAGGATGTCATTGGGTTTTGTGTTGACTTCATTCCTGACCTTAAGAAGATTGGTCTCCCTCAATCGCGGTATGAGGGGAGACTGACTGGAAAAGGCACGCTAGGAGGGGACTCAATAATATGCAGGGACGGGCATTCTTGGTCTCAAGCACACTACACAGTTCTACAGAACTCTACCTTGGTGACCCCGTATGTCGATGAACACAAGAACATTCTGCGCTCCAAACACCCGGAGCAGTGTGACGACTGGATTACATGTGAACACATCAGGACTTTCGGCAGTTGGTTGGAAACACGTCTCAGAGGTGACAACACTATTTCTGATGAGCTGTACTCGTTGTCCAGGGGACCATCTTCGACTGTATTGACTTACAAAGGATACGAGATAAATGGGAATACATTTTACACGATCGCCCAAGATCAAAAGAGCACCAACCAAAACAGCGGTGTCCGCTTTGATGCAGCAACCAAGAGGGGAAATGACACATATTATGGTTACATAGTGGACATATGGGAACTTGACTACGGACATGATTTTAAGGCCCCTTTGTTTAAGTGCAAATGGGTCAATCTGTCAGGAGGCGGGGTACAGGTAGAGCCACATTACGAAATGATAACAGTGGATCTGAACAATCTTGGGTACACAGACGAACCATTCGTCCTAGCCAATGATGTGGCGCAGGTTTTCTATGTGAAGGACATGTCTACCAAACCGAGAAAAAGAAAAGATAAGGAAGCGAATACATCATACGATGAGCCAAAGCGCCACATAGTTCTTTCAGGGAAAAGAGACATCGTGGGAGTGGAGGGTAAGACAGACATGTCTGAAGATTATGAAAAGTTTCATGAAATTCCTCCCTTCAAAGTCAAGGCTGACCCAAGCACCCTGTTAAGCGATGAAGAATATCCATGGTTACGACGCAATAAGCAAAGGACACAAGCGAAGAAAAAGTGAAGACAGATGAAGTCAGAAAGGGTTGAAAATTGATGATGTGGCTTTGAATGGTTCATTTTGAGC
The DNA here is from genome assembly GCA_011799875.1 of Thinopyrum elongatum. Classification (NCBI taxonomy): domain Eukaryota; kingdom Viridiplantae; phylum Streptophyta; class Magnoliopsida; order Poales; family Poaceae; genus Thinopyrum; species Thinopyrum elongatum. Next base: position 582,433,119 of record CM022300.1, on the reverse strand, counting down.
ACACAAAAAGTCTGGAGTTCAAATAAGTTCAAAAAAATGAAATCCCTTTGTAACAGATGAGTTTTTGTCCGAAACCCTGATACTTCGAAAGAGATTGTTCATTTTGTACACGAAGTGCATCCAGTTTTTGCCGTAACCCTCTCAACTTTTTAGCACATGCTATGTGGGTGAAATGATGATATCATGCCAATTTTCAACCTCTTCAGAGTTCATTTGAAGTGCTTTTCAATTTCAGGGTCATTTAGCTCAAAAAACAGTAAATGCATGAAAAATAACAGATGAACTCAGAAAGGGTTGAAAATTGATGATGTTGCTTTGAATGGTTCATTTTGAGCACACAAAAAGTCTGGAGTTCAAATAAGTTCAAAAAAATGAAATCCCTTTGTAACAGATGAGTTTTCGTCCTAAACCCTGATACTTCGAAAGAGATTGTCCATTTTGTACACGAAGTGCATCAAGTTTTTGCCGTAACCCTCTCAACTTTTTAGCACATGCTACGTGGGTGAAATGATGATATCATGCCAATTTTCAACCTCTTCAGAGTTCATTTGAAGTGCTTTTCATTTTTAGGGTCATTTAGCTAAAAAAAATCAGTAAATGCAAGAAAAATAACAGATGAACTCAGAAAGGGTTGAAAATTGATGATGTGGCTTTGAATGGTTCATTTTGAATAAACAAAAAGTCTGGAGTTCAAATAAGTTCAAAAAAATGAAATCCCTTTGTAACAGATGAGTTTTCGTCCGAAACCCTGATACTTCGAAAGAGATTGTCCATTTTGTACACGCAGTGCATCTTTTTTGGCCGTAAACCCTCTCAACTTTTTAGCACATGCTATGTGGGTGAAATGATGATATCATGCCAATTTTCAACCTCTTCAGAGTTCATTTGAAGTGCTTTTCAATTTCAGGGTCATTTAGCTCAAAAAAATCAGTAAATGCATGAAAAATAATAGATGAACTCAGAAAGGGTTGAAAATTGATGATGCTGCTTTGAATGGTTCATTTTGAGCACACAAAAAGTCTGGAGTTCAAATAAGTTCAAAAAAATGAAATCCCTTTGTAACAGATGAGTTTTCGTCCGAAACCCTGATACTTCGAAAGAGATTGTCCATTTTGTACACGAAGTGCATCCAGTTTTTGCCGTAACCCTCTCAACTTTTATGAAACTCTAATAGCAAAAATAATAAACTAAAAGAATGAATTAGAAAATTTTAATGAAACTCTAATAGAAAAAAGAATGAACTAGAAAACTTTAATGAAACTCTAATAGCAAAAGGAATCAACTAAAATTTATGCAACTAAAATTAGCAAAGTATTTTCTGTTCAAAACATTAAAACAAAAAGAATTTTCAAAAGAACTTTTTTGTTAGAAACTTTAATAGCAAAAAATTATCATAAATATTTTTTTTGTTAAAACTAAATAACAAAAACTGTTTTGAATATAATGATAAAACACAGTAATATTAAATAGCAGAAAAAGAATCACTCAAAAATCTATTTTTATAGTAAAGTTGTAAGCGACAACAGTGATCACATAAATTTCAAAGAATTCAAATTTAAACTATTCGAATTGGAAAACTAATGGCACTAACAGAAAGTTTATAATATTTATTACCTAAAAGCAAAAAGATTAAAAAATAAAAAAATAAATAAAGCAAAAAACAAAACAGAAAAACTGGAAAAAAATAGAAAAAAAATGCCACCTACTGGGCCACCACGGCCTGAATACGACTAGAAACCCAACCACGGGCCAGGATTCAGGCCCGCAGAAGGCCCAGTAGGCCCACTGGTAGAGGAGAGTCAGGTTAGGCCCGTAAGCCTGCATTTGAGAGGAGCTCGAGAGGGCACGGCAGTGGGGTTTATAAACCACTCCGCGCCCCTCTCAACTAGCGAGGTGGGACTAAACTTTGGCCGCGGGCAGCACAAGGCCTTTGGTCCTGGTTGGTGACACCAACCGGGACTAAAGGGGTGCATTGGTACCGGTTCTGTGGCACGAACCGGGACCAATGCCCCCTTTAGTCCCGGTTGGTGGAACCAACCGGGACCAAATGTCTCGTTTTCCCGCCCTTTGGGCTGCTGAAAAGAGACCTTTGGTCCCGGTTGGTGGCACGAACCGGGACCAAAGGGGGCATTGGTCCCGGTTTTGTGCCACGAACCGGGACCACCTATATAAGCCAACACTTAGGAAAATTTCCCCAAGTGCTCCCATTCTCCCCCGACGCCGCCAGCCGCTCCTCGCCGCCGTCGCCGCGCCCTGCCCCGTCTGTCGCCCGATCCTTGTCGCCTTTCGCCGTCGCCAACGCCTCCCCGACGACCCGAGCTCAACGCCAGGTTTGCCCTGTCGTCGTCGCCCGTGCCCCGTTGTCCCCGTCGCCGTCGTCGCCGTCGCCCTGCCCCGTCGTCGCCGTCGTCTTCCCCGAGCCCGCGCCCCTGCCCCCCCCCTGCTGCCCCGCCCCCGAGCGCGCCCCTGCCCCGGCCCGCCCCCACCGCTCCTCGTCCTTGCCACGCCCCATCACCGTCGCCTTCGCCTGTCCATCCCCCCTCCTTGTGAGCCCCCCCCCCCGGCTCTGTGCATTTTTTATATATGTTGATTTTTTTATATGATGAATTTTTTTGTTCATATATAATGTATATATGTATGTGGTTATATGTATGTATGGATGTTCATATATGTATTAATTTTTTTGTTCATGTATTTTTTTTGTTCATATATGTATTTTTTTTGTTCATATGTGTATTAACTTTTTGTTCATAGCATTTTTTTGTTCATATATGTATTTTTTTTAAATAGCATTTTTTTCCATGTATATATGTATGTGGCTATTTATGTATAGATGTATATCATTTTTTTTCAAAGTCATTTTTTAGAGAAATTTGCATAGAGATTTTTTTTTAGAGAAATGGTGGAGTTCACTATAATGTATATATTGTTGATATTTTTTATATGATAAAATTGTTTGTTATATATAATGTGTATATATATGTATGTGGCTATTATGTATGGATGTTCATAAAATTGTTTTGTTTCATATATGTATTAATTGTTTTGTTCATAGCCTTTTAAATAAAAGAAAATAAATAAAGCAAAAAACAAAACAGAAAAACTGGAAAAAAATAGAAAAAAAATGCCACCTACTGGGCCACCACGGCCTGAATACGACTAGAAACCCAACCACGGGCCAGGATTCAGGCCCGCAGAAGGCCCAGTAGGCCCACTGGTAGAGGAGAGTCAGGTTAGGCCCGTAAGCCTGCATTTGAGAGGAGCTCGAGAGGGCAGCGGCATTGGGGTTTATAAACCACTCCGCGCCCCTCTCAACTAGCGAGGTGGGACTAAACTTTTGGCCGCGGGCAGCACAAGGCCTTTGGTCCTGGTTGGTGACACCAACCGGGACTAAAGGGGTGCATTGGTACCGTGTCGTGGCACGAACCGGGACCAATGCCCCCTTTAGTCCCGGTTGGTGGAACCAACCGGGACCAAATGTCTCTGTTTCCCGCCCTTTGGGCTGCTGAAAAGAGACCTTTGGTCCCGGTTGGTGGCACGAACCGGGACCAAAGGGGGGCATTGGTCCCGGTTTGTGCCACGAACCGGGACCACCTATATAAGCCAACACTTAGGAAAATTTCCCCAAGTGCTCCCATTCTCCCCCGACGCCGCCAGGCCGCTCCTCGCCGCCGTCGCCGCGCCCTGCCCCGTCGTCGCCCGATCCTTGTCGCCTTTCGCCGTCGCCAACGCCTCCCCGACGACGCCGAGCTCAACGCCAGGTTGCCCTGTCGTCGTCGCCCGTGCCCCGTTGTCCCCGTCGCCGTCGTCGCCGTCGCCCGTGCCCCGTCGTCGCCGTCGTCTTCCCCGAGCCCGCGCCCCTGCCCCCGCCCCTGCTGCCCCGCCCCCGAGCGCGCCCCTGCCCCGGCCCGCCCCCACCGTCGCCGTCGCCGTGCCATCGCCGCCATCACCGTCGCCGTCGCCGTGCCATCGCCGCCCTCGCTGTGAGCCGCCGCCGCCCCGGCTCTGTGCATTTTTTTATATATGTTGATTTTTTTTATATGATGAATTTTTTTGTTCATATATAATGTATATATGTATGTGGTTATATGTATGTATGGATGTTCATATATGTATTAATTTTTTTGTTCAATGTATTTTTTTTGTTCATATATGTATTTTTTTGTTCATATGTGTATTAACTTTTTGTTCATAGCATTTTTTTGTTCATATATGTATTTTTTTTAAATAGCATTTTTTTCCATGTATATATGTATGTGGCTATTTATGTATAGATGTTATCGGGGAGGGGGTATATCGACCCCCCCCCCCCCTCATGTCGAAGTTATCGGGGAGGGGCTATACGACAATGACATTACATATAAAAAAAAAATTCTATGACATCCATATATACATACATATAGCCACATACATATATATGGCTATGAAAAATGCTATGAAAAAAAAATCATCATATAAAAAATGCTATGAACAAAACAATTAATACTATATGAACAAAACAATTTTATGAACATCCATACATACATACCACATACATATATAACACATTATATTGAACAAAAAAAAATTTCATCATATAAAAAATATCAACATATATACATATATGTGAACTCCACCATTTCTCTAAAAAAAAATCTCTATGCAAATTTCTCTAAAAAATGACTTTGAAAAAAAAATGATATACATCTATACATAAATAGCCACATACATATATACATGGAAAAAAAGCTATTTAAAAAAAATACATATATGAACAAAAAAATGCTATGAACAAAAGTTAATACACATATGAACAAAAAAATACAATATGAACAAAAAAAAATACATGAACAAAAAAATTAATACATATATGAACATCCATACATACATATAACCACATACATATATACATTATATATGAACAAAAAAATTCATCATATAAAAAAATCAACATATATAAAAAAATGACAGAGCGGGGCGGGCGGCTCACAGCGAGAGGGGCGATGGCACGGCGACGGCGACGGGTGATGGCGGCGATGGCACGGCGACGGCGACGGGGGGGCGGGCCGGGGCAGGGGCGGCTCGGGGGGGGGCAGCAGGGCGGGGGGAGGGGCGCGGGCTGGGAAGACGACGGCGACGACGGGGCACGGGCGACGGCGACGACGGCGACGGGGACAACGGGGCACGGGCGACGACGACAGGGCAAACCTGGCGTTGAGTCGGCGTCGTCGGGGAGGCGTTGGCGACGGCGAAAGGCGACAAGGATCGGCGACGACGGGGCAGGGGGGCGGGACGGCGCGAGGAGCGGCTGGCGGCGTCGGGGGAGAATGGGAGCACTTGGGAAATTTTCCTAAGTGTGGCTTATATAGGTGGTCCCGGTTCGTGGCACAAAACCGGGACCAATGCCCCCTTTGGTCCGGTTCGTGCCACCAACCGGGACCAAAGGTCTCTTTTCAGCAGCCCAAAGGGCGGGAAACAGGACATTTGGTCCCGGTTGGTTCCACCAACCGGGACTAAAGGGGGCATTGGTCCCGGTTCGTGCCACGAACCGGTACCAATGCACCCCTTTAGTCCCGGTTTGGTTCACCAACCAGGACCAAAGGCCTTGTGCTGCCGCGGCCAAAGTTTAGTCCCACCTCGCTAGTTGAGAGGGGCGCGGAGTGGTTTATAAACCCCACTGCCGCTGCCCTCTCGAGCTCCTCTCAATGCAGGCTTACGGGCCTAAACTGACTCTCCTCTACCAGTGGGCCTACTGGGCCTTCTGCGGGCCTGAATCCTGGCCCTGGTGGGTTTCTAGTCGTATTCAGGCCGTGGTGGCCCAGTAGGTGGCATTTTTTTTCTATTTTTTCCAGTTTTTCTGTTTTGTTTTGCTTTATTTATTTTCTTTTATTTTAATTCTTTTGCTTTTAGGTAATAAATATTATAAACTTTGTTAGTGCCATTAGTTTTCCAATTCGAATAGTTTAAATTTGAATTCTTTGAAATTTATGTGAAACTAGTTTGTGATTAACTTTACTATAAAAAATAGATTTTTGAGTGATTCTTTTTACTGCTATTTAATATTACTGTGTTTTATCATTATATTCAAAAACAGTTTTGTTATTTAGTTTCTAACAAAAAAAATATTTATGATAATTCTTTTTGCTATTAAAGTTTCTAACAAAAAAAGTTTTTTTTGAAAATTCTTTTTGCTTTTAATGTTTTGAACAGAAAATACTTTGCTAATTTTAGTTGCATAAATTTAGTTGATTCCTTTTGCATTAGAGTTTCATTAAAGTTTTCTAGTTCATTCTTTTTTCATTAGAGTTTCATTAAAATTTTCTAATTCATTCTTTAGTTTATTATTTTTGCTATTAGAGTTCATAAAAGTTGAGAGGGTTACGGCAAAAACTGGATGCACTTCGTGTACAAAATGGACAATCTCTTTCGAAGTATCAGGGTTTCGGACGAAAACTCATCTGTTACAAAGGGATTTCATTTTTTGAACTTATTTGAACTCCAAGACTTTTTGTGTGCTCAAAATGAACCATTCAAAGCAGCATCATCAATTTTCAACCCTTTCTGAGTTCATCTATTATTTTTCAGCATTTACTGATTTTTTTGAGCTAAATGACCCTGAAATTGAAAAGCACTTCAAATGAACTCTGAAGAGGTTGAAAATTGGCATGATATCATCATTTCACCCACATAGCATGTGCTAAAAAGTTGAGAGGGTTACGGCAAAAACTAGATGCACTTCGTGTACAAAATGGACAATCTCTTCGAAGTATCAGGGTTTCGGACGGAAAACTCATTGTACAAAGGGATTTCATTTTTTGAACTTATTGAACTCCAGACTTTTTGTTTATTCAAAATGAACCATTCAAAGCCACATCATCAATTTTCAACCCTTTCTGAGTTCATCTGATTTTTCTTGCATTTACTGATTTTTTTTAGCTAAATGACCCTAAAAATGAAAAGCACTTCAAATGAACTCTGAAGAGGTTGAAAAAAAGGCATGATATCATCATTTCAACCACGTAGATGTGCTAAAAAGTTGAGAGGGTTACGGCAAAAACTTGATGCACTTGTGTACAAAATGGACAATCTCTTTCGAAGTATCAGGGTTAGGACGAAAACTCATCGTTACAAAGGGATTTCATTTTTTGAACTTATTTGAACTCCAGACTTTTTGTGTGCTCAAAATGACATTCCAAGCAACATCATCAATTTTCAACCCTTTCTGAGTTCATCTGTTATTTTATGCATTTACTGTTTTTTGAGCTAAATGACCCTGAAATTGAAAAGCACTTCAAATGAACTCTGAAGAGGTTGAAAATTGGCATGATATCATCATTTCACCCACATAGCATGTGTGCAAAAAGTGAGAGGGTTACGGCAAAAACTGGATGCACTCGTGTACAAAATGAACAAATCTCTTTCGAAGTATCAGGGTTTCGGACAAAAACTCATCTGTTACAAAGGGATTTCATTTTTTGAACTTATTTGAACTCCAGACTTTTTGTGTGCTCAAATGAACCATTCAAAGCCACATCATCAATTTTCAACCCTTTCTGACTTCATCTGTCTTCACTTTTTCTTCGCTTGTGTCCCTTGCTATTGCGTCGAACCATGGATTCTTCATCGCTTAACAGGGTGCTTGGGTCAGCCTTGACTTTGAAGGGAGGAATTCATGAAACTTTTCATAATCTCAGACATGTTGTCTTACCCTCCACTCCCACGATGTCTCTTTCCCTGAAAGAACTATGTGGCGCTTTGGCTCATCGTATGATGTATTCGCTTCCTTATTTTTCTTTTTCTCGGTTTGGTAGACATGTCCTTCACATAGAAAACCTGCGCCACTCATTGGCTAGGACGAATGGTCGTCTGTGTACCCAAGATTGTTCAGATCCACTGTTATCATTTCGTAATGTGGCTCTACCTGTACCCCGCTCCTGACAGATTGACCATTTGCACTTAAACAAAGGGGCCTTAAAATATGTCCGTAGTCAAGTTCCCATATGTCCACTATGTAACCATAATATGTGTCATTCCCCTCTTGGTTGCTGCATCAAAGCGGACACCGCTGTTTTGGTTGGTGCTCTTTTGATCTTGGGCGATCGTGTAAAATGTATTCCCATTTATATCGTATCCTTTGTAGTCAATACAGTCAAGTGAAGATGGTCCCCTGGACAACGAGTACAAGCTCATCAGAAATAGTGTGTCACCTCTGAGACGTGTTTCCAACCAACTGCCGAAAGTCCTGATGTGTTACATGTAATCCAGTCGTCACACTGCTGGGTGTTGGAGCGCAGAATGTTCTTGTGTTCATCGACATAGAGGGTCACCAAGGTAGAGTTTGTAGAACTGTGTTTAGTGTGCTTGAGACCAAGAATGCCCGTCCCTGCATATTATTGAGTCCCCTCCTAGCGTGCCTTTTCCAGTCAGTCTCCCCTCATACGCGATTGAGGGAGACCAATCTTCTTAAGGTCAGGAATGAAGTCAACACAAAACCCAATGACATCCTCTGTTTATGGCCCATGGAGATGCTTCCTTCTGGCCTAGCGCGGTTACGGACATATTTCTAGGACTCTCATGAACCTCTCAACGGGGAACATATTGTGTAGAAATACGGGGCCCAGAACGACAATCTCCGACTAGATGAACTAGGACGTGCGTCATGATATTAAAGAAGGATGGTGGGAAACCCAGCTCGAAACTGACAAGACATTGCGCCACATCACTCCTTAGCCTTGGTATGATTTCTGGATCGATCACCTTCTGAGAGATTGCATTGAGGAATGCACATCAGCTTCACAATGGCTAATCGAATGTTTCCGGTAGAAGCCCCTCAATGCAACGGAAACAGTTGCGTCATAATCACGTGGCAGTCATGAGACTTTAGGTTCTGGAACTTTCTCTGCCATATTTATTATTCCCTTTATATTCGACGAGAAGCCAGACGGGACCTTCATACTGAGCAGGCATTCAAAGAAGATTTCCTTTCTTCTTTGGTAAGAGCGTAGCTGGCAGGACCTCATACTGCTTTGGAGGCATGCCGTCTTTTTCGTGCAACGTTGCAGGTCCTCCCGGCCTCTGGTGATCTTTGTCTTTCATACAAGCCCAAGAAGCCTAGCAGGTTCACGCAAAGGTTCTTTGTCACGTGCATCATGTCGATTGAAGAGCGGACCTCTAGGTCTTCCAGGAGGGTAGGTCCCAAAATAAGATTCTTCTCCACATGGGAGCGCGTCCCTCAGCGTCATTCGGAACAGATAGTCCGCCGGACCCTTTCCAAAGATTACGTGTAAATCATTGACCATAGCAAGTACGTGATCACCGGTACGCATGGCGGGCTTCTTCCGGTGATCTGCCTCGCCTTTGAAATGCTTGCCTTTCTTTCGACATTGATGGTTGGTCGGAAGAAATCGACGATGCCCTAGGTACACATTTCTTCTGCATTTGTCCAGGTATATACTTTCGGTGTCAGCTAAACAGTGCGTGCATGCGTGGTCCCTTGTTGTCTGTCCTGAAAGGTTACTGAGAGCAGGTCAATCATTGATGGTTACAAACACCAACGCATGCAGGTCAAATTCCTCCTGTCTGTGCTCAACCCACACACGTACACCGTTTCCATTCCACAGCTATAAAAGTTCTTCAACTAATGGCCTTAGGTACAATCAATGTCGTTGCCGGGTTGCTTAGGGCCTTGGATGAGTACTGGCATCATAATGAACTTCCGCTTCATGCACAGCCAAGGAGGAAGGTTATAGATACATAAGAGTCACGGGCCAGGTGTGTGATTGCTGCTCTGCTCCCCGAAAAGATTAATGCCATCCGGCTTAAACCAAACCATACGTTCCTTGGGTCACCTGCAAACTCAGCCGGTACTTTCTCTCGATTTTTCTCCACTGCGACCCGGCAGCGGGTGCTCTCAACTTCCCGTCTTTCTTACGGTCCTCTCTGTGCCATCGCATCAACTTGGCATGCTCTTTATTTCTGAACAGATGTTTCAACCGTGGTATTATAGGAGCATACCACATCACCTTGGCAGAAACCCTCTTCCTGGGGGGCTCGCCGTCAACATCACCAGGGTCATCTCGTCTGATTTATACCGCAATGCACCGCATACCGGGCATGCGTTCAAATCCTCGTACGCACCGCAGTACAGGATGCAGTCATTAGGGCATGCATGTATCTTCTGCACCTCCAATCCTAGAGGGCATACGACCTTCTTTGCTGCGTACGTACTGTCGGGCAATTCGTTATCCTTTGGAAGGTTCTTCTTCAATATTTCAGTAACTTCTCAAATTCTTTGTCAGGCACAGCATTCTCTGCCTTCCACTGCAGCAATTCCAGTACGGTACCGAGGGTTGTGTTGCAATCTTCGCAATTGGGGTACAACCCTTTTTGGTGATCCTCTAACATGCGATCGAATTTAGCTTCTCCTTTTCACTTTCGCACTATCTCCTTGCGTCAACAATGACCCGGCGGAGATCATCATCGGGCACATCGTCTGGTTCCTCTTGATCTTCAGCTTCCCCCGTTGCAGCATCACGTATTCAGGGGGCACATAGTTGTCATGTCCTCTTCTTCTTCGTTCTTCCATCATAACCCCTATTTCTCCGTGCCTGGTCCAAACATTATAGTGTGGCATGAAAACCTTCTCAAGCAGATGGGTGTGAAGAATTTTCTGCTCAGAGTAAGATTCGTATTCCCACTATATAGGCATGGACAACACATAAAACCATTCTGCTTGTTTGCCTCAGCCACTTCGAGAAAATATGCACGCCTTAATGTACCGGAGGTGGTCTGTCACGTACATCCATTGCCGGTTCATCTGCGTGCATTATATATAATTAAGTGTGTAAAAAACCATTACAAAAAATCAGAATAGATAAGTGACCAAATTAATAGAAGTTCATCATCACATTAAAACCAAAAGTACTCAAGTTCTATTGAACAACATATAATTCTCCAGAGCATCTAATTAAACCATACATTGAAACATGTAAAACATTTCAATGCAACAACAAATGCGATCATAATCGCAACCAAGGTAACAATGATCCAACGGCATAATGATACCAAGCCTCGGTATGAATGACATATTTTCTATACTTTCTAATCTTGAAGCGCATGCATCCATCTTGATTGTGATCATCGACGACATCCGCAACATGCAACTCCAATATCTTCTCCTCCTCTAATTTTTTCAATTTTTCCTTCAAGTAATTGTTTTCTTCTTCAACTAAATTGACCTCTCGACAATAGGGTCGGTTGAAATTTCGGTTCACATACCTCCTAGAATAAAAAAAAATCTATGTCACGTTGGTCAGCATAATTGTCATAAACAATAAATGAACCAAATAGTATAAAATATAATAATAACCACATCCGAATCATAGACAGGACGAGAGCGACGGGGGCGGATACCAAAACCATTGCACTATATAATAACAAACAATAATAAAAATAAGAAAATTAGACAAGTATCTATCTAAATCATACAAGTAAGAATTTTTTCTTTAGAAAGAAGATAAGAACAAGAGGCTCACCGCGGTTATGCGGCGACGAGATTGGCGGGGCGATCGACGGCGGTGAAGACGGGGACGGGACGTGACGGACCGCTAAACCTAGAAATATTGAGGAAAATGGAGCTTGGAGGTGAGTTTGGAGAGGAGAAAGCTTAAGTAGTGTTGTTGGGCATTTATCGAACACTCATGTGCATAGGAAGTGAGCTAGAGCGAACCACAAACCCCTCCCCTCGCGGCCAGAAAAAAACAGAGCAGTGGAGTGCTCTGCTCGCGGGCGAGGGGTATATATAGGCACAACATTGGTCCGGTTCGTGGTTGGAACGAGACTAAAGGCCACCCTTTGGTCCCGGTTCCATCCACGAACCGGGACCAATGGATGGGGCGGGAGCGAGGCCATTGGTCCGGTTCGTGTCTGGAACCGGGGCCAATGCCCCACGAGCCCGGCGGCCCCTGGGCGCACGAACCGGGACGTATGCCCCATGTGTCCCGTTTCCTGACTGAACCGGGACTAATGGGCTGGGCTGGCCTGAACCAAAGCCCTGTTTTCTACTAGTGCAAGTTAACTGTGTAACTACTTCCGTACAAGTGACCATACCCATTGGCCACCTTAACTTGCATAGGAACAGCTAGGGGCTCAGCAGTTACAAGAAATCCTGTCCAGCCATGCCTTGTCCACATAAGTGTGAGTACTACCTGAATCCACTAATATCAGCACAATTTGTTCTGCACCCGAGCTTCAGTTGAATTGTCTTAGGGTGAGATGCCCCAGAAGCCAGTAGTAACTGATATAGTAGCACACATCCCATGAGCAACCTCCACCAAAGCATCCAGTACAGCATCAGAGATGATCTCATGTGGATTCACCATTTCAGCAGCTTTAAGTTGTGCTCCAGATTGATTGCACACGTGGGCAGGAAGATATTTCTCTCCACGATGATATTCCTTGAGTTGTTTGGCTTTCCATAGATCACCAGTGGACAATCCAGAGCGGTTGTCAGTTCTGGTATATGTGTTTTCGATAAGCAGGCTTGATCGTCTTATGTTGCAATAAGAGACCTTCCTGAACTGAAGCATACAACAGCAGCTAACTGAACAGAGGTAGGTATCTGCATTTCCACCGCTGATCGGAGCTCCTGTTTCAGCCCATGATAAATCTGGTGACCAAAAACGTGTCACTGATAGTAGGTTCATACAGTTTGACAGTGTACACTAACTGCAGGAACTGCTGCTTGTAATCTTCCACTGTATCCGATTGTTTCAGCAGCATCAAATCCTTCATTACTCCTTGTACACATTGACGTCAAAATCTGCAGATAGCAGCACAAAAATGCTCCCAAGTGTGTATCACTCTGTTTGCTTGAAAGCTTGGTACCAATGTGCAGCATTATCTGACAGATAGAGAAGCAGACGTGACTTTGAAACTGTCCGGTATGTGGTACAACTTGAAAAACGCCTACAGTTATCCAGCCATATACAGCACATCAGAGCCGTCAAACCTGGGAAAATCCATCTTCGGCAACCACTGGCGTTTCGGCGTGTGTTTTCCTCAAAGTAGCACGGGCTGGGGAATCACCAGGATGAGCGGTACCTGAACTAGCGGGGTACCTGAACTGGGCATGGCGGCACACGAGCAGCAAAGCCGGGGCCAGCTCCCAGAATGCCATCTGACACCTCGGACGCCGTTGGTGACGAAATTCGCCCCCACCTTGTGACTTCCCATCTAAGCAGCGTGGAAATGAGTTGCTGCACTTGCCCAACGTGTCGAGGAGGGTCACCTTGATCTGAACCTGATCGAGACGCACGGAATGCTCGAGAGTTGGCGTCGAGAGCCTCGAGCTGAGCGCAGATGCCCTCGATACTTCCACTTTCCCTGCGCAGCGCGCAGGTCGGCAAAATCCTTGAGCATCCGGTCCAGGAACACCTCCATCTCGTCCGCGAGGAAGCACGTCTAGGGTTGGGCTTGAAGGTCGTTGTCGTCGCGGATTTCCTCAAATCAAACCATCAGGTCGGATTATGCAGATCAAACCCTAGGGTGATCCGCAACCGTCGCCTCGGATTGCCAGGTACGATTCGGGAAAAAAAAATGGGCCGGTGAGCGGAACGGTGGCTCTTGATACCAGATTGTCACGACCTGGGGTCGGAGGTCGCCGACAGTGAGGTAGCTGGAGAGATCAGGGTAGCAAGGGCGACTCGAGGGAGAAGAGAGAAGCGCAAGTAGGAGATAGGATAAGGAGAGGGGAATGAGAGGCTCAGACTGATTCATTTCAAATTCGATGCTACAGTCGTTACACAGGCTTTATATATCTTTCACCAGCCCATTA